>BSQW01000010.1:11191458-11895569 GCA_030161315.1 Eutrema japonicum
TTTTGGCTTCATAGAGGTTTTATTAGTTCGCTATCTTAGTTCTCGAGTGCGAGGTACGCCAATTTTTACCCGCCAGTGCTTATAGATCGTAGCTTGCTCGTTAGCTTCAAAGAGGGTCTTCTTTGCTCGTGGTGAAGCTGTAGGCATCGTGTTTCTTAGGTTTTGAGGACAGGCCTGGAACTTGATTCTCGTGGCAACATCATCGTAGTTTTAGACATCAAAGCTTCCCCTTTCCGCAGTTTGCTCCTCGCGCGACCTCTCCGTTGGTTCCTTTTCAGGTTGTTTTGATAGGCTGCCTTTTCTAGTCGTTGCTGTTGTTTCCGTCTGTTGTAGTTTGTTTCAGTTGTTTTCGGTGTTTTCCGTCTCTTGTTTACCTTTTTAATTCTGTCAAAAATCGAAAACTGGTAATATAATCTTTACATTTTACCAAAAAAAAAAGTTTTCAAAAGTGATAACATGCTAACGGAAGTTAAAATAAGTGACCACACATGCAAAAGCTCCAAGATGAAATCAATAGACTTAAAGCGGTGAAAACAAAAACAAAAAGAGAAAGAAAAATTGATCTAAAACCTACATTTTTTTGTAAACAAAATACATACTTTTTTTTTCTTTTTTTTTTGAATCGAATGTAAAATTTATCCAACCAAAAAAACGTTTTTACAACAATTGCTTTTTTGTTTTGAGAATGTTAAACATAAGACTTAAAGTTTCAAAAATCATCTTCGAGATTCGAGAATCAACTTCTAGCGTCGAGCCATAGCTCAAGCGCTCCTTCATACCTCGTATCCTTTAGCGATCGTATCGATAGTAGCCGATTGTGGACTTGCCGATCAATGAACTTTATCATCGTGGTTGCAGGTGTGGGGATTTCTCCGTGACGTCTTGAATTCCTTTCTCTCCATATGCTATGTAATGTTGCTTGGAAAACATACCTAGCAAGGAAGAGAGGAATGCGGTCCGCATGAGTTGCGGAGATGATGGCGATGAGGCATTGCCAATCCGTTGAGTATTGTGATTTGAGGAGTCCTTGGCTCAGTTCTTTCCACACTTCCATCGAGTATCCGCACGAAAAAACATGTGGTTTCGGCTCTCCATCGGATCTTGACATAGAACACAAGCAGTATTGGTACCCGTATTTTATGTCGCCATACGATCAGTGGTAGCTAGACGATTATGAATCGCTAACCAGGCTAGGAGAGAGTAGTTGGACGTTGCATGAGTAAACCACACACCTTGGTGCCATGAGATTTTGGGACCAGCATCCCTAATCATCATCCATGTTCTTTTTGAGTTGAATGTCAGCTTATAGATATCATATTTCCATCTCCATAAAGGTGTATCATTGCCATCCAAACGCTGTTGTGATCGATTTGCCAATAGTGTTTCAATTGCGTTCAGGTATTCTATTCGATGACGCCTTCGTCTGCGGCTTACCGACGCTTGTGCTACCGTAGAGTGAATAGAGACCCCCATATCGATGCACCCTCTTGTTCCGCTTAGATCGAGTAGACGTCCCAAGTGCGACCTTGAGTCAAACCAGAAAGATTTCGATTGCCCATTACCTGCATCTACCTTGTATAGGCTGGTTGCTTTGCCCCTTAACTTCAACAATTTTTTCCACATCCAAGAGCCCAAGCTAGTGCTTGGTTTTACCGACCAGAAGGAACCTTCCCGTATTAGATATGTTTTGATCCAATTTACTCATAGTGATTATTGAGAGTAAGCGATTCTCATTACTAACTTGAGGCAACAAACCATATTTACCTCCCGCAAAGGCCTGATGCCGAGACCTCCCTCATTCTGCGGTCGAGTGACTTCTTCCCATGAAATCTTAGCTTTCCTCGTGTTTAGACTTGGGCCAGACCATAGGAAAGCCGAGCATAATTTCTCTATCTTCCGAAGACAATCTGATGGTAGCCTAAAAGCTGCTAACCAGAAATTCGATAGACTGAGAAGAACCGATTGAATGAGTTGTAGCCGTCCCGCAAAGGATAAGAAGCGTGCTGTCCAAGTAGAAATCCTCTTTCTACTTTTTTCTAGTAACGGTAGGTAGTCATTCGAAGTCATTCTCTTTGTCAAAAGCGGTAATCCCATGTATCTTACTAGTAGTTGCCCTGATGCAAACAGGAAACGAGTGTCCATGGCTGCCTTCACTTGATCTGTAACTCCAGCCAAAAAAATTGTTGGCTTCTCCATGCTTATTTTCAGTCCCGATATCCTTGCAAATTCATCAAAAATTGAGATGATCCCCTCCACCGATCGTACTTTGCCATCCGAGAGTACCAGAATGTCATCCGCGAAACTCAGATGCGTGAGGCCAATATTTTTGCATATCGGATGGAAGCCAATTTCTCTCGCATTGGCCGCCTTGTCTAGGAGCTTGGACAAAACATTCATGCTTATTACGAGTAAGTAAGGAGAAAGCGAACAGCCTTGGCAGAGACCCCTTTTACTTTGAAAAAACCCGCGAGCTCTCCATTTACTTGCACAGAGAAAGATGTTGTAGTGACACACAGCTGAATCCAATGAATAAACTTTGGAGGGAGAATCATCGCTTCAAGGGTATTCATCAAAAAATACCATTGTACCGAATCAAAAGCTTTTGAAATGTCGATCTTTATAGCACATCGCGAAGAGATCAAATCTTTATGATAGTCTTTGACGAGTTCCGTTGCCAATAACATGTTTTCTATCAAGAGCATGTCCTTTATAAAAGTCGATTGATTCAACGATATAAGATATGGTAATATACCTATTAGCCGGTTTGCTATAAACTTCGAGATGACTTTGTACATCACATTGCAGCACGATATAGGCCGATAGTCCTTCATCTTGTTCACCTCTACCTTCTTCGGTATAAGGGCCAGAACAGTTGTATTCATACCTTTCGGCAAAAAACTTTTCGCAAAGAAAAATTTGATAGCGATGACAAAATCCTTTTCCCACCACCGACCACGCCTTTTTAAAAAATTCCGAAGTGAAACCATCTGGTCCCGGAGACTTATCGTTCGGCATTGAAAACAACACTTTTTAATTTCCTCCTCCGTTACATCTCTAGTAAGTGCTGCATGATTATCCTCCGAACAGCGAGGCAAAAGTTCTTTGAGATCTACTGAGGAGATTCCTTTGTAGTCATCGGGTTTATGTTGTAGAAATTCCTTGAAATAACCCTCTGCTTCTTTCTTTATCTCGTCATTTCCTTGGACAATACTACCATCTCGGCATTGAATCTCTCGTATAGTGTTCTGCCCTTCCCTCACAGTAACTCCATTGTGAAAAGATTTATTATTCATGTCCCCGACCTTAAGCCAATGCATCTTTGATCTTTGCTTCATAAATTTTTCCTTAATACCCGAGATTAAATCCCATCTCTGATACGCAGCATTCTCCTCATCCATTTAGAGTGTTGCAGGATTTGAGAGGTTGGCTTCCTGTTTCAAACATAGGTCCATGTGAGCCTCTTTTGCACGCTTGCATAAATTCTCCAATCTCTCCTTTGCTAGCACACGGATCAGTGGCTTCAAGCCTTTTAATTTTTTTGAGAGTCAAAACAGGGATAAAGTTGATAGAAAGATTGGCTCCGTGTCCTTCCAATAAATTTCGACCAAAGGTAGAAAGCCATCCAGATCTTCTACTACATTCATAAATTTGAATGGTTTTCGTCTCGGTCTAACTTCTGAATCCAAGTGAACTCTACACCGTAAATGATCCGAGCATCCACCGGCCTTGAAAACATTATATGAATGAGGGAAAACCCGGAGCCAACACTCATTCATGAGGACTCTGTCTATTTTTTTTGTAACTAGTCCATGCTCCCTGTTGTTACACCAAGTGAAAAGAGAGCCATGGGCTGGTAGGTCCGTGAGAGAGCAATAGTCCAGCTCCTGGAACTCTCGCATTCCCGAAGTAAGGCTTTGAGAATTTTCAAAATTCGAATGCTCCTCTCCATCAAGAATCTCATTAAAATCCCCAAGAATTAGCCATGGTTTATTTCAAAAACTGGGGGAATCATGATGATCTCGTAAGTCACTCCACAGCTTCCTACGCTCCATCATAAAGTTCGATGCATATACGAATGTGCAAAAAAACTCATCCTCCCTCTCCTTTAGCTTGATCGAGCAAGTAATGTGCTGATCACTCTTGAAAAATGTGTCAATCTGACGTTCTTCTCCCACACCAGCCATATTATACCCAACCGTTGATATTCATAATTTGTCATGACGGACCAATCAGCAAAAATTGAAGATACAAGCTTTTGAGATTTTGGCTCTTTAACTCTTGTTTCGAACAAAGCACCAAACTGAAAAGATTTACTACGAACCCAACTCCATAACTGGATGTTTTGTAGATTTATTTAAACCTCAAACATTCTAGAAAAACCTGACATAAATCAAGTTTTTTTCTGCGAACTCCTTCCCACACCACTCGGGATTAAATCCTTTGCGGTTGGAATATTTGATTTCGAGAAATTCTTTGTTGAGTTATTCTTAGCTCGTGGAAGTGAATGACGGATATAATGAGTATCCTCTTTCTCCGACAAACTAATCTGCTCTGATCCATCCTTTACCTCTCCCTCTTCAATTTCTTCCTCATCTTCTTCCCCTGTTTTTTTGACGTCCTCCATTGGGCCCACGAGAACATTGAAACGCAATGGCGAGACTGTGAAAGTGGTCTTAGAAGTTATTGTTAGAGATTTCCGACCAATTTTTTCTGGTGAAACCGAGTGCCACGTGCTCTCCTCATTAGTTTCCAGTTCTCCTGTTTTCGATTCAGCTATTGTAGTTGCTTGTTCCGATCCATCTTGTACCAGGAGCCCACAATCTACCTCTTCCAACCGCTCTTTTGGAACCTCGTCGTCCCTTCCAGTTCATTCCCCCTTACCACCCACCTCTTCTTTCTCCTTAGTTTCGATATTTCCCACTTGCTCATTATCTTGTCGAGAGTTTGAGGCTTGTATTCCCGAGTTCTCTGTAGCAGAAGCTATTACATTTTTCTCGGTACCTCTATGCAAAATTGAAACTTTATGTGCTTTCACAAGACAAGCATCATATAGATGACCCCATTTAGAACACGTCGTGCACTTTGGTGGAAGCCACATGTATTTAAATTCAACAACATAGTCCACTCCTTTGTCTGATGTGAATCGATACGATTTCGGTAGATCTTTAGAAAGGTCCGCTTCAACAAAAATCTTCGCTTCCTCAAAACTTTTGCAAGTTTCTGTGTCCGGATGTAGTTTTTCGGGGACTCCTACAGCACTGGACAGAAATCCTAATCCCTTCCAATGAAACATCTTAGGCGGAACAATTTTTAGAGTATTCCACATCGGAATAGACTTTATCTCCGGCTGCGCTTCCTCGATAATTGGTGACCACTTTGACGCTATCATCGGAACATCAGCGATATTCCACATACCTTGTCGCAGAACACCTGAACGAAGCGAACTGTCTCGAATACGAAACTTTATGGTTGTTGCGTTAACCACGAAAACATCAACCCTTGTTGTTTTGTCTCCCAAGGTCCAGATTTTGTTAACTATAACATGAACTTTTGCTATGTGTGGGGCAGTGGCTAGGAATTTCCCAATGATGACATCTTCCCCCAGGGGAGATGACCCTTCGATAATATCATCAGGTATCTCCACTGTTGGAGCACCATCGACCACCTTAACATTGATAGCATGCTTCGAAAGAGTTTGATTGTTTTGGACGATTGAGGTCCATGAAGGCTTCGGAGGAGAATTTGTAGGTTCTCCTTGTGATTGTTGTTGTGAGATGATGATTTCCTCATCTGTCGGAATGATAGTCGACGGCAAACCACCTCCAGCCGCCATGGTGTGCGGCTCACGCAGGATAAACCCTAGAGTCGCCAAATTGATCTCCCTGCCACGTCAGCAGAGCAAAAAATTTGGAAATACATTCTTTTAAAATAATAACATCTTTGTTTATAGCTTGAAACCAAAATCATACTCAACCGAACTCGATCATGTTTTCCGTAGGATACTATTATTCATAAGCTTAAAAATCACAAACCAAAGACCAAAACCGAAATCGGGAATGAACTATATTAATAATATTCAATAGTGAAATGATAGTTTTTAATTTATTTCATAAATCATAATTTAAAAGTTCATAAATAATTGAAAAATTAAGTATGGGATATCTCCTAGTAAACTAAGTTTGGGATGACGTCAACAAAAAAAAAAAAAAAAAAACTGAGTTTGGGATATCTCCTTAATGCATGGTTCTTAATTATTTTGAAGGCACATATCTTGAGAAACTGATATAATTTGAAACTTTGATTTAACAATTTCTCATTCAATTCCGTCTTTTCATTTCATTTGTGCAAAAAATGAAAATATTTAGTTAGTGATTGCTAGTGTTCGGTAAACATGAAAAATTATGAAAGAGAATAAGAAAAAGAGCTTTTGAAGAACTTGGTTTTGTATTGGGTGATTTGAATGTCCAAATAAAACCCAAGTTCATAGCAACATAAACTAAATATCATTCACACAAATTATTATATTTGAAAATGAAAAACATCACAAATTCCATTATTCATCGTTACCGTCACTTCACAAGAGAAGACCAACATAAAGATCTTGCACACAAATGGTCCAGATAACATACGAAAATTAAAAGATACACATATTTGACATAGTGAGCCGAACAAGACAAGTCTGGTTCTATACTTGTGCTGTGAAACGAGTGCTTTCCATTATGTGATAGGCGCTAGCCTGCTCGAGGCCCTCACGCCTATGAAATTCTTTGATCTGCAATTAATTTGAATGATATAAGAGAAAAGTTGGATGATGACAAAAGAATGCAATTAATTTGAATTTATCGATCGTTTCTTACCTCATCATGCGGGACATCTTTGAACTGTGGAAGAATTAGACGTTGAACGAACTCAATGTATGAAGCCGTGATGGTTTCAGTTACACCGTCTGCAAATTCAACCGCAAGTTTCTCCGACATCAACGACGCTTGTAACAGTAGACCATCTTGACTCACTGAAATATATTTTCATCCAAATAATGGTTATAGAATAGAAGCATTCAAATGTAAATTCTCATCAGAGGAATAAATGAAGATAACCTTTGAGAACTCGCCCTCCGTCCTTGTTTAGTTCGAATTCCTTTTCTTTGAGATACTCTTCGACGCATTTGATGTCACTGAAACGGTGTTTAAGTCGATGAACCGCAAAAGCAAGATGGTTCAGTGTGTAGCCGTGGATAAGCGTCCATGCCGCAAATTCACTTTCCCTTTATCGTTTATAGACGATTTCAACAGTAAATTAGCTCTAACCATCAAATGTATTTATAAATGTACTATTTGAAACCAAAAAATGTATTGATTAAAGATACTATATGATTATTGATTAGCAAGGTATAACATATACTTGGCAAGTTGATTGAAGTCGGTGGATGTTGGCTTCTCCCAAATTAAAGACCCCAAAGTACTTGAAAGAACCGCTTGCTTACCACCTTGAGGTTTCAAATATTTCCTTATTATCTCCTAATTAACCATAAGTTAGGATAAATAAAAGAGTTATTATAAAGGTTAAAGACTCATAATGGCAACATGAATACATTTTGTGATCATTCATACCTGTGATTCAGGGCTCATTTCGTCCACAAGAAGCTCACCTATAACAAGTCTTGGCAAAGGGCCGTTGCCTAGACCGTGACGATCACCGGGGACGTGAACATCCGGAGGAGAAAGCCAAAGAACTCGTATCTTCTTCTTTGGGAAATCAAGTTTGCCTCCAATTTTATATCCATAATCCATGAAAAACTCGACAAGGAATCTATTCCGTAACCATCAACCTAAACCCATACCACCAAAGAAACAAAAAAACAAATTCAATTCACTGTGAGATATCAGATTTCAGTCAACATACGACTTCGTCCAGTAATTGGGCATTAGAATATTTCTAGGGTTTATTGATTATAAATACAACTGTACAACTTAAGGAATACATAATCCTAAGTCTCGAGGATTCCAAGCGTCTTAGAGGCGGTTTGTAAATCGAGAGTGATCTTGTAAACCATATTGGAGGTGTTTTCCGATTCTTCATAGTGGATGTTGTGGATCCCATATCCACCCCAGATGTAGCGGTTAGAGACCGTGAACTGGGTGAACAATTCTTGTGTTCTTAAATTCGTAAATCAAAGATAGATTTGGAGTATGATTAAAGTTTAAATCCTAACAGGTGGTATCAGAGCACATGCTCTTTGATTCACGGATTTAACGCTGAAAGCACGATTTGTCGGAGGAAGAATAAGATGAAGAATTGATCGGTTTTAAAGCCTCTAGGCGAAACAGGGTTTTAAGGTTTGTGTGGAAGCTGCTGGGTGAATAGAGCTTCTCAGGGTTTCAATTTGTTTGACTACACATGGGAAATCTGAATGGGAAAATCAGATCTAGTTAGGGTTCGCGAGCTCCATAATTTCTCGAGAAGGGACGACGACGGCGACAGAGGTATCGTCGGAAGATGCAGGGATGTCGCCGGAGGAGTGGTGATGATGACCGGAGGAAATCGTGTCTGTTCATCTTCATCGTCAAGGAAGAAATGAAACGGTGAGAAGGTCTCGGAGTTCCATGAGCATATTGAGGTTCAATTGGTGTTGGAGTTTATCCAACTTGAAAGCATTTGAAGAAGCAAATATTACCAAGTGTGAAAAATACTCTAAACCAAGCAGAGACTCTAAAAGGAAGGACTTGAAGTTGCACACGTGAAACACACGTGCAAGACTTAGGTATTAAACCTTGGAGTCATCGACTCTTTGTTCAGAGATGACGAGACGGAGTCGTCTTCTCCAGAGCTTCTTCATGCGTAATTTCGAGAGAGAGATAGTGAGAGAGAGAGAGAGAGATAGCTAGATAGAGAAAGAGATATCTTCTTGGGTTCTAGGGTTCTTCTTCTCCTCCTTCTCTTGTTCCTATTCTTCCTTTGTAAATCCGATTAAGGTGTAATCGGTGGTGAGAGAAATCTTCATGTACGACCACGCCGGAGGTGTTTTCCGGTGACACAATGAACGTGAGGCAGCACGATAGACTCCCCCGGACGTAGCCAATTGGTGAACCGGGTCAACAGTCGCTCGGTGTTCTTTGTTGATTAAAGTCTTGAGTCACGGTTTTGGGTTGAATCGATGGTTCGATTCTCAACAAGTGGTATCAGAGCTCAGGCTCTTCGACTCAAAGCATTAATGGCGATGGTACGAGCCCAAGAAAGAAGAAGAAAGCGTCAGTCCATTGTTGAAGACGCTAGATTTGGAGAAAGAAGGATTCACGAAGAAATATCCAATCGGGTATGGTGATTTCGGGTTTTATGAAATCGGAAGAATCTGTAAGTTATTATTTTCCAATGGGTTGTGAGTTCTGATTCTAAAGACTCGCAAATGAAGATGTTCATCGTACGAGAACTGGTGAATTCAGAGACTAAAGTGAGAACAATCAACAAGAGATTGATTCTTGATCTGTTTAAAAAAAAACCAGTTTGAGATTGATGTGATGTGGAGGTTTTCTACGGTTTCAGTTTTGATTCTGATCAGTAAGGATTTAGTTCTGGTAATTGAATGGCGTCCTTGGATTCAGAATCGAGTCATCAATCTTGAAGTTTTAAATCGTTCTAACACTTGGTTTGGTTGCGCTGCAGTCACAAGGTAATTTTGTGATAGTGTTTCTGGTTTGTTCTACACGTTTAGAAGGATTGAGATCTTGGAAGGTCACATGGAATGCATCCTATTTCTTGCAAAAGAATGTCCAAGGTTCAGATCTGGTCAGGTTGTGAATTGGTCAATTCTGTTTGTTTGAGTTAGGTGTAATGTGGATTCAGAATGGTGAAGAAAGGCAGTTGGTGTAACATGTAAATCTCAGGTCTAGGGGACGCCTTAGAAGTTGGATTGGTATGTATAATTGAGGCTGTTTGGATATTGGTTAAGGTTTCAAGATTCATGTTTAAGAGAGTTGCAGATAGGTGAAGAAACAAGTTCAAAAATCTGTTGGTAACAAGACATGTTAAGAATTCTAAAGAAAAATCAGTGTTTGTGATCTGATAGGGTTTCAGTTAAATGTATCAGTTTTTTGTGGAAAAGGTTTAGATTCCTGTGAATCTAAGAAGCTCAGATTGTGATGATCACAGGGCAAAGACAGATCATCATTGAGCTCGTTGCAGTCTAGAAAATCCAAAAGAAAATAGATTAGATTGCAGTGTCTGTTGTTGTTTAAAAGTGGCACACCCGTGCTAACAATAGCTGGAGTTTCTGTGACATGGACCAGCCAAAGGTTTATTCAGAGGAAAAATAATAGAGAGTCATCAAGTCTGTAAATCAGGAACATGTGAACTTCAAGTTTGTATTAGTTGGAGCATATAAATTTTTTGTGTGAATTACATTGAGTAGTTTGCTGCAACAGAAGGCTTATGTGGAACAGCAGGTTGAAAATTTAATGAGGGTTTGACAAGTGATTGAAGTTAGGCTCATTTTGAGTTATTTCAAGTGTCACTATCAAAAAAATTCTGCAAATGACTGAAGATGAAGGACTCTTGATAATCTGATAGTGAAATCAGTGTGATGAAAACCTAGAAGAATGAGTTTATCTCTAGGTGGAGCCAGAAATTTCAGAGGGTATCTTGTCTTGTATCAGTTCAAGATCTTGCAAATCGAAGTGCATCAAGCAGCACTTGTTGCTGAGATAAACCAGAAATGGTTTAAGCTCATAGGTACAAAGAATGAATTGAAGATCATTGGTTAAATGGTTGTTATTTGGTTGGTTCAGTTTGTGTACGGCTCACTCAACCTATGAGAGTGAGAAAGGCTGTGGAGTTTGCATAGTTTGTGGGGAATGTCTCAGGATTATCTTGCATAGGCTGAATTTGGTTGTGTCGAAAGTCTTCTTGATATTGGGTGTCAAGCGGCGTGTCATGTTGGTTTAGACAGCGGTATACATTAGTTTTTTTTGTTGGTATTGCAAGAGGAGAGGTCAAGGTAATTTGATTTCTGGTCTGAGGTTAAGGCTGCATAAGAATCAGTTTTTTAGTTCTCCATAATCTGAATGTGATAAAGACTCTAAGATAAATGAAGATAAGTCTGCTGAAACTTGGAAAGATTCTTGTGTTTCTTCCGGTACATTAAATCAGTTGAAATGGCTGGAAATTCAGAGACTTATATGTCTAAGGTCTGGCATATTGCTCTCAAAATAAGAGGCCATGGTGAACTATTCTATTACACAAATCAAATGTGTGTGGATCAAAGTGACTGGTGAAAATTTGTTAATTCATCGAGTGAAACTAAGGCTAAAGAAATTCAAACCGTGTTAAGTAAAGGCATTGTTCCAAGTGGAGTCTCGTCCCTACATGTATTGAAGTGCACATCTTCAGGTGTTTTTTTTTTTGGTTCCAAGTGGAGCAATGTTATTTTTCAGAGGTTTATCAGGTTATTTCAGGTTGATAATGGCATGAGAACTTGCTAATAAGCTTACTCGAAGAGAGTTACATAGATTCAAGTCTATTTCGTGTGGGAAGAAGAAAAGGAAGCCAAGTACATGTTGCATATTTTCTGAGATGGAAGTATTCTAAAGTGCTTTCAAGTGTATCTCTAAATGAGACATTGATTGAGGCAAATGCAAGTGATGCATGAGTTATCTTAAGGTCTTTTACTTAAAGAATGTGTGAGTTTAAGAATCTGTGAGTTATATGTTTTGCATCAGAAGGCAAGTTTGGGTACTTGTTTTGTGAAAGTCACTTGCAGGTTGTCTAAGTGATGTTCTTCAGGAATATAAGCATGCTAAAGAAGAGCTGATGAAGGAGAAGAAGTTCAAACTTGGTCTGAGAAAGGTTAAGATGCAAGCACTAAAGTTATGGTGGAGTTTGCACACTGGTAATTGTGTTGCAAGTCTGTTTACAGTTGGAGAATCACATCGTGAGCTCGCGATTTAATGTGACATGAGCTGTAAAAGGATGTCTCAGGAGAATCATAGGAGTTGTGAATGAGAGACACGGTTTAAGTGGTATAAGTAGTGAGTCGCAAGCTGCTGGTACTGTTGTGTTTTGACAGGTTGGTTGAACAAGGAAGTGTTCAAGGTTGATCTGATAAACAGGTAGCTGTAAAAGGTTTAAATCTCAGGTTTATATATCGGTTATTAACTGTTTGATTGAGATTGTTTACAGGTTGAATCAAGTATGCTTCAGATTTATGAAGCTAAGGTGGTTCTGTTTTTTGCATTGATCAAAAGAAAAGACTGAGGTTTGGGACTCACTGCAGGAGTAAATCTTAGTGATAAGCTTGGTGATCATATTTGCAAAAGTACAAAGTGTTTTAATCACTATAACAGTTTCTGTGGTATTGACAGGAATCATAGAAGGATAGATGTGTAATTAAAGAGGTTCATAAGTGGTTTAGCTTATGGGTTCTGTTGTGTTAATATGTTTAATGGTTTATTATTCATGTTAATGATCTGTTCTGAGAAGTGTATCTCAGGTTTTCAAGGACATGAAGGAATAAAAACAGGTCAATGGGAGTTGAGTATAACACAAGATTGTATTGCTGCTGGTTTACAACTCAAGAAGGGAATATGGAGACGTTGATAGCTCGGGAATTTTGTGTGGTTACACATAAATTGAACTGGTCTAACATATTGTCTAACGCATTGATGTTTTAAGTGAGTTTATGGTGTTTAAGCTTACGAATGTCTTTGGTTTGTATAAGTAAAACTTATGCAGGTTCATGAAGATGGAATGCCAAGGTTGGAGCCTGATCAAAAGGGTTCTAAGGGCATATCTCACAAGGACGTTTTCAAGATTGTCTCAAGGTGGAGAATGTTGGAGTTGATCCAACTTGAAAGCATTTGAAGAAGCAAATATTACCAGGTGTGGGAAATACTCTAAACCAAGCAAAGACTCTAAAAGGAAGGATTTGAAGTTGCACACGTGAAACACACGTGTAAGACTTAGGTATTAACCCTTGGAGTAATCGATTCTTCGTTCAGAGATGACGAGACGGAGTCGTCTTCTCCGAAGCTTCTTCATGGGTAATTTCCAGAGAGAGATAGTGAGAGAGAGAGAGATAGCTAGATAGAGAAAGAGAGATCTTCTTGGGTTCTAGGGTTATTCTTCTCCTCCTTCTCTTGTTCCTATTCTTCCTTTGTAAATCCGATTAAGGTGTAATCGGTGGTGAGAGAAATCTTCATGTACGACAACGCCGGAGGTGTTTTCCGGTGACACAGTGAACGTGAGGCAGCACGATAGACTCCCCCGGACGTAGCCAATTGGTGAACCGGGTCAACAGTCGCTCGGTGTTCTTTGTTGATTAAAGTCTTGAGTCACGGTTTTGGGTTGAATCGATGGTTCGATTCTCAACAATTGGACTGAAAGGAGATTCACGGTGCATAGGCTCGCTGGAGAAGGCAGTTTGTGATTCAAAGAGGGACGGCCACGGAGAAATCACCGGAAATTGCAGAGCGGTGGTGGGTCGACAAATAGGAGGAGAGCTCGGTGTGAGCTCCTTTAGCCACCGTAGAGAGTCAGTGGAATCGCCGAGAAACGCCAATATGGTGTGGCTGGATTTAAAATCGTCGATCCGAATATCATCGGAGTTGAATGGCTGGAACTTGTCGTCATCGGATAAGAACGAGAGAGAAGAAGGGGATTGAGCCCAAGGTGGATTTGTGAAAGAAAAGAAAATTGTGGGCAATTGGGCTTAAGTTATAGGCCTGGTATTTTTTAATATTAGTTGGGCCATGGCCTTTAGTTTTTTCTTTTCTTCTCAATAGGCCAGCGAATGGAGCTAAATGTTTTTGAGAAGATTTAGCTGGGCCATAAATGAATATCTTAGCCCACTTAGTAAATCTGTTTCAAGTCTTCAAATAAGAAACGGAGAGCTCACAAGAGCAGATTTCAAGAATAAGAAAATAATGGCGGTTACTGGTTGAACTCGCCGGAGTTAGAGGGTTGAAGATTCATGGTCATGTAGCTCTCTATTGAAATGATTTCACGGTTCTGATACTGATGCATAATTCACATGATCAAAGATGGTATTCTTAATATGTGAAGATTAAATCGACATGAATTGGTTTAAGGTGGAGGTTCTGCAGTAACAAGTTCGATTCAAGTTTAAGAAGGTACAAGTCAAGAGTTTTTTTGACTCAAGCCTAGGAAGATAAGAATCGAAGCATTATTCAAAAGACTCAAATCTCTAAGAAAATTGGTATGGATTTCCGCTACAATATCACATGGTAATGATGTGATGTTTTGTGTTGAAGTTTCCGGATAGTCAGGGCTGCTTAAGGTTATGGAATCTAGATCTTGGGAGAACACAAGGATGTAGGCATTTTTCAAAAGGGGAAAATTCAAGGTTCATTGCTGTGGATTCATATTGTATCTTGGTTTGTTCTGGTTGTTGAAAATCTAGCTCAAATTGGTGTTCAAGTTTGGGTGAAAGAATAGCTATTGGGATTTATTGATTTATGGTTCTAGGGAACGCCTTAGGAATGATATCTATGTTTAAAAAAAGGTTGTTGAAATATCAAGTTAAGGTCTAGGATTCAAGTTAAAGTATATAACAGGTGAGTATGAAACTGGAGCAAGGAATCTGCTTGAGGCAAAGCTAGTTGGTAACTCCGGAAGGTTTCAGATATGGTCAGATTCGAGGAATCGTTGGGTGAAAGGTTAGTGAATCAGTTTCTCAGAAATCAAGTGAAAGGAACAGGTTTCTGGTTCATATGGCTCGGGTTAGAGAATCAATGAGAAGTATATTGGCAGGTTACGTATGGCAAAAAAAAGGGATATAGGATTGAGACATTCAATGCCTATTCAATCCGAGAGCACAAATCAGATTGGGAGCTTCATTAGAAGCAAATGGTTCTTGGAGAGATTTTTTGGAGAGTGTTAGATGTAGCTACATGATGGTTCTACAGTCACAAGGATAAAGTGTGTGAAGAAAACAGGGGTCCAAGAACATGATAAGATGTTTAAAGGGTTCAAGCTAATTGGGTTGCAACCAGGGTTAAAAGGTAAGCTTTTGAAGTTTTGTTTGATTGCTTGATGGTGGTGAATACATCTGGATATAAGTTGCAGATTTTGAGCAAGTTCAAAGTAAAGAACTGAGTGCATCGGGAAAGGAGAACAAGTAAAGTTATGGGTTACCTGTTGGCATACAGGTGAATGTGATGCATGGTAATTTGTACTGCAACAGAGTGACTTCAAGGGTTCTAGAGTGAAGTGTTAAGGGCTATAAGTTAGTGTCTCAAGCATTTCACATGGTTGTGGATGTGAGGCAGGTTTCAAGAAGCTGACAGTTCGAGTCTGTTGGTGGGATGATTTTGCTTATGGAGATTAGTTTGAGCAAAGGTGAGCAAAGATATTTGTTTCGAAAGTCTTCCTAGCCAGGTGGAGTTAGGCGGCGGGTTCTGTTGGCAACAACAGCGGTGCAAAGTGATGTTCAATACAGTGTGTTCAAACATGTAATAAGTGAAAGAGTGTTTCACATATATTAAGCATGGGTGACTTAGAGTTTTCTGCAGTTGATTCAAGAAGAATGTGTTAGCAAACATGTATGTTAAAACATAGTGTTTGGATCAGGGTTGTGTCGAAAGTCTGTACAGCAATGTTGATAGTTGGATGGCGTGTTCTGTTAGAAATAATTGCGGTACAAGAGGTGTTCAAGGCTGGTATGTTTAAACAGAGAAAATCAGAGATTGTTTTAGGTTTAAAACATGTATGATTCAGAGTTTGCTGCACATAAAGTTCAAGGAGTTTGATTCAAGATTCAATGCGCATGAATAGAATCAAAAGGCTAGTAAAGGAATCAAGTTGCAGAGAAACAAAGACAAAGAAAGCTATGAAGGAATCAGTGATGAGTTGAGCTTGACACATGATGTGTAGCAGCTCGTGTTACAACTCAAGAAGACATATGTGAAGAAGATAAAAGTGCCAAGTCTAGAGCCAAGAGTCAAAGGTTCTAAGAGGTAATTCACAAGGAGGTTTCAAGCTGAGCTCAAGGTGGAGATCTCAGAAGAAGCAATCAAGAAGAAAGGCAAATGAATCATGAGTTGCAGAGAAGTTGAGAGTTGTCTGAATCCGAAGGTGGAGATTGTGAGATATCGGAATTCAGTCAACATACGACTTGAGCCAGTAATTGTGCCTTAGAAAATTTCTAGGGTTTATTGGTTATAAATACATGTGTACAACTCAAGGAATACATAATCCTGAGTCTCGAGGATTTCGAGCGCCTTAGAGGCGGCTCGTAAATCGTGAGTGGTCTTCTTGTAAACCACATCGGATGTGTTTTCCGATTCTTCATAGTGGATGTTGTGGATCTCATATCTACCTCAGACGTAGCGGTTATAGACTGTGAACTGGGTGAACAATTCTTGTGTTCTTAAATTCGTAAATCAAATATATATTTGGAATAGGATTAAAGTTTAAATCCAAACATTCACAAAGTGAGAACTGGCTCAAAGTGTTTTCGAAAAAAAGAAAAATTAGGCCACTAACGATTTACAAAGACAACGGTAAAGTAATGAAAAGTCTTAATATATTTTGATGACACCCTTAAATTCTTAATATATTTTGATGTATAAAACCAGGACCGTCTTTTATCACGTGCAAGTAAAACAATCGGACATGACCCCGACTTAAAACAAAAAAAATTGTAAGAAACTTTCAATTAGATAGATGAATTTAAAAGTGATCATACGGAAAACACAACTTTGTCTCAGAAATCAGAGGTGAACGACAAAGAAATATTGGGCTCAGGTTATTGTCCACAAGCCCAGAAGCCCACTGATGCAGAAAACATCAAACCCAAAATCTGTCCAGCAATTTATCTTCAAATGGTCAAAAGGGAAAATTGCAGGAAATCGTTGTTGAAGCTAAACAAGGTATCCAGCTGTCGTGTGATGATTGTTTAGAGTCACCAACTCATTCCCTGAATCTCTCCACCATTATCGATCTGATTAAGAAAGAAATCTCTCACCAAACGTCATGGTCCTCATCCTGAAATTCCTCACCAAATGTTATCCATGCTTTTGTATAAATAACGGTGGTAATGTTTTGTTGTAAATTAACCTTTCTCTGAATAAATCTTATCCACCTCTAAATCTCTTCATGGTATCAGAGCTATTATAAGCCTTCACAGGTTTCTCAATGGCAGATGTTACTTATCCTTTTCCGAGTAATGTTCATGTCGCTAGTTCGGTTACCTTGAAATTAAATGGAACCAACTATCTGTTGTGGAAGGTTCAGATCGAATCTCTTCTCAGCTGTCAGAAACTCCTGGGGTTTGTAGATGGTCGTCATCGGGCTCCTCCTCGTACGGTTGAACGAAAAACGGGTGATTTGGTGGAAACTGTTGAAAATCCAGCCTATGAAGCATGGTTCTGTACGGATCAGTTGGTGAAATCTTGGATTTTTGGTACTCTTTCAGAGGAAGCTCTTGGTGGTGTCTGCAGTCTCTCCACTGCGTTTGATGTCTGGGCTTCTCTGGCTAATATCTACAACAGAAGCTCCATTGGTCGAGAGTTTGAGCTCAAACGAAAGCTTCAACTTATGTCAAAACAAGGCAAGTCCTTTGCTATCTATGTGCGTGAGTTTACCTCTATCTGTGATCAACTTAGTTCTATAGGTCGTCCTGTTGATGAATCTATGAAGATTTGTGGATTGTTGAATGGACTTGGTAGAGAATATGATCCCATCACAACTGTTATTCAAAGTTCTATGTCTCGTACGCCAACCCCATCGTTTACTGATGTTGTGTATGAGATAGAAGGTTTTGATGGTCGACTTCAGTCTCACGATGTCTCTCAAGTCTCTTCCCACATGGCCTTCCAAACGCAGAATACTACATCACAAACAGGATTTCAATCCTTTAATACTAACAACAGAGGCCGAGGCTCATACAACAACAGATTTGGTTTCAATCGTGGCCGAGGCGGTTTCTCTTCTAGGGGACGCGGTTTTCATCAACAATTTATCTCCTCCGGTCAAAATCAACAGTCAACTTCGGCCAACTCGCGACCCTCTTGTCAAATATGTGGACGAATTGGTCACACGGCTCTTAAGTGTTGGAATCGCTTTGATAATAATTATCAAAGTGATGATCTGCCTCAAGCTCTTGCTGCGTTACAGGTTTCAGATGCTTCAGGCAGAGATTGGTATCCAGATTCAGGAGCCTCAGCTCATGTGACATCTTCACCAGCTGCCCTACAGAACACCACTCCATACCATGGCTTGGATTCCATCATGGTAGCTGATGGTAACTATCTTCCTATCACACATGTAGGCTCTACCAATCTCTCTGTCTCAACAGGTAGTTTGCCTTTAAATGATGTGTTGGTTTGTCCTTCTGTCAAAAAACCTTTATTATCTGTCTCTAATCTATGTGAGGATTACCCTTGTGGTGTGTTCTTTGATGCAAATAAGGTTTACATTCTGGATCTACAAACGCAGAAAGTGATAACCAAGGGGCCAAGACGTGATGGGCTCTATGTGCTGGAGAATCAAAACTACAAGACCTTCTACTCCTCTCGACAACAGGCCACTAATGATTGTAATTGGCACCATCGTCTTGGTCATGCCAGTTCAAAGGTTCTTCAGCATCTCCACAATAGCAAGGCTATTTCAATCAATAAGAGCAGCAAGAATCTCATTTGTGAATCTTGCCAGATGGGAAAGAGTTTAAGATTACCTTTTTCAGTTTCAGAGTCTTTTACAGTTGAGCCACTAGCTAAAATCCATTGTGATCTTTGGGGGCCCTCGCCTATTGCTTCTTTTCAAGGATTCAAATATTATGTGGTATTTGTGGATGATTTTTCTCGATTCAGTTGGTTCTTTCCATTGCGTTTCAAGTCAGACTTCTTCAACATCTTTACTATGTTTCAAAATCAAGTCGAAAACCAGTTTAATACAAAGATCAAAGTATTTCAAAGTGATGGAGGTGGTGAATTCATCAGCAATAAATTCAAAACTCATCTGGAAAAGTGTGGAATTAAGCATCAACTTTCTTGTCCACACACACCTGAGCAAAATGGGCTGGCTGAACGCAAACACAGACATCTCATTGAACTCAGTCTTTCAATGATGTTTCACGGTAAAGTTCCACTCCAATACTGGGTTGAAGGTTTCTATACAGCAAATTATATCATCAACTTATTACCTGTTGCAGCTCATGAGTTTCAGACCCCTTTTAAAGTTTTATTTCAACAAACACCAGATTACACTTCTCTCAGGGTCTTTGGCAGTGCTTGTTATCCATGTCTCCGGCCTTACACGTCTCACAAGTTTGAACCAAGGTCATTACAATGTGTATTCATGGGTTATAATGCAGCTTACAAAGGCTATCGTTGCTTGTATCCTCCAACTGGTCGGGTTTTCATAACCCGTCATGCGATCTTTGACGAAAGTCTTTTCCCCTTTGAGGACAAGTTCAAGCATCTGGTTCCAGATTATCCCACATCTCTCCTTAAATCATGGCAGGAAGCCTATAGGCCAACGGTAATCCCTCCCGAGACATCTCAATTTCCAGTCACGTTACCACCACCAGCTTATCCGGCTGCACCAGCAGTTCACTTCCCTGCAACAGCAGAACCTGCAGAATCAGAACCAGCAGGTGTCACAAGTCCAGAAGTGTCACCACCAAGGGATAACGAATCTCAGCAACATGAACAAAATGCAAATGTTCATCCAATGGCCACAAGAGGGAAAGCTGGAGTACGAAAACCAAATCCAAGGTATCTTCTGATGATTAATACTCATGCACCAACTACACCTACAACAGTGACTGCTACGCTAAAAGACCCTCGATGGACCAAAGCAATGAGAGTTGAAATGGGAAATCAACTTGAGAATCACACATGGGATCTAATTTCACCAACATCTGAAATGAACATCCTAGGTTGCAAGTGGGTTTTCAGAATAAAATTAAATGCAGATGGTTCTCTTGATAAATACAAAGCACGGTTAGTAGCAAAGGGCTATCACCAAGAGGAAGGAATTGACTATCTAGAGACTTTTAGCCATGTGGTTCGAACTGCAACAATCAGAGTCGTTCTTGGAGTTGCTACAGCAAAGAGCTGGCCGGTCACACAATTAGATGTCAAGAGTGCTTTCCTTCATGGAGACTTACATGAAGACATATATATGGTGCAACCTCCGGGATTTGAAGACGCTAAACATCCAGACTATGTGTGCAAGCTGAACAAGGCTATCTATGGTCTCAAACAAGCACCAAGGGCTTGGTTTGACAAATTCAGTACCTTTCTTCTGGAGTATGGTTTCATCTGCAGCAAAGCAGACCCATCTTTGTTTGTATATCATCACAACGGTAACACACTGGTTCTTCTTCTCTATGTTGATGACATTATCCTTACGGGAAGTGACTCTGGTCTTTTCAAACACTTGATTGAAGCTCTCAGTACACAATTTTCTATGAAAGATCTTGGCTCTCTACACTATTTTCTTGGTATTCAGGTCGAAACACACACAGAGGGAATGTTTCTTTGCCAACGAAAGTACACAGAAGACATTCTCTATCTAGCTGGTATGTCGTCCTGCAAGCCTATGCCTACTCCATTGCCATTGCAGCTTGGTACCACCCCCAATGGCTCTGAGTTGTTTCCTGAACAATCATATTTTCGAAGTCTGGCTGGCAAGTTACAATATCTCACATTGACAAGACCAGATATACAATTCGCTGTCAACTTTGTCTGTCAGCGAATGCATGCACCAACACAAGCTGATTTCGCCCTACTAAAAAGGATCTTACGCTATCTCAGAGGCACCACAACACTGGGACTGCATCTCAGCAAAGCAACTACCTTACCTGTCTTGGCTTTCAGCGACAGTGATTGGGCTGGCTGCAAGGAAACAAGGAGGTCTACAACTGGTTTCTGCACCTTCCTAGGACCTAATATGGTTTCGTGGAGTGCAAAAAGGCAGCAAACTGTATCCAGGTCCTCAACAGAAGCTGAATACAGAGCTCTTGCGGAAACAGCAGCAGAATTGACTTGGCTAGCATCTCTACTCAAAGATCTTCACATACCTCAGACTGGTCCCACTATACTACATTGTGACAATCTGTCTGCTGTTCATCTCACCACAAATCCAGCTTTTCATGCAAGGTCAAAGCATTTTGATACGGATTGTCACTACATCAGAGAAAGAGTGGCGCTTGGTTTTATTGAAACAAGACACGTTCCAGCAGCTCTTCAAACAGCAGATATCTTTACAAAATCTCTTCCAAGGCTACCTTTTGCAAGACTAAGAGACAAACTTGGAGTTGGTTTGCCACCCATCTCAAGTTTGAAGGGGGGTAAAAGTGATCATACGGAAAACACAACTTTGTCTCAGAAATCAGAGGTGAACGACAAAGAAATATTGGGCTCAGGTTATTGTCCACAAGCCCAGAAGCCCACTGATGAAGAAAACATCAAACCCAAAATCTGTCCAGCAATTTATCTTCAAATGGTCAAAAGGGAAAATTGCAGGAAATCGTTGTTGAAGCTAAACAAGGTATCCAGCTGTCGTGTGATGATTGTTTAGAGTCACCAACTCATTCCCTGAATCTCTCCACCATTATCGATCTGATTAAGAAAGAAATCTCTCACCAAACGTCATGGTTCTCATCCTGAAATTCCTCACCAAATGTTATCCATGCTTTTGTATAAATAACGGTGGTAATGTTTTGTTGTAAATTAACCTTTCTCTCAATAAATCTTATCCACCTCTAAATCTCTTCAGAATTAGGGCCTAACATTTTTGAAAATTTTATTTTATCATATTAAATATACCTTTAATAAAAAAAACACTTAAGCGAGCCTACAAATAGTTTGAGATGACCCCATTTAAAACACTAGCTTTGATCTCTAAAACACCAGTTTGTTGGGCTTTAGATCGGAGTCGTACTTAAACAATAATATTCCATAGAAAAATGCACAATTAGTTTTACCAAATCTTGAAGAGTGAATTTTTACTTTGAATGTCCTGAAAAAGAAATGGTCGTAGGAGATCTTTTCGTTGTCCACCGACTGAACTAGTTCCCATACCGTCTTCGCCATCGGATTCTTCCTCAAATACGTTTTCAGTATACTTACAAGCACGTCCAGGAGAAATGATTCACTTCCTCCCTGATTACAACATAGTCATGTACCATGGTGATGATTAATTGATTTGGTTCTTGTAAAAAAAATAAAAAATTAGTAAAATGAGAAAGAACCTTGAACGATGAAACATGAGGCAAGTCAAGAGAACCCATTTGGGAAGATACTTTGAGCTGTTTATGAGAAACACAGCTTTGCTTGATTGTTCTTATATATCATTGTAAATTCATATTTAATTAAAAATTTCGTATTTAATTATTACGTATAAAAGATTGTGGAAATCAGCCAAGGATCACAGTGTATCGCTACGATTACTAGCGGACAATAATTAAATTGAATTTTATTGACTAGTGGGGGAAAAATCTTACCAAACCATCAAGAGAACCCATGCGGGAAGATCCTTTGAGCTGTGTATGAGAAACACAGCTTTGCTTGATTGTTATTATATATCATTGTAAATTCATATTTAATTAAAAATTTCGTATTTAATTATTACGTATAAAAGATTGTGGAAATCAGCCAAGGATCACAGTGTATCCCTATGATTACTAGCAGACAATAATTAAATTGAACTAGATAAGTGACCCGCGCGTTGCGCGGAATTAAAATTATATCAAATTCTAATTTGTTATTTTTAAATTTCATTTTAAGTATTTATCTTTTTACGCTTTTAGTCTCGTTTAATGTTTGGATTGGTCACTAATAATTTAATTAAATAAATTTAATATTTGTATTTTTTTAGGTTTTTATATACTTGTTTTTGGCATAACCTACATACTATTTTCCTTATATTTATGGTTAAAAATACATTATACTTGCGATCATTTTTATGACAGTAAATGTAGAGTCTTTATTTTTGTCTGTGAAGTCAACATTGTTTGACGATATTTTTTTGTGCCACAATTGTTTTTTCATTTTTTTTTTACTTTGTTTATATTGATTACACGTTAATAGTACATGGATAATAAAAAAATGGAACTAACTCAACATACTAAATACCAAAATAGCTCGATATAGGTTTTGATTTGATTATCTTTTGCCAAAAATTGTATTTTTTAAAAAAAATTGCATGATCTTATGTCCTTGTGCGCTTGGATACTTTAAAAAGAAAAAAATTGTTGGAGTGTTATTCATCATAATATTTGGCACATACAACAACACCAACGACATGCAATCCTTTTTTTTATTAAAAATATTTAGATATCGACTTCATCCACGACTTTTTCTTCACAGAACATAGCATGTTTTAAATATTTTGCTTCTTCGAATCCATTAAACTATTAGAATTTGATACAAAGAAAGAATTCTCAAGCATGTGTTTCTCTTGAAGTATGGTGTAGAATCGCATTTCCACTCGCGATATGGTACAAAATAACTTGTATCAGTTTTTACATATATGTTTTGTTGTGGTAGTGTTTGAACATTCTCAAGCATTTGTTTTTTACTATTTTTGTTTTGAAATTTATATATATTTTTTTGGGGTTAAAACACAATATCATAACACTTTAACATTTCAAGACATGTAAAAAATATCATGTTTTTCTTATATGGTTCCAATGAAATTTACTTGTAAATACACGACTTCCATCTAAGGTATATGTAAGCAAAGAAAAAAAAAGATATTCTTGACTTAATTTCTTATTTTCTAGAACAAATTTGTAGAGAAATTTCCGAAAAACTTAATTATCCTTGATTTTCTTTTGAATTTAATCTAACAACACTCATTTTTTATTTAGTTCTGAATATTTATAATCATTTAGTCCCTTTTTCAATCTTTTTTTTTATTTTCTCTTCTATCGTTTATCCATAATTTTATTTAAATGTTCTTATCTTTGTCCTAATTTACATATTTGTTGCTTTGTAAAATTAATTGTATAAACTTATACTTACCACTAATTTATAGTATTCTTGTGACTCTCAAATGATGGTTGACAAAAAAAAAAGACTCTCAAATGATGTAAATTTTATTACAAAAAAAATTATATTCTCGGACCAAAATTGAATAAATTATTTTTTTCACTATATATCGTAAAATCCATTTTACATTCTTAATCTCATAATCACATTCTAACATTTTAAATATGATAAATCTTCAATTCAAGTTTTTGGTTGAAAATCTAATAATATATCGTTTTCAATAAAATATTTCATTATTTTTTTATCCAATTAGTATTACAATATTATTTGATTCTTAATATTGAATTATCACCTTTTCTATTTATTCACACTAAGTTTTGTATTTTTTTAATTTTTATTAAATAAAAATAATAACAAATATAAATAGACATTTATTAAATGAATATCTTAAATATGTGTTAATGTTAAAACATTTGGTAGTGATGAGGTGGACATCATAAATTGAGAGAGGACTCTCCTATTACATAATAGATTTTATTGACTTGTGGGGGAAAAAATATTATCAAACCATCGAGCGAGTTATTGGTGGTAACAAACCTTAAACAAATTTAATCCAACGCATAGGTTCATTCAAGTGGACTAATCTATCACTTTAGACTAATACCTTCACTAATTGTAGAAGTCGAAACTTGCACAACTAAATTTGGTTACGAAATTAAAAGGAAACATAAGATTCTAAAATCGAAACACAAGAACAAATATCCAAAAATGGTTTTTTTATTGCCAATAAGATAAGATTTTGAATACAATAGTATGATGAGCGATTTTGCTAAGTATTTGGATAGGTTAAAACTTGTCCCGTTTATGAATGATTTCGTCTCCTTTTTATAGATGTTGGGTGAGCTGCCTAGGCGAGAATATCAGAAAGATTCCTTAAAGATGTGCTTCCATTTTCTTCTCCGCCGACTTCCGCGTGATTCAAGTCTATATTCTAGGGCAAATGATGATACGGATAATTTCTTGGGCATGTGGCTCGGCCAACAATACTCGTCTAGGCCCACGAAGACATCAGCTCGGCCCAAAACGCGTCGCACAGTCTTCTCGTATCTTGGGCTCGGCCCAAATCGTGTTAGTTCGGCTCGTGGGCTCATCGCCAGTTCTCAGGGTTTGGCTAGGCCCACGTAGTTCGGCTAGGCCCAGTTTTAATACTTAATCATTTTCACAGTTGATCTCGGCTAGGTGAAAACGGACCCCAACATTTAGCCTCCCAGCTCGTCAGACTCAGTGATGATTGTGACGAGGTAAGAAATCATGAGTGAGATCAACCTGCTGAGTCGAACTTCCTTCGCCATTGACAAGCTCCTCCCGTTGCCGAGCCAATGTTATGCTGAGCCATCTTGTCGAAATATCCTGGTTGACGAGGTGAGTTGTTGTTATGTCCATGCCAAGCCGTTTCTTCTCTGAGGTGAGGGATTTTAAATTTCTGAGCCGTCTCTTTGTTGATGTGAGAAAGATGATGGTGACGATATCAACGAGCTGAAAGTTTCGCAAGTAGCAAGCTGTTTTTACGAAAATTGCCGAACCAGTTTCGTAGAAAGTCTCCTAGCCAGTTTCAATGAAAACCGCCTAGCCAGTTTCAGAGAATGTCGGCGAGCCAAACTTCGTAAAACATTTCGAGCCAACTTTAGTAAAATCTTCTGAGTCGTTTCAACGAAATCTGCCTAATCGTTTCGACGAATGATGCCTAGCCGTTTCGAAGAAAGCTGCCTAGCCGTTTCGACGAAATTTGCCTAGCCGTTTCGACAAAAGCTGCCTAGCCGTTTCGACGAAAGCTACCTAGCCGTTTTGATGAAGGTTCTCGTGCCGGAAGTTGTGCTAGATGTCTCCGAACCACTTCGTTGCCGAGATGTTCCACTGGAAGTTGGCGGGCGTTTAGAAGTTGACGAGACGTTTAAATGTTGACGAGGCATTTAGATGTATTCGAGGTGTAGAGACGATGGTTACAGCTCGATTTTAAGACGAACATAACGAGCGTAGCTCGATTTATAGTACTTTTTTGATGAAACATGTTTAAATATCTCATACTAAAAGTTATGTTTAGTATTATGTTTCGAGATGTTAATGACCAGCGTGTTTAGAAACGTGTGATTGCTGGCTTTTAGATGTTTACGTTGGTTTTAGGGTTTGCGATGTAGTCTCCACTTACATGCCCATTTTGGTTTTGATGAAACATGATGAACATGTATAAATATCTCGTATGTTTAGTATTTTGTTTTGAGATGTCGAAAGCCAGTGTGCTAAGAAGCGTGTAACTACTTATGGCTTCGCACTTTATTATTCATTAGGATAGCATTATCGCGCTCTTAATCGATGACACGCAAGACAAGATTCGCCTCTTCATTTTGCGATACGTATTTCTAGAGTACAATCTACTACATATGGCGGGAAATGAATGCTAGGAAATAGGGTGAAAATTCTATCCCTCTGTTCCAACAAGTGAATAACATCGAAACAAGTTTGAAACAAATTGTCAACCATTCGGAGTAAAGGAGACGCAAAATACGACTAAGGCATGGAAACTTGGTTTGAGACAAGATAAATGTTATAGGAATTTTTTAAACTCTCTAGAATTGGTTGCAAGAAAGCTTAAATTTTAGTAGCATACAAATTTTTTTTTTTTTATTAATTTTACATTCGGAACAAAAAAAAATTATAAAGTGACGTCTGACCTGTATTTTTTAGATGTGAAAAGTAAACGTGCAAATTGTATTTAGAAGGTTTTGTTTTCCTTAGATTATTGTCAGAATCGATGATGTAGTTCATTATTGATGGTGAGATCAAAAATTCGGAAAAGTGCGATTAGACCAATGGATAGTGTTATAGCGAATTAACTTGTAATTGATAAATTGACCATACAAAAGTGTTTAGAAAGAATTATTATTAGACTCTTATACAAATAATGTTACAATATGCATAAACTTACATAGAGATAAAATTAATTAATTTTCTAAACTAAAATGTAAATAATATATTTAAGATAAAGCTAACTTTTCTAATATAAGATATTAGGTGGGTAGTCCGCACCTCGCGCGGGCAGAGAGCTCCATCCATAAAGGGATCATAACCCATTTTATGGAAACGTGTTTTATGGATGCTAAATCGAAACGTGTTTATTGATCTCAATTCGATATGATTAAAACAGATTTATCGAAACAAACTAGAGCAATCTAAAGTATACGATGTTTTCAACATTCTAAGTGTAACATCCTGATTTCTTGTATATGCGGAGAGGCTTATAAGAATTGATTTGGCTACCTATGTCACCAAAGTGCACTTATCTTTTCGGGAACTTGTCCAGAGAGAACTCCAGAGTTAAGGGTGCTTGAGCTGGAGCAATTTAAGGATGGGTGACCTTCCGGGAAGTGATTCGCGGTATCGTGTGAGTGAGGACAAAACACGGGGAAAGATCACGTGGTGATTGCAGGGTCAGTAAACAAGTATTACAAGCCTCCCGGACTAACGCACCGGCCGTCGGACAAGGGTGGGGCCCACGGGCCGAGAGAAAGCATGGGGCCCACAGGTAGGGGCGGTCGGGGCGTTATAAGTGGTATCAGAGCCGAACCCAAACACGTGTGTGGAGTCAGGTGGGCCCACACTGTCTAGGGTGACGATCCTGGTGCGCAACGAGGACGTTGCGCTCTATGAGTGGGGGTGATTGTAACATCCTGATTTCTTGTATATGCGGAGAGGCTTATAAGAATTGATTTGGCTACCTATGTCACCAAAGTGCACTTATCTTTTCGGGAACTTGTCCAGAGAGAACTCCAGAGTTAAGGGTGCTTGAGCTGGAGCAATTTAAGGATGGGTGACCTTCCGGGAAGTGATTCGCGGTATCGTGTGAGTGAGGACAAAACACGGGGAAAGATCACGTGGTGATTGCAGGGTCAGTAAACAAGTATTACAAGCCTCCCGGACTAACGCACCGGCCGTCGGACAAGGGTGGGGCCCACGGGCCGAGAGAAAGCATGGGGCCCACAGGTAGGGGCGGTCGGGGCGTTATACTAAGCATGGCCGTGACTGCCATTGTTGAAGCAAAGCGATTGAAGATAGTAGAGCATTTAAAAGAAGAATTACATTATTAGCATGGCCGTGACTGCCATTGTCATGAACGGCGAGGTGTTTATCTTCCAGATTTATGTTGTGTGTTTTATCTGTCGTCTATTTATTTCTAGCGTTCGAAACAAAATAACGTTCAGATGTGTATGCAGAATGCCAGATAGAAAATCACGGCGGCTTGCTAATGTTGTATGTCGAAATTGATGGATCATTTAGTTTATGAGAAGTTGATCGGTGTTTTAAGTTCTTGGTGTTTGCGGGATTTTGAAGTTCTTATAATAATAGTTTTATTGTTGCTTGCTAATTTGTTTTTTTGTAGGCTGCCGCATGATAATTTGCAGATCATTTGCGATGATTGTTTGCCTCCGTTAGCCAAAGAAACTGTTAATTTGCAAGAGGAGTTTTTTTGGTAAAAATGAAAGGAAAACCATCCAGGGTATTATCTATGTTTCTGAGGTATTGAATGTTCTTCCGTTTTGTTTGTTTCGTACAAAATACGTATTTATGTTCGACAGCATATGTACGCAATGTCTTAAAGAGAAACCTATCACCAATTTGTTCGACACCAAACCGTTCATAAGTCGACATAAGCAAGAGGGTTGATTAAGAATATCACAAAACACCATTGTCCAATAAAGCCAATCCAATTCTTTTTGGTGTTGTATTGAAAATTTAGACAAAACCTGACCAAAATATATATATATATATATATATATATATATATATATATATATATATATATATATATTAATACATAGCGTAAACCATATTCGTATTCGAAATCATATATGTTCCTTGTGAGTAAATAAAATATAAAATTCAAAAATCAAGACAATAACAACGATTTTAGAAAAATATAATTAAAATTTTTTTAAAAACTGAACTCAAAACACGTACCAAACTTTAACAACTAAAGTTTAGTATTTTGTGTAATGAATATTGTAACAACTATTTTGAGTTCTTTTCGTAACCGGACAAAATCCTAAAAGCCGATGCAAAGCACCAAATAATATTTACGAAAACCAATATGAGAAGCACCAATATAGTGAAGCACCAACTATATGCAAAGCACCAACGTAGTTAAGCACCAATATTTATTTTCGACCGGTGCTATTTTTAGAACTGGAAATAAATAAAATCATAATCGACCTCACGCCACTATATATATATATATATCACGATATAATTCGGGTTCCTATACCAAAAAATTTTAAATATTTTTATTTCTTTTTAAACTAATATTTATACGTTAAGTACAACACTATTTAGATTAACTCAACTAAATCGGTATAAATAGAAAAAAGATTTAGTTGAGTTTTAGTAAAAGATTAACTCAATTAGAACTAAACCAATTTCCAATTTTAATAACAGCTTTAGGAAATGAGTTGACCAAAAATAATATAAAAATATTAACAGACTCATCTAAATCGGTATGATTTGCATCACATGGATTCCTCAATATTTAACTTAGATGAATATCCATTACAAAAAGATCATTATAAAATCTATAAATCAACAAACATCAACAACAAAGAAAAATAAAATCTTTATTATTACAAATCCAAAACGAAACCAACACAATCTTAACCATAACAAAAAAAAACTAAAAAAAAATAAATAAAAAACAAAATCGAATCCTTAGATTTACATAAAAATATTGATTGAGAATAAATATGAGGATAATCCAATTGCTTCAATCACCGAGAGGAAGCAAACCGATGGCATGACATGCTTCTCAGAAAGTAGGATAAACACCATAAATTGTACGAAAATCCGTAAAAGAACACAGACCCCTAACAACATCCAATAAAAGTCTCAAACAATAAGACTCGTCAGCACGATCCGAACAAGACTCCACAACGCAAACCGGAGGGGTGCCCATGACACGGGGCCTCCATCGCTTATCCTTACGATCCCAAACAAACCTAGATGAGAATTTTGAATATCGAAGAAACCGAGCCTCGGGAAACACATGATTACAGTCCATCCAAGCCTGAAAAACACTATTCCGATCGAGAGCAACAGCATCCGAATCACCCGAGGACAAACCAATCGAGCGAGGAAGATGAAAGGGTAAAACCCGAAGACGTGAAAAACACTACACCAAAACAGGGTTTTTGCTACTGATTGTTGCTACTGATTAGTCAGTCGGTAAATTTACCGACTGTTTCGCTACTGATTTCCGACTGATTTGCGACTATTTTCATACAGTCGCAAATCAGTAGGTATTTAGTGACTAAAAATTTCAGTCGTTATTTAGTAGCCGTTTTACGACTGATTAGTGACTGAATTGTAGTCGGAAACATGCTGTAGCTAATCAGTAGTAATTTTAGCGACTGATTTGCTACTGAATTCGGTGGGTCGTAGAACAGTAGCAAATCAGTAGCAAAAAGTAGTTATAAATCACGTGGATTTCATTTGGTGGTTGGTGTACCTAATTTGGTTTGCAGTCGGGAATCAGTCGGGAAATTTGCTATATATTTTCTAACTAAATCTTACATATAAATATCAAATAATATACAAAAATTCAACACTTACACATTTTTTAAATATAATCATTTTATAAATCATAAATTCTAAACCCAACCACAAACCCTTAACCCTAAACCCTAAACATGTAACCCTTAATCATAAACTCTAAATCTTAAATTGTAAACTAGATCTTACACATAAATATCAAATAATATACAAAAAAAATGAACACATACAATTTTTTTAAATATAATCACTTTATAAATATTAAATTCTAAAACCCAAACACATACCCTAAACCTTAATCATAAACTATAAATCTTAAATTGTAAACTAGATCTTACACATGCATATCAAATAATATACAAAAAAAATCAACACTTACAATTTTTTAAATATAATCATCTTATAAGTAATAAATTCTAAACCCCAAACACAAACCATTAACCATAAACCCTAAAACTCTAACCCTCATAAACTATAAATCTTAATTTGTAAACTAGATCTTACACATAAATATCAAAAAATTCAACACTTACAATTTTTATAAATATAATCATCTTATAAATCATAAATTCTAAACCCCAAACTAGATCTAAAACAGCCACGATTTGCTCTTTTGGTTTTTGGCACCAAATTTTTGGTTTGGCGGAGGATTTGGTCTTTAGCACAAAAAAATTTGGTTTTCATATAATACTTAGAAAAAAATAAACCTTTACACCTAAACTTATAATTAATTACTATAATATACCCCAAAACTAAGATCCAACACTTATAAAAAAAGTCAAGTTTAATAAATCTTATTCAAACCTTAACTCTTAAACCTAAACCCCAAACCCCATACCCTAAACTTTAAACCTAAACTCCAAACTCCAAACCCTAAATCATAAACTAAGATCCAACACTTATAAAAAAGTCAAGTTTTATAAATCTTTTTCAAACCTTAACTCTTAAACCTAAATCCCAAACCCCATATCCTAAACTTTAAACCTATACTCCAAACCCTAAAATTTAAACTTTTAATCATAGAAGTTAAATCATAAACCATAAAATTAAAATATAATCATTATATATACATAAAACCAATATTTTACACCATATATATATATACTTTACCTTAAACTATGTACTTATAATTATTTTTAAGCATAAATCTAACCAAATGACAATATAATGAAAGCTTTTTTTTTATTGGATAATCCATTGGGACAAGGATTGCACTTTGATTTATCATCTACCGTTGATATAATAAATCCAACGGACAAGATCTAATTTGTTTTTTTTTGCCTCTTGTCCCCTTCTTCTCCTCTTCCTTCATCTCCCTTCAAGGCAACTTCTCCGACGGGGATTTTGGATTCGCTTTTAATGACAGCAAGTTCTCCGATCGCTTGCTTCGGATCAAGATCATGGGTGGGCCCTCTGATTCTAGGTCCGACGCTGAAGGCAGTACGAGTATCGGCGATTGGGCTCGCCATCGGAAGAGGAGAAGAGAGGATATCAAGAAAGAATCCGGACGAAGAACAAATGGATCCCGACATGTATTCCACTTTATCTATCCACTATATATGGTTTTCGCGAAAAACCAAATGAGTATGGTCTTTTTGGTTTGGGAACGATCATATTAGCTATAGCATATTTAGTGGTTGTTATCTTGTGAGTTATTTTCAAGTTCCGACCTTTCTGTTAAGTCGAGATCTTGCTGATTCAGGTAGAATCATTTACCAGTGAGCTTCCCCTCTTGATTCTTTTGAGGATTAATTTTATATTTTTCAGAAATATTTCAGTTAGTTCCTTAGAGTTTGAGCCACTGCTTTGGTTTTCGAATTGAGTAGTTGAACAAATCTGACACTTTTGCTGTATTATTAGGTTGAATTCTCCAAGCACCTGTACAGTAACCCTTGAGGTTTTGGGGCACGAATTAAATTTTGCTCAGGTATGATGATTGATGACTCTTATTCTATTGAGATCTAATCAAGTCCCAGCTGTATTTTCGATGTCTTAGTCCTTTTGGCTTTTTTTTCTTTCACTTTTGTTCATCTATTTGACATCTCCCATGTTCTTTGCTTCTAACACGCTATGTCATGATACCCACAATTCTGTTCAGCCACCGAAGAATCAGCCTCCGTGAACCGCCGCCTCATAGAGAGGGCTTACAAATACCGACCCGTAAAAGTTGTCGAGTTTAAGCTTCCTCGACCACAGTGCGTGGTCTACCTAGACCTGAAAAGAAAAGAATGCGTAGGATTATTCCCCTCTGGAAGAGTCTATTCGCAGGCCTTTCACTTAGGCGGTCAAGGGTTTTTCCTCTCAGCTCACTGCAACATGGATCAACAGAGCTCGTTCCACTGTTTTGGGCTGTTCCTAGGGATGCAGGAGAAAGGGTTGGTGAGTTTCGGAGTGGACTACGAATTCTCAGCGAGGTCAAAGCCCTCGGAAGAGTTCATAAGCAAATACAAAGCTGAAAGAAAATCCATCCTAATTTATTCTTTAATTGGTTCCCAAGGAACTACACATTCACAAGAGGTAAAGCAGTTGGGTGTTTGAACTTTATAATTATTCTTAGCGAAACTGGCAATATTTAAAGCTGCAAGAAAATCCATCCTAATTTATTCTTTCGTTGAGCGTGCTTTCTCTCAGGGATTTGGTGTTGAAGATTCAGATGCTGAGTCTCCTAAAGACATCCATTGTTCAGCCGAGAGTACAGACTTGCCCACTAGAGTGAAAAGACATATTGAAGAACCAATTAAAGATATAGAAGTTTCCAGCGTATCACCTACTGAAAATTGTTATGAATCAGGGAGAGAGGCTATGCCATCAGTCAATCTCACTACTCCTCTCACTGCCCCTAGATACACAACTTCAGCTGAGAAACCTGCAAATAAATTACTGGTTTATCAACAGTCAATGCAAAGCGTTCTTCATCCTGGGGAAGAGGCAACGTAAGTTTTCCATTGCTGGCATGAAAAGTGACAATTGTGTGCCATAGCTCAATTCCTTTCTTTGTTTACTGTGTGCAGGGCAAAAAAACACCTGCTAAAGGATCATTTGATAACTCAGGAAATGACAAATGAAAAGTGATCATTTGATAGCTTCAGAAGAAGAGGATACTTCTCTTCACTTAGCTTCAGAAGAAGAGGTACTAAAGCAACTTCCTTTGATTTTTAGGTGATGATGAGGATACTTCTCTTCACTTTGACGGCAGAGCATCTATCTCCCGATCAAATCTCTTCCCGGCGAGCTGAGTCATTATCTTTCATTGTCTCTCACTATTTAACAGATTTTCAACAATCAGACCTTAAGACAAATGATATGGTTGATAATAAACTCGCAGGAGAAAAAAAGACCATCATTATGGCATCGTCGTTACATGTTGGTTATTAGAGTTTCAGATTCTTTGTTATATATTGGATGTTAACTGTTTTTTCTTTGGTTTTTTGGTGTATGGATTTGTGTTCTTCATTTGTTTTACTTTACTTTTGTAAACTTGAATGTTTTATATGTAATTAGTGTACATTTATATTAATAAATTGATTTTTTTTTAATTTAAATAATATATTAGTCGCTAATCAGTAGCTATATTTTGCTACTGAATAGTTCAAATCAGTCGTAAAAAAATCACAAACCAGTAGCAAATCAGTCGTTAAAAAAATCAAAAACCAGTAGCAAATCAGTAGCTAAAGTAGTAGGTAATCAGTTGCAATTCAGTAGTTAAATTTTACGACTGATTACCGACTACGACTGTAGTAGCAAAATTTAGTCACTATTCAGTCACTAATCAGTTGTAAAATTTTGCTACTGATTAGTGACTGAATAGTGACCGCCTAATATCAGTCGTAAATCAGTAGCAATTTTGCGACTGATTTTTTTTAGCGACGAGACCTTTACCTACTGCAGAAATCAGTCGGTAATCAGTCGTAACATGGTGTTTTGCTACTGATTTCTGACTGTTTTTGCAGTAGTAAAAAACCTGTTTTCTTGTAGTGAAAAAAAATCGTAAAAAAAAGTCGGAAAACGAATTAAGAAACTTCGCAACCATTAAAAAGATGCACAACCTCTCGCAACCATCATAGAACACAAAAACAAACCTCCAAGCCCAGAAGACAAACACCTAAAAAACAAAAATCCAATATAAGAAAGAAGAAAAACAAAGTAACATTGTCAAAACGAAAGTAGGAGGCTATAAACCTAAAATTTCAAAGAATCACCAGCTGCGATTTCCGTATGAAGATAAACAAAGTAACATTGTCAAAACGAAAGTAGGAGACTATAAACCTAAAATTTCGAAGAATCATTAGCTGCGATTTCCGTATTCTCATCAGAAAAACACCAATTCACGCGACAATCAAATCAAAAGAAAACACGAAACAACTTACAACCGTCGATTCCGAAAAAAAAAATAAGCAGAAAAGATAAAACAAAAATAACAAAGCACGACTAATAAAAACATATATGTGTTCGATCGGTAGATTAATATTCAGCTGATCGATTAAACAAAACAGAAAGACAAAGAAAACAAACCCCAGATCGGTAGTTTTATCTTCAGAACTGGGATTATCCACCATGCAACCTAAAAACAAAAAAAAACTCCACGATCAATTTAGATTTGTGTAAAACAAAAACAATCAACACTGATACAAAAAAAAACCGATAACACACAAAGCAAGAGGACGATAGATGAACAAAAAGGATAACGATATATAAAAAAAAAACAAGCCACAAGAGAGCAAAAGAAAACTAAAAAGGCACAAAGAAGATGAACTTTACCAACAAAACACAACTAATGATTAAACAAAACTATAAACTTAGGATATATTTATAGCCCACCACACAAAGTTTAGGGTTTTTGCTAACACGAAAAATATAAACGGCGACCACATAAATAGAAGAGGAAAAACATAGGGTTTTCGAAAATGACCACATAAATTTAAGAGGAAAAACATAGGCTTTTCGAAAATGGACACAAAAACGCTAATATTAAAAGTCCAAAAATCGATAATCGGTACGGTAAATTTCAAAATCTAAAAAAACTTAATTTGAACCGAAAAAGGGTAATAACCGAGCTTTACGGTTTAGGGTGAATGAGAGAGCTCTATTTCTAAAAATCATTTCGTTTATACTATATATGATAGGTAAATATTTATATCTTTTTTTTATATTTCCAAATCTTCATGATTTCCATAATATTGATATGATCGATCTCGTCGATCTCCCAATACTCTCTCGCAAGCTCAGAAGTGGTAACACGTGTGAGATTCTTCAAAATATCGGTGTTATACATGGCCGTTGGGTCAAATCGGTTACAACACCTATCCGTCAGATCATCAACGACGTTTATACCCGGTCGTAGGATCAAATTAGTTCGACGGAAAATCCATCATGAACACCATAGTAGCTCGCGATTGCGAAATCGAAAAACATCTCGTGAAGACGAAAAGTCAAATCAAAGGAACATGTCAAACTCGTGAGGGCAAGAAAACATCATCATCACCACCAAACATGAACGAACCAATCCAATGTTCATGCTCATAATCTAGTGCATTGTTTTTGAAGAAACTAGCAATTTTGCTAGCCAATATTAAATATTCTTGGCCAATCATTGGCAATATCGATAAAAATAAACCATTATTTTCATGGATATAACTCTTACCCACGTCACCGTTGGTGTTGATGACACCAGCAAATCCTTCGTCTCTTTGACTCTTTCGAAGGTCTTTAAACGAATCACCTCCAATTCCGTCTTCAGTGTAGTTGAAGACGATATATAATCTATTAAAATAGAGTGATATTTTGTATCTAAACAAGAAAAAATGAAAATAAATCAATTCTTATCCTGGATAACTTCAATTCTTTTCATGGTTAACTATTATTCCTATTGCTATTATTTTTGGTTAAATTAAAAAATTAATTATTAATTATATTTGGTTCAATTAAATAATAGTTTAATTAATTAATCAAATTATATATATATATATATATTAATTTTAACTCATAATTAAAAAAATCAGATTATGCAAAAAAAAAAAAAAATTAAAATTATAAATAAAATAGATTATTATAAATTACATATTACAATATAATTTAAATTTTTAATATTATTTTGTTACGAAAATAATATTACGTATTTTGAATTTTTGAATTTAGATTATGCCAAATATTTTAATAATCATTTTTTTTTAATGATTCATATTCAAAATTAACAATTTGCATTGAAAGATAATCTTAAATTTTGAATTTAATATAAATTTTCTTAGATTTCATCAACAGTTACAAACAAAATATTCGGAATTAATAACAAAATATGCTTACTTCTAAATTTAAATCTTATTCATACACTCGAATTTATAATTGAATATTTTCAAACTGAAAAAGGAATATATTATTAATTAAATTTGCACAACCATAAATTCGATAACATTCAGTTACCAATACCAAAAAAGATAATTCAAATAAATAAAATAATGATTATATTTTAAATATAAAATATTTATGATGATTTGTAAGGGTAAATGATATGATATTTATGTTGATTATAGAAAATATTTATGATTATTCTTTATTCGCAAATTAATAACAAAACAATGGGTAAGTGTCCGAATGAATAATTTATGTATTAAAATATATTTAAAATAAAATATAGAACTGAAAATATATATAACAAATTTGGTTAGAAAATTTATCTAAGTGCTATTTTGTGACCAAACAGTAAAAAATAAATATAACTCTATTCTTTTTATGGATAACTTTTATTTTTTTCCTGGATAACTATTATTCCTATTGTCAAAGAGATATTTTTGGTTAAATTAAAAAATTAATTATTAATTATATTTAGTTCAATTAAAGAGTAGTTTAATTAATTAATTATTATTATTTTATATATATATTAATTTTAATTCGCAATTAGAAAATTCAGATTTTGCAAAAAATTAAATTAAAAATTTAAAATTATAAATAAAATCGATTATTATAAATTACATATTACAAAATAATTTAAATGTTTAATATTATTTTGTTACGAAAATAATATTACTTATTTTGAATTTTAAATTTAGATTATGCCAAATATTTTAATAATCAGTTTTTAAAAATGATACAGATTCAAAATTAACAATCGGTATTGAAAGATAATCTTAAATTTTGAATTTAATGTAGATTTCCTGAGATTTCATCAACAGTTATAAAAAAAATATTATGAGTTAATAATAAAATATGCTTACTTCTAAATTTAAATCTTATTAATACACTAGAATTTATAATTGAATATTTTTCAAACTGAAAATGAAATATATTATTAATTAAATTTGCACAACCATAAATTCGATAACATTCAGTTACCAATACCAAAAAATATAATTCACATAAATAAAATAATGATTATATATTAAATATAAAATATTTATGATGATTTGTAGGTGTAAATGATATGATATTTATGTTGATTATAGAAAATATTTATGCTTATGCATTATTCTCAAATTAATAACAAAACAATGGGTAAGAGTCTGAATGGGTAATTTATGTATTAAAAATATATTTAAAATAAAATATATAACTGAAAATATATATAACAAAACGGGTCAGAAAATTTAGGTAGCTAAAATCACTAAATTTGAATCATACATGTCATATTAAAAATTTATTTTTTGTTACAAAATAGAAAACATAAAAACAAAAACAAATAAACAATTGTCTAATGCCCTCATTGTGGATTAAAATTTTAGAAAACTATATAATATACTTTATACCAAAAATAAAATTGTTAACACATCTCAAACTTTTACATCAACAAATACATGTTATCGAAAAAATAAAAATAAACATCAGAAAACAAAATTTAAAACTTACCCCCGTTCTAGGGCGGATTAAAAAAAGATTATGTCAACATAAAGAACTCCCATTACTTTTCATATTGAACTCCCGGTTTAAGACGGATTAGAAAAAACAAATTATATCTAAACACCAAAATAATTATGTGTCTCATATAACAAAAATTAAATATACAAAAAATATAATTAAACACAACTAGCTCTGGCTATGTATTACTATAAATACATGTTTTTCTCCACGGAGAAGTGATTTTTTTCTCTATAATTCCTAAGTTATTCTGACATTTAGTCTCATTCTCTCATACTCTTTCAAACACTTAGTCATTACATATTACATAAAGGAACGGATGGAGTATATAAGTATCTTCTTAATTCATTGAAATGTGTTATTTGATTATATAAAAGCAATAATAGTCATATTTTAGAAAATCAGTATGTAAATATATAGCCTCACTAATATTATAATTAATAATTATTTAATATAACATTAGATATACAAACATTTACTAAATAAAATTATAGTATTATTTTTTATATATATCTTAAATTGAAATTTCTTTAGACGAAAAGATCCGATTTTGTAACACATTTTACATGAGGAGCCATTGTTGGCTGTGGTTTAAAAAAAAAAAAACTGATGGCATGTTATATCCATCACCCATGCACCCAGACGACCAGGAAAAGACGACATTCATCACAGACCACGACACCTACTGCTATAAGGTCATGCCATTCGGACTGAAGAACGCCGGAGCGACCTACCAGCGGCTCGTAAACAAAATGTTCGCCGACCAGATCGGCCGCACCATGGAGGTCTATATTGACGGTATGCTCGTCAAATCCTTGGTGGCAGGAGACCACGTCGGTCATCTCAAGTCGTGCTTCCAGACCCTGAACGAGTACGGGATGAAGCTAAATCCCGCCAGTGCTCCTTCGGCGTCACGTCGGGTGAGTTTCTCGGGTATATCGTCACCCAGCGCGGGATCGAGGCCAACCCAAAGCAGATCCAGGCCATCATCGATCTCAAATCACCAGAGAACACGCGCCAGTTCCAGCGACTCACCGGAAGGATTGCCGCACTCAACCGGTTCATCTCCCGCTCAACCGGTTCATCTCCCGCTCAACCGATAAATGCCTACCATTCTACCAATTTCTCCGCGCTAACAAACAGTTTGAGTGGGACAACAAGTGCGAGGAGGCCCTCCAGCAGCTAAGGACCTACATATATACCCCCCCCCCCCGTCCTGGCTAAACCCGAATAGAGGGAAACCCTCTACCTCTACATCGCCGTATTCGCATCGGCTGTCAGCGGAGTCCTAGTACGAGAAGATCAGAGTGATCAAAAACTAATCTTCTATGTCAGCAAGTCTATTGACGGAGCGGAGAGCAGGTGTCCGATGCTAGAGAAGCTCGCCCTTGCGGTAGTCGTCGCAGCCTGGAAGCTACGCCCGTACTTTCAATCTCATACGGTTGTCATGCTGACCACTTACCCCCTCCGAAACATTCTCCACAGCCCGAGCCGATCCGGGAGAATGATGAAGAGGGCGGTCGAGCTTAGTGAATACGAAATCGAGTACAGGGGACGGACCGCGGCAAAATCTCAAGCTTTGGCTGACGTTTTGGTCGAACTAGCCCCCGAACTACCCGACAACGAACTCCCCAAAACATGGAGCCTTCACGTCGACGGCTCAGCATCGAAGCATGGTTCCGGCATCGGCGTAAGCCTGGAATCCCCAACCAACGAAGTTGTAGAGCAATCCTTCCGCCTGGTCTTCCCAGCGTCAAACAACGAAGCAGAGCATGAGGCCATGATCGCTAGGCTACGCCTAGCAAAAGCGATCGGGGTGAAAAAGATCCAGGCTTATTGCGACTCCCAGCTCGTCGCCAACCAATTCAGCGGAGAGTACGAAGCCAAGAATGACCGCATGGACGCATACCTCAAGGTAGTCCAAGGTCTAGCAGCCAAATTCTCCAAGTTCACCCTCACAAAGATTTCCTGAGGTGACAACACTTCGGCAAACGCCCTCGCCGCGTTAGCTTCCACGTCTGATCCAACCCAAAGGCGCGTGATCCCCGTCGAAAGCATCAACTTCCCCAGCATCGAGCTGCCTAAAGGAATCTGCCTAATAGACGTCACAAACGACGGCCTCAACGAAGACCCTGACAATTCCGCAAGCTCAGACGACCTGCCACCTCCTCCCCACGAGCCCGAACTACTGGAATGGCGCGACGAAATCCTGCTATACATTGCGGATGGCACCGTTCCTGCGGACCGCTGGGCAGCCCGCCGATTGAAGAAGAGATGCGCAAAATACCTCATCACCAACGACAAACTGTTCCGCTGGAGCACTCAAGGCCCTGCTAACCTGCCTCCACAGACAGGAGACCATCGACGTGATGAAGAAAATGCACGAAGGAGCGGGCGGATACCATTCCAGCGGTCATGCTTTCGCCCTGCGAATCCGGAACCAAGGCCACTATTGACCAACAATGCTCCAAGACTCCGACAAATTCGCAGTCCGGTGTGAGAAATGTCAGCGCCACGGCTCGATTATCCACTCTCCCACCGAGATCCTAACCACGGCGTCGGCATCCTACCCATTCATGCGGTGGACCATGGACATAGTAGGACCCCTACCCCGATCCCGTCAAAAGCGCTTCCTCCTGGTAATTACTGACTACTTCACAAAGTGGGTCGAGGCCGAGGCTTACGCAAAGATCACGGCGGAGGACGTCCGCAAATTCGTTTGGAAGTTCATCATCTGTCGTCACGGCCTGCCATACGAAATCGTGACGGACAATGGCACCCAGTTCAAATCGGTCCTATTCGAAGACTTCTGCGCAAAATGGAAGATCAGGTTAAGCAAGTCCACCCCGAGGTACCCCCAAGGCAATGGGAAAGCATAGGTAACATACAAAACCATCCTCGACGGCCTCAAAAAACGGTTGGATAGTAAGAAGGGCCTTTGTGCCGACGAGCTAGACGGAGTCCTCTGGTCTCACCGAACAACACCCAGGACGGCGACAAATCGCACACCTTTCAGCCTGTCCCACGGCATGGAAGCAATGGCTCCCTCAGAGGTCGGAATTCCCACCTTCCGCCGCTCTATGCTCGCACAGCATACCGAGCTGAATGACACCATGCTCTTAGGTGAGCTCGACTTCTTCGAGGAGCAACGCGACCAGTACCTACTCCGCATCCAGAACTACCAGCAGCTAGCCTCCAAGTACTACAACAAAAGGGTCAAGGGCCGGTTCTTCACTGAAGGCGACCTGGTTCTACGCAAGATCTTTGAAAATACGGGCGAGCAGAACGCATGCAAGCTCGGTGCTAATTGGGAAGGTCCCTACCTCGTATCAAAGGTCGTTCAACCCGGGGTCTACGAACTAACCACAATGAACGGCAACGCAATCCCACGCTCATGTAACTCACTAAACCTAAAGCGGTACTACTATTAGGCCCCCATGCTCCACTATCTTCTTTATCATTGTAATAACCCGAACTACGAATAGCTTGATCCCTTCTATTAAAGGGTACGTAGGCAACCCCTAACCAGGGTCCAACTATAATCCTTAATAAAATATTATCCTCCAGATTTTAAAAAAAAAAAAGCAGCACACAAGCTAGTAAGTGCTAAAGCCGATCTCAAAGCTCGCACTCCTATAGCACACAAGCTATTAAGTGCTGAAGCCGAGCCCAAAGCTCGCACCCCTACGGCACACAAGCTATTAAGTGCCAAAGCCGAGCTCAAACCTCGCACCCTTAAGACACACAAACTATTAAGTGCTAAAGCCGAGCTCAAAGCTCGCTACTCGCACCCCTATGGCACAAAAACTATTAAGTGCCGAAGCCGAGCTCGCTACTCGCACCAAAAGAAAGACACATAAGCTTTAAGTGTCTTAAACCGAGCTACACCTCGTACCAAACCCTTACGGGATAAATCAAGCAAAACACTTTGCAAAATTCATTTCATTTATAAAAAATGGGGGGCTCTACGCCAGATTACATAATAGGCACTACGGCCTACACACACAAAAAAACAATAAAAAGGGGAGATTTACAAAGGCACTTCAACCTACAAAAAATCCTAAACCCCGTCAACACGGGTACTACCTATATCATCTGGACTCACCATCCTCATATTCGTGCCGTGCTCACCCCGAAAAGGCTGGTCCGACTCCGGTGCCTCTTCACGACCCTCCTATGGCTCTTCGCGACCCTCGGTCTGAGCAGGCAGCACGGTAATCTCGGCCTGAGAAAGAGGCGCAGTGGCACCCGTGGCTGAATCCGAGGCAGACGGATCCGAAGCAGCACGGGATGGAGACAAGGCCGGCCGGGTCTGACCAGATGGAGGTTGTCGAAGCTGGACTTCAGGGATATGATCGGAAGGGACCTCCAAGTCTTTCGGGCTCAGCTCCGGGAAAACAACCTGATCCAACTCAGCATCGAACTTCAGCTCGTCCGCCTTCTGCTTCGCCATCCGATAAGACGGCACCACCAAGTTATCCTCGGCCTCCATTCTCTCCAGACACTGTCGCGTACCAACCACCTGACTAAGCAAGAGGTGCATAGGCAAGGCCCGGTCCCGACCAGCTAGATGGGCACGGATCTTCTCCATTTTAGCAGCCTATTTCTGGTTCCGAGCCGCCCATCTCCTCTTAACCCGGTCATTTTCCTTGGCAATGGCCCCCCTTTAGCAGGCCTTCGCCACATCCCCTCTCGCAAGGGCAAGCTCCTCTTCAAGGGCGGCTGAACGCGCTTTCTCCGTCTCCAGCTCGGCTAGCGCTTGATCTGCTTCCATCGCCCGCGCTCGTATCTGCCCCAAAGACGACTCCACAGCAGAAGATCGGGCCTTCTCATCCTTCAGTGCCTGCCTGGTCTCGTGGATAACAGCCGACAGCGCCTCCTCGCCCGCTTGGGTACGCATCTGCAGATGCTCGTTCACCCGCTCCTGCTCGAGCACCTGCTTCTCATACTGCTCGCTGAGAGTGGCCAAGTTGACCATCGTCTGCAAAAACAAGCAAGAAATAAACAAACAAAAAAAAAAGTAAAAAGGGAAAAGCAAATAGAAAACCGTACTCAAACGAATATCACCCGAACTAAAGAGCGGGATGTGCTCTGAAATGCGTTGGAATCCGCCATTTCCGAGACAGGACAGAGAACGGGCCTCCTCCCAAGGGCAGCTGCGAGAACCAGCTCGGCACATGCCGCCTTGTCCGACAAAAAGGTGCGTCACCATGTTCATAGCTAAAGTCAAAGCTATGATCCACTGGTTCCCCAACACCACCCCCCCGACGCGCAAACACCATCCCCACCAGGTGCCTCAGGCTCATCCTTGGCCTCGTAGCTGACCTCGGCGACTTCGGGCTCATTGGCGACCCGGGCTCATTGGCGACCCGTTCTATGATCACGTCGGCCCCCCGGTTCTCAGACGCATCGACCCCCCGATCAGCAGACACCTCGGTCACCGGGACCCCATCCAAGTCGGGCCCATGCCCACCAGACGCCTCAACCACGGACTCTTCGGGCAGCTCAGTCCCGTGTCCCTGAGACATGCCTTCCCGACCTAGGGAAGAGGACTCCACCCCAAAGGTCGATTGTCCACTAGGCACATCGGTCTGACCGTCGTCCTGACCTATGGAGGAGGACTCCACCCCATCGGTCCTCTTCTTCTTGGCAATTTTCTTGCCCTTACCCTCGCCCGCCCTCTTCCTGGGAACGGGCGGGGACCCACCAGCCTGTTGCGGGTCTGCCTCCTCTAAAGAGGGAGAAGGACGGGCAATGAATGAGTCCGAGTAAGACGGGATGGCAAATCTCGAACGACCTATTCAAAACAAACCATCAGTTCGGTTAAAAAAAAAAGGTGCAACGACCTACCCGACATTGCTTTAGTAACTCTTTCCGGGGTGAAGGATTTCCAATCTCTCGGATGCAGCGACCTGAGAATAGCTAGAACACCGGCGTAATCGGATAGCTTGATACCGACAGTATGCGAACCTGAAAACAAAGCCACAGCGTCAATTAGAATAAAAAGAAAAAACGAAACCCGATCTACAAGCCCCTACCCAGAGAAAAATTCCAATCCCGGATATCTTCCCGTCGGGTCAAGACCGACCACCTCGGTAGCACGGACGAAAAAGTAGCTGCGAGACCAGTGGTTGACCTTGCTCAATTTATCTTCGATAAGGTCCACCTTGGGCTTAAAGGAGGCATAATACGGGTCCCCTTCTGATAAGTGAGATCCTCGAACATGCGGGGAGTCACCACCATCTCACATTCCCACCCAAGAGTCAGCATCACAACCATGCCTTGAATCGTGGATGGACAGATCTGGGAAGAGGCCAACCCCCGCCTCTTGCAGTACACGAAGAACAGGTCGGGAAGGGGGAGACGCAGCCCGCACTTCATGAAGAAGCTCTCGTACATGCAAACGAAACCCTCAGGAGGATTCCATTGGCGTTCTCCCGACCTGGGGAGTCGTAGTTCGGTGGATCTAGGAAATCCGCAATTTGATGCCAAACTCGCAAGAGACTTCGGGGTGCTCCAGGTCGGTGAACCACCCAGGTCGTAAGAAACCTGGGGAAGCTTCGGAGCCCTAGGTTTCTGAACCCATCTAGTTCGTCCACCTCCTCGTCCACCCATATCAACGCCGTGACTGTAACATCCCGATTTCTTGTATATGCGGAGAGGCTTATAAGAATTGATTTGGCTACCTATGTCACCAAAGTGCACTTATCTTTTCGGGAACTTGTCCAGAGAGAACTCCAGAGTTAAGCGTGCTTGAGCTGGAGCAATTTAAGGATGGGTGACCTACCGGGAAGTGATTCGCGGTATCGTGTGAGTGAGGACAAAACACGGGGAAAGATCACGTGGTGATTGCAGGGTCAGTAAACAAGTATTACAAGCCCCCCGGACTAACGCACCGGCCGTCGGACAAGGGTGGGGCCCACGGGCCGAGATAGGGCATGGGGCCCACAGGTAGGGGCGGTCGGGGCGTTATAAGTGGTATCAGAGCCGAACCCAAACACGTGTGTGGAGTCAGGTGGGCCCACACCGTCTATGGTGACGATCCTTGTGCGCAACGAGGACGTTGCGCTCTATGAGTGGGGGTGATTGTAACATCCCGATTTCTTGTATATGCGGAGAGGCTTATAAGAATTGATTTGGCTACCTATGTCACCAAAGTGCACTTATCTTTTCGGAAACTTGTCTAGAGAGAACTCCAGAGTTAAGCGTGCTTGAGCTGGAGCAATTTAAGGATGGGTAACCTACCGGGAAGTGATTCGCGGTATCGTATGAGTGAGGACAAAACACGGGGAAAGATCACGTGGTGATTGCAGGGTCAGTAAACAAGTATTACAAGCCTCCCGGACTAACGCACCGGCCGTCGGACAAGGGTGGGGCCCACGGGCCGAGAGAGGGCATGGGGCCCACAGGTAGGGGGGTCGGGGCGTTATAGTGACCACCGGAGGAAGATCTTCCAGCCACTGGCCTCTCTCGGTGAGCCCCCGAAATCGACGGAGCAGACCCCAAAATCGAAGGAGCATACTGTGTCTCGCCTTCGTCGCCACGACACGGAGATGATGTATGCTTCGAGCCATCGTTCGGCGAGGAGCTTCTCGTCGGCGAATCATCACGGTCGCTAAGAGATGCCGATTCACCGCTAGATTCAACCCTCGGTCTTCGAAGCATCGACGCCATCGCACAAATCGAAGGAGAAATCTTCCGGTAAACTCAAACCCGACGGCGAAGAACCCTAGAGACGAAATCCCGAACAAAAACTTTGCAGAAAAGAGGAAGGAAGAGGTTACCTTAAATCTACACGGAGGAGAATAAAAATAAAAGGAAGAAGAAGGAGGAAGAGGGTTTAAATAGGAAAAGGAGGGGAAAGGGAAACGACGGCCCGACACGTGGCGAAAAAGCGGGATTACCAAAACCCTAATGATGACATCGCTTCGGTATTCGCGCGCAGAAAGTAGAAATCGCTTGGGATAACGTGAAACATCTTTCACACTCCCACGCAAGGCCGACACGCGCAAACGATTCCCGGTCTTGGCGGGAAAGACCGACACGTGTGATCAATCACTCCTGCCCAACGAATCCCAACAGTCGACCCTAAAATCTGGGGTACCGACCTGAGATGCGCCGAGCTAACAAAAAAATCAAAATTCGATGCATCCACTACGCCTCCTGACACCGAACTGGGGGGGGCAAATTTTTGGAGGTGGGCTTAGCACCCCCAATTAGCTAGGCCCATCTCGGCAAATAAAACCCATCAAATCCAAGCCCAGCCAAAAGTCAACACAGGGACCCACCAAGCTCGCGCTGACACTACACCAACTCTGCGCGAAGGGACCAAGTGAGAAAATTACACGTGGAGGGTAGCTCGCTAAACAGTGCACACCGAGCTCGCGCTGACATCCCACCAACTCTGCGCGAAGGGACCGAGGGAGAAGATGACACGTGGAGGGTAGCTCGCTAAACAGTGTACTACCTGCGTAGGAGCACGGTGTCGGACTCATCATAACCTATCCACCGTTAGAAACTGGAACGTACGTCTCAAGGTACCTTACCCGCAAAAAGCGCTCGAAGCGCCACGTCACCCGAGAATCACGGGGAACAGGCAGCATACCCCTGTTATAAATACCCCTTAGCATGCATTTATGAGGGGGATCCGAATTTATTTGCTCTCTCTCACATATTACTCTCTCTCACTCTCTTTCTCTGCATTGTTGTAACAACATTATTTAGAACCCTGAACTGGATTCCCTTCGGAACTAGTTCGAAAATCTAAATAATAACCATAAATATAAAGGACACGGTCCCCGACCTGTTCGTCACATACGCCCGACCTATCTCTTATAACTCCCGATCTATTCTTCGTAAAAGTTGTCTCCTTTCTACGTACGAAAATCTCACATCCTTTTCACACTATCAAAACACTTTAATCTCCTCGGTGATCATTTGGATCAACAGTTAATTCTTTCGGCGATGAGGACCGGTGCGGCGATCTTGACCGTCCCGAGGTTCGAGTTAAATCTGGTGATGGAGCTGATTCAGAGGTACAAAATCACGGTGGTTCCGGTGGCTCCTCCGGTGGTTTTAACGTTCGTTAAGTCCCTGGAATCTGGTAGATACGATCTGAGTTCCGTCAGAATGATGCTTTCAGCCGCGACGACCCTCAGGAAGGAGCTTGAAGACGCCGTACGCCTCAAGTTTCCCAATGCCATATTAGGCCAGGTTAGTTTTAATTAATTTTCTCACTTTCACAATTATTTTGTTCTTTCTTCATAAGTTTTAATCAAATTGGACATTGGGACTCTAGTCCAAAAGCTTCAAAATCCAAGAAATATGACTACTGATATTGACTAATAATTCGGGGGTCAGTAATTTACTAGAGAATGGATAGTTTATTTGGTTAGATTATTAAAAAAAAATTGTTAAAGATTTGGTTAGATTACATATGATTCATGTGTGGTAGCATCATTATTGGGAGAAACCCATTTGAGTTTCTTAAGTAATATTTAATTATAAATTTGAAGTTAAGAAACTCTGTTAAGAAAGTTCTGTTTTTACTGCTTTATTGGTAAAATCTTATTACGGGTTCTTAAAAAAAATTAATAATTTTGTTTTATTTTAAATAGAGTTTATTTTTTTAATTAAACATAGTTGACATAAAAACATAACATTTTAAACATAGATTTTGAAGAAAAAAAATGCAAAAGAACGCTCAATTTGGGTTTCTTTCTGATCTTGTCTATGAATCGCTTCATGTTCACCCACCGAACGATTCCAATTCATTAATATGTAAAAAAGTTTAGAATTTTAAAGTTGAAAAAAAAAATTCTTAACTTTTTTTTTAAATTAAAAAAAGTTAAAAAATTTTTTTGGCAAAAAACAAAATCCGGCGAATTAAGAGTTGACACCTGATTAAGAACAGTGTAAGAACCTCCATAAGAACCGGTTCTTAAAGTTCTTATTTAAGAACCGGTTCTTGCACTGTTCACAATTATTATTATTTTTTTTTTTTTGGATTAAGAACCCCACTTTTTTAGGTTAAGAACCTTGCAATAATGATGCTCGTAGGAGCTAACGTGCATTTGTCGTCATCCTATAATAGTTTTTTTGGGCTAAATTATTATAATTATGGAAGCAAGAGTTGTCATGTGCAATAATTGCCTATAGACTTTATTAATCAAATGGAGTTTTTTTTATTATGTATAGATAGATAAACTAACAATGATTGTCGTTGGTGACGAGTTTATTTTGATTTTCTGATTGTGGTGTACAAGCTCTATATAAAGACATTCATGAGCTGTGATTTGTTTCACGCTCTTTTTAAAATTGATTCAGACTTAATTTTTGTCTTTTGTGTTTACTAATATTCTTCTTCGTTTATATAGTATACATGCCATCAGTTTTTTTTTTTAAACCACAGCCAACAATGGCTCCTCATGTAAAAGGTGTTACAAAATCGGATCTTTTCGTCTAAAGAAATTTCAATTTAAGATATATATAAAAAATAATACTATAATTTTATTTAGTAAATGTTTGTATATCTAAGTGTTATATTAAATAATTATTAATTATAATATTAGTAAGGCTATATATTTACATACTGATTTTCTAAAATATGACTATTATTGCTTTTATATAATGAAATAACACATTTCAATGAATTAAGAAGATACTTATATACTCCATCCGTTCCTTTATGTAATATGTTTTAAGAATTGTTTTTGTTTTATTTTAAATTTCTATGAAAAAGTTAATTTAATTTGATATTTTGTGACCACTTGTATTATATAGTATATTTTCTTAGTTATAAAAATTCTTTTAAGTTATAAAATTTGATATTTTGTGACTTCTGGCTCGAAAGAAAGGATGAATCCATGGAATATATGTTGATCTATACGGCACTTTAGATTGAGAGATAAGAAATTATTTGAATGGAAGAATGAGATTCCCAAAAAATGTCGGAAAAGTGGATGAGACTAGGTCTATGAAGTGATAAAATTTGATATTTTGTGATCGAAAGAAAGGATGAATCCATGGAATATATGTTGATCTATACGGCACTTTAGATTGAGAGATAAGAAATTATTTGAATGGAAGAATGAGATTCCCAACAAATGTCGGAAAAGTGGATGAGACTAGGTCTATGAAGTGATGGAATGAAGTGTTTGAAAGAGTATGAGAGAATGAGACTAAATGTCAGAATAACTTAGGAATTATAGAGAAAAAAAATCAGATTCCCTTCTCTGTGGAGAAAAACATGTATTTATAGTAATACATAGCCTGAGCTAGTCGTGTGTCCAATTGTCGGGTCCGATCTTGGATCCTCCTTGCCGGATCATGTGTTGGATACTCGAGTGCTTTTCACCCACTTTCCTTGTTGTGTTTGCTAGCTGGTGGATAAGGTTATCCCCATGTGTTGGGCTAGTATAGAGTTGGTACTTGTCTCAACGGATTTGGCGATGTCTTGTTGTTAGAACATGCTATACTTTTGTCTTCCCAATAAACGGAGACTAGTTGCTTTCTCCTATCACATATTGAAGATAACATGGTATGAGATTATTTTGAATTTAGTACGAGGGTACAAACCAATTTAAAAGTTTAAATGGAGGGAGGCTACATTCCATAAGTTTTGCATTTTTAGGGAAAGCGTAAATTATCTTGCCCGACTCTCGTTTTAAAGGGATATCAAGCCGTCACTTACCTGCCCAGTTGCCTAAGTTGGCGGGCTGTCGTGGTTGTCTAATTGTTCGATCGTCTGGCCATCCATGTTAAACCACTCATCTCCTTATACTACTTTGTAGATAACATGGTACATGTAAGTAGGTTTAGGAAAGGTGGCTTTGTTGGTTCTGCTTCTCGACCACTCATCCTCCTAATTCCACTCTCTCCAATTAATATGACATGAATTGGTGGATTCAGAAAAATGTGGTCTTATTCAACATGTCCTACCTTGTCCAAATATGTGGTCATTCAACACATAATAGCACTATCTCAAAATAACATGGCACAAATAGTGAATTTTGGGACAAATTGCATTTAATATTCTAGTTGTGTGGTGTTAAGAGATTCGTGTAATCCTAAGATTTAATACAAAATAAAAATGCCAAAAGGTAGAATTTATGTATTTTTTGAATTTTGAACTTTTAACTTAATTTTTTTTTTGTCGCACCATTTATTACTCGCCTCATTATAAGGGGTGGATTAAAACTAGAACGGGCATATGGCTTGAAGGTGGAACCGGAAAATATCTTGGTCTTCCGTAATGTTTTAGCAGGTCGAAACAACAACTTCTCGGTCACATTAGAGACAAACTCCAATGAAGACTAACAGGTTGGTAATATTGGCATGCAAAGAATTTGTCCCAAGCCCAATGTGGTAAAGAAGTGCTTCACAAATCGGTAGAAATGTCTATGCCCGTCTATTCAATGTCATGTTACAAACTCCCAATAGACCTATGTAAGTGGACCACAAGCGCGATCATGGAATATCCGTGGAGTAATGAGGAAAGTAAAAGGAAAATTCATTGGGTTGGATGGGAAAAGCTTATATTACCAAAAAAACTTGGAGGAATAGGTTTTAGAGATTTAATCGACTTTAACCAAGCTCTCCTCGTTAAAAAAGTGTGGCTACTTCTCCAGGATCCTAACAACTTATTTGGACGTATATTAAAAGAAAATACTATGCAAATTGCGATTTCTTATATGCTCCGAGTGGAAATAGACTCTCATACGCGCGGAGATGTATACTTTTTGGACGGGAATTGTTGGCACAAGGACTGAAGAGAACGATTGGCAATGGCCAAAACACATTCGTATGGATTGACAATTGGCTATACAATGGTATTCCGCGGAGACCTGGTGGGATTAATACCTTAATGAACATTGAGGTAAAGATATCAGACTTGAAAGACCTTGTACCTTTCAAATGGGATGCACAACCCTTGAATACTCTGTTACAACGACATAGACAAAAGCCATATCGACATGATTCATTCGTGTGGGCAGATTTAAAAAATGGATTTTATTCAGTGAAGTATGGATATGAATTTATCCATCGCAAAGGGAAGAAAGAGGTGTTCCTTCAGGCTGAAGTTTTCCCTTCAATCAACCCCCTCATCGAAAGCTGTTGGAAGGTCAAAATTGTGCCAAAGATAAAGTTTTTATTTTGGAAAATTATGAATGGAGCCCCCGCTGTAACATAGAGAGTTCAAACAAGAGGCTTCAAATAAAGAGATGGATGCCTATGGTATTCAGTTGAAGCTGAAACAGTGAATCATATCTTGTTTGAATGTCCTCTAGCAAGCTGAAATGGTACCATCTCCGGAGAATGGGTTTTGTGGACCAATTTACAAGAACATGAATCACATCCTAAAGATGCAAAGTAGCTGAGAGATTCCGGAAGAAATTCGAGTTGTGCCCCCTTAGATTTTATGGATTATGTGGAAAATAGAAACAAAAGCTTATTCAAGGCATATGTTATCCGACAAACGAAGTGGTTGGGAAAGCCGTTGATGATGCGAGAAACAAAGACTTTACATGTTCTCAACAAAGTTGAGGAGAAGTTATATTCACCAGAGAATGGGCGTATGAAGTGTAATATCGGCTTCTCATGGTCCGGTGTGAAAGCCATCTACACTCTTGGGTAGTGCAAAATTACAGTTTTCAGCCATAATCACAAAGGTGAAATCATGTTTCAATGCAAAGGTGAAAAGTTGGGAATGGGCGCTCGAGAGTATGAAGAGTCTTCACTTACAAAACGTGATTATTGCGGTTTCTTCTATGGAAATCATCAAAACTCTCCACAAACTAAGAGATTGGCTTGCTTTTTCGGGACATATTGCAGCCCTCCTAGACCTCACAAAAAATTAGATAGGGTGGGACATCATATTCGAACCACCAAAAGGAAATTGATGTAGTGTCACATCTCATTTATCAACATTTGGGCTTTGGTTTTTTTTTCATTGGGCTTTTGTATTCTCATTCTAGTCGGTGTTTTTATATATTTTCCATTTACTTAACAAGTAAGTAATTTTCCATTTATGATTAGTTTAAGTTTATTTAATTTTCCATTGAATTTATCCCTCAGAGGCTATAAGTATCGTAGCTTATGATTCTTGTAATGCAGTTTTGGAATTAATAAAATTGAGAGAATTTTCTCTTGCAAATCGATATCATCTCTTATTCTTTACAAAGAAGTTCAAGTTGATCTCGTATAAGTTCTACAACTCTACCAAGTTCTAGTTACTTGTCGGTGACATAATTCCGATGCTGCAACAGTTGGTGTCAGATTCAACAACGATCCTACCACGCCGTCGAAAAAGAATCTTCAACAGCAGAGGGATGAGCAAACTGAAGCCTTTCGAGAGGTGTTGGCTGATTTCCATCGGGATTTGCGCAACACGTTGAATAACACCATCGTGACAGCTTTACGTACGATGTTGCAAGCTCAACAACAGGCTGCAGCTTTGCCAAGCCAAGGTGAAAGAATCTTCGAAGAGGAGAAGGAGGATGATGTGGATGAGAACCCCTTTGTAGGATTTTGGGATCGCTTTTCCCAGCAACAACAATGCGCGGTAGTTGTCGATCCAAGGAATGACAATCACCGCTGGGAATCGGGTTTTAAACTTGATCTTCTCAATTTTCATGGTAGTCTCGCGCTGGAGGAGTTGTTGAATTGGATCAGCAATGTAGGAAAAATATTAGAATTCAAACAGGTGTCGAATAATATGCAAGTTCCTTTGGTAGCGACGAGATTTAAAGGGCGTGCATCGGCTTGGTGGCATCAAGTAAAGGATCAGAGAGCTCGTGCGGGCAAAAATTGGATCAGGTCATGGGACAAGCTTAAGCGCATTCTCCGCAAATCTTTCCTGCTGTACAATTACGCTCGCACCACATATACTCGCCTTCAAAATTTGCGTCAAGGTAGCAGAACGGTGGATGAACATGCAGCGCTGATTTCTTCACTTTTTTGGCTCAAAACACCATCACTGAGACATAAGAGCAATTGGTCTCACAATTCATGGGAGGGTTGAAGCAACAACTCCGAAATCAATTGTTGCAATTAACCTGTTTTCGATCTCAGAAGCTCATCAACGAGCTGTGTTAATAGAGTAGAGCATTCGCAGCTCATCTTTGGCCTGGTATGACTCTCATACACGTTCAGTAGGCGACTCAGGCGAAAGGAAAACTACAGAGCTTGCGACACATACGACTGATGCACATCGTACCCAAAAGACGGGTGGGACATCATCAATGCGTTTTCAGCGTCCTATCTCTTCTAAGTGTTTCAATTGTGGCGAGTCACGACACTGTCAGGGACATGTCCGAAATGCGTAATTTTGCAAAACGATGAGGTGGTTTATGATGATGAGGTTGATTTTCCATAGCAACATGACATCGAAGACAAGGTTGCAGGTGACACATGTCCGACTTTGGTGTTTCGATAGAATTTTCTTCTTCCGCAAGGAGTTGAAGAATCCTGGTTGTGCACCAACATGTTTCGCTCGACTTGTACAATTCGAGAAAAAAGTCTGTCGTTTGATTGTAGATTCGTGCAGCTGCACCAATGTGATTTCAGAGGAAGATGCGCTGAAGCTGGCTCGTGTGGTTGAACAAGAAAACGGTTCTGTGAATTACTAAGAGGTGTTGTGTTCCCTTCTCAATCGGGACCAATTACATGAACTTGATTTGTTGTGACTGTTAGGAAATAACGCCAAATTTCCGATCGTCAAATTTCCGATAAATCACAATTATGAGAACGATAAGACACACACACAATTTGTTAACGGAGTTCGGCCAACTTTGCCTACGTCTCCGGACCTGCTGCAGATCTTTTATTATTAACCGGGTAATTTTACACCACTCTCAACTCACACCCAAACCCAAATACACTCGAAAAATTATTGTTAATTTCTCACAAAGAAAATAATTTCTAAAGATAAAAAAATATATATATATATATATATATATTTTTTTTCTCTCTCTCTTTTACGTTTCTTTTCTTCTTCCTTTGTTTGGGATTTTTGGATTTTTGGATGATTTGTTTCTTCTCCTTGCATCAGTATTTATACAAGATGAGGAGCCAACAAATGTTGACTTTCTAGCCTCTTTTTATGGGTGAACCAACCCTTTACCTACCAAAACCAACTCCACTGTCCAAAAAAGAAACGTGTGTTTAACTAACAATCTCCCACTTGAAGATTGATTTCAATATGTCTTCACACCTTGATAATGCAGCAGGTCCTCTAAGCTTGTTACAATAGCAAGCCAACTGAGGTTGCACACATCCTCAGCTTATCATACGACACGACCTTTGTTAGCATGTCTGCCGAATTCTTATTTCCTAGGATCTTTTCAAGCACCAACACTCCATCTTCCAAAGCTGATCTGATGAAATGATATCGAAGTTGTATGTGCTTTGTCCGAGCATGGTAAACTGGATTCTTTGCCAAATCAATGGCACTCTTACTATCACAGTACAACACATTCTTCTCTTGGTCGAGGCCTAGCTCTCGTAGAAATGACTGTAACCACATCATCTCTTTTGTTGCCTATGTCACCGCAACATACTCAGCTTCACAGCTTGATAGAGCTACAATTTTCTGCAACTTTGAAACCCAACAAATTGCAGTACCACTAAAAGTGTAGACATACCCGGATGTGCTCTTCCTACTGTCAATGTCACCTCCATTGTCAGCATCAACATATCCCTGCAATCCCATCTCAGACTTCATGAAACACAATGATAAACTTGGATTTCCCTTCAGATATCTGAAAATCCACTTAACAGCTTCCCAATGTTCCTTGCCGGGATTGCTCATAAACCTGCTAACGACTCCCACTGCATGTGCAATGTCTGGCCTTGTACATACCATCGCGTACATCAGGCTGCCAATAGCAGAAGCATATGGAAATTTATTCATATATGCCATCTCGTCTTTAGTCAATGGGGACTGATCTCTGGATAACCTAAAATGACTTGCCAGGGGAGTACTAACTGGCTTCGTGTCATCCATATTAAACCTCTTGAGGATTTTCTTCACATACTCCTCTTGAGATAACTTAAGACCCTCCTTGCTTTTACTAATTTTCATCCCAAGAATTTGTCTTGATTCTCCCAGGTCTTTCAACGCAAACTCTTCTGAGAGTTTCGTCTTTAAGTTGTTGATCTCATGCAAGTCTGCTCCCACTATAAGCATGTCATCAACATATAGGATCAATATCAAGTAGGACTCTTCAAGCCTCTTGAAGTAACAACAGTGGTAAGCCTCACACCTCAAGAAACCAGCACCTTTGATGAAGTTGTCAAACCTTTTATACCACTGTCTAGGAGCTTGTTTCAAGCCATACAAACTCCTTTGAAGCTTACATACTAGCTTTTCTTTTCCTTTGACCTCAAAGCCTTCGGGTTGCTTCATGTAGATTTCTTCATCCAAATCACCGTGAAGAAATGCTGTTTTTACATCCATCTGTTGAAGATGTAAGTCTTCCTTTGCTACCAGGCCAAGAACAGTTCTAATTGTCACCAACGTGACTACAGGAGAGAAGATTTCTGTGTAGTCTATGCCTTCTTTTTGTTGGAATTCTTTTTTTTGGAATCCCTTCACAACAAGCCTCGCTTTATAACGCTTGCTTCCATCATGTTCTTCTTTTATTCGGTAGACCCACTTGTTGTGCAATACCTTTTTCTCCTTAGGCAAATCAGCTAACTCTCACGTGTGATTGGACATCAACGAGTCCATCTCATCGTTCATTGCAAGCTCCCACTTAATCGATTCATCTACTTGCATTGCCTCTTCATAACATTCAGGCTCGCCTCTATCTGTGAGTATAATGTAGTTGAGCGATGGAGAAAATCTTACAGGTTTCTTGATGATTCTGTTTGACCATCGCAACTATGTAACTGGCGTATGTGGGATCTCTTCGGAATCATCATTCTCATCTGCCTCACTATTCTTCTCTTGAGAAACATGTTCTTCTAATGTTGTGGTATCCTGTTGCAACTCTGGTGCTTGGATATCTCCCAAATCAACAGCTACAGACTCCTTCCTTTATGAGCTTTCTTTTTGCTTATCTTTGTACAAGGCTCCTTCATTGAACACAACATTCTTGCTGCGGATGATCTTCCAATTTTTGTCATCCCAAAACCGGTAACCGAACTCCGTGTTACCATAACCAATGAAGTAACACTTCTTAGATTTTGCGTCAAGTTTACTTCTTGCAGCATTATCATCATGAACATATGCTAAGCAGCCAAACACTTTTAGATAAGAAAGATTTACTTTCTTTCCGCTCCAAACTTCTTCAGGGATCTTGAATCCCAATGGAACAGACGGTCCTCTGTTTATTAAGAAGGCTGCGGTATTGATTGCATCCGCCCAAAATGTCTTAGGCAATCCACAATGCAATCTCATGCTCCTTGCACGCTCATTCAAGGTCCTGTTCATCCTTTTAGCTATTCCATTTTGTTGAGGCGTTCCAGGAATAGTCTTTACCATCTTTATCCCATTATCAGCGCAGTATCTTCTGAACTCTTCGCTAATGTACTCTCAACCATTATCAGACCTTAGGCACTTCAACTTGAGATTCGTCTCAATCTCAACCATGGCTTTCCATCTTTTGAAAACCGAGAACACTTCATACTTGTTCTTCACGAAGTAGACCCACACTTTCCTTGTGGAGTCGTCAATAAATGTCACATAGTAGTACGAACCTCCTAACGATGCGACAGATGAGGGTCCCCACACATCAGTGTGCACCAGCTCCAGCTTCTCATATTTTGGCTCTCTAGCTTCTTTTGAGAAACTAACCCGTTTCTGTTTTCCAAGGATGCAACTTTCACACATCTCATGATCCACAGTCTTCAGATCCGGAATCACGCCATTTACTACCAAAAGCTTTATGCCTTTCTCACTCATGTGTCCCAATCTACAATGCCACAACTTGGTTTGTTTGGCATTCTCGACAACAGCAACTGTATCTTGATAACTCATCGTCATATAAAGAGTGCCTCTTTTATGACCTTTAGCAACCACCATAGAACATTTCTTTACTCTCCAGGCTCCACCACCAAAATTGACAATATGCCATGTATCATCAAGTTGTCCTACTGAGATCAGATTTCGCATCAACTTTGGCACATGTCTAACCTTTGTGATCTTCCACACGCGTCCATCTGACATCTTCAAGTTGATATCTCCAATACCAACTATGTCCAAAGGTAAACCATCGGCTAGATATACCTTTCCATAATTTCCAGCAACATAATTCTCCATAATGTTGTGGTGTGGTGTGGTGTGGAATGATGCTCCAGAGTCAAGAACCCAAGAATCGATCGGGCTATCAACATAGGAGATCGATGCTTTGGCGGTGTTTACAGCTGCATCATGAGCTTCAATTTTTCTTGGAGAATCAACAGACACTAACAATGCATCAACAATTTCATGTGTGACTGCATTGGCTCCACCTCCCTTGTTGTCTTCCTTCTTTGGTGGTGCCCAACAATTCTTTTTGATGTGGCCTGTCTTTCCACAATTCCAGCATTCAGTGGACTGCTTGAATTTTGAATGACTTCTTCCATTCCTTGACTTTGATCTGCCTCTATTCCGGTTGCTTTTGTCTTGGTTTCTGCCTTTGTTTTCCACGTTGAAAGCAGAGGTCATTGATGTTTCGCCAGAGTCTATCCTACGAACTTTTTTTGCAAGGATACGATCTCGAACATCATTAAATTTAAGCTTCTGAGTACCCACAAAATTACTAACCGCCGCCCTCATTGGCTCCCAACTATTTGGTAGAGATGCCAGCAAAATCAGTGCTCGCACTTCATCATCAAACTCAATTTCAACGGATGATAATTGGTTGACAATCGTGTTGAACTCGTTCACATGTGCTGCAACAGGGCCACCTTCTTCCATCTTTAAGTGGAAGAGTTTCTTCATGAGAAATACCTTGTTATTTGCTGAAGGTTTCTCATACATATCTGAGAGAACTTTCATGAGCCCTTCCGTGGTCTTCTCCTTCGCAACGTTGTGAGCAACGTTTTTCGACAATGTTAACCTAATAACACCCAGAACTTGTCTGTCAAGGAGATCCCACTCTTCCTGATCCATCTTCTTAGGCTTCTTGCTCAGTGGTTGATGAAGCTTTCTTCCGTACAGATAATCTTCGATTTGCATTCTCCAAAATGCATAATCTGTACCGTCAAATTTTTCGATACCGTGTGCCGAACCATCTTCGCCTCCCATCGTTTCTGATTAATTTTGCGGATCACCGTGTATTTGAACACCTCCGTCGACAACCCGATGTCGCCGACAAAATTTCACTATTCACGAATTCACTATTCACGTAAACAGTAACCTCGCATGAAATTTGACCGAAATCACCCAACCCGCTCTTATACCAGTTGTTAGTAAATAACGCCAAATTTCCGATCGTCAAATTTCCGATAAATCAGAATTATGAGAACGATAAGACACACACAATTTGTTAACGGAGTTTGGCCAACTTTGCCTACGTCTCCGGACCTGCTGCAGATCTTTTATTATTAACCGGGTAATTTTACACCACTCTCAACTCACACCCAAACCCAAATACACTCGAGAAATTATTGTTAATTTCTCACAAAGAAAATAATTTCTAAAGATAAAAATATTTTTTTTTTCTCTCTCTCTTTTACGTTTCTTTTCTTCTTCCTTTGTTTGAGATTTTGGGATTTTTGGATTTTTGGATGATTTGTTTCTTCTCCTTGCATCAGTATTTATACAAGATAAGGAGCCAACAAATGTTGGCTTTCTAGCCTCCTTTTATGGGTGAATCAACCATTAACCTACCAAAACCAATTCCACTGTCCAAAAAAGAAACGTGTGTTTGACTAACAGTGACGTAATACCGATGGATGCTTGTAATTTCTTATTGGGACGTCTGTGGCAGTTTGATAGATGCACCTTCCATGATGGCTTCGTTAACACGTATATCTTTAGCTATGAAGGGAAGCGCATCACTCTCCTACCAGCTCAGGAATCAGCGGATGGTGTAACATATGCGCAAGTGCCTGTCGCATCTACAGTTCTCGGCGACCCATCAAAACCCTCACTTTTGGTTAATCGCATGTAGTTCTTGGCTGAATGTCACTCGGGTACTATCGGGATGGTGTTCATTCTCAAACCGTCATCCGTGCTAGTGTCTAGTGACATTCCCCTGGCATTTCAAGAGCTTTTGAATGAGTTTCAGGATAAATTACAAGATGAGCTACCGGCAGGCTTGCCACCGCTACGGGATATTCCGCACTACAACGATCTGTTTTACAACGCGACCCTTCCCAACATGCCTCATTATCGAATGTTACCTCAAGAGCATGACGAATTACAGTGTCAAGTGGAAGAGCTATTGGAAAAAGGCATTTGCGTGAGAGTTTAAGTCCATGTGTTGTCCTGACTCTTCTTATTCTCAAGAAATACGGAACGTAGCGCATGTGTGTGGATAGTCGGGCAATTAACACGATCACGGTGAGGTATTGATTTCCCATTCAACTCTACGCATTGATGATCTGCTCGATCAGATCGGAACCGCTTCCATCTTCACTAAGCTTGATCTTAAAAGCGGGTACCATCAGATTCAGATTCTTCCAGGCGACGAGTGGAAGACTGCTTTAAAACGCGAGAGGGATTGTTTGAGTGGATGGTGATGATGTTTGGTCTTTCTAACGCTCCAAATACATTCATGAGAGTCATGAACCAAGAATTGAGACCATTTATCGGGCGTTGTGCTGTCGTTTATTTGGACGATATACTGATTTTTAGCTCATCTCTTGCAGATCATCTACAACACTTACGTGATGTTGTTTTGGCGAGATAAACTATTTGGTGCAACCAAAAAGTTTTCCTTTGGCGTGACCCACGTGTTGTTCCTTGGTTATATTGTTTCTTAAAGTGGCCTGAAAGTTGATCCGGCAAAGGTCGAAGCGATACGTTTGTGGCCGCCGCCTCGCACAGTGACTAAAGTCCGAAAATTCCATGGCCTCACGTCGTTTTATCGCCGTTTTGTTCCATATTTTAGAAGTATCATGGCCCCCGTGACTGATTGTATTAAAGTTACTCCTTTTGCTTGGAGCCCTGCTGCGGATGAGGCTTTCCAAATAATCAAGAAGAAACTCTCGACAGCTCTTGTGTTGGTCCTCCCTAACTTCGATCTGGCTTTTGAGTTGCACTGTGATGCCTCTAAAACAGTTATTTGGGATGTTCTTAGTCAGTATGGTAAGCCTGTTTCCTTTTTCAGCAAGAATATTGCGTGTTCACGTGGGCGATACAACACTTATGATTTCGAGCTTTACGCTGTTCTTCAAGCTATTAAACACTGGAGACATTATTTGTTTCATTTCGAGTTCGTCTTGTTTACGGATCACGATGCATTGTAACATATGGGATCACATGATAAGGTTTCATCAAGACATGCTTTGTGGTTTGCTTATCTTCAACAGTTTACCTTTGTCATCAAACACAAAGCTGGTACGCTCAATAAAGTTGCGGATGCACTCAGCCGCCGGCGTTCGCTTCTCACTTCAATGCATGTCTCTGTTGTGGGATTTTTCGCTCTTCCCGACTCGTATCAAACTGATCCTTATTTTGGAAAAGTTTGGATTGATGTTCAGAATGGATTGTGTGATGATTTTCTCATTGTAGACGGTTTCTTGTTTTGTGGGACGAAGTTGTGCATTCCCGACTGGAGCTTGCGACTGCAGCTAGTTCGTGATCTTCACTACGAGGGACATGTCGGCATAGATCATACCCTCCAGCTTGTCATTGCTTCTTATTTTTGGCCTTCGCTACGCCGTGATGTCGAACAGTTTGTTTTACGGTGTGGGATTTGCCAAGCGTATAAAGGTCATTCTTCTAAAGATGGACTTTATTTACCTTTTCCCATCCCTTCTCAGACATGGACTGACATTAGCATGGATTTCGTCTTGGGGTTTCCTCGTACATAGTGCGGTCATGATTCGATCTTCGTGGTGGTTAACATTTTTTCGAAGATGGTCCGTTTTGTGCCTTGTAAGAAGACGACGGATGCTGTTCAAGTAGCGATCTTGTTCTTTTGTGAGATCTATAAGCTACATGGGTTGCTTGTGTTGATTGTATCCGACAGGGATTCTCATTTTCTAAGCCATTTTTGGAGATCTTTGCGGCATTTGCTTCGTACAAGCCTTGATATGAGTTCCGTGTATCATCTCCAAACGAATGGTCAAATAGAGGATACTAATAGAGCTTTGGGTGACCTTTGAGGTGTTTGGTGGGCGACACTATTCGTACTTGGAATTCGGTTTTGTGTCAAGCAGAGTTTGATCACAACCACGCCGTGAATCGTAATACGGGGTTCAGCCCTTTCCATGTGATATATGGTTTCATTCCTCGCGGGCAGATTGACCTCAGCATTGCACCTGATCGGGCATGTGATGTTAGTGAAGAGTTTGCGGCAGTTCATCCACATGTTGTAGGACTTTGAGCTTGATTTGATGAACTTGAATTAGAACCTATAGTCTTTTACACGTGAGACTTTTGACCCGGTTCACTGTTAGGCTACGTCCGGGGGAGTCTTCGCACTGCCTCGCGAATCTTGTACTATCGGATTGGAAACTCCCCAATCGTGGATCTCACAAGTATCTCACCAAATTACTCTCTCTGTTTACAGGTACTCTATCACAGAAGAGCAATTTGGATCTTGACCCGAAAAGAAGAAGACAAATACAATGAACAACGAAAGAAAGAAGCTGCGATCTCTCTTACGCTCTGTCTTTCTTTTCTCTCTTTCTTTTAATCTGTTTCGCGCTACTGATTGTAGAAGACGAAGTTGACTTTTTAAGTTGACACAAGATTAATGGGCCTCGATGACTTAAGTCCAAAATGATAACCCAAAGTTGTATTTGGGCTTTGATGTAGACAGGCCCAACAAAACTCCACCTTGTCTTCATTGAAGCGAACCCTAGGTCTCCTTCAGACAGAACACCGAAACATCCGCCGACTTGAAACTCAAAAGATGCTCTGCGGTGATTCCGCCGTAACTCCGTCTGGATTCGCAGGATCGGAAAACTGCTCCGATCAAAACAACCGTTGCAACCTCCTCTTCCTTCGATCATACCCTCACCGTAAGTTTACGACTCCTTTAGTCTTCACATAGCTCAAACTTTTCAGCTCTTACTGTTCCTGACGGATCTTCCCTTCCAATAACCGAACCACCCTGACGAACTCTTTTCAGGTGCCGACGACTCAAAAAAATCCAGCTGAGAAACCCATCAAGTCTTTCTCCTTTCAGGTAAATGACTCCGACCCATTTCTGACCTTTCGATTTTCAATGGATCTCATTTATATGAACATCGATCTGACCCTTTTGTCTCCCTTTCTTCTGCATGTGCGGCGACTGACCGAATCTTGCCGAAGAACCCTTTTGAACCATGAGCTCCACCTTCAGTTAAACTTCATGCTCATCAAGGTGATTTACCCAGCATATTCCAGAACCAATAGCTTCACAGGTAACACCACTGGACAAATGCCTCTTTTGTCCCTGTTGATTTCTCTTTAAGCAAAAACAAAAGACTAACCTTTGATTTTCTCTTTTCTCTGACTGCGAGGTAACAAATCAACAAACCTACCTCGACAGCAAGGCTCCTTAGCTTCAGGCTACCACTTTGAGAGACTCCAAGCCTCTCTCAAACATCTTTCCAGGTACGCTCTTGGTTAGAATATCTGCTGGGTTTAAGGTAGTGTGTATTTTCACAACTGATGCGCTTCCATCTGCTATAACATCTCTAATGAAATGAAATCTTGTGTGAATGTGTTTAGTCCTTTCGTGAAAACCTCCATTTTTTGCTAAACATATCGCACTCTGTGAATCGCAATGAACCTTAACAGCATCTTGCTCAAAACCCAAATCTTCACAAATACCTTTTAACCACAATGCTTCTTTAGTAGCTTCTGCTAAAGCCATGTATTCTGCCTCCGTGGTGGAGAGAGCAACGATTGGTTGGAGACCATATCTCCAGCTTACTGTGTTGCTTCCCACCTGGAAAATGTATCCAGTGATAGACCTCCTTCGATCTAGATCTGTTGCATAATCCGCATCACAGAAACCCTTAACTTTAAATTCTGAATTCTAAGTAAAAGTTAAACTGTGACCCACTGTCCCTTGTAGATACCTCATAATCCACTTTACTGCTTGCCAATGAACTCTTCCTGGATTTCCCATAAACCTGCTCACCACACCAACTGCATGAGCCAAATCTGGACGTGAACCCACCATTGCGTACATAAGACTACCAACAGCACTTGCATATGGAACCTCTGTCATGAATCTGGATTCTGTTTATGTCTCTTCCTCATCTAGACTCTTTAGTTTAAACTGTGAACCAAGAGGTGTAGTTACTGGTTTACTCCCAGTCATGTTGAAAGTCCTTAATACTTGTGTTAAGTATTTTTCTTGTGACAGCTTTAGGATTCCTTTAGATCTATCTCTGATTATGTCCATACCCAATATCCTTGTAGCAGCTCCTAAGTCTTTCATCTCGAATTCTCTGTTCAGACTTTCCTTCAACTTTTGAATCCCAACTGAATCTCTTGAAGCTACCAACATATCATCCACATAAATCAGAAGATACACCATTTGTTGAATGCTAGAGCCTTTAATGTAGACACACGGATCAAACAGACTTTGACGAAATCTCTGATCTTTCATAAACCCATCAAACCTTTTGTTCCACTGCCTTGGTGATTGTTTAAGTCCATATAAAGATTTCTTTAGTAAACAGACTTTGTCTTCTTTCCCTTTCACCTTAAATCCTTCTGGCTGCTCCATATAAATCTCTTCATCCAACGTACCGTGTAAGAAAGCTGTCTTAACATCCAACTGTTCTAGTTCGAAATCCTCATTCACCACTAGTGACAACATGAGTCTGATTGAAACATGTTTCACTACAGGAGAAAAAACTTCATTATAGTCTACTCCTTCTATTTGTGCAAAACCTTTTGCAACCAATCTAGCCTTGAATCTAGGTTTTTCTACTCCTGGTATTCCTGGTTTCCTCTTGAATATCCATTTGTAGCCTATCACCCTTTTCTTTTCTGGCTTATCAACAATATCCCAAGTTTCATTCTTGTGCAATGAACCCATTTCATCTTGACTTGCTGAAGTCCATCCTTCTTTGTCTTTGCTTCTCATTGCTTCTGTGAATGTCTTGGGTTCATCTATCTCGATGTCTTCTGCGGCTGAAAGAGCATAAGCTGTCACGTCAAAATCATCATACCTAGAAGGCATCCTTGATTCTCTGCGACCTCTATCCCTGGCCAAGATATAATCATCTAAAGTTCCATGATCCTCAACATTTCTTTCACTTTCTTCACTTTCTGAAACATCCTCTGATTCTAAACCCTCATCTCCTGATGTTGAAGAATCATTTCCCGAGGTTACTCCACCTGAAACTGAAGACCTTGTAGTTCCTGAACTGACTGATGTTGAAGCTCTTGGAGACCCTTCATTTCCTGACGCTCCAATAAGCAAATTTGGGTTGAAAATAACCTTCTTCTTTCCCTTTTCCATGGCCTGTTCCTTTACGGGCTCTGCCTTCTCAATATCAGATCCTGACTTTGGCTTCATATCCTTGAAGACCTCTTCTTTATGAAATACCACATTTCTGCTGATAGTGCATTTTCCTTCATCTGGTAACCAAACCCTGAAGCCTTTAGTACCTTGCGGATATCCAACAAAATAGCCCTTTACTGCTCTCGGACTAGTCTTTGCTTGCACCACATGAACATACGCTGCACAACCAAACCTTCTGAGGTGATTAAGACTTGGCTTAGACCCTGACCATAACTCTTCAGGTACCTTAAAGTCAATGGCAGAACTTGGTGATCTGTTTATCAAATAGACTACTGTTGAAGCAGCTTCTGCCCAAAAACTTTCTTCCATACCACTCTCAGACAACATGCACCTTACTTTCTCCATAATGGTCATATTCATCCGTTCTGAAACTCCATTTTGCTGTGGAATGTAAGTGTATGTTCTATGCCTTTTGATCCCAGCTTCCTTACAAAGGGTATCAAATTGATTGTTGCAGTATTCCAAACCATTGTCTGTCCTTAGGCACTTAATTTTCCTTCCTGTCTGGTTTTCAACTTGAATTTTCCAGTCTTTGAATTTCTGAAACACTTCGTCTTTGGTCTTTAGGAAGAAAATCCAACCCTTTCTTGAGTAATCATCTATAAAAGTAACAAAGTATTGATTTCCTGCTAAGCTTGGCGTAACAGTAGGTGCTCCCCATAGGTCTGAGTGAATGTATTCCAGAACTCCTTTTGAAGTGTGTTTCCATTTTGGGAAGCTCAGCTTGTGTGTTTTTCCTAACACACAGCTTTCGCAGAAGCCCAAGGTCTGAATGTCCTTGCTGGTCAAGTAGCCTTCCTTGACTAGCTTATCCATGCCTTTCTGACCCATGTGACCCAATCTAGAGTGCCATTTACTTGTAGAATCAATACTGGTCCTAGCCGAGTTTGACTCACCCTTTGAAACTGTTCCCTCTAGATAATACAGCCCATCTTTGAACACTCCCGTTATCACTTCTTTTCCATCTTTGAAGAACTTAACCTTGAAACCTTCACCTTCATACTTACAGCCAGACCTCTCCAAACAGCCGTATGAGATTAAGTTCCTTCCCATGGTTGGCATATATTTGACTCCAGTTAGGATTACCTCTGAACCATCTGGTTTGGTAATTCTTATCTTTCCAATGCCCTTGATTTCACTGAATGTGTTATTTCCCATTAACACCCTTCCACCATTTGATTCTTGTAAGTCAAATAACAATTCTCTGTTTGGAGTGATGTGAAAACTGCTTCCAGAGTCCATGACCCACTAATCTTTAGTGTCTTGAACACTGGCTGTTAAGATTAGAGGCTCCTTGACGATTGAAGCTACATTTGCAGAACTAGAGCCCTTGTTCTTGCCTTTTTCAGGACATTCCCTTTTCCAGTGTCCTTCTTTCCCACAGATGAAACAGCCTTTGCCATCTTTATCCTTCTTCTTGAATTTATCACCTTTTCCTTTGCCTTGTGTCTTGTTCTTTGAGTACTGGTCATTCTTTTTCTCAAATTTCCTTCTGTCTCCAGCATACAGGCCTTCAGCTTCTGCCTTTGACTTGCTAAGGAGGATTTTCTCCCTTAGTTCTGTCTCTTTACCGTAAGCTGATTCTGTCACAACACTCACAGTCAAAGTATCTTTACCACTGCCGTATTTCAGAGTATGAACTAGTGCTTCATACTTTGATGGGAGACCTGTAAGTATCTGTATGGCCTGGTCCTCATCTGAGATTTTTATGTCCAGGCTCTCCAGGTCATTAACCAGTTTAAGAAAGGTATCCAAGTTTTGTTCCATGCTTCTGTTTTCATCCATCCTGTAGCTTGCAAATCTCTGTTTAAGGTAGATCCTGTTTGGCAGTGACTTTGTTTGATAATCCTTTTCCAGAGCCTTCCAGATGTCTAGAGCAGTCTTCTCCTTCATGACTTTTCTTAGAATTTGATCACTAAGACACTGCTTGATAAGACTTCTTACCCTTTTATCTTTAGCTGCCCATTTTGGATCTGTCTTTGATCCTTCTTTATCCCCTTGTTTCTGATCAGACCCATCTGTAGTTTCAGGTTCTAAGATGGTGTCTAATCCAAGAATCTCCAGTGCACACAACACTCTGTGTTTCCAGATCCCAAAATCCCCTTTGCCATCAAATTTCTCTACTTCAAAACGTCCCTGAGTTGGCTCCATACTGCAGATTTAACCTAACTCTCCGTAGACCAAGAATCATACACACGACCCAAAGACTGAGGCCGATTCTTCACAACTACACAGACAAACCAGATAAGTTTCGAACCTTGACCTGATCTTGCTTCTTGCTGGAACCGCTTCGTTTCTTTGCAGTAGATTCTTTAACCTTCCTTCGTCTCAAAGTTAGAAAAAGCTCCTAGAGTATTGCGGAAGCGATGAGCAACCTGGCTCTGATACCACTTGTAGGACTTTGAGCTTGATTTGATGAACTTGAATTAGAACCTATAGTCTTTTACACGTGAGACTTTTGACCCGGTTCACCGTTAGGCTACGTCCGGGGGAGTCTTCGCACTGCCTCGCGAATCTTGTACTATCGGATTGGAAACTCCCCAATCGTGGATCTCACAAGTGTCTCACCAAATTACTCTCTCTGTTTACAGGTACTCTATCACAGAAGAGCAATTTGGATCTTGACCCGAAAAGAAGAAGACAAATACAATGAACAACGAAAGAAAGAAGCTGCGATCTCTCTTACGCTCTGTCTTTCTTTTCCCTCTTTCTTTTAATCTGTTTCGCGCTACTGATTGTAGAAGACGAAGTTGACTTTTTAAGTTGACACAAGATTAATGGGCCTCGATGACTTATGTCCAAAATGATAACCCAAAGTTGTATTTGGGCTTCGATGTAGACAGGCCTAACACATGTACGTACTAATTTGGAGGACACTACTGCTAAGTATAAAGCCGCGATGGATGTCCATCGGCGTGAACTTCAGTTTAACGTGGGAGATTTAGTGTGGGATGTCCTTACTAAGGGCCGGTTTCCTCCTAACTCTTACAATAAGTTGAAAGCTCGTAAGATTGGTTCTTTGGAGATGCTTGAGAAGATCAACCACAATGCATATTGACTGCGTTTACCCCCTCAGACGAACATAACGGATGTTTTCAATGTCAAGCATTTGGTTCCGTATGTCTCCGACGATGCCATAGAAAATTCGAGGACGAATTTTTCTTCATCCCAGGCGACCTGATGTAGCATCACATCTCGTTTATCAACATTTGGGGTTTCGTATTCTCATTCTAGTCGGTGTTTTTATTTTTTTCCATTTACTTAACAAGTAATTTTCCATTTATGATTAGCTTAAGTTTATCTAGTTTTGATTTTAACTTATCCCTAAGAGGCTATAAGTACCGTAGCTTATGATTCTTGTAATGCAATTTTGGAATTAATAAAATTGAGAGAGTTTTCTCTTGCAAATCGATATCATCTCTTGTTCTTTGCGAAGAAGTTCGAGTTGGTCTCGTACAAGTTCTACAACTCTGCTGAGTTCTAGTTACTTCTCGGTGACGTAATTCCGCTGCTGCAACAGAAATTGCAAAAAGTGTTGTATCGGATCGTATGTAGCCGAAGGAAGCCCTCGGTGGCTGAGAGAGTTGTTCGACAAGGAAAAACCGGATACCATTGTGTAAACGATATTTCGGTCTTGGCTCATATCTTGCGCTTTTGTTTCTTCCCTCCGCTTTTGGAGATATACTCTGACGTAGCTTTTATCTTGTTTTGGTTATCCCCTGTTTTAAGGGTTCTTAATGAAATTCAGATGACCAAACAAAAAAAAACTCATTTATTGATTTTTAAGTATTTGACTTGTGGATTTTATAAAAGAAACGTATTGACTTATTGATAGATTGTGAGATCATACATGAAAACGTTAACAATTCCTATCAAATTTAATTCAATAACGAGGACAAAGCACATGTTGATGAACCCCATGTTCAATTTTTTACAAATTATTTGTCATACATTTTATTTTTTTTGGGGTCATATATACGCTAATTTCTGGTTTAATAAGTCATGAACTATTGAAAAAAGAATTCTCTTAAATGATTTCGCTGCCTTTTCCCATCAGTTCATGTCTTCGCCAGTGGGGATGTTATTATGGTGGACAGTGTCAAATGATGTCGCTTTTACGATTTGGTAATGACTAAAAAAACACATTTTCAGTGTTATGGAATGACTGAGTCAGGAACAGTGGCGAAGTCATTAGCATTTGCAAAGAACTCATTAAGACCAAATCCGGTTTGTGCGGGACTGTGATCAGAAACGCCGAGATGAAAGTGGTCGATACCATTACCGGAGTCTCCTTACTGCGCAATAAATTTGGCGAAATCTGCATCCGAGGCGATCAACTCATGAAGGGTAAAACGCTTAAATGATCACGATGTGTCCGTTTGTTTATCCTTGGAATAATACTTTGATAGGAAAGAATGATGTGATCTTGTTAGGTTATTTGAATGATCCGGAGGCTACTGCACGAACCATAGATAAAGACGGGTGGTTACACACGGGAGACATTGGGTTTGTGGATGATGACGATGAGATATTCATTTTTGATCGGTTGAAGGAACTGATCAAATTCAAAGGCTATCAAGTGGCTCCAGCTGAGCTTGAAGCATTGCTTATTTCTAATCCTTATATCGAGGAAACTGCTGTTGTCGCGTGAGTTTAAAAGAAAATCTAAAAACTTCTATCTCGAAACTCTAATGTTCGCCGCTTCTAGTGATATTTAAATTTTCATAAAGAAAGACGAAGTAGCTGATGAGTGTTAGAGGGGAGTTTAGCACTCCCCGGTTTAACTCGGTTCGAACCGAGATTGATATCGGTTTACGACGGTTCAGACACGAGGAAGACGGACCTGGGTTTATCGGGCCGAATTCTAAAGCCCAAGACAAGCCCGCTCATTTTTATTACCGAAGTTAATGGCCCAACAAGGGCCCAGTCCGATATAACAGGGCAGAAACCGACCTCTGAGATATACGGAAGATTTTATTATCTTGGAGGGGATTCGGAATATTTCCTTTCCTAATCGAACTTGGAAAAAGGGAATATTCTCTTAAACAACCGACTCAAAATCCTATAAATAAGGAGGAGGCAAACTCGAAGAAGGACATCCACATTCATCCGAGAGACAGAAGAATAGAGAGAGAGCTTCATCACGCGCCGATCTCAAGTTCTTTAGTCTCCTTAGTTCTGTTTCACCAAACCTCTGTTGTAACGCCGAATTCAATCAATAAAACGAGTTTCCGATCAAAGTTCTATGTTTTACTCCTTGTGTGATTTACGAATCAACAATTGGCGCCGACTGTGGGGAGAGATATAAAACAGAACTTTCAGATCTCGATTGATTGAGTTCGGCAATGACGAACCCATTAGACACTTCAGAAGTCATTATCGACGACGTCGATCAGACAAACAACGGGACCATACCGAAGGATACCGATCTGTTACCTACCGGAGGAAACCCTCCGAACATACCTACAGATGAGGACAGTCCTCCGAACCCTCCGAAGGTCATGCCAACAGCTCCGACATCAGTCAATCTAAACACGCTCCTAGAGGCCATGGCGGCTCAGCTCACGGAAATCTCTAAAAAAAACGAAAAGCGGTTCGAATCTCTTTTGGCTTCACAAGCCGAACTCAGAAACCAGTTCGGAATATCCGACCAGAACCCGATCACCCCTGGAAACGATCTTCGTCGGAACCTCTTACCCGAGCTGAAAGGTGCCCGAAATCAAAACACGACAGACCTACCGACTAGAAGGTCCACGTCCAGTCCGGGAACCCGCATCACCGATCAATCATCCATAGGCCTAGAGTTCGAGGATGTCCGAGCTCAGCTTCAAGATATCCGATCCAAAGTCCACCAGGCTACGAGCTCAGCACCAGAGATCGATCAAGTTGTCCAGGAAACACAGAGGACACCGTTCACAGATCGGGTCATCAATACTCCAGTCCGACGCCTGGAGAGAGTCAAGATTACTGCATACGATGGACACACCGATCCACGTCACTTTCTGACCTCATTTGTAATCATGATGAACCGTTTTCGCTTTTTTAACAAGGAAGAAAAAGACGCGGCCATGTGCCAGCTATTCGTCGAAAATCTTTGCGGAACCGCACTCGACTGGTTCTCACAACTCGATGCGAACTCGATCAACAACTACAACGAGCTTACAACGAAATTCCTCAAACGCTTTACCATTTTCATGAAACAGAAAATAAGAAATGCCGACCTCTGGGCACTCGAGCAGAGAAGCGACAAACATCTATGCAATTTTATGAACCGCTTCAAAGAGGTGGTATCTCATTGCACAATCGACGATGAAGCCGCGATAGAGGCCCTTTACAAAGCAACCTGGTATCGGTCCGACTTTCACAAAGAAATCAAACAAAACTGGCCGAAATCCTTGGAAGATATCCTGCATAAGTCGCACATCTACATCCTCGAGCAAGAGGAGGAAGCCGCAAAGGATAAGCAGTACGCTCCCCCAAAGCAACTCCTCGTCAAGGAAAAGCAGTACGCCCCTCCGAAGCAACCAGTCAATGCCGTCCAATCACAACAACACTGGAACACGTGTGTCCGATCAGACGACTCAAAAGAGTCCTACAATGAGTCCGGTCCGTTCTGCCACTTTCATAATCGTGAGGGTCATACCACCGAAGATTGCCGGCATCTCCAGGACTTCTTACAGATTAAATACAAGAAAGGGGAAGTCCGGTAGAAGGGGCGTTCCGACCTATGAACAGACCCCGCCGCAATGACAACGGAAGACGACGTCGTGACAATGGCAAACCGAACAAAGATCCCAAACAAGCAACAGACGTCGCCGATGTAGGTCAACAGAATTGAGATCGGGAGGAACAAACGGAAAACCAACACACACCCCAAGTCCGAAAACGCGTCAACATGATCATGGGAGCATTGGAATCTTGCAACTATTCCGTCCGGGAAATTAAAGAGTAGAGTAGAGAGGCACCAGCCGCACAATGTGAAAACCGAGCTACAACAAGCGGAGTGCCGATCACCTTCTCTGAAGCCAACACTAAAGTGCTGCACATGCCGCATAACGACCCTCTAGTCGTCGAAATACTTATCGGAGATGTCGCCGTCGGACGAATCCTCGTTGACACCGAAAGTTCGGTTAACGTAATATTCAGAGAAACGCTTAGAAACATGGACTTCCCATATGCTCAGATCAAGCCGAATATCAAACCACTAACAGGATTTTCAAGCGAGCAGACCATGACCGCGGGAACAGTAAAAATTCCCGTTTACGTTGGTGGGATCATGCAGATGGTCAAGTTTCTAGTCCTGGATAAACTCACCATCTACAACGTCATACTTGGAACGCCGTGGATATACATGATGAAGGCCGTCATCTCGACCTATCACCAATGCTTAAAATTTCCAACACCATCCGGAGTCTTCACTCTGAGAGGCGACCAAGTGATGTTCCGAACTTGCTATATCAACGAGTGCAAATTGAGGACAGCATCCCGCACATGCGTAATCGACACTAAGAAAACCTGACCTGCCGAGGCGAGAAACAATTATTCAAGTCAACATCGACGAACTCAACCCCGACAGATGTGTCGAAATCGGAGCCGAACTCGATGAAGAGATCAAGTATGACCTAGTCCGTTTTCTCAAAAGGAACGTATCAACCTTCGCCTGGTCAATCAACGACATGCCCGGGATCGATCCAAAGATCACAAGTCACGAACTCAACATCGATTCCACCTTCAAACCGATCAAGCAGAAACGGCGCAAGCTTGGACTCGAGAAGGCCCAGGTTGTCAATGACGAGGTCGAGCAGATGCTTGGAGTAGGATCAATTACGGAAGTTCGATATCTGGACTGGCTGGTAAACCCAGTCGTCGTTAAAAAGAAAAAAGGAAAGTGGAGAATCTGCGTTGATTTTACCGATCTCAACAAAGCCTGTCCAAAAGACAGCTTCCCACTCCCACATATCGATAGACTCGTCGAAGCTACAGCCGGAAACGAACTCCTCTCCTTCATGGATGCGTTTTCGGGCTATAACCAGATACTCATGCATCCAGACGATCGTGAGAAAACTTCTTTCATCACCGATCGCGGCATCTACTGCTACAAAGTCATGCCATTGGACCTAAAGAATGCCGGAGCAACGTACCAAAGACTTGTCAACCGCATGTTCGCTAGCCAGCTCGGAAAAACCATGGAAGTTTATATCGACGATATGCTCGTCAAATCACTTGTCGCTAAAGATCATATCGGACATCTCAACACGTTTTTCGACATATTGAACGAGTACAACATGAAGCTCAATCCAACTAAGTGTACATTCGGAGTAACATCAGGAGAGTTCCTCGGATATATCGTCACTCAAAGAGAAATCGAGGCAAACCCTAAACAGATCTCCACAATCCTCGATCTCCCGTCCCTGACAAAGAAAAGAGAAGTCCAACGATTGACCGGCCGCATAGCCGCATTTAACAGATTCATCTCACGATCTACCGACAAGTGTCTCCCCTTCTATCAGCTGCTACGCGGCAACAAGCACCTGGAATGGGACGATCAATGCGAATAAGCATTCACATAACTCAAAGAGTACATGTCCACTCCACCAATCTTAGCCAAACCCAAGGACGGTGAAACCCTCTATCCTCATCTCAAAAGGACGATATCAGTCGAAAGTATACCCGAACCGAGCATCGAATAGATAGAGGAATGAAATATCACCAATCGCAGACATAATTACGAAGATTATCCCGCAACCGAGCCTGTCCCACGAAGACAAAGGCAAACGCAGATAACAGACGATGAACATAACGCCGAGCTCGAACATAACAATGAAACCGAACACATCGTCGAGCCAACACAAAACCACTCCGACGACGAAACCGAGGAACCATCAGAAGGCCTTCATGCGCCAATAAACATCGAACCCTTAAGCGAGCTTAAACCCACAGATTGGAAACAAGAAATCAAAATATATATCATCGACGGGATAGTCCCAGTCGACATATGGGCAGCCCGGCGACTCAAAATGCGAGCTGCTCGATACATACTTATCCGTGACGGAATATTTCGTTGGAGTGCGGTAGGCGTCCTTCACAAATGCGTGTCCGGCGACGATATTCACAAGGTCATGAAAAGAATACACGAAGGCGATGGCGGAAACCATGCCGGAGGTCGCTCCTTGGCCCTAAAGATAATAAAGCGAGCTACTACTGGCCAACCATGCAAGTAGACTGTGATAAATTCGTAGCCAAATGCGAAAAATGTCAAAAGCATGGCTCGATGATACATCTCCCAACCGAAATGCTAACTACATCAATAGCCCCATACCCGTTCATGCGCTGGGGAATGGACATAATCGGTCCTCTGCGACATTCCACCACACAGAAAAAATTCATCCTCGTTATGACAGACTATTTTACCAAATGGGTCAAAGCCCAGTCATACCCCGAAATCCACGCCCTCGACTTCAAGAAATTCGTTTGGAAAATCATCATTTGCCGACACGGAGTCCCGTACGAAATCATCACCGATAACGGGCAGCAATTTATCTCAACATTGTTCGGCGATTTCTGTGCCAAATAGAAAATTCGACTAAGCTTTTCCACACCAAGATACCCTAAAAGCAATGGCCAGGCCGAATCAACGAACAAAACCATCATTGACGGACTCAAAAAAGTTTGGATGTCAAAAAAGGTCGATGGGCTGACGAACTCGATGGAGTCTTATGGTCTTATCGCACCACTCCAAGACAATCGACCGGACAATCCCCTTTCTACCTGGCTTACGGCGTTGAAGCTCTCTGTCCCGCCGAACTAAACGTTCCAACAATACGCAGGACGATGCTCGTGAAAAATCCTGGTCTAAACGATGAAATCATGCTCGACAACCTCGACGCACTCGAAGAACAATGCGATCAAGCTATGCTTTGCATCCAAAACTATCAAAACTTAGCAGCACGCTACTACAACAAACGTTCGCAGACGCCACTTTGAAGATGGCGATCTCATCTTACGAAAAGTCTTCGAAGGCACCGAAGAGAAGAACGCAGGCAAACTCGATACTAACTGGGAGGGACCCTATCAGATCATGAGGGTCGTCAAACCCAGATTGTACGAACTCATGAAGTTGGACGGAACACCGATCCCGCGATCATGGAACTTGATGAATCTCAAACGCTACTGCTACTAGAAGCCTTAAAATATATATATATCACCGAGCCCCTTTATGCTCGATTTCAGCAAACGATGTAATATGAACTACGAATGGCTTGATCCTTCTTTTGAGAGTACGTAGGCAGCCCACCTTGAGTTCAGCTGTTACTTTAATAAAATTATAGAAAAGTTTGTATCATCGAAAGCCGAACTTTGAACAAGTTCGCCAAATTTTAAAAAGTTCGTATCATCGAAAGCCAAACTTTAAACAAGTTCGCCAAATTCTAAAAATTCATATTCATCGAAAGCCGAACTTTAAACAAGTTCGCCGAACTCCAAAAGTTAGTACCTCCAAATGCCGAATTTTAAACAAGTTCGCCGAACCCTAAAAGTTCGAACGGAACAAACCAAATTTTAAACAGTTCACGGAACTCTAAAAGTTCGTACCTTCGAAAGCCGAACTTGAAACAGTTCACCGAACTCTAGAAGTTCACCTTCAACCATCACGGTTCCCACATCAACGTCCTGGTCAGACGATCGATAAAATCAAATAAAGCTGAGCTATTGCTCGCATGCATCCTCATGGTGCTATGGATAAAACACCTTCCATATATAAAGTTGTGACCAGTCTCGCATTTAACAAATTCTCAGATCATCCGAGCTAAATAAGCCGAGCCTGTCTCGCACACTTGGATTCGATCTGAGAAACCCTTGGAGTATCTTAAGACGAGTTGTTCACGTACTCTTATGACGAGCTCCAAAGGTAAAGCCGAACGTCATTCCTCGTAAAAATCTAAGCCGATTTCTCAACAGTCGCAAAAGTTCTAAGACGATTTCTCGACAATCGCGAAATCATAAGCCGATTCCTCAACAATCGCAAAGCATAAGCTGATATACCAAACCTGTCGCCGATTTTGAATAAATCGTAGAATCAAGTCCGTCCTCTTCACCCCGGCTAAGACCATACTGTTTACGGCACCATTTTGTGTAGGGCAGACTTGAGAAGTTCGTATAGATTTACGACTTCAAACAAGCCGAGATTCGATAAAATAAATATTCCGAAAACGAATTAAGAAAATCATAATCAGAATTCATACAAAAATCTAGAGGATACCGGACTATAAGCCTCCTTGGCCAAAATAAAAAAAAATTATTATAAAGCCGAGAAATATAAGATACATAAGTCAGACATTCTGATTTCGCATGGCGTCAGCTCAGTCGCCAGACATTGCAGCTCGGTTAGAACCAAACATATCAATGCCCGCCGGGACCTCAGTACCTATCGGAAGAGAGATCTCTGGATGAATCGGCTCGATGAAAGGCGACACCACCAGGTCTTCCTTGGCAAGCTCACAGAGATCGATCGCCTCGTATTCAGCCAACTTCACGGTTTTGATCTTTTTGAGTCTCTCAATACAAGACGGCGGGACAACGACACCGTGCTTCGCCTGGAGACTATTGCAGAAGCCGAGAACCCCTTGAGCTTGATTAATGGCAAGGAACGGTTTTTTAACCCGATCAAGGGCCGCCAAATGATCCTTGACCTTATGGAGCCGAACCTGGCATTTCTCGGTAACCTCCTTTCTCTTCATAATCTTCTGAGTGCGACCAGCTCGCAGACGAGATGTTTCCCAAAACAAATCATGAGCAAGGGCATCTATCTCCTTAACAAGCTCGGCTTTAGAGGCCTTCAGCGCGGCTATCTCTCTTGTCAGTTCGGAAACTGCGAAATCGCCAGCCCTCGTCCTCTCCTGCTCGACAAGTAATGCCTTGCAGAGCTCCACGACCTGTACGCTAATCTTAAGTGCCCTTTGGCGGGCAGAATCGAGCTCACGATCATAAGTGCAGACAAGCTCATTTGTTTGAGCCACAATCTGAAGAAGGAAAAAGCTCGTCACGATAAGGAATCTAAAAATAAAAAAGGATAAAAAGGGGCATCATCCGAATTCAGAAAGCTCATTTACCTCAACAGTAGTCCGAGCCAGCTTCTTCTAAGCATCGGACTGAAAAAGATCTTCGACTGGAGGAAGCACCTCCGAGCTGAAATTCAATTGGCGATACAGATCGGCGCAAGCCTCTGCATCGTTCGTCACCGGCTCATTCTTATCATAGCCGAAGCTGACAGAATGGGCCGCGCACCCAGAAGTTCACTGCCTCTTCGATGCAGCGGAGCGGTCCGATATGACCACCGTGTCATTTTCGACACATTGACGTTCGGCATTCCCCGTACCGAGCTCAGCAGCTTGCTTGGCCGGTCTCTTGCCCTTCTTCTTCTTCTTCTTTCTCATCTTCCTCGCATCGGCTGGAGGAGTGCGTCTTTCAGCAGGAACCGGTTCCCCACCCGGAACCTGTTCTTCGATGACTTCCGCGTCGGCAGCAGTTTGCCCGTCCTGAGCAGTGGACGGGACTTCAATATTCTCTTCCTCGCCATCCATATCGGCGGTCAGATCAGGGATGTCATCGACCTTCATTTTTCGTCGACGAGAAGGATTCGCTACATAAAAAAAAAATATATATATATATATATATATATATATATATATATATATATATACGAAAAACAAATCAACACCACAGAAGCAACCGCTAAATTACAAAGGAAAAATTTATCGACATGTACCTTTAAGAGCTCGTTTGGCTTTCAAGTCAATTTTTTCCTGGTATGCTTTGGGCCACCGAACTTTTCCAACCGCACTTAACTGCTTCGCTTAAATAAAAATGAATCCAGGTGTGGTGATAAGGAAGCCCGGTACTTGACGATCTGAAGACAGAAAGAGAAACGTAGCCTTTGCAAAACAAAACAAAGAATAAAGATCGAGAAACCAATATCTACCAATAGGAGTCCTCCACTGAGTTCGGTAGCTCCCATCCGGACGCTCGACAGATGATTCATCGATCTTGACATAGAAGTATCGAGAACTCTAGTTGTTGACCTTGCTCGGCTTGTTCCCAGTGACAAGATCATACTCCGGCTTTGCGTTAGCCGACAAAAACCAAGGAATAGCCTTTGACAAATTCACCTGAAACAGATTTTCGAAGATCTTGACCGTAATGGGAATACCGCACTCATTCCCAAGAGCAAGGGGACCCATGATGTTGATTATCGTGGCCGACATGAGTTGGAAAATCGTGACATGTCACCTTTTGCAGTACTTATAAAAGAGCTTTGGGAGAAGAAATTGAAGACCGCAGCTTCTAAAATACTCCTCATAAACGCATATGTAACCATCAGGAGATCCAAAGGACGATTGGTAATCTTCTGAATCTTGAAAACCAGATCGTCTGAAGCATTGCATCGCTCCAAGGTATCCTGAACCGTCTCTCTCTTAGAACGAGACGGCCCGATGTTCGAAGACCTCTCAACCACTCGCCTGACTGTTGTCAAGGGGATATCATCTTCATCACCTTGACGAACTGCTGATAAAGCAGCATGGTCATCTAGCCGAGCTACATCTTCGCCCTCCGCAAGCCGAACTGCAAACTACGGATCCGTCCGAACTTGATCACCCGATTTGGCGACCTCTTCGTTCGCATCCCGAGCTTGAACCTCGACTTCGGGCTAATCCTCATCGATAAGGTGAGGGACCTCGATGACGACCCTTGGGCTGCTCGGTCCGACAACAGCACGCCAAGAATTACGCTTGCTCAGCTCCTGCAGAACATTGCTCAGACCGTCCGAGCTCGAATCGGAGCTGTCAATAAATAACTCGAGAGCGGGGAGTTTTGGAGGTGGAGTTCGGTCATTAACAGAGGAGGAAGAAGTTTTCGAACTCATCTCGATTGAAAAGAAGAAATCGATGAAGAACATAATGAAGAACTAATAAGGAACTTGAAAATCTTCAAGCAAAGCGGAGAAATCACGGCGGAAGAGATGATCGGAGAACGGAAAAATAAATAAATCTAGAGAGAAGGGAGAGCACTAGAGAGAGAAAGTGAAAATACCTTTTTTAGAGCAAGGAAGAAGTGAAAAATGGGGAAGGCTCGAACGTTATTTATAAAGAAAAGTGTAATGATGATGACTCCTCGAATTCTGCGACTAAAGAAGACGAATCGACATCCCCATTTCCCGAGGAAGATCAGCCGAACTCGAAAGTTCCGCGGTCCTCTGAACCCAAAAGTTCTGAGATCGACCGCAGCTTCGAAAGATCCGCCGAACTTGAAAGTTCTGAATCGGAAACGAACTCGGAGGAGTTCCGAACTCAAGAATCCCGAGAGAAATCCACCGAACTTGGATTCACAAGAATGAAAATTTCGAATGAAACCGCATCGACCTCAATTCTAACTGAGCTAAAGAATACTCCCGGAAACTTCGCCGAGCTCAGAAAAACTCCTTCGCCGAACTGAGGGGGGGACCAATTGTTAGAGGGGAGTTTAGCACTCCCCGGTTTAACTCGGTTCGAACCGAGATCGGTATCGGTTTACGACGGTTCAGACAAGAGGAAGATGGACATGGGTTCATCGGGCCGAATTCTAAAGCCCAAGACAAGCCCGCTCATTTTTATTACCGAAGTTAATGGCCCAACAAGGGTCCAGTCAGATATAACAGGGCAGATACCTACCTCCGAGATATACGAAAGATTTCCTTATCTCGGAGGGGATTCGGAATATTTCCTGTCCTAATCGAACTTGGAAAAAGGGAATATTCTCTTTAACAACCGACTCAAAATCCTATAAATAAGGAGGAGGCAATCTCGAAGAAGGGAAACCACATTCATCCGAGAGACAGAAGAATAGAGAGAGAGCTTCATCAAGCGCCGATCTCAAGTTCTTTAGTCTCCTTAGTTCTTTTTCACCAAACCTCTGTTTTAACGCCGAATTCAATCAATAAAACGAGTTTCCGATCAAAGTTCTCTGTTTTACTCCTTGTGTGATTTACGAATCAACAATGAGGTCTCGGTAGCGTTTGTAGTTAGATCGGAAGGGTCTCAGCTAACCGAAGATGATGTCAAGAGCTATGTCAATAAACATATAAGATTTTGAGATTTCACTGTCAGTTTTCAACATGGGAAACACGCAATGATGGGAACTTAAGATGACTTAAATCACCGGTGTGATGATATAGGTGGTTCACTACAAGCGAACCAAGATGGTGTTTTTCATTGACTCCATTCCTAAATCTCCATCGGGGAAGATATTGAGGAAAGATCTTAGAGCAAGACTAGCAAATGGATTGATGAACTAAGTTAAAATGATCAAAATGTGTATATACATTCATGTAATCTTATCAGACACACAAACAAAAAAATTGTTGATGAACAAAGAGAAACTTACATGACGATGTTGCTTTATTTTCTATGTGGTGAATAAATATGGTTGCATTTTTTTGTTTCGTTAAAGTTGTTTTAAAAAAAAACGAAATATTAGGGAAAATATGTTACCTTAAGTATGACATAATGGTAGAATATACAATATCAACAATTATCCAAAAACAAAATAAGCAAAATAACATTCACCAAAAAGGAATAAGCATTCTTAAATGATTGAACAAAAAGACTTGAGTGTCAACCACTAGAGACAGACGATAAGAAGCCATGCCTAAAGATATAGAGCCCATAGGCAGTATTAAAAAAATGCCTCAGTTCATATAAATAAATAATAACCATTATCGTCCCAAATCATGCTCTATATTTGAAAAAAACTGATACTAGATAAAATAATATTATAATGAAAAAGATACTTACCAATTGATTATGTTTTTGTTTGTAAATGTAGAAGAAAAAAGTAAACATATATTTTCCCAATTGAAAAGAGGTAAAGAGATGAATGTAAAAAATGAAAACCATTGATTAGGCGGAAATTATATATTAATTTTTCAATCTTTATTTCTAATTTTTAATTAGTTATTATTTTTTAAAGCTTTCATTAACTATTTTAATTTTTGATTAAATGCTGGTTAACGTCTCTCTACTCTAAAATGTTGAATCTAATTAAAAAAAAATGAACCCTTAATTTTTTCATAAAAATGTGGGCTCGTAGGCCGATGTTTCATTTTAATACACATAAGCACGGTCATGTGGTCGTAACAGATATGGAATTTGGAATTAAAAAAAGAAGAGAAATAATACTAGATAACCAAGAAACATATTAAAATTAGGTACATAACCATAATTAGGTACATAACCATACACTATTTCACGCACTGTTTCAAAAAATTTAATACCAAACCGTCCCTACTACTCTATGAAATGCTAAATAGATTTTGTGTCAGCGTAGGCATATACTATCATTGATAAACCTAGAAACACCGTTTCAATTATCCGGACATAAAGCGACATTTCTTTTTTCTTTATTGGAGAGGAAAAAAATCTCAGATCAACACCATTCTCATATTGTTCTTGCTTTTACGAATCGATAGGCAAATATCTCAAAACTCTTGAAGCGAATCGGTAAGAATTCGGCCCAATTATGTTTTCTCTGCTTTACAATCGCATTTAACGACCGGACCCTATTTTCAGTCTTCAGCAAATGACGACGGGGGAACTGCTGGATAGAATTTTCGCCGCCTGAGAAGAACCGACGGGTGACAGGGTCAATTCGTATTACAAGACCAAAACCATCAATGACCTTCTCGATGCGCTAGAGGAAGACGAGAAATATTTCCTCCGAAAATCACCTTTCGGGAAACTCATCGGCACCGTCGAAAAGCGGAATCTGAGTTGACTCACATAGTTAGGTCCGACTCAGATATGAACTTCCTATCGGAACTCGATGCCGGCTTGGTTTTACCCCAGTCTAGTCACCTCGACCTCGCCCCCGCTGAACGAAGTTCCCTTGCCGGCTTTCTTCGCGAAGAAAAGTCGAATCAGTGTTTGATTATTTTTGTATGTTCTCGATGTCGTCTTCGATTGAAGATTCAAGGAGATAAGTTTGTTGTATATTTGAAATCTGAATTAGTTTTTAAATTTATTGTTAGTACGCTTACATATTTAATAATGTGTTATATTTATTTGTAGCGCACTAAGCAAATCAATAACACCTTTTACCAATCCATATAACTCAATATTGTTATCAATCTATAACATGTTCTTTATCGTGCAAAAAATCTATCAAACTCTTATATATATTTAACCAACCAGATTTTCCTTGCAAGAATTCGCAAAAGTGACGGGCTTCCCATGTGGTTGATACCCGAAAAGCACCGGAGTATCCAGAGAGGGGAGTTTATGATAATGTAGATAAGTTTTCAGTTTACTAGTTAAAAATATTGATTACGATTACAAAGATTCAATACACGGATAACAATAGGTTGGAAAGATAACCACAATGTTAACAAAGTAACCCGATAACATTATTATTTTTATCGATAACGATATCGATTTTTGACTGCTAACAATGAGGTTACCGATTTCGTATTGAAGTGTAATAGATCAAATTTTGATAACTGATCAACAGTTAAAGGGATTACATATTTGATAACAGATTCATTATACAAATAACAAATAGGTTGGATTGATAACAATAACGTTATCAAAGAAACAAATTATTTACCACTAATGTGTAACAGGTAACATGTGTAATAGCTGATAACAAATTATATATCGAAAATATCTATTGTTACACGCCACCAATGATACATTCATGTTTATGCTATATATACATATATACATAAATGCTATCATCATATCTTGAAGATTCACTGGATTTTCTCTGAATCGTCACTTCACCGTCACCATCATCGGAACTATGGGTTTCGTCGGATCTCTGTCGGATTTGCTTCCTTCACCTTCAAAGTTATTTCCGACACAGTCACCATCATCGGATTTTTGTGTTTCGTCGGATCTTTGTCGAATTTACTTCCTTTACCTTCAAGAACTTAAACACAAACACCACCATCACTGCCATTACTATGGTTTCATAGATCTGATATGTATGAGGTACTCCTTCTTTGTTGCGAATCTCAAATTCATCCTCATTTATCTTGCGCAAAGCAAACCCTGTAGAAACCTCAAAGTTCTTTGCCAAAATCTCCTCCACTTTCGGAGTTAGTGTGCTAACATTAGCTTCAGCAGAGTCACGGCGAGAGTTAAACCAACCCATAAGAGTTGGTACGTCATCGCCATCATTTTGTACGGCTGTATGAGAAACTGCGATCTCACCATTCCATCCAGCGAGTCAAAGCTTTGGTTTTCCTGGACCATCATCCCATGACTCATCTCACTTGTTTCCGAATCGAAATCCCATTCACCATTTTCTGATCTTTTCCACACAGCTTGAAAAAACCTAACAACTCACCCCATTTGAGTGACTTCCTCGGCACAATGGAAAAACAAACAAGAGCTTGAATCAGATAATAGAGTTGTTAACAGACATAACAACTTCTTAGTGTTTACGACCCCTACATATTAAGAGCAGGTGATATATTTGTTAACCAAATAACCCGGTCATCACCCTCAGTTAATTCTCAGTCTTTTTTAGTGCGTACGAGGTAGCCATTTATGGATGCATTTAAAGCTTTCGTTTGATTTTAAAGAAGGAGTAAAATTTAAGCCATATGATGATTCAAAAAGATACATAAGACTAACAAACATTAGACTTGCACCTACCCTTTTTTAAAGGAATCGATCGGATATTGCTAACCCCTGCAGCGCTGGGTTTATATCAGAGTGAGTTTTTTTTTCTTTTCAGAGTCACAATTTTTTTTTCTCACCTCTAACCTTCTCCTCTACACATCATGACTCGCTAACAGTTTATATAACTCAACAACAAACCCTAGGATCCTATACATACAAGTATACATATTATATCTCATTTGTCGATGCAATCTTTTGCATATCTGAGCATTTAATAATTCTCCTTTGAGCGGGAACACAAAAGTGTGGACTACAATCGCTGCCATTTTATTTGCTAAGATATGATTTCCCCTATTAAAACATAAGCCACCCTAATATCATCATTTCTTACCCTATTACGCAAAAACGCAGCCGACATGGCATGAGTTATGGAGGTCTTTTAGGTCTTTTCTGATTACCACAAATACAGTATCTCCTCGTTTCCGAAACGGTTTAGTTATTTTACCAATTTCTAAGTCAAATTTAGTTATACACCCAATTGACTCTAAAAAAAAACTACATAGAAATAAGCCAAGGTAAGATGCCCAAGTGTGACCACATCTATGCTTGAAAGTTCTAAAATGATCCAGAATATATCATAAAGATATCGTAATTAACTGTTAATTAGTGTTTTTTCTCGTTGTATGCAAAAATAATATATCTAAAATGATTGGAAATCATGGATTATATAGTAAACCTTTATAAATTAATAATGTCGGATTTTATAAAGCTATTGTATCTATAAAATAAACGAAGTAGCACTACACGAAAACACGACTTTTACAACGGTAGTATTCATTGTTAAATCGTTGCAAATTAGGATTCGCATCGACTTTACGACAAAATCTAGATCGTCATAAATCGATCGCCGTAATTTAAAATTCATCGTAAATTGATCGACGTAATTTAAAATTCGTCGTAAGTACTACGACTCCAAAATATCGTCGTAATGTCATCGTTAAATTATCGTAATAGTTACATCAATTTATGACGATATTCAGTTCATCTTAAGAATGACGGTAATTCTAAGGTAATTTACGACTGAATACCGGCGAATTTGGGATGATATTCTGGTTTAGAGATTCGTCGTAAATTTGAGGCAAAGATTTCCTCGCACATTAGTCGTAAAACAAAATTGGTTGTAAATACGTCGTAATTAGCAATCGTCTTTAAACCAGAATCGTCGTAAATTTTCGTTGTAAATTTGTGGTTCTTTGACGATAAATTTACGACGATTGCTTGTTTTTATTAACTATTAATTTATTCGATTTCTAATTTATTTAAATTTAAGTAATAAAATAAATTCAAAATTTAATAAGAAAAAATATTGAAAATGGAATTTTAATACAAATCATACTAAAACGCTAATTTCTCGATCTATTTAGGGAAATCATCAAAACCCGGAAGATTGTTGCGAGCGTATTGAGCAGTTTGAGCAGAGTACGTAGCTGTGACTCCCGCTGGTCTTCAGTCAAATCTTCATGTAAACCCTGCTGATGGCTTGGCCCCGCTCCTTGTCTCGATGCCGCCGCTTTCGCTGCTCATTGGATTGCTGATTGTCATGATCTCAAAAATCGAGTCGTACTCCGAAAGTTCTTCTTGCACCTCTTACTGATACGCCGATTAAGTCTCTTGTAGACTCGCAATCTTGGCACGTAAGCCGGCTAGATCATCTTTTGATGGTCGTCATCGCGGAGCATATGACGAGGCGGTAGGGACATCCCGAATAGATTCCATCCCTATGACCTTCACCTGTTTTGTAGGGACAACCTATATTTAAGAACAATGTCTTAATTATAATTAGAATTTAAAAGTGACACTATAAAATTAATATGTACTAATTTAATATATTGATATAAGACTCAGAATCCATCTTGTCTTATTGATCTCACGGTGATCAAAACGCTAACAAGCTTTGCGAAAGTGGGCGATGATAGGGATGAACGATGGTGATTTTGATGGACTCTCTCAATCGATGGTGATTGACTCTCTCAATCGGATGATCGATAAACTAGTTGAATCACACAAATAGTTTAATCTGAGGCTTTTAAGAAATAGAAGTGAATCACACACTTTATTCAATAGAAATAACAATTCTTCAAAGAAACACACTTTGAAAGAAACGAAAATACTTTAAAAATTCTTGATTGAAATGCGAGTTTTTACAAAGACTAAAGTGAGCTTATATAACGTTCGACAAGAATTAATCCTAACGGTCTAAAAATCAAAGACATTAAAGCGAAATCGTAGCTACAAGAAACTAGCCGTTGGAGATTGATCTCGTCTCGGCCAAATAAGGAAAGATGATCATTGCTTGAGTTTTGACAACTTGGATGAGTAAGTGTGGTGCCTTGGGACGTCCATGTTCAATGTATGAGCCTCCAAAACGCAACACTCTTGTTGGGAAAAGAGTCGTTGGGTTTTAAAGTCAATCGGGTCCGGAGTTGATAAGTGAGGTTGTGATCTGATCCATGCGATCCGGTGAGGTTTGGTGCAGCCTAAGATGTTGTAGCCTCTATATATTATCCTCAAAACACGGTAGTTTTGGATGATAAGTGATCGTTGATGTTTTGCAAGCCAAGATGGAAGATAACAATACAATTGAAGAAAATATGGATTCATTCTTGAAACTTATAGATGATCTTGCTAGTCTTGACATAAAAATGTCTGATGAAGATCAAGCAATTCAAGTCTTGTCAGGTTTACCACCACTATATGAACCATTGGTACATACTCTCAAGTATGGAATGAGAAAGGATACTTTGACGTTACAGAAAGTGAATACTTCAGCTTATGCAAAAGAGGTGGAACTGAAGCAAAAGGGACTATTGAATAAGGGAAAATCAGGCTCAGAGGGCTTATATGTTGAAAACATTGGCATGTCAGAAAAGAGAAATGATCATAGAAACAATGGAAAGGGCAATGGCAACAATAAGAACATGTCTAAGTCAAAGGACCCAAAGTCCAAGGCCTGCTGGGTTTGTGGTGATGAGAATCACTGGAAAATGGATTGCCCACAGAAGAAGAAGAATGGTCAATAGACCAGATCTCAGAACTCTACCCATGTAGCTGCAACACTACCAGAACCTATAGCATTGACAGCTAATCTCATTGCTTCTGAAGATCAATGGGTATTGGATTCAGGGTGTACATTCCACATTACACCACGAAAGAATTTACTGTCAGACTTTATAGAATTCGAAGGAAACAAGGTCCTAATGGGTAATAACACTCACTGCATGGTTAAAGGAATGGGCAAGATTACAATAGACAACTCAGCTGGCTTTGTGGTGACATTATAGGACGTAAGGTACATTCCGGAAATGGGGAAGAACCTTATTTCATACGGTCGGTTAGAGCAATCTGGATGCATATACAGTGGAGGAGATTACATGGTTCAATTCTACAAAGAAAATAAGACAATGCTGACAGTGAAATATCAGCATGGTCTTTACTAACTTCAGGGAAATGTCAGGCCATCACAAGTTAATGTGGCAAAAGATTCATCAGACTTGACGAAAATATGGCACAAGAGACTAGCACATCTAAATCATAAATCAATGGAAACACTGGCAAGAAAAGGGTAGTTGAAACAGGAAGATGTGAATGATTTGGGGTTTTGTGAGGTTTGTGCACTTGAAAAATCGCATAAACATAGTTTCCCAATGGCAAAACATACTACAAAAGGAATTCTTGAGTATGTACATTCTGACACCAAGTCTGTCAGGAGCTCATTATTTCATCACCTTCATAGATGGCTTCTCAAAGAAATTATGGATCTATTTTCTAAAGACAAAGGACGAGGCTTATCTAAAGTTTGCAGACTGGAAAGTACGTGTTAGTTGAAAATTAAACCGGGAAGAAATAAAAATGTCTTAGGACTGATAATGGATTAGAATTATGTAACATAAGGTTTGGCAAGCTATGTACTGATGATGGAGTTAAGAGACATAAAACATGTCTTTATACTCCTTAACAAAATGGGGTTTTTGAAAGGATGAATTGTAATATAATGGATAAGGTGAGGAGCATGTTGTCAAAAGAGAGAGTTTTGGGCTGAGGCTGCTTCTACAGCAGCTACCCAATACTCGGGGGATCCTTTCCCATAACCAATACGTGTTTTCACGAGTCATACTGTAACTGTTTTGTCTGAAAATATACGTACTCAAATTTTTCCACCATGTCGTACATTTCGTGTCATTGCTCGTCGCCCTGCTTCTATCTGTCTAGATGTGATCCAAGCGGGTTCAAGTGTTTGAAGAGCACATCTGCCAAAACATATACATCATCATAATGTCACCATCGTCATCAATTAATTTTGAAGTTCCAGAGGCTGTATGGATAGAGTAATTCGGAGTATAGTCTTATGATCTTATGAGAAGCTTTGGTTGTGTAGCATATGTTCATACACTTAGAGACAAGATAAGTCCCAGAGCTACAAAATGAATCTTTCTCGGGTATGGACAAGGGACTAAAGAGTATAGAGTATGGCTGTTGGATGATGATAAGGTAGTAATCAGAAAGGATGTGTTTTTCATGAAAAAATGTTGTTCAAAGACATAGGAACAGGTGAGAACAACAAAGATAAGACAAAGTTAAAAGGGTCTAAGAAGAGAGTGACATTCAAGAATGACTTGGAAGAAGTTATAAGTGAAAGAGTGTCATCAAGAGAGACTTTAAATTCAGGTGGAGCATATTCAGAGTATGGACCTTCAGAACAGGGACATAGTGAAGGGTCAAATTCTTCTGAGGTAGATACTTATGCAGGGACTGAGACAAAAAAATTGAGACAGAAACTGATGCAGGGTCTGAAACAGGAAACATGGCAGAGGTTGAAACAGAAGATTTGAGTGACTATCTCCTATCCAGAGATCGTGAGAGAAGGGAATCTAAACCACCATCGAAATTTGAAGATGCAGACTCTTTTGCATATGCACTGTCAAGTGCTGAGATGATCAACTTTGAAGAGCCAAAATCCGTTATGGAAGCTCAGAGAAGTAGGGACAAAGAACTCTGGAATGCAGCTAGTGATGAGGAGTGGATTCTCTTAACAAGAATGGTACGTGGGATTTGACTAAGAGACCAGAAAAGCATAAAGTAATTAGATGAAAATGGATTTATAAGCTCAAGCCAAGTACCAGGGGTTGAAGCACCAAGGTATAAGGCAAGGTTGATGGCAAAGAGGTTTGCTCAAATAGAAGGAGTTGATTATAATGAAGTTTTCGCACTAGTGGTTAAACATGTCTCTATAAGATTGCTTCTATCAGTTGTGGTTTACCAGGATATGGAACTAAAACAGCTTGATGTCAAGACTGCTTTTCTACATGGAGTTCTTCAAGAGAAAATCTACATGAGTCAACCAGAATACTATATATAGAAGGGTAAAGAGGATCATGTTTGTTTGTTTAAAAAGTCTTTGCACGGCTTAAAGCAATCTCCAAGGGAATGAAACTACAAGTTTCACACATTTAAGGTCATGCAACAATATAAGAGAAGTGATTGTGATCTATGTCTACCTTAAAGGAACTAAGTTGGATGACATGGTTTATTTACTCTTATACGTGGATGACATGTTAATAGCATCAAAAAGCATGGATGTTATCAACAAGTTATAAGATTTACTGAAGTCAGAGTTACAAATAAAAGACTTAGGTGCTGCAAGGAAGATTTTGGGCATGAATATCTTCGGGGACAGAGAAAGAGGTGTGTTGAGGCTTTCACAAAGTTATTACTTGGTTACAGTTTTAAAGAATTTCAATATGTGGGACATTGATATTGGACTTTTTAGTCTCTATGAGGTATCAATAACTTCAATACGTGTAGTATGAAGGTTATCAATCCATAAAGGGATTTATCCTAATCACTATGAATGCAAGGAGCAATTGCAAGTTAAACTAAACAAGATTTTTTTGATTAAGTAACTAAATTAAGGCAATTAAGCTATGCAATAACCAAACAAGATGTAATTCAAATAACAAAAGCGGAGCAAGAGATAAGGTTATTGATAAAAGGTGATCCAAATCCAATTAGTGATGTTCATTAATTCAAGAAGCTAATTCATAGGCAAAAATCTCTAAACTTGATTAGTTCTCTTTCAAGCTACTAATCACTATGCTAATTATCAAGTCCATTAGCAAATCATCATTTGTGGGTTAAAAACTAGCAAGCATTAAGAAGCATTAAGAATCATAGCAAGCATTAGAAAGTAGAAGATAGATGGATTCAATCAAGAAAACAATACTCAAATTCCATAAATCAAAAGGATCAATCTCTTACAAATCACTCTTAGAGAGGGTTTTTGCTTAAGAAAAGACTTAGCCCATCAAAATTAGGTTTTTGGGCATAAATAGTGAACAGTGACGAATCGGGTCGACCTGGGACAAACCGGGCACCGACCCGGTTTAAATGGATAGAAAGTTCTAATTGGTCAATACCGAGGTCACTGCTCGGTGCAACACCTCGGTATTGAGCCTGGGTTTGTGCACCGACGAGGAGTACCGAGCAGTGGCGTCGGTATTGAGGGGATGTTGTTTAGTGATCTTCTATGGATACCGAGGTCACTCCTCGGTATCGTTGCTCGGTATTAAGGAGATTTTCCCCCGGGTTTCCTACGAGAACAGCACCGAGCAGTTGCACCGAGCAGTGACCTCGGTACAATCTCCTGAGGCTTCGATACCGACGTCACTCCTCGGTGTTGCACGTCGGTATTGGGGCTGTTTTCCTCCGTCCTCTATACCGAGCAGTTGCACCGAGTAGTGACGTTGGTGCAACCCTTCTGCCTTCCATACCGAGGACCAGTACCGACCAGTGACGTCGGTATGGTCCCTGTCTTTTCTCCTCGGCTCTTGAATCTCCTCTTTAGCACCTGAAATACGATCCAAAACATGCGAGAACTCTCTATGACTAAATGTGGATACATTAGACTCCTAAAATGACTAAAATTCTAAAGAGATGACATGAACTATATGCAAATGACTCGAAACCTAAGTGAAACGGATGCTAGAATGATGCAAAATATGATGATATCAATTCCCCCAAACTTACTTCTTTGCTTGTCCTCAAGCAAAAGCATCACTAAAAGAATTCAAGTCCAAGTGCAAACTCTAAAGTATGATCAAACATGTCTACTCAAAAGGGGCTAGCCATGTCCATCCTTACATGAACCAAGTTCAAATCTCAACCTACAAAAGCTTTCAAATCATCCAATCCTTTAACATTTATTAGACTTTTTCCAAGTGAATCATGTTTATGCAAGGCAAGTGAATGCATTTGGCTAGGGTAAAGGTTTCGAGATAAAGGTGATCTCGAGACAAGTGACGGTTTCCGAGCAAGGGGTTCTCTCAAAAGGAATCAACTAATACAAAATGCTAAGAGTAAAGCCCAATAGATGCATATTTACAAGATCGACTTCCATCTACCCAAATGCCACACATCGAACTTGACCCCTAATCTCTAAACCCCAATGAATATCCTTCCTAAGCTACCCTTTTTGCAAGGCATTTTGCCTTCACTACTCATATCTTTTCACCTTCCTTCTCCTCTTAAACACTTAGGGGATTTCCTTCTTCACCAAACGGTTTGGCTTTCAACATTTTTCTTTACTTAGCTCTTCTTTATTTTCTCTAGTCTCTCTTATTTCTTTTCTTTGCTTTAGCCTTTTTGGCTTTCCTTCTTTCTTTTGAAGACTAAAGACTATTTTCTTTTCTTTTTCACTTAGAGCTTTTTCCATAAACGATTATTGCCAACCATTTCAAGAATTTTGCTTATCCCCTATTCTTCTTCATCCCTTTTTCTCATTCCCACAATCTCTTTTCTTTCCCTTGTCCCAAGTTCCCAACCTATCAAGCCTTATCTTATGCCTAGCCAATTGATGCCGAGCTAGTTCTACACAGAAGTTTTTCCTTGTCATTCTAAACTCAACACCTTTTGCCTAGTTGATTCGAAAAAGGCCTCACAAACACTCACAAGTAGCATTTGGCTTGAAAGGAGGTTGGGTTAAAGGAGTGGTTAACCGTTCCAATGATGGGAATCGGCTATTCGGGCTAACAAAAGAATGGCAAAGCGGATAAGATAGCCCAAATATGTATGTGGTAACCATGCATTCACTATGCAATGCACAAAAATGATAATTACAATGTCAGATTATGGTTATCACTTAAGTAGGAATGGACTCAAATCAACTTGCTTTGGCTAAGACCTAAGTAATGGGATATGAAATCCAAACATGGTTCGACCTTGATTTCATACACAAGATCTAGAGCATAGGACTTAAACTCTTAAAGCGACACTTCACAAGGAGGAATCATTCTAGCTCTTAATGCACATGCAATGCATTATCTACGTGCTATGCATCTAGACTCGATCCTACATGAAGTGAAAATGCATCTTAAATGACTTCTTTTTGTCTTTTCATTTTCAAAATTTTTCAAATTTGTTTGGTTTTTATATGCCTTAGATGTATGCATGAGACTCAAGATGCAAATTCAAAATAAGACAAAGTAAATGTCATTAGATACCGGTCCCTCCCCCAAATTTAAATCACACCGTCTCGGTGTGAAATAAGCCTAAGGAAAGGACCAAAAACAAGAGATAACTATACAATGCAAGACTTAAAAGAAAAAATATATACAAGAGTTTTGGATTCGTACCTAGAAACTTGGAGATGGGGATGTAGACCCCATTGAGTAAGATGGATTACTTGAAACGGGAGATGGGGACCGCATCGCTCTACTCTTTGGTGCCTTTTCCTGTTGGGCCGTGGGACGGCTAGAGCTCATGACCAATGCCCAATCATCTCCCCGAGGTGCGAGGTTAGTGTCAATGACAACGCCTCCTCCTTCACCGGCCCTTGATGAACTCGCTACACAACCTCCGTCCTTGAGCTCATTGATGGTTTGACCCATGGCTTTAACCGTCTTCTTCAAATACTTGATCGTCTTAACCATCTTCTTCATGTGTTTGTTTTGCCACTTACACATGCGTTGGAGGAGACGAGTTTGGTGGTGAGCGTTTCTTGTAGCCGCATTAGTGATAGCCCCATCATAAGGGTCAAAGTGGTAGCGCTCACTACCGTACACGGTCTCGGGTGATGACTCATGTGGCACTTCCTCGTCGAGATCAATAGTTTCCTTGGTAGCGGTTCTCCGTTGTGCTCTCTTGCGGAATGCTTGCATAGGCGGGTCGGCGGTGGAGTTGTAGAGGTACTCTTGGGGAGGAATGAACATGACGTTCCTCGGGTCATGGAAGTTGGTGAGCGCGGGATTAGGCAAAAGGACTTGTGCCACGGATGTCTCGGTGAGTTGGAGGTTGTAAGCCATCTTGCCCTCGATATAGCCCTTGAAGAACTTTGTCTTTGAAAGGTAGGCCATATCCAAAGATTTTCAATCATATTGGCTAAGTGCAACCTTGATGCCCTTTGCCATTAGAATAGGCGTTATCATCCATCCGAGGCAAATCGTGGCCTTTTTCAACTTTGTCTTCCAAGCCCAATCCCGGTAAGCAAACAAGTGTCTCACCAAGAGTGTTGCGAGACAAGGAAGTCTCTCCGGTCCCATGAATGCTTTACCGTTTCCGAGAACGGGGAGAATGGGCTTTAGACCAAGCCCTAACAACTCCATCTCTTCCGTAGTAACCGTGTCAATATCTACCTTGTGGTAGAAATTATGGACCAACGCCTTGTGTGTGTACCGGAGAGCCGGGTGGCGTATGCTTGCACTCTTAGAGTCATCGGCTCTAAACTCTCCGCTTGCAATCGTTGCCCAAAGATTTCGGAGCTCAAGTCTTGGGTAATCAAAGTATTGCCCGCCGTATGTACCTTCTTCTCTAAACCCGAATATCTCGCAAAGCTCGTGGAAAGTGACGGTGTAGGTGGTTCCCATGAGTCCGAACTTCAAAACTCCAAATCCAGAATTTCCAACTTCCGTTTCGTAGAACTTAGCTCGAAGGGTGGCTAGGAACTTGCCGGTGAGTGCTTTTAAAGCTTCATGCTTCATGCTCATGAACTTCCATAGCCACATATTCTCAAAAAGAGTCCACACTTCGTCACTTATGCTCATACTATCCATCGTCTCCGCATCGACAAATTTGTCTTGCTCAAACTTCATTTGGTCAAATTTGTCGAAATAATCTTGCTCGCTTGGCTTTGTCCGTTGCGGCACTGGGATTTCTCCACTTGAGCTCTCACTCTCGACCTCTTCTTCGACTCTCTTGCCCTTTCCCTTTTCCATTTTCTTGGCTTTAGAGCTCGTAGCCGCGGTTTTAGCATTTGCCTTGGCACTAGCCTTGGCAATCCCTTTCCCTTTTTCTGCGGCTGTAGCTTGGGCAATTCCTTTTCCTTTCCCAACTGTTGAAAACCTTGGTCAGTGCCCGTGTCGATGGAGCGCCCTTGTCCGACATTGTACCTACAAATATCCTTGAGATAATTTGTTATCAAATCAACAAGGGATCATCAAAAGATGATCTAAGAGCAATAAACCAATGTGACAATTCACACTTAACAAGCAAATTATCCCTCTTCACAATCCCTAATTTCTCGAAATCCTAATTTCTCAAAATCCCTAACCATCAACAATTGGCACATGAATCATCAAGTTTAAGCGTAGATAAACCATCCCCAAGGTATTTGCATAGTGAAAGACAATATCAAACCATATTCAAGCAATATTTCCTCAAGAACAAAACCATGGTTTTCAAAAATTTAATAGAATAATACCTTGGGGAATTTGGATTAGATGATCGAAATGATGATAAATCCAAAAAGAGCAATGAAAATCGAGATTATAGGGCTTTGAATCACCAAATTTGGTTGAGAAAAGAGGGAGATTGGGAAATTTTCTCTCTTGAATCGCGAATGTGAGGGGGAAAATAATGGGTTTGGTCGCGTGGAAGAGGAAGAAGAAGGAGACTTACCTGGGTCAGGTCGGATCTTACCTGGGTCGGGTCCGGATATTTTTAAAAAAAAATTGGTCAATATCGAGGTCACTCGTCGGTACCACTGATCGGTATTGACTGATTTTTTAAAAAATTTTGGCGAACACCGATGTCACTCCTCGGTGTCACACATCGGTATTGGCATACCGATGTCACTCCTCGGTACCACACGTCGGTGCTAAGGGATTTTCCTCCTGTTTCCATACCGATGTGTTTCACCGATCTGTGACGTCGGTATTGGTTCCTCGGTGTTAGGCATCGGTATTGACATATCGATGTCACTCCTCGGTATCACACATCGGTATTGTCATACCGATGTCACTCCTCGGTACCACACGTCGGTGCTAAGGGATTTTCCTCATGTTTCCATACCGACGTGTTGCACCGATCTGTGACGTCGGTATTGTCCCTCGGTGAGTTCATACCGAGGTCACTCGTCGGTACCACTGTTCAGTATTGACCCCATTTCTTTGGAACCCCTATGCACACTTAACAAAAACATCAAAAAGATCTATCAAAGATAGAAAAAGAGATAAACAAAAAGGAAATATATACAATGATAAGCTTGGGGTGTCTCCCAAGAGCACTTTGTTTAACGTCACTAAGTTCGACGTTTGTTACCGTTCTCAAGCTGAGGGGGATCGATCCTCCTTTTTGACGATTTGATTTGCTCGATAGAGTTTGAGCCTTTGGCCATTCGAAATAAAATCTTGGCCCTCCTTGTTAACAAGCACCACGGCTCCATACGGCCTTACTTCTTTAACCTCAAACGGACCCGACCACCTTGACTTGAGTTTCCCGGGAAAGAGCTTCAACCGGGAATTGAATACCAACACTAGGTCCCCAACCTTGAAATCCTTGTGCACTATCCTCTTGTCGTGGAATGCTTTGGTCCTCCCCTTGTATATTCTTGAGCTCTCATAGGCTTAGAGCCTAGTCTCCTCTAACTCTTGAAGTTGAATCAACCGCCTCTATTGTGCGGTCTTGATGTCGAAGTTAAGTAGCTTCACCGCCCATAGGGCCTTGTATTCCAACTCAACCGGTAGATGGCATGACTTCCCATAAAGCAAGTTGAATGGTGTAGTCCCTATAGGTGTTTTAAAGGCGGTCCGGTATGCCCATAAAGCATCATCTAACTTGTTGGCCCAATCCTTCCTTGAACCCCCAACCGTCTTCTCAAGTATGGCTTTGATTTGCCGGTTGGACACTTCTACTTGGCCACTCGTTTGAGGATGATAAGGTGTTGCTACCTTATGCTTCACACCATGCTTCTTAAGTAAGATTTCAAACACCTTGTTGATGAAATGACTACCTCCATCACTAATGACTACCCTTGGAACTCCGAACCTTGGGAAAATGATGGATTTGAATAATTTTAGAACTACCTTGGCATCGTTGATCGGGCTTGCAATGGCTTCCACCTATTTGGAGACGTAATCGACCGCCACCAATATGTATTGGTTACCATATGATGACGGGAAAGGTCCCATAAAGTCGATGCCCCCACACGTCAAACATTTCCACCACAAGGATTGGGTTTTGGGGCATTTCATCTCTCCTCCCAATATTCCCTTTCCTTTGGCATGCATCACATGTGGAGACAAAGAGGTGTGCATCTTTGAATAATGAAGGCCACCAAAAACCGGATTGCAAGACCTTTGTAGCGGTTTTGTAGGATGCATGATGCCCGCCATAGCTTGACCCGTGACAATGGAGTAGGATCCCTTGGACTTCTTCTTCTGCCACGCATTTTCTATACAACCCATCCGAGCACAACTTGTATAAGTAGGGCTCGTCCCAATAGTATCTAGTCACGTCGTGGAAAAACGTTTTCTTCTTATACCCATCGAAAGGCGGTTCCTTCCCGCACACTAGGTAGTTCACTAGATCCGCAAACCATGGTAGTCTCTTGTCTTGTAACCCATTGGCACTCTCTAGTCCTTGCACGGCTTCAACCCCTTTCTTCAAGACGCCAACTACCATGAGACTCTCCTCGGGGAGCTTATCATCAATTGGGACAAGGTCTTCAATCCTCATTCTAGACAAGTGATCCGCGACCCCATTCTCTATCCCCTTCTTTTCAACTATCTCCAAGTCAAACTTTTGTAGAAGCAAGATCCAACGGAGTAGCCTTGGCTTGGTGTCTTTCTTGGCATGAATGTATCTCAAAGCCGCGTGATCGGTGTAGACAATCACTTTCGATCCCACAACATAAGACCTAAATTTCTCCATTGCAAAGACAACAACTAGCAACTCCTTTTCCGTTGTGGCATATCGGGCTTGAGTGTCATCTAAGGTCCTACTTACATAGTAGATGACATTGGTTCTCTTGTCCTTCCTTTGGCCCAAGACCGCTCCGACCGCGTAGTCATGAGCATCACACATGATCTCGAAAGGGAGGTCCCAATCAGGAGCTTGAAAAATTGGAGCACTAACCAACGCCTTATTTATCTCTAGAAAAGCTACCATACATTCCTCATCAACCACGAACTCAACCTCCTTGCAAAGTAGCCTTGTAAGAGGCCTTGTGATCCTTGAGAAATCTTTGATGAATCTTCGGTAGAACCCCGCATGACCCAAAAAAGACTGGATGTCCTTGACCGACTTAGGCGGCTCCAAGCTAACCATCACCTCGATCTTAGCCTTGTCTACCTCAATCCCCCTTCTCGGAGATCTTATGCCCAAGCACAATTCCTTCTCGCACCATGAAGTGGCATTTTTCCCAGTTAAGCACCAAGTTTGCTTCTTCGCACCGTTGCAAGACCCTGCAAAGGTTGGACAAAAAAACACAAAAAGAAGACCCATACACGGAGAAGTTGTCCATGAAGACTTCTACCATGTCTTCAAGAAGGTCAGAGAAAATTGACATTATGCAACGTTGGAATGTTGCGGGAGCATTGCACAACCCAAACGGCATCCTTCGATATGCGAATGTGCCGTAAGGGCACGTGAAGGTTGTTTTTTCTTGGTCATTCGGGTGTATGGGTATTTGAAAGAAACCCGAATAACCATCTAGAAAGCAATAGAAAGGATGATTAGCTAGACATTCAAGCATTTGATCTATAAAAGGTAATGGAAAATGATCCTTACGATTGGATGAATTCAACTTCTTATAGTCAATGCACATTCTATGCCCGGTTATCGTCCTAGTAGGTATCATTTCATCCTTTTTATTTTTAACAACCGTAATCCCCCCCTTTCTTAGGCACACAATGAACCGGTGAGACCCAAGTACTATCCGATATTGGGTAGATAATGCCCGCGTCTAAGAACTTAAGAATCTCTCTCTTTACAACATCTTTCAAATTAGGGTTCAACCTTCTTTGATGTTCAATAGAGGTTCTTGATTCATCCTCTAAATGGATTCTATGCGTGCACAAATTAGGGGAAATACCCTTGATATCATCCAAAGAATAGCCAATTGCTCTCCTATATTTCCTAAGTTCTACAAGAAGAGAGGATAGTTCATTCTCATCTAGACTCTCATTCACAATAACCGGGTAAAATTCGTTGGGACCTAAGAACGCATACTTTAGTCCCGCGGGAAGTTGCTTTAGGTCCACATTTGGGGCTTTGAACTCGCTCCAATCGTCCTCCTTAAGACTAGCACTACAAGAAAATAGCGTTTTGGCGACTACAGAAATAATCGCTATTTAGTCGCTAAAACCCAGATTACGACTACATAGCGACTAAAGTACGTAATCGTTAATCTTAAGTCGCTAAAATATGTAGTCGTAAAGTAATCGCCTTGGCGACTACTTTACGACTACATCAAATTATTGCTGTAAAATTTAGCTACTATTTAACGACTATTATATGACTATTTAACCGACTATTTAGCGACTATTTGTAAAAAAATAATTAAAAAAAAAACAAATTTGTTTTTATTTATTAAAATAATTAATTACAAAAAACGAAAAAAAAAAATTTTTTTAAAAAGATCGATCCTTCTTCTCCATCACCGACGAAACCCATCCGTCGGGAAGCCCAGCAGAATCAAGCGGACCTCCCCGCCTCCTCCACCTACTCACCGAACGATCCCGATCCAAAATCACCCATCCAAAACCCATCCTCCGCCGCAATCTCGCCGGATCTGCTCCTCCGGCCAGACTCACGGGCTCCGGATCTGCTCGACTCTTTTCCGTCAACACAAGTTCTTCCTGCAAGACACAGATAACAAACAAACCGTTAGCAATTGCGTTGTTTCAAAACCTCCACACGAAAAAGCCTGGTTTTAAACTTACCGGCGTGGGATCCAGGCTCTGAGATTGAAATAGAAGATCTAGTATCATCAAACATGCATCTAGTGGTCGCGAATGATACAGAATGGCGACGAGGAGAGAGAGGCCTCGAAGTCGTTTTAGGGGTAGTAGAAGCAGATATTGTTGGTGGAGGAGTAAGCCGAGGAGTAGTAGTTCGAGACACTAATGGGAGACTGTTTGCTAAACTCGGTTTAGGAGATGCGATGTAAACACAAAATATCGCGCGTTATTCACACACAAAAAAAATACAAAAGTATAATGGCTTAGAGGCTTGAGATTGATTACCTTCGTTTTCGTTGCCCATTGTAGCTGAATCAATAGCTTCAGAAGCTTGTGATTGGATTGCTGAATGTCTTAAGGTTGAAACTGATAATCTTCATCTGAAATTCTCAAACAAAATCAACAACAAGATTTTTTTTCACAAAATTTCTTCACTTTGATACAATTGTGAAATCTAGCAGAAAACAAGAACTACATTGGTTTAGCAATGATATGCGTTGTTCCTGCCTGTTAAAACCAAACCAAACCAAATATAATCAATTCAAGATTATGAATTTTCACTTCAAAGAAAATCAAGAAAGTGAAGTTTCATACATTTTGGTCGTCATCTTGAAGAGACATCATAAGCGTCTTCCTGAAACCCTCGAGCTGCAACAATTTCGCAAAATTTCATCAACCAGACTTCCATTGAAACATCTTTCAAGCTCCAAAAACTTTTGCTAATTTCCAAATAACCCTAAAAAAAAACTCAGATATGAGTCCAAATTTACCTTTGAGACATCTCTCTGGAGTCTCTTCACAGTACTAGACAACGAAGCATTTTCTCTCAGCAGATTCTCCTACAAATTTTATCGAAGAAACAAAACAAAAAATTGGAAATCGAATCGGGTCGGGTCAGAAGTCAAACTCGGGTCGGACCTTTTCACCGTCGGCGAGAGACCGTTGGATGTGCAGATGATGCTGAGAGTGGGAGGTGTCAACCACGGGAACCCGTGAACGTATGTCGTGGTAGGAGGGGGTCTGAAAAGCGTGAGCCAACTCGCGGCTGAGGTTACAAGGTGGGCGACGGATTAGAAGCGTTTCTGGAAGAGGAGGCCACGCCCTCTGTACAGGCGAAAATCGAGAAAACAGAATCACGAGAGAGGATACAAAACCCATAAAGACAATAGCTGCCATTTCTACTCTAGAACCGTACAAAGAAACCTGTATTGAAGATCGAGGAAGAGAGACGCCGAGATTGGGAGCGAGTCAAGTGAATCAAAGCTGATCTTCCCATCGCCGTTTCTGTATCGAAGGAGAGAAGAAGCAGAAGAAGCAGAAAAAGCAGAAGAAGCAGAAAAAGCAGAGTTGGGAGAAGAAGCAGAAGAAGGAGCGACACTTAGGGTTTCTAATAAGGTTTGGTGTGGGCCTAAACCCAATTTTTGTTTTTTCTAATATTCATTTAAACCCAATTGAGAATTTTACCAAAATGAGATTAATCTAATTTTTAACTCAAATCATTTAACATAATATTAAACATATAATATATAAAAAGACAAAATTTAATTATACATTTGCTCGAAGAAGGGAAAATTAGATCTAGGTTTTTTTAATTATTAATTAATTATTAATCTGAGAGGAAGATATAGAAGAAGCAAAAGTAATTTTAAACAGGGAAGATATCAAACTTATGATTTAAGTAATATTATTTTTTTAATTGAGTTACTGAATTTTTGTTATTTAACATATTTTTTTAATATGTTTCGTGTTTAAAAATTGCATATATATGACCATAATGTAAAAGACAAATATTTAGAATTTTTGTTTTCAAATTTAACATAAATAACATAATTAACATTGTGACATAAGTAACATAGTTAATTAGTAGGGTTTTTTTTTATCAAAAACCGAAGTAGTCACATATCAGTCGCTAAATTAGCGACTGATTACCGACTACTGTGCTATCCGCCAAAATAGTCGCATATTAGTCGCTAATTTAGCGACTATTATTTCCCGTCTGAAATGTAGTCGTAAATTAGTCATAAAATAGCGACTATGTTCTTTGGTCGTAAAACAGCGACTCAATTACGACTAAATTATATTAGTCGGAAATTAGTCGATAATCAGTCGGTAATCAGTCGCTAATTTAGCGACTAATTATTTAGTCGCCATCTGTAGTCGCCAAAACGATGTTTTCTTGTAGTGTAGACTTACCCTTGCTAGTCTCTTCAACGGCTAGAACAAACCCCTCTTGAACCGTGCTAACCCTTAAACCATCTTGACCCTCGATACCACGAATTCACAACTCAACAAATGGTGCGTCTTTTTCGACCGGTTTGTTAGAATCCATGAGTAGCTCATAACCTTGACTCTCATTGCTCAAGAACCCATGATCTCCACGCTCCTTAGTCAAAACTACTTGCAATCCGTCTTCTACTCTCATTTACTCAAGCAATTAGTCGGCTAACTCATCCATGGTCTCTATGTAGAAACATTGGCCATCTATGGTGGGCTTCTTCATCACCTTGTTGATATCAAACTCAAGGACTTCTCCTTTACCCAAATGGAGATCTATCTTGCCTTTCCTCACATCGATTATTGCTCCCGCGATTGCTAGGAATGGCCTACCAAAGATAAGAGGGTCTTTTGGTTCCTCATCCATTTCAAGTACCACAAAGTTCGTGGGGACAATGAAATCCTTCACCACAATAGGAAGATCCTCAAGCAAACCAATAGGAACCCTCACGCTCCTATCCGCTAATATTATGGAGATGTTGCATGCCTTGTAGCGTGTGAAGCCTAGTCTCTTGGCTACCGAAAACGGCATGAGGCTTACACTCGCTCCAAGATCACACAAACAATGGTTGAAAACTAGAGGACCAAGTGCACAAGGTAGCGTGAATGATCCCAGATCTCCTAACTTCTTTGGCACCATATTCTTTGGTATTATGACACTACACTCGTGAGTTAAAATGACCATAGACTCCATCTCCTTAGCCCTCTCATTCACGGCATCTTCCAAGAATTTGGCGTATTGAGGGACAAGTAAGAAAGCATCAGCCAAAGGCATTGTGAGTTCCACCTTCTCCATTTGCCTATCAAAGATGGCTTTATACTTGTCCATAAGTTGCTTCTTGAACCGCCCGTGAAAATGTAGCTTAGGAACGTATGGCTTAGGGACAAACACATTCTTCTTCGGTTTTTATTGAGCAACAACAACCTTAGGCTTAACCTTCTCAACTTCTCCAACCTTGTCTTGCTCTCTCACTACCTCATCTTCAACCAATCCATCATCTTCTTGAAGTTCCATCCCCCCCCCCCCACTTTGCTTCTCAATGTCCGCATTGAGAGGAGAAGGAGCTTCTCTTGGAGGCAAAACCGTGCCACTTCTCAAGGTGATGGCGTTTACATACTCTTTAGGATTAGCTTCGGATTTGCCCGGTAGTTCACCTTGTGGTCGGGAAGAAGAAGCAACACCTTTGTTCTCCATGTGTTTTACCTTGGAGTTCAAAGCCTCAATCTTTGTGTTGAGGTCGTTGTAAGAGCAATCCACCCGCGTATTGATCTCCGCTTGTCCCTTGAGTAATTGTTGGAACATGGAGCTCAAATCAAGCTCTTGCGGTTTAGATGTAGTTGCTTGACCTTGAGGCACAAACCCTTGTTGTTGGCCTTGAAAACCGGGTGGAGCTTTGGGTTGAAATCCACTTTGGTTCCCTTGGAATTGGTTTCTTGGGACAAAACCTTGTTGGTTGGTATTAGAAGGTTGGACTTGGGGTTGGAATTGTTTTTGTGGGGCTCATTGAGCTTGATTAGGTTGTGGAGGGTAGACTTGGTCTTGTGGGTTCTCCACATTTGTGTTCCGGTAAGAGAAGTTGGGGTGGTTCCTATAGTTTTGGTTAAACCCTTGTCTTTGGTAGTTCCCTTGGTTTTGGTAGTTCCCTTGATTCCCCACGTAGTTCACCTCCTCTTGAGTGTTCATGTCTACGTTCTCCTCTTGATAATAACCTTGGTTCTCATCATAAGCATCCACAAAGTTGACCGTCTTTTGGGAGGACACTGGTAATTTATCAATCAAATTGGCTTGCTTGTCCAATTTTTCATTAAGCGCTTTCATGTCCTTGGCCCGCTTGTTCTCATCAAAGTCGCTTGTCGTCCTTGTGGCGCGTCCTCGTCGCCATAGGTTCCGTCACTATGGGCTAAGTTCTCCACTAGTTCCATGGCTTCGTCCACATCTTTGGCTAAGAAGTTCCCGTTAGAGGCTGTGTCTAAAAGTATCCTTATCTTGGGTAGAGCTCCGCGATAGAGGGTACTCAATAGAGAGGCATTGGAGAAGCCATGATGCGGGCATTAAGAGGTGTAGCTTCTAAACCGTTCCCAAGCTTCATTGAAGGATTCGTTTCCGCGTTGTGTGAACCCCGAGATTTCGTTCCTCAACTTGGCGGTCCTTGAAGGAGAAAAGAACTTTGCAAGGAAAGATCGCTTTCAATCGTTCCAAGACGTGATTGAACCTTGAGGAAGACTCTTTTTCCATTGGCGAGCTTTTTCTCCAAGAGAGAATGGGAAGAGTCTTAGCTTGAAACCGTCTTCCGAAACACCGTTCATCTTGGTTAAACCACATATCCTATCAAATTGATCGATATGATCCAATGGATCTTCCATAGATAGACCGTGGAATTTGTTGCTTTGAACCATGTTGATCAAACCCGGTTTCACCTCGAAGTTGTTGTTCTCAACCGGTGGAGCTTGGATCCCTTGACGATTTTGATGGGCATTGGCGGCATCACCCGCACCAACCACGTTTTGAGGCCTTGGGGGATGGTTAGGGACTCTCATTGGCCGGCCAGGTGGATGTGGGGCGTTGTGAGCGTGGCCACCTTGTGCGTGGTGGTTTCCATTACCACCTTGTGCGGGGTGGTTTCCATTACCACCTTGTGCGGGGTTGTTTCCCACATTGTCATGAATCTCCCCAAGTGGAAAATTTTCATAGTGATCCATGTCGTTCTCAACTTATTGTTATCCCACACGTGCTTCCCTTGTTCTAAACCCTCAGTATGATCGATGTATGTCGTCCCTTGGTTGAACTAGATTGTAGTTCCCGCGAGATCGTGTATGCATGCACCTATAAGTTTAGAGAGAGCAATGGAAAGCAAACAAGATTAGTAACTTTGTAGCAAATAAATCTTAATCTCACAAAGAGCCTAAATCTCAATGTTAAAACAAATCCCAATATGGCAACGGCGCCAAATTGATACAGGACTTTTTAGTCTCTAGGAGGTATCAATAACTCCAATACGTGTAGTATGAAGGTTATCAATCCATAAAGGGATTTATCCTAATCACTATGAATGCAAGGAGCAATTTCAAGTTAAACTAAACAAGATTGTTTTGATTAAGTAACTAAATTAAGGCAATTAAGCTATGCAATAACTAAACAAGATGTAATTCAAATAACAAAAGCGGAGCAAGAGATAAGGTTATTGATAAAAGGTGATCCAAATCCAATTAGTGATGTTCATTAATTCAAGAAGCTAATTCCTAGGCAAAAGATCTCTAAACTTGATTAGTTCTCTTTCAAGCAACTAATCACTATGCTAATTATCAAGTCCATTAGCAAATCATCATTTGTGGGTTAACAACTAGCAAGCATTAAGAATCATAACAAGATCAACCAAAGATATGTCCTAAACAACTAATGTCTTAGGTTAGGAACATAAGTCTCTTGTCTAGTTCATCAAGGCATTTCATCAAACACTAGGTGTGCATGAAATGCCCTATGATCTAGATCCATTCTTTCAAGCTGAATCTAGCAATAGGGACACTAGACAAGAAGGAATACAAGATTATCTAACCCTAAACACCACTAAACAAACCTTGGATCACCCTAATCTACCATATCTCAAGATCCTAAAGACTACTCACTAATCATCATGGGTTCAAGAAATCTAAGAAAAGAATTGTTAAAACTCATGATCAAGATGATTGGATGATTAGAAAGTAGAAGATAGATGGATTCAATCAAGAAAACAATACTCAAATTCCATAAATCAAAAGGATCAATATCTTACAAATCACTCTTAGAGAGGGTTTTTGCTTAAGAAAAGACTTAGCCCATCAAAATTAGGTTTTTGGGCATAAATAGTGAACAGTGACGAACCGGGTCGACCCGAAACAAACCGGGTACCGACCCGGTTTTAATGGATAGAAAGTTCTAATTGGTCAATACCGAGGTCACTGCTCGGTGCAACACCTCGGTATTGAGCCTGGGTTTGTGCACCGACGAGGAGTACCGAGCAGTGGCGTCGGTATTGAGGGGATGTTGTTTAGTGATCTTCGATGGATACCGAGGTCACTCCTCGATCGGTATCGTTGCTCGGTATTAAGGAGATTTTCCCCCGGGTTTCCTCCGAGAACAGCACCGAGCAGTGACCTCGGTACAATCCCCTGAGGCTTCGATACCGACGTCACTCCTCGGTGTTGCACGTTGGTACTGGGGCTGTTTTCCTCCATCATGTATACCGAGCAGTTGCACCAAGCAGTGACGTCGGTGCAACCCTTCTGCCTTCCATACCGAGGACCAGTACCGACCAGTGACGTCGGTATGGTCCCTGTCTTTTCTACTCGGCTCTCGAATCTCCTCTTTAGCACCTGAAATACGATCCAAAACATGCGAGGACTCTCTAGGACTAAATGTGGACACATTAGACTCCTAAAATGACTAAAATGCTAAAGAGATGACATGAACTATATGCAAATGACTCGAAACCTAAGTGAAACAGATGCTAGAATGATGCAAAATATGATGATATCAGACATCAGATCAGTTCAAACACCATTAGATCCTCAGTTCAAACTACATAGCCTAAGTGACAAGAAAGAGATGTAATAGTGAAGAGTTGTGGACAACATACCTTACGTAAGTGTTGTTGGGAGCATGATGTACGCCATGGTTGGCTCCTGGCTGGATCTAGCTTATGTAGTGGTGTTGGTTTGCAGAATTATGGGAAAACCTGGAAAAGATCATTGGTTAGCAGTGCAATGGATTATGAGGTACATAAAAGGAGCTACATGTATAGACTTAACTTTCACAAGAGGGTCAAACTTGAGGATTACATGCTATTGTGACTCAGTTTTTGCTTCAGATTCGGATAGGCGTAGGTCTATTACTGGTTATGTCTTCATAGTTGGTGGCAACACCGTCAGCTGGAAATCAATTCTCCAAAATGTAGTAGTGTTATCTACAACAGAAGCAGAATAGATGGCGTTGACAAAATCAGTTAGAGAAGCATTGTGATTAAAAGGAATTTGTGAGGAAATGGGATTCAAACAGGATGCAGTAGTGATAAATTGTGATTCATAAAGCGCAATCTATCTAGCCAAAAACTACATGCATCATGAAAGAACGAAGCATGCAGTAGTCAAGTATCATTTCATTCCAGACATCATAGCAGATGGAGATGTTCAGGTGATTAAGATACACACATCAGTAAATCCGGCGGATATGCTTACTAAAGTCTTACCTGGAGAGAAATTCGAAAGGTGCTTGAAGACCTTAAAGGTTATCGGCGCCTGAAGGGATCGTCGGTGGTCGTCTCCGAGAGATAGGAGATGACAGAGGGCTTTCGGGAAACCCCTGGAAGCGGAGTGAGCTGTTGTCTGGACCATAAGACTCAATGGTTAACTAAAATCAGGTGGACGATCGAGAGAGTCGTCAAGTGCCAGGATCTGGATTCACGGAAGACTGTCGGATTTTCAGACATTAGGGTTGGTGAGACACAAACCAATGTTGAGTTTTGTGGAAGATGGTTCGATCTCAGCTGACTGGGCTGAGTAAATCCGAGGAGTCAAATGGGTTGAGGAGTTGGGCCAATAACATGTTTTACAGAAGTTGGGCCAGGTGAATAGAACGACCCAAAAGTGATGTTAGTCACATATATTAGATGGGGAAGAGAAGGATCCTAAAGAGAGATGTACCCATGGTTTTGGGGAACTCTATAATCTCGTGTGTCTTTTCTTCTTTCGTCTTTAATTTTCTTGCTTGTGAATCGCGACACATAACAGAGAGAGGCGAGAGAGAGAGAGAGTTTCGATTACCAATCGAGATTGTGAGTTGGATCGTAGCTGAATCTGCAACAGATACCATGAGAAGTAAATATACAACTCTCATCTCTCCTAAACCTAATACGAAAAGGAAAACCTCAAGAAAAGGAAAGTTACAAAGAGGTAATTATCTACAAATGAATATATCCTAATTGTAACATCCCAAATTTGGCCCAACCAGAAAAAGGCCAACAAGTAGAGGCCCAGCAAGGAAACCATAGTTTAATTCCCTATATAAACCAGTCTTTAGAAAAGGAGGATGCTATTTTGCAAAACAGAAACCCTAGCCCCCTAAACCTCTCTGAGCCGTAGATTCCGAGCAGCCACCGCCGCTGCCCGCCATCGCCGCCACGAGCCGCCGCCATGAAGATGAGCCGCCGCGAGGTTGCACCGAGCCGCCGTCTTCTTGATTTTGTTGCTTCTAGTCATCGTTAGTTAAGATCTCTAAGGTGAGGATTAGATCTAGGTTTTTCTCTATGTTCACTTGTCTTCTTTTGGTATGTTGAGTCTAAGTATACTCTGGTAAGCTGCGTCTTACGAAGTACGGGCACGTTTGTGTGATGCATAAAGTTAGATCTACATTTATAAATGAATATGGATTATGGAATCATTAGACGAAGAACCAGCATGCTTGTTTGATAACCCTGTTGTGTGGCTGGTGTGTGTAAAGTAGTTAGACGGTGTGCAAGCACTAAGAGGTGATCGTCACTGCGTGGGGGCGTATGTGGTACGGTTATTGTTTGATGGGGGCTGGATCTGGAGTGCAGGTCGGTTCTCAACGTCGGGAGGTTATGACGAACATCGTGGAGGTCTGTGAGACCGCGTGTGAGAGTGTGGTGGCAGGTCGATTCTCGGTTGGTTCCTTCGGGAAGGCGGGGTCGAGTGTCACAAAGTGGGTTTCCCCCTCCATGTGTAGTTGCGTGTGCGCTTGTAGAGCGTGATGTTTGATTACTTGTTTATATTTATTCTTGGCATATTAGTGGAATATGAGTGGGTGTGGTGAAGGGATCTAGGTTTAGTTCTCGCTGAGTAATCCTAATTACTCACCCTTCTCTCTTCTTGTAGGTGAGTATGATAATGTGGATGATGATGTTGAGTATGAGGAACTTGATGAGTAATTCCAGTGTGGTGCGCCGTTTTGGGAGTTCGGAAGTTTTCCTTTGGGTTTTATTTGGAATTTCAGTATTTCGTTTTAAAGACAATTGTTCGTTATTTGCTTCGGTTTCTTCTAAGATTTAATGGGGATTTTGTAAGACATTTACTTGGGATATAATAAGAGAATTATTCAGAGAGTGAAAATCCGCGTAATAAGTTATTGTTGTTAGCCGACACGTCGTCTTTGAGTGGATAAAGAGATGGTGTCGAGGGTGGCATTGCCGATACGCCTGGTTCCTTCGGGAAGACGGGGTCGGGGTGTTACAAGTGGTATCAGAGCCCTAGGTTCGAGTGGAGAGGATGATCTAGGTTAGCGGGATTGGGAAAAGCGGATTTCAAAGTTTTTAAAATGGGGATTTTTCAAAAGTTATAAAACCACCACCTAGATGAGCCTCCAGTTATTATAGTTTATTTTGCAGGGAGATCAGTCTTTACGGGACCGTACTGACTCACTTGCTATTGTGTGTGTACAGATGTCACCAAAGAACGCCAGACAGACCAGATCTGCCGCTCGTCGTGAAGCTCAGGAAGAGCCGAACACCGAAACCACCAGAAGTGTGAATGAGAACCGAGGTCACCAGAACCACGAAGAAGTGAACCAGCCGGAAGGAAACCGAGCTGGGGAACCTATTCCAGTGCCAGCCGCGGCTCACGCTGCAGTGCTAGAGGAGCTATGCCGTTACCAAGGGAGGTACGGTGATTAGAGGGATGAACCGCACCCGCGGATGGATGTTCGAGAACAGCAACTGCCGCCTCCACCACCTGAGCGAGTTAATGTGCCCGGACTGACTTATTATGAGGTCATGAGGCTCATGAAGGACATGGGGACAGATTCCTTTGGAGGGAAGTCTGATCCGATTTCCGCAGACAATTGGAAGAAGAGTTTTGAGCGAAACTTTGAATCGATAAGGTGCATGGATGTGTACCGAAGGGAACTAGCTGTCCAGTACCTTAAGGACGAGGCGCTGATTTGGTGGGACGGTGTAGTAGAAGGAGTCCGTGGACGCTATGAGCTGACATGGGATGACTTCAAGGACGAGTTCACTAGTGAGTATTTTCCACCAGAGGCGTTGGACCAAATGGAAAGTGCTTTTGAGGATCTCCGTCAGGATAACCGCACTGTGAGGGAGTACAAGGAGGAATTCAATTGTTTGAGGAGGTTTTCAAGGAGGCGTTTCACTGAGGATGACTTGATCCGCCAATTTATGAAAGGGCTGAGATTAGAGTTAAAGAATCGTTGTTCGATTCGGAAGTATCATAGTATGGTGGAGCTGGTGGAGACAGCCGCTACTCAGGAAATTGGAATTGAGAAGAAACTAAGAAAGGAGAAGTATGCTCAAGCTCGTGCATCCCGAGGACAGGAAGCACCTAAGAGGGATTGGGATGACATGGCCTCGGTAAGGACTACCGAGAAGGTCCAGACGTGCACTCGCTGTGGGAAGAAACACTATGGACAGTGTGGAGTGGTCAAGTGTTTTGCATGTGGAAGGGAGGGTCACACCCAGCGAGACTGTCGTGCCCCGGGAAGACTCCAAGGATGCCACCGTTGTGGAAAGATGGGACACTATGCAAGGGAATGTAGAGTGCCCGCGACGGCGCATACACAAGGAGACCAAGCGCAAGGGATATTGCCACCACCACCTAAGAGACAAGCGGTTGGAACTCACGTGTGCGTGATTGGGGATCCCGAAGGAGCAGCACCGATAGCCGGTAAGTAATTCATCTAGTATGTATGGTCGAGATGTCGTGATTTTGTGTGTAAAATAGAAATTGCATACTTAGTCATAAGTATAAATCGTGTAGGATCGGTTTCGGTAGGAGGTATGAAGGCTTACACTTTGTTCGACACGGGAGCTACGCATAGTTTTGTGAGCCCGAGGTTGACTAAGTGTTGGACCTTCACTGGAAAGTTCACCCCGAGGTCAAAAGCAATTGAGACTGCCGGGACTGAACAGGTGAGGTCTATCGGTTTACATGAAAATGTGCCCATTCTTTTGGAAGGAGTAGAGTTGTCGTGGACTCTAGTGGAGATGAATTTGAACCACTATGACGTTATCCTTGGAATGGACTGGTTAACGCACTACCAAGTTGTTTTGCATTATCGACGGACGCGAGCTTATATTCCACGACCGGAAGGACGTCTAGTTTTTCAAGGAGTGAAAACTGACACCGGTGTGCCAATAATCTCGATGATTCACGCAGTAGAGCTAGTGGAGAAAGGATGTGAAGCGTACCTAGCTACGATATCTATAACCGGAGAAGGGAAAACTCCGAGGTTGGAGGAGATACATGTGGCTGTCGAATACGCAGACGTATTTGAACCACTGACAGGGCCACCGCCGACGCGTGGTGATGATTTCACCATCGAGCTAGAACCAGGGACGGCCCCTGTTTCAAAAGCTCTGTATCGTCTGGCGCCAGCGGAAATGGCGGAATTAAGAAAACAGTTGGAGGACCTTACGGACAAAGGATTCATCCGACCGAGCAGTTCACCGTGGGGAGCACCGGTGCTACTCGTGAAAAAGAAAGATGGAAGCTTTCGTCTTTGTATCGATTACCGGGGATTGAACAAAGTGACAATTAAGAACAAGTACCCGTTGCCACGAATCGACGAGTTGTTGGACCAACTGCAAGGAGCTTCGTGGTTCTCCAAAATCGACTTAGCATCAGGCTACCATCAGATTCGGATAGCAGAAGGGGACATAAGGAAAATAGTATTCCGAACGCGTTATGGACATTACGAGTTCGTGGTAATGCCGTTTGGTCTCACAAACGCACCTGCCGCTTTCATGAAACTAATGAATGATCTATTTTGTGAGCACTTGGATAAGTGTGTGATCGTATTCATTAATGACATTCTGGTTTACTCGAGGAGCGAGGCAGAACATGAATGGCATTTGCGCATGATACTATAGAAGTTAAGGGAGCATCGACTTTTTGCTAAGCTGAGCAAGTGTAGCTTTTGGCGGAGGAAGATAGGATTTCTCGGCCACGTCATTTCGGAATCAGGAGTAGCAGTTTATCCCGAAAAGATCGCCGCTGTGACCGAATGGCCTATTCCTAAGAATGTTACTGAGGTTCGTAGCTTTTTGGGTTTAGCCGGCTACTACCGCAGATTTGTTCCAGATTTTGCTAGTCTGACGAAACCTCTGACACAGTTGATTGGGAAGGATGTGAAATTCGAGTGGATGGAAGACCGTGCTAAAAGTTTTGAGGGATTGAAGGAGCGTCTAACTCAAACATCGGTGTTGGTTCTACCAAGGACATGTATACCATATGACGTATACACCGATGCCTCTGGATCCGGGTTAGGATGTGTGCTGATGCAAGAAGGGAAGGTCATAGCATATGCATCTAGGCAACTACGGACACATGAGACGAATTGCCCCACTCATGACCTGGAATTAGCAGCAGTAGTTTTTGCTCTCAAGATCTGGCGAGCTTATTTGTACGGGGAGAAGGTGAACATATTCACGGATCATCAAAGTTTAAAGCACATCTTCACCAAGACGATTTGAATCTGAGGCAGCGAAGATGGATATAGTTGTTGGTGGATTATGACCTAACTATTGCTTATCACCTGGGAAAGGTTAACAGGTGGCAGACGCCTTGAGTCGGCGAAGAAGTGATATTGCGGAGGTCAAAGAAATGCAAGAGTTGGTAGCAACTTTGGCCAGTTTAAGGTTGTGCGTGACCCAGGTAGAGGAAAATACCGCGAGACTATAAGCATTGGACAATGCCGATTTACTCTGGAGAACTCCACAGGCCCAAGGGAAGGACCTCGTTTTAAAAGTGCAAGTTGATAAACAAGTGGCTGGGTACCACGTTGCTGACAATGGGACTTACCTGTATAGGAATCGGGTATGTGTTCCTAATGATGAGAAGTTAAGAAAGAAGGTGCTAAGTCAAGCTCATCAATCGCGATTTTCAATTCATCCTGGATGCACCAAAATGTACCGAGACCTGAAGAGGTACTATCAATGGAGTGGGATGAAAGGAGACATTGCTAAATGGGTAGCGCAATGTGCGACGTGCCAACAGGTGAAAGCAGAACAGATGGCACCTAGTGGACTACTCTAGGACTTGCCATTACCAGAATGGAAATGGGACATGGTGACTATGGATTTTGTAACGGGATTGCCAATGACCCTAGATAAGAAGAACGCGATTTGGGTAATCGTGGATCGACTTACTAAGTCAGCTCACTTTGTGCCAATTAAAAAGACGGATGGAGCGGAGCAGTTGGCGCAGAAGTACTTGGACGTAATTGTGAGGTTGCACGGAATGCCAGTGAGTATTGTGTCATACCGAGACCTGAAGTTTACAGCCGGTTTTTGGCAAGCTTTTCAGAAAAAGATGGGGACAAAGGTACACTTAAGTACGGCATACCATCCTCAGACGGACGGTCAATCGGAAAGGACGATTCGGACCCTAGAGGACATGCTGAGAGCCTGCGTTTTGGACTGGGCGGGAAATTGGGGAAAGTACCTACCCCTAGCATAGTTCGCATACAACAATAGTTATCACGCTAGTATTGGAATGGCTCCGTACGAAGCTCTTTACGGAAGACCGTGTCGTACACCCCTTTGTTGGACAGAAGTGGGAGAAATGAGAGGTCTGGAACAGGAAATGGTAAAGGAAGCGGTCGAGCAAGTGAAATTGCTTAGGACAAGGCTAAAGGAGGCCTATGACCGTCAGAAGAGTTATCCCGATAAGCGCCGAACAGACTTAGCATTTGCAGTAGGGGATGAGGTGTACTTGAAATTAAGAGCGTTCAGAGGAAATGTTAAGCACCGGAAGTTGAAGAAACTTAATCCAAGATACATGGGACCGTATCCTATTGTGGAAAGAATCGGAGAAGTAGCGTACCGATTAGAGCTACCGCAAGAACTGTCGGAATTTCATGACGTGTTCCACATTTCACTCCTAAGAAAGGTAGTAAGGGAACCTGAGCTCATTTTGCCTCAACCGCCAACTGACTTAGGCAAGAATTTGTCGGTTCAGAGTACGCTAGTGGAAGTACTAGAATACCAGGAAATGGAACTCTGTGGTAAGGAAATGAAATGTGTTAAGGTATGTTGGGAACGTTATGGTATCCACGAGCAAACGTGGGAGCCGGAACAGCAAATTCGAAAGGATTACCCCGAGCTCTTTAAGGACAAGAGTGGAACCGGAGATGTAGAGGTGAATTCGAGGACGAATTCTTTTCAAGGAGGGGAGAGTTGTAACATCCCAAATTTGGCCCAACCAGAAAAAGCCCAACAAGAAGAGGACCAGCAAGGAAACCCTAGTTTAATTCCCTATATAAACCAGTCTTTAGAAAATGAGGAGGCTATTTTGCAAAACAGAAACCCTAGCCCCCTAAACCTCTATGAGCCGTCGATTCCGAGCAGCCGCCGCCCGCTGTCGACGCCGCGAAGAGGAGCCGCCGCGAGGTTGCACCGAGCCGTCGTCTTCTTGATTTCGTTGCTTCTAGTCGTCGTTAGTTCAGATCTCTAAGGTGAGGATTAGATCTAGGTTTTTCTCTATGTTCTCTTGTATTCTTCTGGTATGTTAAGTCTAAGTATACTCCGGTAAGCTGCGTGCTACGAAGTACGGGCACGTTTGTGTGATGCATAAAGTTATATCTACATTTATAAATGAATATGGATTATGGAATCATTAGACGAAGAACCAGCATGCTTGTTTGATAACCCTGTTGTGTGGCTAGTGTGTGTAAAGTAGTTAGACGATGTGCAAGCACTAAGAGGTGATCGTTACTGCGTGGGGGCGTATGTGGTACGGTTATTGTTTGATGGGGGCTGGATCTGGAGTGCAGGTCGGTTCTCAACGTCGGGAGGTTATGACGAACCTCGTGGAGGCCTGTGAGACCGCGTGTGAGAGTGTGGTGGCAGGTCGATTCTAGGTTGGTTCCTTCGGGAAGGCGGGGTCGAGTGTCACAAAGGGGGTTTCCCCCTCTATGTGTAGTTGCGTGTGCGCTTGTAGAGCGTGATGTTTGATTACTTGTTTATATTTATTCTTGGCATATTAGTGGAATATGAGTGGGTGTGGTGAAGGGATCTAGGTTTAGTTATCGCTGAGTAATCCCAATTACTCACCCCTCTCTATTCTTGTAGGTGAGTATGATGATATGGATGATGATGTTGAGTATGAAGAACTGGATGAGTAATTCCAGTGTGATGCGCCGTTTTGGGAGTTCGGAAGTTCTCCTTTGGGTTTTATTTGGAATTTCAGTATTTCGTTTTAAAGACAATTGTTCGTTATTTGCTTCGGTTTCTTCTAAGATTTAATGGGGATTTTGTAAGACATTTACTTGGGATCTAATAAGAGAATTATTCAGAGAGTGGAAATCCGCGTAATAAGTTATTGTTGTTAGCCGACACGTCGTCTTTGAGTGGATAAAGAGACGGGGTCGAGGGTGGCATTGCCGATACGCCTGGTTCCTTCGGGAAGGCGGGGTCGGGGTGTTACACTAATATTGGCTCGATTTAAAATAATCATGCCTTCAAAAGACACACCCGGATCGACGATAGCCGACCAGAATAAGTTTGAAGCATTCCTTGAGAACGACTTGTTCTTCATTTCCGAGAGACTCGAGCAATCCCATGATTTCCAAATGAGTTTTGAAGCTTTTCTTTCTAGAGAGCATATTCACCGGAACCGTTGAATCTCTCAACTTTGACCTTTCCTCAAGACATCCCCTTCACATTGCGATTCGATCTTCCAGCTTTCAGTGGAACCTCACAAGCCTAAAGGAAAAGAAAAAAGCACGGGCTTCAATATATATAAAGTTAGCTTTGCTCTCTTCACATGATGCCATCTCCCCTTCCATCTAATCAACAAACATTAAAACAAACAAAAAACACACACACATAAACAAAAAAAAAACCAAATATAAAATAAAAATTCTAAAATATACATAAATCGGTGCTGTCAATTTGAGTCATTATCCGCGGGTTCCGCTCCGTTTAACTCGCCGCCGGTCGGGTGCGGATCAGGTGCGGGTCGAGAAAATTTTAAGCTTTTATTAATTATTATTTAAATATTTGCGGATTACCCGCGGGTACCCGCGAATTCAAGTGGGGCGGATGCGGGTCGAACAAAAAATTTAATCCGTGCAGGGCGGATCTAGCGGGGCAAGTTTGACCCGCTCGACAGGCCTAATTCGAATCCAACATAAAACACGATTAAAAAGAATGATGTTAAAACAAATACACGATTAAAAAATAATATAAAAATGGAAAATAAAATAAAATAAGGGACCACCCAATATTAAACTGTTAGAAACAGTTCTATTAACTCCAAAACCAAGAAAATAAAATACTATTACACAATAAAAAAATTTTAAAAAAATGTGGACCACGCCCGCGCATACTATCTATACATCCAACATATTTTTAAAAAAAATTATATAACTAAAATTTGAAAAGTTTCCCTAATTCCTTCATTCCTTAATATTAAAGGGAAACATATTCTACAAGGGCTTCAACAAATAGGTTTTAAATGAAACAAAAGAAAAAACAAAAATTATGCAAGGAAAACTTTAAATCGTTAAGATCTTCCATAAGAAAACCAACTAATTGCATGAATTGACCAACAAAGGGAAAAAAAAAAAAAGTAAAAATGTGTACTATCCACTAAACAAATACATATAAAATCATAAATTTAAGAAATTAATAAAATAAACCAACAAATAAAAAATACACATATTTTAAGTTGATAGAGATAATTCAATTAACTACCAGATTCAAAAAATAAAATAATAGACAATAAAAACTGTTTAAATAAATTGTTTACAACGTCTGCGTGTAGCGCGGATAACACCCTAGTTTATAGTAAATAAAGCGTCAGAAAACACGTGGCAAGAGAATCCCTTATGTTCTCGCCTACAAAGGGAATGAAGTACATAACTTGTTGGAGTAAACAAGTGTTCACGTGCGTTACCTCGTTGCTTTATCTGTGTTGACGTGGCAACTTTTCAGTGGTCCTCCTGATCCTTTATCGGAAAAAGTATTAAAAATGATAAAAGGAGTAGACGAACCGGGCCGAATCTAAAGTTCTCTTCTTGCAAAAGTTGTATAGAGAGAGACCAAGTTTTTGTCCCTTGTATTTGATTTGTTAACTAAATCAAGGTACGAAAGTCATCCATCCAATTAGATACAGCCACGTCAGTATTAGCCCGCGGAAAACAGACAATGTGAGTCACACGCGATGTTTTTTATTACTTCTTTCTCATTTCCTCAAACGCGGATTTGCGGCGTTTGCTGAACATAAACGACCGAGTCGCTCTTTTTATGCTTCTCTTTTTTATTTGTTTTTTTCTCGGAGGGTTTCTCTCTTTGCTGTCTTTGATACCATTTCAATATTCTCTTACGTTTCCTATGCCGTTTTTAGAAGACTTACGCATCTAAATACACATATCTCATCTATATATATAAAATACAACAAAAGATCGCCTCCTTCTCACATTTTATCAACACCTAAAAGAAAACAAAAACAGGAGCTAGAAAACCCCAAATAAAGAGAAAAACACAAAAGAAGAGGAATAAATTTTAAAATCAATGGCGAAGAAAGTGAGGAAGCTTCACGTGACAGTGAAGCCGGTGAGGCTTAATGGTTTACAGGCTATTCCCGGTGACGATACGACGGCAAAAAAGAATTTTGCGATGGTGGAGTTGAAATGGAAAGGACCGGTCTCTGGTTTCGGATTAGGGCTCGTCCCTTTCTACCGGTCGAACCGACCGGTTAACCATACGAGCAATAAACCGATTTCTTTGGGCGTAAGCCACGTGGAATGGGAGGAGGAGTTTGAACGAGATTGTTGCATTGTTGGCACATGGAACCTTTCCTTCAATGTGTTCTACGTGAGTTTTCTTAATTATCTTTTTTTGGATAATTAATTTAATGTTTAAATTTAATTAGTTGAATTCATCTGTTTTTGGTATTAGGGAGAGACTATAGACGTGAAAGGCAAAAAGGCTGTGATTGGAAAAGCGTCGTTGGATTTGGCGGAGTTAGCGTCGAAGCTTGAATCAACGGTGGAGAGAAAGCTTCCGATTAGGTCAAAGGGTTTACTTTCGAAGGAAGCAACTCTTGTGGTAAGCTGGTCAATTAAAGCTTTAATAATTTCATTTTTTTAATTAATCAATAGTCATTTAAAAATTGAATTATTCTTCTTCTAATTGGATATTATATTAATTTCGGAAACATCATGGATACATTTAAAGACTTTCCTTTTTATTCAATGGAAAAGGTAAATTAATTAACTAATCCTAATCCTTAATTAATTAAGACACGCGGTTGTTTATTGAAATCAGGTCAACGTGACTTTTTCCGAGGTAAGAAACGAACCAGAAGACTTAACACCACTCGGTCCGATCTCGGTTGACTCAGCGATTTCTACGAGGACGGCGAGTCGTCGCGACGGCAGCGATTTCAATATGTCATCGTCTCCGGCAACCGCGTCATGTTCCAGCGGACGCAGCCCGGTTGTGGAAACCGGGTCGAATTCAAGCCCGGAGAACCAGTCTGAACCAGGTCATAAAGCCGGGTTTAATTGGTGGAAGAGACGACGGTTAAGCTTTTCTATGACATGGAGAAGAGAACCGGTATGCATTTCGGTTTACTACGAATTTTAAAACCCGGTTCGATTTTGAACCTTAACTGAAACCGGTTTATTTTGCAGAGAGAGGATGAAGCTACGACGAAGATATCATCAAAACCGTCTGTTGGAGGTGGGCCTAGCACCCCCATTTAGTTAGGCCCATCTTAGCAAGAGCCCATCCTGATTCGGTCAACATAGAATCGACCTTTGACCAGAGGTCGCCGACCTGGAGTCCCGCGCTCAGCCTCATATGAAAATCCCGAGCTCCTGAGAGGAGCACCCCGGATCCGCGCTGACACTTCGCCAAGATTGGGATGTCGAAAGAGAAGAAGGCACGTGGAGGTTGGTCGAACAGTGTACTATCTGAATGGGGGCATGGTCTGACCTCGACGTCCCACCAACCCTGCAGAGTAAACGAAGGAGGAAAGGACACGTGGAAGGGAGTTGGCCGAACAGTGTGCTATCTTACAAAAGCATGGCGCCGAGCTCATCATTGCCTCTCGCCTTGAGAACCGGGACACGCCTCCTAGAGCCCCTTACCCGTGAAGCAGGTTGAGGGTGACACGTGGCCCCGAAATCCGCGGGAACAGGGAGCTGCCCTCGCTATATATACCCTTCGTTGTGCATGAAGGAAGGGGGACTTTTGGAAAAAAAACCGGATTACTCTCTACAAAAATAGGCCCGACCTCTCTCTATTTTTCTCTCTCCCTTGTAACAAGACACCGCGGTTTAGAACACCGAACTGGATTCCCGTCGGAAGCAATTCGTAAATCTAAATTGTCCGTCTCTTTTCGTAATCAATACAAAGAATACGGTCCCCGACCTGTTCACCACTGTACCCGAACTGCCATAAATTGTGGTTGACTCGCTCTAATTAACGAAAATCTCACCTCTCACTCCGTAATCAACCCCTAAACAACATTAGTGATCTTCTGGATCAACAATTGGCGCTAGAAGGAGGGGGGAGACTTTTCTATACGCAAGGAGCAGTTCAACCACGACATCAGCCGCAGCAGCAATGGCAATTCCACCCCCAAGGGTGTTGTCGGAGCAAGAAACCTCGGCCTAAACAACGGCCCCGGCTCAGACAACGGCACCGCTGTCCACTCGAGCAACGACAGCGGCCGCCGCACCATCAGCCCAGGCGACAACCGACCAATCGATCCCCCGAGAGCAGCCCTTCAGAGCTCCGCCCCCAGCTCCGGCGCCCATCCCGTTTGGCGGCTCCGCCACCCACAACGCGCCCCGAACGCAGGAAGACCAGCCCACTCTGTCCACCATAATGCAGACCCTGCTCGCCAGAATGGACGAGCTTACGCGAGCTACCGATCAACGGTTTGCCGCGCTAGCAGCCTCCCGCGATCGGTCAGACAACACCGGATCCCCCGACGTCCATCTCAGAGAACCAGCTCCTCTGGGAGAAACCCCGCGTGCCCGGAGAAACCGGCCCAGCGACTCGCCGTCAGGATCCGAAGGCCTGGGCGGTCGTTTCGCCCAGGCAGTAGGAAGCTCCCCGGATGACGAAACTCACCTTCAACGATCCAGCTCGGAGCGCGCCAGGGGCGCCGAATTTGAGGCCATGAAGGAAACTATCCGCGCGATGTCTTCCAAAATCCATCAGGCCACTAGCGCGGCTCCAGAAATAGATCGCGTCCTCAGAGAAACGCAAAACACACCGTTCACTCGCCGGATCGCCTCCGTCCCGCTCCAGCACCTCGTAAAGCTCAAACTCCAGCCCTACGCGGGTAACACCAACCCGGCCCAGTATCTAACGGCGTTCACCATCGCGATGGGCCGCGCCCACTTCTCCCCGGACGAGCGCGAAGCCGCCCACTGCCAGCTCTTCGTAGAGAACCTCACCGGCCCGGCCCTCACATGGTTCTCTCGACTGAAGACGCACTCCATAGACAGCTTCAGGGACCTTTCGACTACCTTCCTCGAGCACTATTCCATCTACATCAGACAGTCCGCATCTAGCGCAGACCTCTGGGCGTTGAACCAAGGAGCAAAGGAGTCGCTCAGGTCCTTCATTGAACGCTTCAAAGCCACGGCCTCACAAAGCAACGTGACAGACGAGTCATCACTCCCCGCTCTAAGAAAGGGCCTGCGGGCTGATTCGGCCTTCAAGGATGACATGAAGCTTAACAAACCGAGCTCGTTGGAAGACGCCTTACACCGCGCCGGGCTCTTCGTCGAGCTCGAGGAGGAAAAGGCGGCTGAGTCAAGGAACAGCGCCTCGCACAAGGCCCCGGTCCCAAAGGAGCGACCCCAAGAAAGGTATCAAGAGCCTCGTCAACACTACGATGATGAGTACCAACGCAGCAAAGGAAAGCAGGCCGCCGCGTTCCTCGTCAACGAATCGCCCGCCGTCCTCCGTCTGCGCGACCCCGCTCTCCTACACAACCCAGCGCCAAAATTGCCCTGGAACAAGTATGTGCGGGATCCCAACCAGCAGGATCGGCGTCCCGACGAGCCAAACGACAGGGAGCCCCGACCTGACGAACAGTACGACAGGACGGCCTTCAGCGACTTTCACCAGAGAAAGGGGCATCCGACCTCGCAGTGCCGCGCGCTCCACGAAGTCCTGCTAAACCAATTCCAAAGGGGGGAAATCCACGTGCCGGAGCGGCTGCGCCCGCATGCCCGGGACATCGACCGAGTACACCCCCGCGATAATCAAGGCCGCAAGAACAGCCGGGCTAGGCCTGATAACCGCGCTCAGAACGACAATCGTCACCGGAGATCTCCCTCGCGCGACCAGGAAAGGGGCAGGTCGCCTCCCCCGGCGCGGACTTTGATAGGGATGATCATGGGAGGCCTCCTCTCGTGTAATGATTCAGTGCGGTCCATCAAGCGTCATGAGAGGAAGACCGACGCCTCCCTGAAGTGGCACTATGGACCGGAGATCGATGCGCATGACGCGAGCAAAAGGGGGATATGTTTCACCGAGGCCAACGCGGCCGGGGTCCACCAGCCCCACAATGACCCCCTGGTCGTACAAGTCCGTGTAGCCGACTGCGACGTCAATCGAGTCCTCATTGATACGGGCAGCTCGGTCGATCTCATCTTCAAGGACACCCTCGCTAGGATGAACTTGAACGGAGCCGCAATCAAACCGCACTCCATCCCGCTAACCGGCTTCGCCGGAGATACCGTCAACGGAATCGGCACCATCGACTTACCGGTCTACGTAGGCCGGGTCACAAAAATCGTCAAGTTCGTAGTCTTCGATACCACCCGATCTACAACATCATCCTCGGAACCCCCTGGCTGCACTCGATGAAGGCGGTCACTTCGACGTACCATCAATGCCTCAAGTTCCCCAACCAGGCCGGGACGTGTACTCTTAGGAGCAACCAGAGGGTCTCTCGTGCCTGCTTCGCCATTGAGCATAAACTGCGTCACGCCGCGCCGGCATGCTTAACCATCAGCGCGCATCAGCCCGGCGAGCCAAACGCCCAGGATCTCCCAGGTCGGGACCTCGTCGCCCAGATCAACATCGATCCAAGCGACCCCGCCCGTTGCGTTGGCATCGGAACCGACCTTGAAGAAAGCATTAAGAAAGAGCTGGTCGAATTCCTGGGGAAAAACGTCTCCACCTTCGCCTGGTCAAACGGCGATATGCCCGGCATTGACCCGGCGACGTGCAGCCATGAGCTCAACATGGACCCAACCTTCAGACCAATCAAGCAGAAGCGGCGAAAGCTGGGCCCCGAGCGAGCACAGACAGTCAATGACGGGGTGGAAAGGCTGACCGCGGCCGGGTCGATCACCGAGGTCAAATACCCGGACTGGCTCGCCAACCCGGCGGTAGTCAAGAAAAAGAGCGGGAAATGGAGGGTTTGCGTAGATTTCTCCGACCTCAACAAGGCGTGCCCAAAAGACAGCTTTCCCCTCCCCCGAATCGACCAAGTCGTCGAAGCCACCGCCGGGAACGAGCTGCTTTCTTTCATGGATGCCTTCTCAGGGTACAACCAGATCCCCATGCACCCCGGCGACCGGGAGAAAACCGCGTTCATCACGGACCGAGGGATCTACTGCTACAAGGTTATGCCATTCGGGCTCAAAAATGCCGGGGCCACCTACCAGCGGCTCGTCAACCAGATGTTCGCCGATCAAATCGGCCGCACTATGGAAGTCTATATAGATGACATGTTGGTGAAGTCCCTGGTAGCGACCGACCACGTCACTCATCTCCGATCCTGCTTCCGGACGTTGAACAAATACAACATGATGCTGAATCCAGCCAAGTGTTCTTTCGGCGTCACGTCGGGCGAGTTCCTCGGGTATATCATCACCCAGCGCGGGATCGAAGCTGACCCCAAGGAGATCCGAGCCATCACCGACCTGAAATCACCAACGAGCACGCGTCAGGTACAGCGAGTCACCGGGAGAATCGCCGCGCTTAACCGGTTTATTTCCCGCTCAACCGACAGATGTCTACCGTTCTACCAGTTGCTCCGAGCTAACAAACGGTTCGAATGGGATGACAAGTGCGAGCAAGCCCTCCAGCATCTGAAGGAGTACATATCCACCCCTCTCGTCCTGTCCAAGCCGGAAGAAGGCGAGACCCTCTACCTTTATATCGCTGTGTCTACATCGGCGGTCAGCGGGGTGCTAGTGCGGGAAGGCCGGGGCGACCAAAGGCCCATCTCTTACATCAGCAAATCTCTAGACGACGCGGAAAGCAGGTACCCGACTTTGGAGAAGCTCGCCCTGGCGGTAGTCGTCGCGGCCAGAAAACTCCGGCCTTATTTCCAATCCCACACGATCGCCGTTCTCAGCACCTACCCCCTCAGAACCATCCTCCACAGCCCGAGCCGGTCCGGCCGAATAATGAAATGGGCAGTTGAGCTGAGCGAGTATGAGATCGACTACCGAGGACGGACCGCGGTCAAATCTCAAGTCCTGGCCGATTTCCTGGTTGAGTTGGTACCCGAGCTAGCAGTCGACGAAGTTCCCGAGGTGTGGAGCCTGCATGTCGACGGGTCGGCCTCCAAACACGGCTCTGGCATCGGCATACGCCTCGAATCGCCGACTAAGGAGATCCTCGAGCAATCTTTCCGTCTGGCCTTTCCAGCGTCAAACAACGAAGCCGAGTATGAAGCTCTGATTGCCGGCCTGCGCCTGGCAAAGGTGGTCGGCGCGAAGAAAATCCGAGCCTACTGCGACTCCCAGCTCGTCGCCAATCAATTCAGCGGGGAATACGAGGCCAAAAATGATCGCATGGATGCTTACCTCAAGGTGACCCAAGGCTTGGCCGCGGACTTCTCCGAGTTCACCTTGATGAAGATCCCCCGAGGTGATAATACTTCCGTGGACGCCCTCGCAGCCCTAGCCTCCACCTCGGCCCCAGCTCACCGACGGGTGATCCCGGTTGAAAGTATAGGCTTCCCTAGCATCGAACTGCCAAAAGGGGCCTACCTGATCGGTCCCTAGATCGCAGACCCCGACGAGGACGTCCAACCTCCAGAAGACTTACCGCCACCTCCAGCCCCACCCGAACTACCAGACTGGCGAGTCGACATACTGCTGTACATAGAAGACGACACCCACCCCCAGACCGGTGGGCAACCCGCCGACTGAGAAAAAAATGCGCCCGGTACACGATGTTGGACGGCAACCTGTTCCGATGGAGTGCCTCGGGGACCCTGCTCAGCTGTCTCCACGGACAGGAAACCATCGACGTGATGAAAGAGATGCACGAAGGCGCCGACGGGAACCACTCCAGCGGTCGGGCTCTCGCCCTGAGAATACGAAACCAAGGCCATTACTGGCCAACAATGCTTCAGGATTGCAAAAAGTTCGCGTCCCGGTGCGAGAAATGTCAACGCCACGGTCCACTCATTCATTGCCGAACCGAGCTACTTACCACCGCGGTGGCGCCCTACCCATTCATGCGATGGGCCATGGATATAGTCGGGCCTCTCCCCCGATCTCGTCAAAAGCGTTTCATCCTGGTGATGACCGACTTCTTCACCAAGTGGGTCGAAGCCGAAGCTTACGCCAAGATCACGGCGGAGGACGTCCAAAAATTCGTCTGGAGGTTCATCATCTGCCGGCACTGGCTGCCTTATGAGATCGTGACGGACAACGGTTCCCAGTTCACGTCGGTCCTCTTTGAAGATTTCTGCGCAAAGTGGAAAATCATACTGAGTAAGTCCACCCCGAGATACCCACAAGGAAACGGACAAGCCGAGGCCACCAACAAGACCATTCTTGACGGCCTCAAAAGGCGACTAAACGACAAGAAAGGCTCCTGGGCCGACGAGCTAGACGGAGTCCTCTGGTCCCATCGCACAACGCCGAGGACATCGACATGTCGCACACCATTCAGCCTCTCTCACGGTATGGAAGCAATGGCCCCGTCCGAAGTCGGCCTCCCCACTCCTCGCCGCGCTATGCTCACCCAGCAGGCCGACCTGAACGATGCCGTCCTATTAAGCGAGCTGGATTTTCTCGAGGAACAACGGGACCACTCCCTCCTACGGATCCAGAACTACCAACAGCTCGCCTCCAAGTATTACAACAAGAAGGTTCGAGGCAGGTTCTTTGCCGAGGGCGACCTGGTTCTGCGCAAGGTCTTCGAAAACACGGCCGAGCTAAACGCAGGCAAGCTCGTTGCAAATTGGGAAGGTCCTTACCTCATCTCCAAGATCGTGAAGCCCGGCGTCTACGAGCTAGTCACGATGAACGGCGACGCAATCCCGCGCTCCTGGAACTCGATAAACCTAAAACGCTTCTACTATTAGGCCCCCGGGCTCCGCTCCGCTGTCTATCCTTGTAATCAAACGAACTACGATTGGCTTGATCCCTTCTACTAAAGGGTACGTAGGCAACCCCTAACCAGGGCTCAGCTATTAATCTAATAAAGCATTTTCAAACAAAAAAAAGAGACAAGAATACGGTCCCCGACCTGTTCAACAAAAAAAAAAAAAAAAAAAAAAAAAAGCCGAGCTCCAAATGCTCGCACTCGCAAGCAAGAAAGAAGAAACGGGGACCGAGCTCCAACGCTCGCACTCCCCAGCACACAAACTATAAGTGCTGAAGCCGAGCTCCAATGCTCGCACTCACATAGTACACAAGCTATAAGTACTAAAGCCGAGCCCAAGGCTCGCACCTCTACTAGACACACAAGCTTTAAGTGTCTCAAAGCCGAGCTCGCTACTCGCACCAAAAAAAGGTACACAAGCTTTAATTACCTTAAGCCGAGCTACACCTCGCAAAAACAAAAAATAATAATAAAGATACACAAGCATTAAGTATCTAAAGCCGAGCCATACCTCGCACCCAATACAAGGGCACGGTCTACGACCTGCGCACGCAACGTTGATCCACAGGGTACGGTCTACGACCTACTCTACCAGACATTCGCAAAAATTCAGAAACACCATTTTCATTTCAAAAAATATATAGCCTCAAGCGGCACTTACATAAAGGGCCAACGGCCTAGTCCTTACAAAAAAGAGAGAAAGAAAAAGAAGAAAAAACAACAAAAACAAAAGTTTTTACAAGGCCACATCGGCCGGTAAATCGTCACCCCCGTCAGCACGGGTACCATCTAGGTCATCCGAGCCCACCATCCTCACATCGGTGCCGTGCTCACCAAAACAGGGTTGCTCGGTCCGCTCTTCCTCAACCACGGCCTCAGCAGGCAGCGCGTTAGGGCCGGCCTCAACAGCTCCCGGGGCCGGGTCTTGTGCTGGCAGGTCCACTTGGACAGCCTCAGCAGCTGGTGAGCGAACGTCCGAGGTCAGGACCACGACGGGCGTTTCAGAAGGGCCGACGGGCATAAGCCGCTCGAGCTGGACGTCGGATGTGCGGTCGAGAGGGATGTCCAAATCTTCCGGGGTCAGGTCCGGGAAATCGATGTCATCCAATTGGGCTCCCAATGCCGCTTCGTCCTCATCCAGCTTCTGATACCGGTACCACGGCACCAACATCCCGTCCTCGGCCTCCATCCTCTTGAGTCACGCCCTTATGCCGACCACCTGGTTGAACAGCAGGTGAGGCTCCAAAGCTCGGTTGCGACCGTCGAGATGGGCGCGGATCTTCTCCATCTTCGTGGTCCATCTCCGGTTCCGGCCCTCCCACCTGGCCGTGACCCGATCGCTCTCCGCAGCCACGGCCGCCTTCGCCCGGTCAATGGCGCCCTCCAGCCCCTTCACCCTGGAGCGGATTGTCTCCCTCTCCCACTTCAGAAGCCCGAGCTCCTCCTCCAAGGCAGCCGACCGAGCCCTTTCCGCGGTAGACCGGGCCCTCTCCGCCTCCAGCTCGGCCAGAACGCTGTCCGCCTCTAGAGCTCGGGCTCGTACCCGCGCTGCCTCCCGCTCCATCGCGGCAGACCGGGCTTTCTTCTCCCTCAAGTCCATCTCAAGCCCGCAGACGAGAACGGACTGGATCTGCGCGGTGGCCTCCTGGCGCATCTTCAGGTGGTTGAGCGACGCGTCCTTCTCGGCAAGCCGCTTCTCGTAGGCCTCCCCAAGAAAGGCAGTGAGAGCCATCGTCTGCATCAAACCAGATGTTAGCAACAACATACATAAACCCTGATAAATCAACAAGCTATGCCCATAAAAAAAACGAGGAGGCTTACCCGAGCCGCGGACCGCGCCGCTGCGCGAAAGGCATCGGACTCCGCCATCTCCATCGGCCGGAAGTGCGGATGATTCTGCCCGAACATCATCGCCTGCGCCAGCTCGGCGCACTCATCTTGGTCCACGATGACCTGGCTACTCCCATCCTCGTGGCAGAAGTAGAAGCTGTAGTCCCGAGGCTCAGCATCGGAACCCTCCGAAGCCCCACCGCTCCGGTCCTCGGCACCCTGCATAGCAGCGGGATCCCGCCCCTCCTCCACGACGACGATCGAATCACCGCCTTCCGTCGCCTGAACTGCGACCTCCTCGTCCGACAAGACCCGGGCCGCTTCGTCCTCACCACTAGCTGGCACCTTGGCGGCAGGTACCTCGGCCTCCCCAGCAAGCGGGACGCGAGAGCCCTTGGGCTTGCTACCGGGCTGCTCAGGCCGGATATCGTCCCGACCTGAAGCCGAGGACCCTCCCACCTCGGTCCTCTTCTTCTTCTTGCCAGCCCTCCCGCCGGCCGTTATGGCCGCCCTCTTCTTCGAAGGCGCAGCTTCGGACCCCTCACCTCCAGCCCGCGGTGCCGGCTCTCGCCGGACCGGCACCTCAACAATCGTTGGAGGCGGCGCCACAAACGAATCCGCATAAAGCGGACTGGCGAACCTTGATCTACCTGCAATAACACCAGCCGTCAGATCGGTAAAAAAAAAAAAAAAAAAAAAAAAAAACCCCCGACCTCCGCCCATAGCAGCTGCAACTCCCCCCGAGGTGAAGGACTTCCAATCTCTTTCGCCCACCGTCCTGAACACAGCAAGGATACCCGCGTAGTCCGGCAGCTTGAATCTGGAAGAATGAGGACCTGAAAGCAAAAAAGACAGCGTTAGTCAGACCAAAACTGAAAAAAAGAAACGCAGCTCGGTCTACAAACCCCTACCCGGGGAAAAATTCCAATCCCGGGTGTATCTCGCTGACGGGTCGAGTCCAACCACTTCGGTAGCCCGGACGTAGAAGTAGCTGCGAGACCAGTCTTCGACCTTGGACAGCTTGCTAGCCTTGGACCCCGAGCTGCTGGCCTCAAGGATGTTCGCTGCGGGCTTGAAAGCGGAGTAGTAAGTCCCCGGGATCTCGGAATTCGCCTTCTGCTGGGTGAGGGCCTCGAACATGGGCACCGTCACCTCCACGTCACACTCCTGCCCCAGGGTCAGCAGCACGATCATCCCTTGGATCGTGGACGGGCAGACCTGCGAGAAGGCCAAACCCCGCGCCCGGCAGTACTGGATGAGCAGCTCGGGGAGAGGAAGACGCTGCCCGCACTTCAGGAAGAAGCCCTCGTACAGGCAGACGAAGCCCGCCGGAGGGTTCCACGGACGCTCGTCCGGTCTGGGCAGGCGGAGCTCAGCGGCAGCAGGGAAGTCGCACAGCTCCCTCAACAGGGCAAGTGACCCCGGCGTGCTCCAGGTCGACGACCCGCCTTGCTCATAAGGGACCAGGGAGACCTCCTCGCCTTGGCCGCTCGTACTCCTCCACCGCGACCACCCAGGCGTCCGCCACGATCGCCCGCACGCCCGGTTCCTCCTCCATCCCGGCCAGCGCCATGACCCCCAGAGGAGGACCTTATTACCACATTCTTCCTGTGACGGGTCCCCGGGAGCGGCGGAGCGGCCCCCGAAGTAGAAGAAGCAGGCCTTCCTTCGCCCTCCTCGCCTCGATTCGGAGAAGAAGCGCGCCCATAACCATCGGGGGAAGAGCTTTCCTCCGGAGAATCGTCGCGGTAGTCGCGAGACACCGACTCATCACTCGACTCGGCCCTAATTCCGTCTAACATTGGCGCCATCGCTCAGGGAAGAGGAAGAAATCTCGATGTCCGAAGACGGAAGCGAAGTCGAAAGGACCAAAAAAAAAAAGCACAGAGAGAAGAAGGGGAAGAAAAAAGTTACCTTGAGAGTATGCGCAGAAAGTTTTGACAGAAGGAAGAAAGAGGGGTTAAATAGAGGAAGGGGACAACGAAGCGACGCCGGGACACGTGTCGAAAGGAGCACGGCCTCCCAAAAACCTAATGATGGCGCCTCTTCGTTTTTCCCACGCCAAAAGCAGAAGACGCCTCGATAAACGCGAAGCGTGTTTCGTACGCCGCGCGTGAGCAATACACGCGGAAAAAGGAGAGCCGTTTCGCTTCCCCGCGTGATGGGTACGCACCAACGATCTCCGGATCCTCGGGAAAACCGACACGTGTGAGCGCGGGCTCAAATCTGGGGTGCAACACGCCGCTCTCATCCACTCGAATCTCCAAGGACCGTCCTAAGATGCGCCGAACTAACATCAGACCAACTTCGGTGTATTCACCTCACCTCATGCCACCGAACTGGGGGGGGGGCTATTGTTGGAGGTGGGCCTAGCACCCCCATTTAGTTAGGCCCATCTTAGCAAGAGCCCATCCCGATTCGGTCAACATAGAATCGACATTTGACCAGAGGTCGCCGACCTGGAGTCCCGCGCTCAGCCTCATATGAAAATCCCGAGCTCCTGAGAGGAGCACCCCGGATCCGCGCTGACACTTCGCCAAGATTGGGATGTCGAAAGAGAAGAAGGCACGTGGAGGTTGGTCGAACAGTGTACTATCTGAATGGGGGCATGGTCTGACCTCGACGTCCCACCAACCCTGCAGAGTAAACGAAGGAGGAAAGGACACGTGGAAGGGATTTGGCCGAACAGTGTGCTATCTTACAAAAGCATGGCGCCGAGCTCATCATTGCCTCTCGCCTTGAGAACCGGGACACGCCTCCTAGAGCCCCTTACCCGTGAAGCAGGCTGAGGGTGACACGTGGCCCTGGAATCCGCGGGAACAGGGAGCTGCCCTCGCTATATATACCCTTCGTTGTGCATGAAGGAAGGGGGACTTTTGGAAACAAAACCGGATTACTCTCTACAAAAATAGGCCCGACCTCTCTCTCTTTTTCTCTCTCCCTTGTAACAAGACACCGCGGTTTAGAACACCGAACTGGATTCCCGTCGGAAGCAGTTCGTAAATCTAAATTGTCCGTCTCTTTTTGTAATCAATACAAAGAATACGGTCCCCGACCTGTTCACCACTGTACCCGAACTGCCATAAATTGTGGTTGACTCGCTCTAATTAACGAAAATCTCACCTCTCACTCCGTAATCAACCCCTAAACAACATTAGTGATCTTCTGGATCAACACCGTCGGAGACGGAAGCATAAAAGCCGGCGACGGATACGTATTTATCTATCGAGGTGAACAAATGGGTGGTGAAGGATTTAGTGAGCCGCGACGGAAAATCGAAGCTGAAATCGGAAGTTTACACGGCGTCGATTGATCAGAGAAGCGAACAAGCCGGCGAAGAAGCAGCTTGCGCGGCGGTGGCGGTTGTGGTGTCTCATTGGTTCCAAGCGAATCCTCGGCTAATCAATCCTTCAGGAACCGAATTTGATTCGCTAATCACGCAAGGCTCTTCCTTATGGCAATCTCTCTGCGACGAAGAATCGTATCTGACATTGTTCCCGAACAAACATTTCGACCTAGAGACGATCTTCTCCGCCGAATTACGGTCGATTAGGGTTTGCACTGATAAATCGTTTACTGGGTTTTTCAGCCCGGAGAGATTTGCTTCGTTGGAAGGTTTAATGTCGTTTGATCAGATCTGGGACGAAATGGAGAAAGAAGTAGAGAGAGCTTCAGGAGAATTTAGGGTTTATATCGTTAGCTGGAACGATCATTTCTTCGTGGTGAAGGCAGGTTTAGATGGGTATTGTGTAATCGATTCGTTAGGGGAGAGATTGTTCGAAGGTTGCAAGCAAGCGTACATTCTTAAGTTGATGATTCGAGTTTGATGTATGAGAAAGAGGAATCGTCGGAGGAGAAACTGGTTTGTGAAGGTAAAAAGTGTTGCAGAGAGTATATAAAGAGGTTTCTTGCGGCGATTCCGGTGACGGAGCTTGCGGCGAAGAAGGAGAAAGGGAATGTAGTAGTGGATGTGTCTCTTCTTCATGAGAAACTTCAGATTGATTTGCATCATATTATGTTGACTGGTGATTAGAGATTTGCTTCATCTTTTTTTGGTTAGTGTAGATGTGTTAGGATGGTAAGATTAGAGTGAGTATTTTGTGCATATTGTTAGTTATAATCTTCATTTTCAGACAATGTGTTGGGAAAAAATGTAATAATGTTTTTATATTTGTCTTGGTTCAATGATTCTTTTTTGTCATGTTTCGTCATATATTCTAAAATCTCGTGTTATATTTCTATAATATTATTTAAAAATATATTTTTGAAAATAAACTTTGTTTTGTAAATTATTTCATGAAATTACAAATAAGAAAAAATACTTGAAATAAGAAATGATATAATTGTCTTCTAAAATTGTTCATGAGAATATGAAAAATATATATTTCTTATTTACTATTCAGTTTCTTAATTATTATGATATTATTAAATAATAATCAATCCATACATATTCAAAAAAATATATTCGAGATCTTGCAATATTTTTCACTATGATTATTATATTTTATTATAATATATATCAAAACAAAAGTTTGAAAAAATATTTTACTAATTTTATAAATAGTTAGACACGAAAAAATTATTTTTTTAAGAGTTTGTGAACTGACCACAAAAACCATAGTCATTAAGATGTACATATTAGAGTTATATTTTTAAGATTATAAGTTTTTGCGGGTTAGCCCGTATAATATTTTAGTTCATTGCAAAACGGGTTAAGTAGATATGTTAGTCCGAGTTGACAATTCTATATATAATCATTAGTTAGACATATTAACAAATTCAGATAAATTTATTTTTTCTTAAATTTCAAAACAATTTTTTTAGAAAAATTATTTCGCCCGGTTGAATCCTAGTTCTACTACAAAATCTAACATGTTTTAGACCAGACATTTCATGAACCAATTGTTAAATGGTTTTGTTCGGTTGCCAATATCTGAACATACCAGTCGTTAATCATTCAGATTGGACCTAAGACATGTTAAACATTAACGGCACAAAAAACAAATAATATGCATCTTATTAGAATTACATACTACCTAAGTTTTCTTCATAAATTTACATTCTAATTCATACAATGAAAATAGAGAACTACATCGAATACACCAACAGTAAAAAACAATCGATGTGATTAGAGACGAACCACTCTAGTGGCTAACAATCAGCAAGGCGGTTGGACATAACGTTTCGTATGAGTGATTGCACAAGGTGTTACGTATAAGTTGTTGGAACTGATTTCTAGAGATTGTAAAGACAATTACAACAATCCCCAAACCCAAGGTGGTGCATCTAAAATGAGTGGATGCATATGGAGCAATATTGGCACATAACGGAATACCAATTGCATTTATGAGCTGCTCTTTGGGGATCACAAAGCAAAATTGGCCAACTTATGCGAGAGAGATGCTCGCAATTGTGATAATAATCAGAGCATGAAGACCTTCTCTCATAGGATGCCGTTTTATAATTCAAACCGACCAACATAGCTATCGTTATCTCTTGGAACAACAAATAATCATTCAAGAGCAACATAAGGGGGGTGGGCAAGCTTGTTAGTGATGATTATGAGATCACTTATAAACAAGGCACATCAAATGCAATAGCAAACACAATGTCACAAAGGTTAAATTGACTAACACTGAATGCAATTTTTGTTGAGCAGACTGACTTAGGGGACAAATTAATAAGAAAATTTGTTAAATCAGATGCGTACCTACTCAAAGTTGGAAAGCTAGTTGACAATCCCCTAGACAATCTTATGCGTGGAAAATTGGGCTGGTCTACTTCAAGAATTTTGTTATAATTCTTCATATCTTTGCACTTATCACTACATTTGGAGATCACTGACAATCTAAAGACATTCAAACGATTGGACATCATTTCTATTGGCCGTCAAAACATAAAAAAACTAATAGTGTATATCATAGTGTGTGATAACTTGTCAAAAGGGTAAATGAGACACATTTGCATATGCATGTTTGCTGCAAGCACTGCCCATTCCAAGCCATGTGTGGAAAACATATATATGGATTTTTTTGATGAACTTCCAAAGTAAAATGGTCATACTTTGATTATGGTTGTTGTTGATCGACTTAGCAAATATGCTCATCTTGTGGCTCTAACGCATCCTTATATAGCTAGATTAGTTCCTGCTTAGTTCGTATGGTACATGGTCTACCACGTTTAATATTCAACAATTCATATTCGGTTTTTGTGAGTTATTTTTAGCATGTGTTTTGGAAGTTGACTGACACAAAACTTTGAATGTCATCAGCTTATTGTACCAGTCAGACAAGCAAATAGAGATTGTGAATCGATGTATCAAACAATTCTTTCACTCTTTTATCAATCAAAATACCGAAATAATTGAGTACAATGTTACCATGGATGAAATTCCGGTACAATTCAATGTATCACGCATCAACCATAATTTCTCCATTTCAATAACTTTACTTTACGTCACCACCACTTCTTCCAGCATATGCAGTTGGTTTAACCAGTATTGACAAGCTTTATGAGCAATTGCTTTCCACATATGAAGTTTTATGTTAGTTGAAGGACTATTTAGAGAATAAAAATAATCGAATGAAGCAAATAGCCTATGCCAAACGCCAAGAAGTCCAATTCAAGATTGGAGATTGAGTTTATTTGCGTCTTCACTACTCATCGTTGAAGAAGAAAAACGGTTGACATAAACCGTTTTCTCCAAATCATGCTTTACGTGGTCAAATTTCTTCTTTCCATCGTGATTAAAGAGGAGTAAACGAAGAAGAGAGGTTTGGATTTGAAATTGTAGTGAATTGTGTTGAGAAAAATTAGGGATTTGAGAGATTGTTTTGGGGGGGGAACGACAATTGGTTGTCGGAATCCAACATACCACTAGACATCATCATATTATTACATCGGATACGGAATCATTGTTGTCGGAAAAGGAAAACTCTATTTTGAGTGAAAGAACGGTTACCTCGAAACGATACGAGGAAAACAAGAAAAAACTATCATCATTGAATTGATTGCCAAACAAGGCACAAAATCAAAAACATCAACGTTGAAATATCATCAGATTTTTTTTGTCACTTTCCTTAAGTGCTAAAAGTTTTTGTCACTTTTTGAATGAAATGACGATTATACCCCACTTGATTCTACATGTGTACGTTCTGTATAGGAAAAAATGGGAATGAACAGTACACAAAGTGTTAAAAATTGTTAACACTTTTGAAAAGTGACAAAAACTATAGAAACTTTGAAAAAGTGATAAAAACTATGGAAAAATCTCTTAAAATTTGCCTCCTTTAACATTATGTCCTTTCAACTCTATTTATTTTGTTTCGTACAACATCTTTTCATTTGAGTCAATTTGCCATTGTCACCATTGGGCAATTTGAGCAAACGCTTCCTCTTTCTCAAACTGATAAATCTCATTTGTTCACTACTGTCACCCAGAATCTCAGAATCAATATCTACGATTCGTTCGCTCCAGTAATTAAGTCTCACTTCTCTTAATCGTTCTCCATCACAAAATCACGATTCAAAACCCCTCATTCCTTTCGTTCTCTCCCCAAATCGCTGTCGACTTTGAAGAAATATGTCAATGAAGAGAAGTAACCCTTACAATTACAAAAATTGTTTCATCCAACAAAAGTTTTAATAGATTCATCTCAAAAAATGTCAAAGAAAACAAGGATATACAACACATGACATTGGTTCAGATTTTTTTTTCCTATTAGTTCTATCGGAGTTTGAACTATTAAGTGGATCTTTGTTTTCACACCTTTTGAAAACTCTACGTCATTATTGATTGCAAACGATTCACCATACCAATTGTCTCCATTAAGAAACTTGAAATTTTTAATAATTTTGATTGTTTCAGAGTGTGCTGCAACTGCCGTTTGAATGATCAACATGATTTGTATTCCCTTGAAACACCTTCTCAATTAGAAAGAAGAATGCCATTGAGATAGTCATGAATTTTAAATAAAATTGTACCTCAAATAATATCGTATAAATTAAATTTTAATACCCATCAAGTCGTTTGAAGGTAATTACAATCTACCAACAAAAGTTCATAATATTTTGAAGGTAATCCATTTTTTCTTGACAGTATTACCAAAAGTATATAAATTCTTAAAATTTTGGTCAATAGATTTTAAACTTTTTATTACCAACTTCGTCTTGACCAAACTTATAAGAATTTATATACTTTTGGTAATATTGTCAATAAAACATGGATTATAGTGGTGTCGACAAAATAAAATTCAAATAGTTCAAACAAAAACATGATTCTTATTTATGGAAATATTTATCAAGAAAGTTTTACGGGGCTTTTGTAGGAAAAACGGCCAATTAGTGTCTGAACAATTTCAACTGGTACCGATTCGTACCTGAATAATTTTGGTGTGCAATTACATACCCGAACTCCTAAAAATTTGAATATCACAACACATACAATTTGTTTTTCAGCCAAAACGTGCATTGACTGTATTTTCGTTAGTCAACCCTGTTAAAATTTAAACGGAGGTGAGTCAGATGACACGTCGGTATGCCTCGTTGGAACGGATTTGCTTCACGTCATCGTTTTAAGTGAAGTTGAGAGTTAATTGATCGTTTTAAGTGAAGCAAAGATTAAAAAAAATTCTAAAGATATTACAGTCTTCTTCGTCGACTCGAAAACTCTTAAATTTGGGGAAGAACATAGAAGGCTAGGGTTTTGGTGGGCGACGGAAAAAAAAAGAGAATGGCTACTTCTTCTTCTAATCAGATGGCTTCCTCAGCGAATTCGGGTAGGTTTATTGTTGTGAATTAGGTTGTGAAAAAGAAATTACTCGAAACTAGAATGAAAAATTTTAGTTCGTGATGTTTAAATTTGTCGTGGTAAATTTGCAGTGATTAGTGTAAGACAGATTCGTGGTGTTTCTGTAGACAATAGAGGTATGCCCAATGTTTGTAGGTGTGGAGAAGCTTCTATGATAAAAACTTCAGGAACCAGTAAAAATCCAGGAAGATTGTTTCATTGTTGTCCAAAGGGGTCCGATAAGGTAAACATAATGAACTGGTTTGTTAGAATATTAAATTGATTAATGAATATATATTGTTAGTAATGTGATTTGTTAGATGAGTGAATGGTAAAGAAGAACATGAATTGAGAAGATGAAATGAGGAACCGTTTTATCTTGTGCAAGGACAAATACCATTTGTTCAAATGGACAGATGAATCAATGGTAGAGGAGATTGAAGACATGAAGGAAACGGTCAATTGCTTTGAGAATGACATAGAAGACATGAAGAACATAATTCGTGGTTATGAGAAGGAGATGGGAGCAATGAAAACGGAGATACAAGGATGTGAGAAAGAAGTGAAGGAAATGGTAGGAGAGATACACTTCTTGAAGAGTATGTTTGTGTGTGGAGTTGAGGTTGTGATAGCTTCTTACTATTTTTTTGGGCAAAAGTTAGCTCTTTGTGTGTTGTAGTAATTTCATGGATTTAAGATTCTAGTAATTTGTTGGATTTAAGGGGATTTGAGTTTCTAAGTATTTTAAATTCTATATTGTCGAGTTGGTAGAAGCTGTATAATTTGCTTGTTTGGAAGAAGGATTTGCAAAAACTAAATCCATGTGAAATAAGCAATACTTGTTGTAAAAATATAAAACAAGCCAAAATATTATTCTAAAATAACCAATACGATTGTGACAATACAAATGAAGCCAAAATAAGGTTCTAAAATAACATGGTTGGGAAAACAGATCCGCCGAAAAAGAAACATGGTCTTACACAACCAATAAGTCGGAAAAGAAACATGATTTTACACAACCGATAAGCCAAAATAAGTACTACAAGGAGAGGAAAATGCCAAAAAATTACTCTCCTCTCCTCTTGTTTTAAGTTCCACATGCAAACAAATTACTCAGCTCAAAGATGTCTGAGATGGTTGAGTTTGAGAAGGACCTTCTCCACTATCGAGTGTCATAGACTCGGAAACTTGGTTTGATGTTTTACTCTTCTTGGGTTTCCTTGGCTTTCTAGGCTTAAAGGGGACTCCGTCATTAGGATATTTGCATGAATTATGTTCCGGCATACTACACCGGTAACAATGCATTGTGCGCCCATGTTTGCTTACCTTTTTCCCCTTAGTTGGCGACTCGGTAATCGCCTTGAGACTTTTCTCTGGTTTTCTTTTCCGACCCTTAGCGGTCTCTCTTTGAGGTGCATCAATCGTTGGTTCACCACTATTTTCCCAGAACTTCATCCCGTTTACAGGTTTGATGGAATCAATGTATTGATCCTGCCACTTAGAAATTAAATACCAATTTGAAACCAAATCCTCTGTCTTGAATGTCTTTTTGTCAAAGACAACACGAAGTGCGTGACGACATGGAATCCCAGTTAGATCCCATCTCCTACAATTACATGTCTTCTCCATCATATTAACAGTGTGATTTTGACCTTTCTCACTCACTTCGAAGGGATGATCACGGCCAGAGATTGATTTGCAAAATTTCACCTCTTTCTCCTCTTCTGCGATGACAAGTCCAACCTTTTGACTATGTTTTCCCTTATGCTTGCGAGTTTTTCTCCTTCTCAGCTCTATCCTCACCATAGCTTGTCTTCTCATTATCTTCAAACTCTGAACCAAAGGCATTGCACGTGCCTTGTCAATAACTTTGTTGTAAGACTCTGAAAAATTGTTAAGTGCATCTTCACATGAAGAAGTGGTTGTGAAGAAAGCTCGACTACAGTTTTCCGGGTCTCTCTTGATGAATTCTTGATAAACACCTTCATCATAGTCCCTCATCTTCTTCAAACCTGCATTATAATCATCCTTATTGAAACTCTCCACAACTTGCCAAAACAACCCTTTCATTCGAGGATTCTTTGTATACACCTTCTTCAAATTTCCTTAGATGTGTCTTGCACACATTCGGTGTTCAATCTCAGGTAATTCTTCCTCTACGGCATTTAGTAGTCCCTAAAATAACCATGTAAATCCTTGTTAAAACTAAAGCATCAATAAACATAGATCATTGTTAAAACGAAATCAACATTAAACATACCTTCTGCCTATCATATATGAGTGAGAATCCATCACCAAGTTGAAGATCCAAGTCTTTTTTCAGATGTTGAATGAACCATAACTAACTCTCGGTGTTCTCCACTTGAACAACTGCCCACGCAAAAGGGTAAATCTGACTGTTTGCGTCTCTTCCAACCGCTGCAAGGAGCTGACCTTTTGTATTAGACTTCAAGAAGCAACCATCTATTCCGAAGATTGGTTGACAATACTTCTTCCATGTATTGCGAAGTCCGGCAAAACACATGTAGAAACTATCAAAAATTTCATTCCCATTATCACCAACCACTGTCCGCAGCTCCACTGTCGAGTCTTTATTTGTCCAGAGTCAGAAAAAAACATAACATTCTACTAATTTAGTAAAAAAATATGAAAACATGAAATACATTACGTAGAAAAATACTTACTCTAGAAATTGATTTCTGTAATCTTTTATTATGAGGTATTTTTCATCAAATTCTTCTTCAATCAATGACAATGCTCTCTTCTTTGCCTTTCGACATTGATCATGTGAAGGAGCCACATTGTAACGCTCATGGATCCTGTCTTACATCACTTTCGGCTTGAGTTTGGGTTCATCTCTCAGCTCATGGATGAGCTTGTCGCAAATGACACTCTCAGTCAATATCTTGCAACGCCCATCTTTGTAACACATATGCTCCCTTTGAAACGACTTAACCATCCACTGAGAAACTGATTCTTCGTATGAGCATTAGATTCTCCATTTGCATTCATCTATACCACACTTAGCCTCTGATTTTTTTGCTGTCCATCTTGTGAACTGGATATTCCAACCCCCTTTTAAGGCATACTCCAAGACAACCTCTCTAAACTCTTTCACACTTTCAAACACTTGTCTAATCTTCAACTCTCCACTTCCTCTTCTCCAATTTTCATAACAAGACCTCGACTTCTCTGCTCCTTCACTGTCTGATGCATGAGGAGTTTGTTTCCCATTTTCATCCTTCTCCTCTTCATCGATAAATGTGGCTACTATGGCTTCCACACCATCTTACTCATCACACTTCTCCTCTTCATCTCTTCCTTCGGTATCTCCATCTCTTTCTTCATCTCTTAATTCCTCTCTTACTTCCTCTCATACTTCCTCTCTTCCTTCATCTCCATTTCCTTCATTGTCTTCATCACGCTCCATATACATTTCAACAGCCTTAGTCCAGTTAGCCGCTTCACACATCTTTTGAAAATTACCAATTCCATTTCAAAATATCTTAAGCTCACTCAACTCTTCATACGGTAATTTGTACCACACTCGCTGCTCATACAAACTTACATGTAAAACTTGAAAAATTGAAGCCGCCGGTGTAAGAAGCTCCTGGATCGAGCCACCAATGTAATAAACCATGCCGTCTTCGAATTTCTCAAAATTTCCACCGTGATATATGTTGAACATGCAATCCAAATCATCACTAGAAAACAAGGAATATGTTATTGGCTTCAGCACAAATTTTATATTGGCAAACATTAAACAATTCAAAATCATTAAAAAATTCAAAAGCAATAAACAAAATCATAATCGAAACCAAAATCCAAAACCCTAACACTTTCGACTTACCTCATTTTTTTGGGAATTTGAGATCCCAGCAGTAGACTTTCACCCACAACTTCGAAATTCTCTTCGATTTCTACCCAGACAAGATCTATATCCCACAAGAGTAACAAAGCTTGGAAAACCATATTTCCTCAAATTTCCTCGAGCCGACGAAGAAGACTGTAATGTCTTTAGATTTTTTTTTGTTTTTTAATCTTTGCTTCACTTAAAACGACGTCGTTTTGTATATCAATTAATTCTCAACTTCACTTAAAACGACGACGTGAAGCACATCCGTTCCAACGGGGCATACCGACGTGTCATCTGACTCACCTCCGTTTAAATTTTAACGCGGTTGACTAACAGGAATATAGTCAATGCACGTTTTGGCCGAAAAAATTGTATGTGTTGTGATATTCAAATTTTTAGGGGTTCGGTATGTAATTGCACACCAAAATTATCCAGGTACGAATCGGTACCAATTGAAATTGTTCAGGCACTAATCGGCCGTTTTCCCGGCTTTTGCATGGATGGTCACTTATTTTAACTTTCATTAGCATATTAGCACTTTTTGAAATTGTAGTAGAAAGTATCACTTTTTCTACTGTTCAACCCAAAAGTGCTACTAAATAGTATGGGGTGTACGATAATAGACGGTAAACGATGTAGCAATAAGAAGCTTGTACGATAATGGACGAAACACGATTTTTTAAAAAGTGCTACTTCTTACTACACTTTCAAAAAGTGTTAATATGTTAATGAAAGTTAGAATAAGTGATATCCAATGAAAATATCTCAAAGTTTTAGAAAAATAAATTTAGAAATAAATTTCTAAGATAAATACAAGTAAAAACCCAACTATGGTATGATTTTTAAGATGTTTGAACTATATTTATGATAACCTAATATACAAAAAGAAATTATTCAACCAGATTGTAGAAGAATCCATCTCTTGGTAATGGAACTTGTATCTTGCGCACAATTTTATAAGAAATTTTAGAAATAAGGTTTATGTTTATGTTGTCCATAAGGTGTATGTTGTCCATAATATGCGGTTTCAACGATGAAAAAATGACTGAAATGTTACCAGTTTTACGAGTTCAACAATAAACTAGCGATCACAACATGGTTTTATTGTATACATAACTCATCATCCTAGCTTATTCAAACGCACTTTCTGTAGGACCGCAAAAATTCGGAAAGAAAAAGTGTGATTTTAAAGATAAATAAACGATTATACATACATAGATGAAAAGGATATTAAACGAAATGATAGTAAGGAAATCATATTAAAACGAGATCTGAGAAAATGATTCTAGAAAAAAACGAACGCATATGCGAGATTTAATCTATTTTCTTAACTCAATAAATCGCCCGTATTGTGTGACAGTATAAAGCGATTTTTGAATCCCATGATACAACGCGTTTGAGACCGTTTCACAACACTCGAAACGGAATCTACGAACTCTATTCTACAACGTACTCTCTAGACACTTACGTTAAAAGAAGAGAGAGATTGTTGTAAATTTTTCTTTGGTTTTCATTGTGAAAGTGTGAAGAATGAATTAGACTCGATGCATATATATATAGCCGAGGAGAGGAGGTTTAGGCTGCACGCTTTGATCACCACTCTTAGCCTTGGTCGCCAAGCTTATCCATGAGCCCAATGACCCATTTCTCATTTACTTTACATCCAATTTATTAAGCTCATTGGCTTGTTAAATTTAATCCAACAATCCCTCACATGAATAGAAATTACTTCAAACATATGACGACTCGACAAACTCGACGGACTCTAGTGACTAAACTTACTAGATTGACTAGACAGACAGACAGACTTTTCGAGAGTATAAACGAAAATTCACTGTGTCTGAGTAGGTAATATTTTTCAGCTTTGAACCACTCATTGTTAATATATGTCGGGTTTACTTGGTCAGGAGGTAAACATGATGTTTTGAACAACTCGGATTTTGATGTAAACCAAGACAATATATATAACCCAGCTTCATTTCTCGTAGAACTTAGTTCTTTATTGTGTTCATTTTGGCCTTGAACATGCCTGGTTTTTCGTGAGTGAACTTGGAGAATATAGCCTTATCTTCATTTGATATGCTCAAATTAATACCCTAAAAGTATTAAGCAGTAGTTGCAGTAAAGTAGGGGTCGAACACAAGGACTCACGGAAACACACAATAGATTATGAAGTAGAGAATTACGCTAAGAAATCAATAATATTAAAAACAAGACTTAAACTTAAACGGTTGTAAATTCAATTGGGGAAAGATAGGTTCAGGGTTTTTCTCAGGAAATCAATGAATGCATATAAACTAACTAGTCAGGATTCAGATTTAGCACGGTTCTTGAACTTAAATCACTAAAGTATAATTAACCAACTGTCGTTGCGAGAATTATCTAAATCTAAATCCTAGGAATTTCAAATCTCTTTGCGAATCCTAAAGTCTAAATCAGCTTTTAGATCAAGTTTGATTTGTTCACAAAACAATTAAACCAAATCTCTTTGCGAATAGTTATTTTTCTCACCTAAGGTTCTATCAGGTAATTAATCGCACTGTCGTGCCTAATAAATTATCCTAAGATCTAAGTTTCAGATTCGTCAACCTAGAATTAGCTTTGAACACAACCTATGGTGAAGAACTAATTCAGATGGTGAATCCTAATAAATTAATCAATCTAGCATTAAAAGAAAACCCTTATGAGAAAACCCTAAACCTAAAGTGGATCTACTCAGACATGGAAATTGAAGCAATAAACATGTTTGAATAAATCATCAAATAAAACAAAAAGAGTAACAAGAGGGTTCGAAATTTTCTCTCGGACGAACAGAGTCTCAGACTTGTCTTCCTCACAAAGCTCTCTCTCAAAACCAAAGTAAAATAAAGCATAGAACAAAGCATAGCCATCAAAGTAGCTGTAAAACCTAATTAAATAGTCTAAACACGAATTAGGGTCTTCTTGTAAATTTTAAAGTCTTCTGGGCAAGTTCTGCAATTCTTTAAACTTCATTAAAAGTCGCGACTTGTAACCTCCTCGATGGGTGTCGATCGATACCAAGGGGTATCGATCGATGCTTGACGCTTTGACCGGGCACTTAGTCACCAGACTTCAGTTTTGCTCCAGAATGCTCCATAAAACTCCAATATCTCCAATAATGCTCCAAAAGTGCTAAAACCTGTAAAAGACTCTAAAACACTACAAAATAGTAGAAAGACTCTATAAAACGGACTTATATCATGGCTTAAACGGGGTAAAAACTATGATATATCAACTCCCCCAGACTTATCCTTTGCTTGCCCTCAAGCAAATAGAAGACTAAACCAGAGAAAGAGGTTTGAAAACGTAGAGACTCACCTGTTCATGAAACATTGCAATGACCCTTTTCCCAAGCACCCATATGTCGCCTAACCAGCTTTTTGATCTAACCACCATGTACTTCTCCGTAGACATTCTCAGCTTCCTAGACTACACACATTATCTCACAGCATCGTTCAATCAAACCATCCTCGCCAGTTTAATCGCTGTGAATTAATATCAAGAACCTTCTAGATTCTTTCCCAAACAATATCATGACAAGGAACCACCATTTTTCACACTTTTTGTATCGATTTCTCTCCCCCAGACTTATTTATTATTATGTTTTCTTCTTTTTCTTTTTAGATCATGCATATACATATCAAGGTAGGAGACGCGAGTATTGATGGTGTTTGCCACCGAATCCCCGGTTCTTCCCTCTCAAAGTATCAAAGGATGTAGGCGAATAATGGCATCGCAGGAAAATCCTAGCCTCGCTTCCAATCCTTTGTGTGATCATTTCCTCTGAAGTAGAATAATGGGATCGTTGGAAATTTTTCTAACCCTCTACTCAGAAGAAAATCATCTCATATTTTAATGCATCTTATTAATTAACTTGTAACAGGGAGAGAATTATCATTCTTTCAAACACATGGGTTCCTTTGTCTATACGGATGAGGAATCAAGCTCTATGAATACTAACCACATCGATGAAGTGAAAAAATTTGGCTCAAGCTTTAAGAAACTTTGCTGGAAACATGAGTGTCTTCTGGTTAACCGGTCAGTCTTTGGATTTTTCATTAGTCGATCTAGAGCTGATTCTGTAACAATGGTCACTTAGAAGCAAGGTTAGATCAAAAGATTCAAGAAAAAGATCACAGTCTCAGACAAAGTTTTGACTCAATAAAACAACGTATGACTCAAAAACGACTGACTCTAAGAAAAACAAAAACAAAAACAAAGTCAGCGATTACCTCCCCCCAGACTTGAACAACACTGTCCCCAGTGTTATCTAGCCTAGAGTAGGTAAAAGAAAACAAAAGAACAGAATAGAACGAAGAGAAACAAGAAGTTACCGTGCTGGAACATTGAGTATCGATCGACACACAACTTGGTATCGGACGATACTAAGCTTAAACCGATACATATCCTTTCATTCGCGTAGGGTGTCGACCGATACTCAAGGGTATTGATCGACACTCAGGCGATTCCGAGTTTTTGCTTCTTGTTTATCCTGACACAGACACAAAACGAAAAATAAAAAGAAAAAGACTCAAAAACAGACTCACCAGTGGGTTGCCTCCCACCAAGCGCTTGTTTTACGTCACGAGCTTGACTGTACGGACGATCAGTCAGGAGAAACTTGAGAGCTGACTCCAAAACAAGCTCCACAATTTGACATCGCCAGCTTCAGAGTTCTGCTCATCATGCCCTCCACACACTGCCTTCCTTTCTCTTTTAGCTCCGAAGTAAGAAGAACTCTAGCCTTAGAGAATGGTTTCGAGGCACCTTTGCACTTCACCTTGTATTCAATCGAATCCCCATCACACTTCTGAGGGATTAAAGTCATAGAGGGAGCACCCTTCACTCCTTTGCTCTTCGCCTTCTTCTTTCCGTTAGACGTTTTGACGTCTTTCTTGGTGATGATAGAAGGACTATCTAGAAGTTCTATGACAATTGGCTCGTCAGGAGGCTCTTCCAAAAGATTAACTACCAACATCTCTCCTGTAACAATGGTGATGCAAGAGATATGTGTGGGAGTTCCTCTAGGGATGGCTTTGTAGTACACCTCCTTGTCAATGTATGAGAACGAGATGTGCTTGCTGGGTGTGTCCATAATGGCACCAACCGTAGCCATGAACGGTCGTCCAAGAATCAACTGCGTACGAGATTGTGCACTCATCTCCACAATTTGAAAATCAGCAGGAACCATACAATCTTATACTTTAACCAGCAAATCAGGGATTGTACCATATGGAAGTGAGGTGGAACAATTCGCGAATGTGATAGATGACATGGGCGGTCGAATATCAACTCCCAATCTCTCTGCAATTGCCCTTGACACGACATTGACGCTTGCCCCTGAGTCAACGAGAGACTCTTTGAATGCAACTCCAGAGATGGAGCATGGAACGGAGAATATGCCTGGGTCTTCCCTCTTGGTCAACTACCTCAGCGGTAGTGACTTGCTTCTTGCGCTGATGAAGAGTATTTTGATATTTTCCAGGGTTTCTCTGAAATCTTTGAAGGGACTTAGCAGAGGACATCCCTCTAGAGCTTCTTCAAAGGTGGACGAGTGGGGTATCATTCGTACCATCTTCTCAAAGCCACACAGCTGCTTTGGAGTGATGGGGGCTCGGAGGTGTTGGGGAATAGGATTCACCTTCTTGGACTTGTGAAGTCTGTCAACACTAATACGAAGCTCCTTTGCAGTATCTGGATGAGTATCGATCGATACTGAGAGGGTGTCGATCGATGCTTGCTCTTTCGAGACGTCCTTGACAGATTCTTGGACGGGTGTCGATCGATACAAGAGAGTATCGGTCGACACATGAGTGGTGTTTGAATTCTCATCATCAGATATATCATCAACAAAAGAAAGCTCCACAACTAACTTATCCAACATAGCTTTGCATCTGGCGTCCTCCCATTCCTTCTTTGTCATCTTAGGAGGCATTTGATAAGGTATTTTGGGTTTGTACACCCTCTCCTTGACAATCTCTGGTTCTTTCTCGACCTGCGCCTCAGTATCGACCGACACAAAAGTAGTATCGATCGATACATGGGATTTTGGATCACGTGCAGGTGTATGGGCTGGTATCGATCGACACTGGCTGGTATGGATCGATACACGGAGATTTTCTGTCCACACAAAATTTTCTGCTATTTGAGTTTCTAGCATCTTCTGATGAATACTGAGAGACTCAAATTTCCCATTCAGATATGTGTACATAGCGTCTATCTTCCCATTAAGGTTTAGTGTCATCTTCTGCTGTCCCTGAAGAAGTTGTTCAAGCATGGATTCCATCTTACTCTAAGAAGTTATGAGTGGTGTGGGTGGGCATTGATCTTGAAATCCATCTCCATAAATGTGGTTAACAAATTCCACTCCATCTTTTTTAGCAAAACGAACAGCCTTCTGCTGCTTGTCCATCAACAAATCTAACTTAGCATTCACCTCAGCAATCTGACTGCAATCCAAGTTACCAGCTTGTTTCTTGCGTTCCATGTCTGCATTCTTGGTACTATTGCTAGAAACCAAGTTCTCAATAAGCATATAGGCATCGTCAGGATATCTCGTGTAGAATTTTCCATTGCTCGCAGCATCTAGAGCCATCTGATACCTCCAATCGATTCCTCTGTAGAAAGTACCCAGCAGCTGAACCTGAGTCAGACCATGGTGCGGGCAATCTCTCTGATATGACTTGAAACAAATCCAAGCAGCCTTGAGTGCCTTAGTCGGTCCTTGAGAAAACTGAGAAATCTTGTTCCTGAGATCCTCGGATCGTGCATCATCATAGAAGTTGTTCAGGAAGGCAGCCTTAGTTTCTTCCCAAGTAGTCAGTGATCCAGGAGGTAACTGCTTCAGCCAGTAGGTCGCATCTCCACCAAGAGAGTACGGGAAGAGCTTGCAGAAGAGGTAATCATAGGACACTCCATTGCTCTTGATGCTTGTAACCATATCCTCAAACCTCTCAATGTGATCCATAGGGTGTTCATGAGGAAAACCATGAAAAATATGCTGACCCACAAGAGTGTAGTATGCAGGTTTCAGCTCAAATTCATCCCTCTGAAAAGCAGGAAGGCGAATCGCTGATCGATTGGCATAGAACTGATCAGGCCTGTTGTATTCACCAATCGTTCTACCGCGAGCAGCCACAACATTCCCTGCATTCACATCAATTGCAGGGACAATGATATTTCCAGCGACAACAGGAGTAGGTGGAATGATGTTCCCCTCTACATCCAGACGTTTTCCTCTCTCGTTGCACAACTGACCATATTGGTCTCTCAAAGTTCCAGCAGCATCCTGAATCAGAATCATCGTGTTGTTCATCTCTGCTGGCTTCTTTGCTTTCCTGTTTGCACGTTCCAAATTCACACTTGAAACACACTAAGCAAAGCATGTAAGTAACCAAAAACACGTTGAGTATCGACCGACACTGGGTGGTGTCGATCGATATCAACAAAAGAAGATGACGAGTATCGACCGATACTAGGTAGTATCGATCGATACCGATGAACTTAGTCGAAATTCTCAGACTAAAATCTAATGGCGAATTGAGTCCCCGGCAACGGCGCCAAATTTGATATGCTCAAATTAATACCCTAAAAGTACTAAGCAATAGTTGCACTAAAGTAGGGGTAGAACACAAGGACTCACGGAAACACACTATAGATTATGAAGTAGAGAATTACGCTAAGCAATCAATAATATTAAAAACAAGACTTAAACTTAAACGGTTGTAAATTCAATTGGGGAAAGATAGGTTCAGGATTTTTCTCAGGAAATCAATTAATGCAGATAAACTAACTAGTCAGGATTCAGATTTAGCACGGTTCTTGAACTCAAATCACTAAAGTATAATTAACCAACTGTCGTTGCGAGAATTATCTAAATCTAAATCCTAGGAATTCCAAATCTCTTTGCGAATACTAAAGTCTAAATCAGCTTTTAGATCAAGTTTGATTTGTTCACAAAACAACTAAACCAAATCTCTTTGCGAATAGTTATTTTGCTCACCTAAGGTTCTATCAGGTAATTAATCGCACTGTCGTGCCTAATCAATTATCCTAAGATCTAAGTTCCAGATTCGTCAACCTAGAATTAGCTTTGAACAAAACCTATGGTGAAGAACTAATTCAGATGGTGAATCCTAATTAATTAATCAATCTAGCATTCAGAGAAAACCCTTATGAGAAAACCCTAAACCTAAAGTGGATCTACTCAGACATGGAAATTGAAGCAATAAACATGTTTGAATAAATCATCAAATAAAACAGAAAGAGTAACAAGAGGGTTCAAAATCTTCTCTCGGACGAACAAAGTCTAAGACTTGTCTTCCTCACAAATCTCTCTCTCAAAACCAAAGTTAAATAAAACATAGAACAAAGCATAGCCATCAAAGTGGTTGTAAAACCTAATTAAATAGTCTAAACACGAATTGGGGTCTTCTTGTAAATATTAAAGCCTTCTGGGCAAATTCTACAATTCTTCAAACTTCATTAAAAGTCGCGACTTGTAACCTCCTCGATGGGTGTCGATCGATACCAAGGGGTATCGATCGATGCTTGACGCTTTGATCGGGCACTTAGTCACCAGACTTCAGTTTTGCTCCAGAATGCTCCATAAAACTCCAATATCTCCAATAATGCTCCAAAAGTGCTAAAACCTGTAAAAGACTCTAAAACACTACGAAATAGTAAAAAGACTATATAAAACAGACTTATATCATGGCTTAAACTGGGAAAAAACCATGATATATCATCATTCTCTTAGAAATAGCCTCATTTCATACTCACTAGGTGATCTGTGATAACACCGTATTTTTACCCGTTTTACTATTTATTTTAGAACAGTTTAATAAGTGTTTCACTTAGTTTTACATGCATTTATAATTATTTTTGCATATTTGTAGTTTCAAGACTTTTTTCAGGTTCCTTAGGCAAAACGACGCAAATTGGAGAAAACCCAGATTTTGGACAATTTTAGACCGTCAGAAGTTTGACATCCGATGGAGACCTTCTCACCGTCCGATCACGCCCAAATTTGGACACAAGATAGAAATGAGAACTACCTTTCATCCGTACACAATGGAGATTATTCTTATGTAACTACACTCGGTTTCTTACCCGGTTTGCTACTTCGAGTGGGGGATTATCTTGTTCCTACAGATTTCCACGTTGTAGAGGTGATAAAGGATACAAAAAGACCAATTATCCTTGGTGCTTCATTCCTTTCACATGTTGGAACACTAGTCGATTATCCAAATCAACATATGTGTTTCTCGATGATCAAAAAGAATACCTTCTATCCAGCGATTCCCGCTAGGAGTTCTCATTTTATGAACACATGCAGCGGAGATGAACCACACTTAGACCCTGGAGGAGCTACAAAGGACGTTGAAAATGTTCTAGAAGAAGGTACACCCATCACACTTGAAAAAAATATGAAACCGATAATTTCGACATGCGAAAAGATCTCCTTTGATGCATACTCGACCTTTGTTCATATGAGACGTGATGGTGACTTAAATGAAACCAAGGAGAAGCCAAGTATTACCCTAGGACCAGAAAACATCATTGAAGAAGAATAAGACAATGATCCGAGAAAGACGGCCTGAGGCACCTCCACCGCGGTCGCGCCTCCTCCACCCACGGTCGTTCCCTATTCCGCCGCGGTTGCACGCCACCGACCTGCGGCCAAGCCACCTTTCATCGCGGCCACACCTCCTCTACCCGCGGCCACCCCATGTTTTGCAATTTCTCCGGTTGCACGTGATCTTGTCACATCCCTTCGAGCAAACCGTCTTCACCTTGGATGCTTCACCATTTCAGATCATGAAGGACCATTCACCCATGCATCTTTAAACATGATTCGATCTTATAACGTGACGCAAGCCTCATATACTTCAACATACAAGCATCCAACACGTTCGCCAAGCACGGACAATGTTGATGAATCATACTCCAAGAAAGCTCCAAATCTGATTTTCCATTGTGATCCCGGAGGAGATCACCATCTCGGACTTGATGACAGAAATCCCTAGTGGGAATGGCGTGATATGTTTTATACGAAGGATTACAAGGTTAAGATGAAGGAAACTTGTTTTCGGACAAGACCTTACTTCGACTAAGCTCACCAAGCTACCAACGTCGAGCTAAACGACTTTAAACAAAAGCGTTTAATGGGAGACAACCCATTTCGGTACGTTTTTATTTTTAGTTTTTCTTTCTTTTTCTATTAACCTTTTCTTTTTCTTAGTTTCAGGTTTCAAAAAAAAAAATCAAAAAACACAAATGAGAAGACAAAAAGATGAACGCAAGGTTCGAGATTGCTCGGTTCAGCATGAACCGCGAGGAGACGTTTGGCCGCAAAAGAAGCCCGGCTGCGGGTGCAGCACCCCAAGCCACGGCCAGCCCTACTTCCGCCGTGGTCGGTTCAACTGACCCGCGGCGAGCTCCCCTTTGGCCGCGGTCGTGTACCTCTGACCCGCGACCAACTCCCTGCCGTTTGCGATCGATTCCCTTCAATCCCCGATTGATCCCAAACCATTCCCAATCACCCCACACCCATTCCCCATCATCACAACACCATCTTTCATCCCCCATTCCCCACCATTTCATTCCCACATCCATTCCCCAACAGTTCCAGGTAAGTTTTATTTTTCTTGAAACTTTTTTAATTATTACATAGTCTATTTCTCGTCCTTGCTCGATTTATTTCACACTGAGGACAATGTGATTTAAGTCTGGGGGAGGATTCCGTCTTTACTAATCACCTTTTCTTTCATGAGCCTTTGCATTTCGCATTTTTCACGCTTTCTTTAAAAAATTTCAAGTTTTTCATTAAAAGTAGGACTTTAACTTATCGTAAAGATTCTTTATGATGGAATATACTAGCTCTATTATACTTGAACTTTAATTTGACTTACTTTTCTCATCATATGTTTATGCAAAGATAATGAATCAAACATTCATGATGTTCTTTTATGTTTTACCACTTTTTCGTACATGAATGGCCAGCTCATCTTTAGTTGGTACCCCACCCAAAAACTTAACCATTGTTCAAACCTCATGCATCCTACCTTTGTGTCTCATGTAAAGATATGTGCAAAAACGCCAGAGAGGGAGGAACGACACAGTTTCTAGTCACTAAAGACGGAGACTATACGCGATTGGTGGAGGTGAATTCAACAAAGAAGATAGCTTGGTTCTGCCTTGGAAAGCTCACAAACATGGTAAAATTTTGTGCCCCTAAGACTCTATCTCAATAAAAGGCGTTTCCCCCTTTAAAAAAAATCAAAAATAATCGAAAAGGAAAGGAAACTATCGCCTAAAAAGAGTATAGGTTGGCCGAAATACTTGTGAGGCATCCATGGTTCGTTTACGTGAAGTCTGTCATTCCAATCCCACAAAAAATTCTAAGTCTGGGGGAATGACATAAAACTTCTGTTTTTGGAGAAAGGGGGAAGTGCAAAATTTTTACGCAAGAAGATGTGACTAGATGCTGTGGTTCTCAATAGGTCCATCATCTCTTGCTGTTTTGCATAATATCTAGCATCCTCCGGTGAAATTACGGTAACCCAAAACATATTTAACCTCACCTTTAAAAGCCTTTAATACATAGCCTCGATTGTCTTGTTTTGATCCTTTTGATGAGAAGTTCACGTTTGCACTTAATGAATTTCGAGAGCTAGTTGACCTTAATTTTGGATTTTGAAAGTTTATATTTCGTATGACGGATACCGTGTACTAGTGTTACGGGAACTTCTGGTGAGAATTTTCTAGGCCAAGTTGCGTTTTATGTAGTTCGATGGTTATGATTTAGAAGGATGGTCTCCGAGATTTCTAGTTCCTATGATTTTTGTTTGATATTTACGGGCTTTGGTTTTGTTTTGTTTGAGTACAAACAAAGTTTAAGTCTGTGGGTGGGGAAACGGCCGATCCATGCCCGAACTATTCCAAATGGAGCAGATTCGTACCTAAAAAATTTAAGTGTCCAATTACATACCCAGAATCTTAAAACTTTGAAAATCCATACCTGGACTATTTTTTTTTGGCCAAAACCAACTTTGACCCGACTCCGTTAGTCAAACCCATCAAAATGTTAACGGAAACTCTGAGTTGAAACTATAAATCAAAACGTCGTCGTTTTTGATGAGTTTTAGGTTTATAAAAAACACAGTGTAGGGCTCGAACCCACAACCACAAAGTTTAATAATATGCACTCTACCAATTATGGTAGAAGGATTTTTGAAATATGAATATCAAATATAGTATAAGAGTTGTTTTCTCTCTCTCTCTCATCTTCATCCTTCAGAGAGAGAGTTTTTTCTCAACTTTGATGTAAATTCCGATTAACATCGGGTGTCTTTCTGGTTTAATCCGGACTTAATAATTCCGACTTTCGGATTTCATCTCCGACTGTGTTTGGATTTTTTTAGTTAGTTTAGTTTAGTTTGTATCAATCCTTTTGCAGCTCTTTCATCTTCTCCGATCGGAGGAGATAAACGCCATGTGTTGCTCGAAGAAAGAAAATGGGTCGACAATTTGATTCAGATTTTGTGAATTGCGAATCCAGAGAAACATTTTTTAAAACATTTGTCAAATTGGGTTACGTTAATTTCTGGATTTTGTATTTTGGTTGAATTCCCTCTCTCGATCTCTCTTTCTCTGCTTCAACAATGGCGGAGCAAACAAGGAAAAGGTACATTTCAAGCGAGGATCTACGAAACCATAACCAACCTGGAGATTTATGGATCTCCATTCAAGGGCAAGTCTACGACGTCTCCGATTGGGTTAAATATCATCCCGGAAATATCGCCGGTCAAGACGTCACCGACGCTTTTATTTGCCACCTTTATCAAAAAGAAGGAGAGAGAGAGAAAGGTGATAAATCGAATCTGAAGAAGAATCGAGTTTGACCCCTAAAAACCAAATCGAATTTGATAGAGAAGTGATGAATCAGATCTGAAGAAGAAATAAGAATAATCAGAGCTCTGGAAAAATCCCAGATTTCCTGAGAAAACAAAATCTGGAAAAAAGCATAAAGAAGAAGATTGTATAATGTCAATATAAACTATATTTGATATTCATAATTCAAAAGTCCGTCTAGCATAGTTGGTAGAGTGCATATTATTAAACTTTGTGGTATCTGGTTCGAGGCCCAAACTGTGTTGTTTTTTTAAAACCTAAAACCCATCGAAAACGACGACGTTTTGATTTATAGTGCCAACTCAAATTTTCTGTTAACAAATTGACGGATTTGACTAACGGAGTTTGGGTTAAAGTTGGTTTTGGCCAAAAAAAATAGTATATGTATGGATTTTCAAAGTTTTAAGAGTCTGTGTATGGAATTGGAAACTTCAATTTTTCAAGTACGAATCCGTACCATTTGGGATAGTTCGGGCTGGGATTTGCCGTTTTCCCTCTGCGGGTGTGATAACACCGTATTTTTACCCGTTTTACTATTTATTTTAGAACACTTTAATAAGTGTTTCACTTGGTTTTAAATGATTTTATCATGATTTTCATATATTTGTAGTTTCAAAACTGTTTTCAGGTTCCTTAGGCAAAACGATGCAAATTGGAGAAAAACCAGATTTTGAAAAATTTTGGACAGTCAGAATTTCGACATCCGATGGAGATGGAGACCTTTTCACCGTTCGATCACGCCCAAATTTGGACACATGATAGAAGGGAGAACCAACTTTCAAACTCATTTGGTTTCAAGACAATCCAACGGTTCTCTCTCAAGATACATCCAATAGTCTGAAGGCATGTTCTGCAGTCTCGCGAAAGAAGCAAGAGAAGAATTGAAGTTTCAACCTCATACACCAAACACCGCGGGCCCAGGCTCTCCAACCACGGCAAAGACACTCCTGGCCGCGTCCAGAGGCTCTTCAGCCGTGGTGAAACCACCTTTGGCTACGGGTCCAGTCCACGCACACGTGGCCAACCAGATTCGACCCAAAATTAGCTCGTTCGAAGCCCGCTTCAAGCCGACTTCGTTTTCTTTTCAAAGAAACCCTAAGGAAGACCAAAGCAAGAGTTGAAGACCTATAAATACATGTTTTACAGACCCTATTTCGTATGACACATTTTGCCTCTTTTTAGTTTATTTTTTGCAAGTATTTTCTTAAGATTTTGTTCTTACTTTCGAGATTGGTGAAGAAGTTCTCTACGGACTTAGTTCTTAAGCTCGAGAGGCTCCTTCACCAACCTACTGCTCTTAATTTAATTATGCTTTTGCTTTTTTAATCGTTTCCGAGTAGTTCTCTTGTTGGGCAAAGAGATCTCAAGGGGCTTTCATAGATCGATTCATCATTAGGTTTTAGATTAGGGCATCGATTAGGGTTCTTCGTTCTATCCTTATTTTTAAGGGAGAGTTACTTAAATAGCATAGAAATTAGGTAAAATGACTAGACTAGTAAACACATATTTTTTATTACTGAAATGTTTTTCATACCCAAGATGCCCTTCTAAGCATTTGATAACAAAAACGTAATTACAGGAATGCCATTACGTTTTTTTCCACATCAGCGAAAAAACAGGCACGGCGTCTACGTGGCACAAAAACTGCCTACATGTATTATGAAAATCTGCCGCAGAAATTTTTCGTTGTAGTGACGGCAGAGTTATAGGACGAGCGGCTGATTTAAAAGAACGGTCGACTTATTAGTTGGTCGGCTGATTTATATTCATAAGTCAGCCAAATGTCACGGCAGACTTATATGAACCTCGACTGACTTATGAATTTTCGGCTGGCTTAGGAGTACACGACACGACTGATTTATATTCTGACGACCGATTTATGAAAACATTGGCTGACTTATTGCTATGACATGGCCGACTTATTGTTGCCTGCCTGATTTATAGTTAATCCGGCTGACTTATTTGGCTGATTTATTTTGCAACGGCATACATATGCGGGTTAATTGTGGCTGACTTATATTAAATCAGCCGTAATAAGACCGATTTACTTAAAAGCCGGCCTAATTACGGCTGACTAATTAGCGAAAGATTAATTACTGTAATAGTATGCTAGTGACGACTGACTTATATGATGTAGCGCCTGACTTATGTTTTCCACGTGATTTATGTGTTTTAATGGCTGATTACAGGAAACTTTATTAATTACTTAAATAGTATTTTAGTGGCGACTGACTTATAGTTTTGTTTGATGGCTGATTTTATATGGCTGATTTATAATTTCGTTTGATGGCATGTTTCCAGGTCAGCAAAATAAAGATTACATCAAGCTCTAAACACATTATTAGGTTTAGCCGCCGTAAGCCCTTTTCTTCGTCGTTGTTCTTCATCTTCTCCATTCTTCATCATTCTACATTTTTTCGAGCTTTATACCAAAACTAAATTTCGGAGAGGATGGATTCGATAATAATTGTTTGCGGTACATGGGTTCTCAAAAATCGATATGTATTCAACGCCGACAAGAGAGGGTGTAGAGTTCTACAAGTTAACGAAGAGACAACCTAAAAAAATCTTGTGGATATGATAATGGAGGATTATGGTTTGGAGTCGCGAAGCTGTAAGATTCAGCTGAGCTACATGTTCTCCAACAAGATTTTGAAAAAAATGTCGTACGATACTCCACCGGTTTATGTCTGTAATTCTCAACAATTTCTCGGTTTTCAAATGCTAAGGAAAAACGATCAGCTACGTCTTTGTGTAGAAGTTACAGAGAATGAGGATTGCGAAGTTATTCAGAAGGACAAAGTGGTGGACAAGATGAAACGGCCATTCAGTCATGTCTCAAAAGAGGAATTTAAAGAAGAATGTAACGAAGAATACATTGGGAGTTATGAAGATGATGGTGTTTACAAAGACAAAATTGAAGATGAAGAAGATGTGTGTAATCTAGGAAAATCTATGGATATATGCGAGGACAAAGACGAAGTTGAAGATGAAGAAGATGGCGAATTTGACAGCAGATTTGATATGATTGACGACCCGGATGGTGCATCATCTGATGATGATAACTTTAGTTTATATGGGAAGCCTCGAAAAGAAGATGAAGATTCACCGACGTTGCCTCCTAAGAAGAGACCTCAGAATATTGCGATGAACGAATCGAAAGGAGCTGGTGAGTTTCTCAGGTTTGATATGGAGTCTCTAAATATCGTTGAAGGCTAGCGATACGAGAGAAAAAAGATCTGGAGATACGACTGAAACTTCTTACACTGAGGGATCGATTTGATTTTGATGTACCAATATCGAATGCGGAAACGCTCATTGTTCGGTGTTGGGTAAATGGATGTAGCTGGAGAGTTCGTGCTTCTACAAAAGGAAAATCCCCAGAATTCTATGTTCGTATCTACGATTTAGAACACACATGTTCTGTAACTGAGTGTTCTAATCGATCCCGACAAGCAACACCAGATATTTTGGGACTCTTATACAGAGATTTTCTCGGTGACATTGATTCGTCAGTTCTACCTAGACATGTCGGAGTAGCTATTACTAAGAATTTTGGTATCAAGGTAATACATTCAATTTCAGCTGATTTATTAGTACGAAGCGGCTAATTTATTAGTACGAAGCGGCTGACTTAAATGTACGATGAGGCTGACTTATATGTACGATGAGGATAACTTAAATGTATGATGCGGCTGACTATATATACGATGCAACTGACTTATAACTGATTTTTTTTATGATTGTTTATAGATGGATTACTGGAAGAGCCATATGACATTAAGATTTGCAAGACATATCTATTTGGAGACTCCTGAGAAGGGGTTTGAAGATTTACCTTCTTACATTCACATGAAAAAGGGCAAATTCGGGTATAGTTACGCTTCTTCATATTGATGATTGCGGAAGATTCAAGTATTTGTTCATTGCATTTGGTGCGACCTTGAATGGATTTGCTTTTATGCGTAAAGTAGCCGTTGTCGATGGTACATTTCTCCATCGAAAATACAAAGGGACTCTACTTACATCAACAACTCAGGATGATAATTTTCAGATTTTCCCAATAGCGTTCGGTGTGGTTGACACTGAAAATGATGATTCTTGGCAATGGTTTTTTACGCAGCTAAAAATTATTATTCCTGATGATAAGGGTCTTGCGATCATCTCGGATAGGCATAAGTCAATTGGGAAAGCAATTGAGAATGTGTATCCGTTGGCGGCTCAGGAAATTTGCACGTACCATTTATATAAGAACATTTTGGTACAGTTCAAAGGTGGAAGTTTGTTCCGTATGGTGAAGAAAGCTGCAAAGTGTTTTAGAAGAGCTGAATTTGATGAGGTCTTCGATGAAATTGAAGCGTGTAATCCTGAACTTCATGGCTACCTCCAAAGAGCGGATGTTAGAATGTGGTCACGTGTTCATTTCCCGGGCGATAGATATAATTTGACGACAACAAATATAGCGGAATCAATGAACAAAGTTCTTTCACATGCTAGAAGTTTCCCAATTGTTTGACTCTTAGAATCGATAAGGTCAATGATGATGAGATGGTTTGCTGAGCGGCGAGAAGATGCAAGGACGATGAAAACAACACTTACCCGTAGTGTTGAAAAATTATTGGAGGTAATTACGTTACATAGATGATTGATTCTTATCATTTGTACCAGCCGAGATTCAATAAAAAAATTCTTGATAACAGGTCCGTGTGAGTGGTGCCAAACTTGCAACGGTACAAATGATTGATTTTTATCATGTACAAGTTACATGCGGATCATCGTTGCATGTTGTGAATTTGGATGCGAGAAGATGCATTTGACGTCGTTTCGACATCGAGAAATTACCCTGCGTACATGCAATCGCAGCTGCCGAGACGAGAATTTTTTTTCGTATCTCACTGTGTAACCCATACTATTACCGGGATTATTTGGTTAACACCTATGATGGTTCAGTTATGCCTGTAGATTCGGCGCTCCGTGTTCTAGAACATGTAGCTGAACAAGTGTGCATGCCCCCAGTTGTTCGTCAACAACCTGGAAGACCTAAGAACTCAAGATTTAAATCATGTTTGGAAAAGGTAAGTGAGAAGAAACGCCCTAGAAAACAACACACTTGTTCTCGTTGTAATCAGGGTGGGGATAATGCGAAAACTTGTAAAACTTAACGGTGTTTGGTAGATGACAAATCGGCCATAAAGAACGGTGTAAACTTAACGGTGTGTGATAAGTCAGCCATAATAGATGACAAATATGCCATAAAAGTGTTTGGTATGGTTCATAAATCAGCCATACCTCAAATCTGTGTTTCAAGGTTTAAGTAATAATTGTATTTTAATATTAAGTAATTTTAAGGTTTAAGGTTTAAGTAAGAATTCAATTTGGGCGTGAATATCGACGAAATTGAAGTTCCCCACCTAAACTTTTTGTAATCTCGAGACACCGCATGCATCCCTATGTTTCTGTCGTAAATCAACCATAACAGTGTCTGGTATGGTTCGTAAATCAGCCATAACGGTGTTTGGTATGGTTAGTAAATCAGCCATACCTCAAATCGGTCAGTTGTAAATCAGCCATACCTCAAATCTGTGTTTCAAGGTTTAATTAATAATTTTATTTCAATATTAAGTAATTTTAAGTCTTACATCAACAATGGGTTATATCTGTAAGATTTACACTTCTTGTATGTTTATTCTTATCATGTTCATCTCAAAACCTAAACCACATACAATATAATCCTTATATATAGAAACAAGATAATCCTTACCATATCTTCATCAATGGGTTATATTTGTAAGATTTACACTTCTTTTATGTTTATTCTTATCATGTTTATCTCAAACCCTAAACCACATACAATATAATCTTTATATATATAGTAACAACATAATCCTTACCATGTCTTATATATATGACTAACTATATTAGACTTAAACCCTAAACCCTACATTACTTGTTTTGTAGTAACTATGTTATCATAGATAAAAAAAAAAAAATCCCCTAATTCAATGTAAAACTCGTAATCCCATAAATTCAAAAATATTTGTTTGACAAGTCGGCCATAATAGATAAAAAATCGGCCATGAAGTTGTATGAATGTGTTGGAAACCAAAAAGATGAAAAATTTGAATTTTATAAAATGAACGACAAAAAAAAAACAAAACAATTGAATTTTCAAACGATTTGAATTATAATTCAATTTGGGCGTGAATATCGACGAAATTGAAGTTCCCCACCTAAACTTTTTGTAATTTCGAGACACCGCATGCATCCCTATGTTTCTCTCGTAAATCAGCCATAACAGTGTCTGGTATGATTCATAAATCAGCCATAACGGTGTTTGGTATGGTTCGTAAATCAGCCATACCTCAAATCGGCCAGTTGTAAATCAGCCATACTTCAAATATGTGTTTCAAGGTTTAATTAATAATTTTATTTCAATATTAAGTAATTTTAAGTCTTACATCAACAATGGGTTATATTTGTAAGATTTACACTTCTTGTATGTTTATCTCAAACCCTAAACCACATACAATATAATCCTTATATATAGTAACAACATTATCCTTACCATGTCTTCAACAATGGGTTATATTTGTAAGATTCACAATTTTTGTATGTTTATTCTTAGGGATATCATGTTCATTATATGTTTGAATTCGTAATCCTACATTATATGTTTGAATTCGTAAACCCTAAATCATACATTATATGTTTTAATTCGTAATCTCATAAATTCAAAAATACTTGTTTCATAAGTCGGCCATAATAGATGACAAATCGGCCATAAAGTTGTATGAATGTGTTGGAAAGCGACATCGTTTTGGTCATTTGGGGGAAAACTTATATAAGGGTTCTAGATCTCTCTGACACTGGGTTTGAGAGTTCGGGGAATTGTGAGTGCGAAAAAGACGAGTCGATTCGAATTCGGAAATTATGAGCATGGGTGATCAAGGAAGAGGGTTCCCGACGCACTGTAGATGTGGTGAACGTTGTAGATTGCTTACATCAAAAATGGTGACAACCCAGGAAGACTATTTCATACTTGTCGATTCGGAGATGAGGTAATGATGCAATTGGTTTCGATTTAGGGTTTCTATTTTCCATTATATGTTATTTCCCATTTACAGTTTATATTGTTGTTTGTATGTTGTAGAAGAATCGTTATCACTTGTTCAAATGGACTGATGAATCAATGGTTGAAGAGATTGAGGATATGAAACCGAAGATTGATGATCTTGAAAGTGCTTCATTCACCTTCGAAAAGGGATTACAAGCCTGTAACTCTGAAATCGAGACTCTGAAAATGGAGACTCGGACTTGTGAAACAATGGTATGTGGTTTTGAGAAAGAGTTAAGAAGTTTTGAAAAAGAGATAGACGATTGCAAAATGGAGCTAAGGGGTTTGAAGAACATGATTGTGTGTGTTGTGGTGATAGTTATTTTGTACAAGTTATTTATGTAACGTTATAAATCGGCCACTATTAGTTAAGACTATATTTATAAATCGGCCATAACTAGTTTGTTCAAAATGAATAAGTCAGCCATCATGCGCATCACTTGCTAAAATAACGTACATAAATCGGCCATCACTAGTTTGGACAAATTAGATAAATCGGCCATCACTAGTTTGGACAAAATAGATAAATCGGCCATAATGCTAAAATAACGTATATTAATCGATAAATCGGCCATAATGCTAAAATAGCGTACATTAATCGGCCATCACTAGGTTGTTCAAAATATATAAGTCAGCCATAATGCTAAAATAACGTACATAAATCGGCAACCATTAGTTTGTTCTAATAATTGGTTAAATTGTGCATACATGTCAGGTGCCTCATCAAAAATCTCCGCAGCCATCTTTAACCGTAAGGCCTGCATATTTCTGTCACTGAGGCCTTCAAAAGAGACACCAAGCGCAAGAACTCGATATACTTCAACGCATACACACCACAATCACCAGGGTTTAGGTTTTGAGGGATGCCTGTCTTCCTTCTGAACAATAACTGCTTAGAGCTTACCTTTCGAATTTCAGGAGGAATGACTTCGTTCAAAAGTGCAGGTATCATTCGCATGAACGGCCTAGCTGTTTCCATAATTTTCTTATCTTGTGCGGGTGTTCCTTCTCCAATGATGCTATCATAAGCAACTATCTTCTCATTCACCAAATCAATGTGCAACGCTATCCAGTGATTGCCTCCAACTTGGTAAACTAAATACAAGTGATCAACATCGTATATCCACCTTTTATGTGTCGGCATGTCAGCAGGAAGCAAACCGTTTGCTAAATCAAGATACCCATCTTTGAATTTCCAATTCTTAGGATTAATGTTGAACTGCGCATACTCCTTCATCCACATACTAATGAACCATTGGTCGACAAACGCAATTCGATCATTGTGGAAAGGGCATGGAACTTTATGGTACCTTTTCCAGAGGACTCTCATAAACGAAGACAAGTGCTGTAAGTAAGAACAATATCAATAAGCCAGCCATCAAATATCAATAAGTCAGCCATCAAATATCAATAAGTCAGCCATTAAATATCAATAAGTCAGCCATCAAGTATAAATAAGTCAGCCATAAAATATTTTTACTTACATAATCATACAACCATCCGTAATTAGTTCCGGGAGGCCAATCTTGTCGCGGAGTGATGAGAACCCTGTAGAACTCAATTTCTGGAGGCGCTTGTCCAAGTGGAGTAGACCTAATGAATAAACACAAACAATTATATTCAAATAGTGGTAGATAACTCAATCAGAAATTAATCACCGTACATACTCAAATGGTTGGAGGTAATTTAAAAGTGTCTCCACTTTAGTCTGATTAACCGGCTTCAGTGGATCGTAGATTGTTGGTGAAGGAACCATACCCTTCATCATACACGTCAATCCATCGTTTCCAATATACGGATACAATGGTGGTGGCGGAAATGTTTTCTTCGACGGAATACCACCTTCATCTAGTTTCGTAAGAGCACCATGAATCGCTTCTATTGCATTTCCCAGTAATGAATGCCTAAGCCTATCCTCTTCAGTGTCAAATCCATCAGATTCAAACATCAACTGGTTCTCTTCTTCCCGAACTTGCTCGGTTATATCAACTACTTCACTATCAGCTTCCTTCCTCTCAATGGTTGGTTTCATCATCTTTTTGTTCGCCTCTTTTTTATCCTTCACTTCTTTCTCATTCTTCTCACCATTGTTTTTCTTCTCTTCTGCCTCTTTCTTCCCATTGATTTTCTTGTTCTTGTCTTCTCCCTCTTTCTTCTCATTGATTTTCTTGTTCGTGTCTTCTCCCTCTTTCTTCTCATTGATTTTCTTGTTCTTCTCTTCTGCCTCTTTCTTCCCATTGATTTTATTCTTCTTCTTCATTTCCTCAAACTCCTTACCCAAATTGCGGATCGGCTGTATAAAGTAAAGAAAATAAATTAAAGGATTCGTATTGATTAAGAAATTATTTCTGGCATTTTTGACTTACCCGACTAGTGAACTCTTGATCTTTCCCAATCTTCGAGTTGCCATCTTTAGACATGGATTGGTTTATTTCACCAGTTACTATGCGCTCTTTCATCTCCTTAAATTCTTTCTCTAACGTCCCAACTCTGTCTTCAAAAAAAGTTATTCTATGACCATACTTTTCGTCAACTTTTGTTTCTAGCCTACTTTCTATACCTCCAACCATTCCGCCACTGTTTTTATCCATATCATCAAACCTTGTGCATAGTTTCTCCACCATTTGCATAAGGCCAGTGACATACACATTAGTATCGGAATCTTGGGAGTCATCCTTCTCATCTGCTAGTTTTTCACTATCATCAGCCTTTTTCTTCTTTTTCTTCTTCTCCACTTCTTCCCCACCAGCTACATGACTTTCTTGTTTTTTGCGTTTCTTAGTCTCATTCACATCCCAATAACCTTCAACAAACTTATCTTGAAGTATGTCGACTATCAAGTTATGGAGTTCTACGTCATCATCTTTACATTTATCTTCACCTTCCCACTTAGGATATATCTCAGCCTCCAACTTCATAATCATCTTCCTAACACGGACCTACAAACATTAATAAGTCAGCCATCAAATATTAATAAGTCAGCCATCAAATATTAATAAGTCAGCCATCAAATATCATTAAGTCAGCCAACAAGAACATAAATCAGCCATCATGTAAAACATAAATCAGCCATAAATCAGTTGTCAAGTGTGCATAAATCAGCCATTAATGTAAAATCATCCTTCACGCAAACATAAATCAGCCATCAAATATGTAAATCGGCTGTCAAGTGTGCATAAATCAGCCATCAATATAAAATCATCAGACTCGGGTTTTGAAATTAAAGTCCGGAATATGGCCGGAAAATTGATTATGGGGCCATCGATTATGGAAAATTAACTATATAACTTTCTAAAATCGTTGACTTACAGTAGTTAGCTTCTACCTTTGAAATGATGAAAATCCTTCAAACCTTAGAAAATGGTGCGTATGTGGTTTTGTTAATAGACGAAATGCGACTGCGGCGAGGCGGACGAGACGAGTCGCAATCAGAAGAGACGAACAGGCAACACCGGCGGTTCAGCAATCGCCCAGAGAGGTTTTCTTTTTCCTGTTAGTGATGAGAAGATATTGAATCGACACTTTTTCTCTATATTAGTAAATTAGAAGAAACTGAATCGTCATATTAATTAATAAAAAATCTCACTTAAAAGACACAAATCATCCATCATATTAACATAAATCAGCCTTCACGCAAACATAAATCAGCAATCATACAAACATAAATCAGCCATCAATATAAAATCATCAGACTCGGGTTTTGAAATTAAAGGCTGGAATATGGCCAAAATATGGCCGGAAAATTGATTATGGGGCCATAGATTATGGAAAATTAACTGTATAACTTCATAAAATTGTTGACTTACAGTAGTTAACTTCCACTTTTGAAACGATGAAAATCCTTCAAACCTTCGAAAAGGGTGCGTAGGTGGTTTTGTTAATAGACGAAATGCGACTGCGGCGAGGCAGACGAGACGAGTCGCAATCGGAAGAGACAAACAGGCAACACCGGCGGTTTGGCAATCGCCCAGAGAGGTTTTCTTTTTCCTGTTAGTGATGAGAAGATAGTGAATCAACACTTTCTTTCTCTATATTAGAAGAAACTGAATCGTCATATTAATTAATAAAAAATATCAATTAAAGATATAAATCAGCCATCATATTAACATAAATCAGCCTTCACGTAAACATAAATCAGCCTTCACGCAAACATAAATCAGCCATCAATATAAAATCAGCTGTCAAGTGTGCATAAATTAGCCATCAATGTAAAATCATCATACTCGGATTTTGGAATTAAATGCCGGAATATGGCCGGAAAATTGATTATGGGGATATCGATTATGGAAAATTAACTGTATAACTTCATAAAAAATTAACTGTGTAACTTCATAAAAATTACAGTAGTTAGCTTCCACTTTCAAACGATGAAAATCCTTCAAACCTTCGAAATGAGACTGCGACGAGGCGGATGAGACGAGTCGCAAACGAAAGAGACGAACATGCAACACCGGCGGTTAGGGCATCATCGATTATGGAATCATTAATCAATTTCTGTAATTTTTTTTCAAAATTAACCCTAAATCTCACTTAAAAAATATAAATGGCATTATCGTTAATTACAGTTTGCACGCAGCCCTTAATGGATATTTTCTTTAAAAGTTGTATCATTTAAGTAATATCAAAAAGGTATATATTACTCTAGTCATATCACAACGTTTTTGTGCTATTTGAGTAATTATCTCTATTTTAATGCATGTTTGCTTGATTAGCTACCTTGCAACTGATCTTAGATATTTTTAGAGCTACAAACGTATTGGTTCTATATGTTTGAACTAGTGTAGGTGAGCAAAACTGATGAGGACATCGGCTCTAGAACCGACCCAAATGAGATGCCCATCGTCCCAGAAGGTCCCATGACCCGTTCCAAGGCCAAACAGCTCAGAAGAAGATTCGGGACGGCCATACAGGCTTTCGTCAACTCACCCGGGCCAGGCGACCTATTTCAAGTTTTAGCCGAGAGAAAAGAGCCTGTACCGGATGATAGTCCGAATGACCTGATCGTCACTGAGGGAGGTAAGTTCTCTCGTCCAAGTGACCATTCTAAGACTAACAGGACATGTGGTTTTCGTCCCATAGCCACAGAACCAGTTCTAGCCAAGGAACTTTGCTCGAAGACGGTTTTAGCCGAGACAGAAGGGCCAAATCCAAACGATGGCCCAAACGACCTGATCTTCACTGAGGGAAGTAAGTTCTCTCGTCCAAGTGAATATTTTAAGGCTAACAGGACGAGTAGTTTCCCTGTTAGAGATGCAGAACAGCCAGCTGCTTCACACACAAGCCGCCTAGCCGGGAAGGGCCAACAATGGGCTAACGAAGGTGTTGAAGCCAAGGAATTGCAAGAGCTTGAAGAGGATGGTTTCTCTGTTCAAGAAGACCTCCTAGAAGATTTCACCAAGTCATGGCACGCACGGGACGCACCGAAGCCAGAGTCACCTTCAAAGGCGCCTCATGCACCACCGTGGGCCACTTCGCATCAATGTAAGCTGTTTACATTATACACTGTCTTTGCAGGTACTTCAAGCTCTAAAGACCACTTCAAAACGACACCAAACGATTAGTTTAGGTGTCTCGGCCAAACTTTCCTTTTCTTGCTTTAATGAAACGATGCACTTTTGTTTTTAGCTAGGGATGCGGATTTTCCTTATTTGTGTTCTTTTGTTTTGTTTGGTTTTTATGTCTTTTTGCTTTGTGATTTCATTTGACCTAAGGGTCCCCTAGCTGACGAGCCATATATAAGGTTCCCCTGCAGCCTTGTAATTTTTCACCTTTGATATTAATAAAAACGCCGCATTTCCCGTAGAGAAGTGATTTCTCTTTTTGTTCTTGTTCTTGTTCGTGTGACTCGACCAAGACCAAGTCCTGCACCGTATCAGAGAGTAATCTCCCCTCTGTGTCGTGTATTCACTCCACCATCAGCCCATTCATCGACTCCACACGAGAGAAGCGATCGCCATCGTGTCAAGTCCACTCACCATCGACCATCGACCGACTAAAGGAGAGGGCGACCGCCTGTCTTTAGTCCCACCGACTATCCGGTTAAGACCTCACCACCGAGGCTTACACCATCTGGTATCAGAGCCAAAGGTTCCACCTTTGGTTTCTCTATCCCTTTTGCTTCAAGTTATTTTCATAGTTTTATCGCTAGGATTGTTAGTATCGTCTAAGAAATTCAAAAAAAAAAAAAACAAATTTTGATTAGGGTTTTATTAGATCTGTTCGTATCACCTTGTTAGTTCAAAGAAAAGCAAAAAAAAAAAAAATTAGAAGTCTAGATCTTTCGCAAATCAAAAAAAAAAAAAAAATAGGAAAGTTGCCATATCGCTACTAGCACATCGGAAAAAAATTCCTTTAAAGGAATTTTAGAATATTTTTTCCTGCGTGTTTTAAGACTTGTGAATTGCTTAGGACCCTTGTTAGGACGTCTAGTAAATTTAGCAAAGGTTTTAAAATAGTTTCAAGTCACATTCCGAAATTTTTTTGTGAACCCACTCGGTATTTGACGAAGTTGTTGTTTTTGAGTAAATTCTTAAACAGCCGACTAACGACCATGGGAGACGAAGCCAACAACGTCCCCCAAGATGCCATTATGCAGATGCTTACGGCCATGAGAGACGAGCTGAGAGGATTTGGCCAAAGGCTAGGCCAGCTCGAGCAGCCGCAACTAAGAGAAGCCGAAGGAGCTCAACAACCGGCGAGAAGGAATGCCCCTATGAACGACCAGCAAGATGCGACACATGATGACCGTGACAGCATGCCGGAGATGGAGGACGACTTTCCCCCTGATCCCATACGTCACCTGAACCAAAGGAGACGTGATCCCATTAGAGGGCCTCGGCCAAGAGAGCGTGAGCCCAATCATGACATGAAATTGTCACCTCCTACTTTTGCAGGAAAGTCAAATCCGGAAGTGTATTTGGACTGGGAAAGACGCATGGAATACATCTACGAATGCTATGGCTATGGAGAAGGCAAGAAGATAGCCTTGGCAGCCGCACAACTCACCGAAAATGCACTTGCATGGTGGGATAGGACTGTAGCCGAAAGAAGAAGGCAACTCTTTGGGCCGGTCCAAACGTGGCATGACATGAAGTATCTCCTAAGACTAAGGTATGTGCCTGATCACTATCACCGTGACTTGCAAAAACGTTTCAGGAAGCTAGCACAAGGCAACCGGACCGTAGAGGAGTATTTTGAAGAGTTTGAGAAACTGATGAACTCATTGGAGTTAGAAGAATCCGAAGAGGCTTTGATGGCTCAATTCATCGATGGGCTTCAAGAACGTATAGCTAGGAAGGTGGAGAGAACTAGGTATAGTGGGCTTCATGAGCTACTACACCTCTCGGTGCAAATAGAGCAACAAATCAAAAGAAAGACCTCGCTTTCCAACCGACCCAAGAGCAACCCGCCTTGGCAAGCAAGTAGCAGCAAGCCGGTCGACAAAGGAAAAGCTGTCGAGATCGACTCTCGGTTCAAGAGCAAAACCAACGACTTCTTCAAGTCATCCCGGCCAGAACAAGGTAAGTTCCCTAACACTAGTCAAGCTAGAACTCATGATATTACCTGTTTTAAATGTCAGGGAAGAGGACACTATGCTAGAGACTGCCCAAACCAAAGAGTCATGATCCTTACGGCGAGTGGTGGATATGAATCTCAAGACGAGATGGAAGAAGAAGTAGATGGAGCTGATGACGACGTTGAGTACCCAGATACTGGTGATCTACTAGTAACTAGGCGAGTCCTTAGCGTGCTGATTCAACCAGAAGAGAAAGTTCAAAGAGAAAACTTGTTCCACACACGATGCACCATTAACAACAAGGTATGTAATCTTGTAATAGATGGAGGATCTTGTGCTAATGTGGCTAGCAAGTTTATGGTAGACAGGTTAGGCTTGGAGAAGACTAAGCACCCTAGGCCCTACAAACTACAATGGCTCAATGACACCACGGAGCTCAAAGTGACGGAGCAAGTGAGTGTTCCCTTTAGCGTAGGTAAATATCAAGACCAGGTGCTTTGCGACGTAGTTCCTATGCAAGCTGGCCATCTCCTGCTGGGGAGACCGTGGCAATTTGACCGTGCCACTATTCACAATGGCCGGACAAACTACTACTCATTCATGCACAAGGAGCGAAAACACAATTTGGCCCCTCTAAGCCCGACAGAAGTGCAAGAACTACAAGCCAGGATGAGCAAGGAGGCCAAGGTAAGTGTCTCTAATCTATACCTCAATGCTGGTGGTTTAAAACGTGCTATGAGTGCCGAAGGCACTATATTACTAATGCTTTTTAAAGAGTGTCTAAGTACAGAACACAAAGAACTAGCATTGCCGCCGGAAGTAGATGCTTTGTTAAGCAAATTTAGAGATCTATTCCCTGAAGAGAATCCACCAGGCCTGCCCCCTCTACGAGGAATAGAACACCAAATCGACCTTGTCCCAGGCTCCGCCTTACCAAACAAGGCCGCCTATCGAATGAATCCCGAAGAGACTAAAGAATTGGAGAAACAAGTTCGGGATTTACTAGACAAAGGCTACATAAGAGAGAGCCTCAGCCCATGTGCGGTTCCCGTGTTGTTAGTGCCAAAGAAAGATGGCACTTGGAGAATGTGTGTGGATTGCCGAGCTATCAACAATATCACCATCAAATACCGGCACCCTATTCCACGCTTAGACGACATGCTGGACGAACTAAGTGGGTCTACTATCTTCTCAAAGGTAGATTTGAAAAGTGGATACCACCAAGTCAGGATGCGTGAAGGAGATGAGTGGAAAACAGCTTTCAAGACCAAGCAAGGGCTGTACGAGTGGCTAGTCATGCCTTTCGGCTTGACCAATGCACCAAGTACATTCATGCGACTAATGAACCAGGTTCTTCGTGCCTATATAAGTAAATTTGTAGTGGTCTATTTTGATGATATACTTATATATAGTAAGAACGTACAAGATCATCTCAAACATCTAGAACTAGTGCTTAAATCACTTCGCAAGGAAGGCCTTTATGCTAACCTTAAGAAGTGCACATTTTGTACTAACCAACTTGTGTTCTTAGGCTTTGTAGTAAGTGAACAGGGACTACAAGTGGATGAGGAGAAGGTCAAAGCCATAAGAGATTGGCCCACGCCGACGTCTATAGGGCATGTTAGGAGCTTTCATGGCTTGGCAAGCTTCTACCGACGGTTTGTGAGGGATTTCAGTACTGTTGCTGCCCCACTCACAGCTGTGATCAAAAAGAACGTGCCATTCACATGGGGAACAGCTCAAGAAGCTGCCTTCAACGAACTCAAAGATCGACTCACTCAAGCACCGGTTCTTGCCTTGCCCGATTTCGATGAAATGTTCGAAGTAGAGTGTGACGCATCCGGCTTAGGAATTGGAGCTGTGCTACATCAAAGGAAAAGACCCGTAGCCTTCTTTAGTGAGAAACTAAGTGGAGCCACGCTGAACTATCCGACTTATGACAAGGAGCTCTACGCTCTTGTACGGGCATTAGAGACTTGGAAACATTACTTGCTGTCCAAGGAGTTCATCATTCATACGGATCATGAGACTCTTAAGCATTTGAGAGGTCAGACCTCACTAAAGAGGAGGCATGCCAAGTGGCTTGAGTTTGTGGAGACGTTTCCCTACGTCATCAAATACAAGAAGGGGAAAGAAAATGTAGTAGCCGATGCCTTGTCAAGGAGGCATGCTCTCATATCAACAATGGAGGCCAAAGTGCTAGGATTCGAACACATCAAAGACCTCTACAAAGATGACCCTGACTTCAAAGAATGCTACGCTAGTCACGGCAAAGGAATATACGGTCCATTCTATCTCCAAAATGATTTTCTTTTTAGAGGTAGACGTTTATGTATTCCACAGGGGTCAATGAGGGAGTTAGTGCTTAGTGAAGCACATGGAGGAGGATTGATGGGGCACTTCGGTGTAGACAAGACCTTGGCCATAGTAAAGGATCATTTCTATTGGCCACACCTCAAGAAAGACGTGAAGAGATATTGTTCAAGATGCGTCCAATGCCGAAAAGCCAAATCCAGGTCACATCCTCACGGTCTTTATCTCCCTTTACCTATTCCTAACGCCCCATGGGTAGATCTTTCGATAGACTTTGTTTTAGGACTCCCCAAGATCCGACACCAAGATTGCATCTTTGTTGTTGTGGACCGGTTCTCTAAGATGGCACACTTCATCCCGTGTGACAAGACGAATGACGCGACCAACATTGCTAATTTGTTCTTCAAGGAAGTGGTGCGCCTACATGGAATTCCGAGAACTATAGTATCCGATCGCGACACAAAGTTTTTGGCTCATTTTTGGAGGACCTTGTGGAGGAAGCTAGGAACCAAGCTCCTTTTCTCCACTACATGTCACCCCCAAACAGATGGTCAAACGGAAGTGGTAAACCGTACACTTGGCACGTTACTTAGAGCTACTCTTGGTAACAACATGAAAACATGGCTTGATTGCATTCCATTCATAGAATTTGCGTATAATAGGGCTGTTCATTCGGCCACTAAACTATCTCCTTTTGAAGTTGTCTATGGATTTAACCCACTATCTCCAGTAGATCTAGTGCCTCTTCCTCAAATAGAACAGGTCAATCAAGACGGGCTTAGGCGTGCCGAGCTCATCAAGGAGTTGCATGAGAGAGCTAAAGCCAATATTGAGAAGAAAACCGAAGGGTACAAGAGGAGCCATGACAAAGGCAGGAAGGAGCTCACCTTTGAACCAGGAGATTGGGTCTGGCTACATATGACCAAAGAAAGATTCGCGGACAAGCGTGCATCCAAGCTCGCTCCAAGAGGCGACGGTCCATTTAAAGTTCTAGCCAAAATAAACGACAATGCCTACAAGCTAGAGCTGCCAGGTGAGTTTAATATCTCACATACATTCAATGTTGCTGATTTATCTTCCTTTGATACAGGAGATCCAGTTTTGTGGACAAAACCTCTTGAAGAGGGAGGGAATGATGAGGACATCAGATCTAGAACCGACCCAAATGAGATGCCCATCGTCCCAGAAGGTCCCATGACCCGTTCCAAGGCCAAACAGCTCAGAAGAAGATTCGGGACGGCCATACAGGCTTTCGTCAACTCACCCGGGCCAGGCGACCCATTTCAAGTTTTAGCCGAGAGAAAAGAGCCTGTACCGGATGATAGTCCGAATGACCTGATCGTCACTGAGGGAGGTAAGTTCTCTCGTCCAAGTGACCATTCTAAGACTAACAGGACATGTGGTTTTCGTCCCACAGCCACGGAACCAGTTCTAGCCAAGGAACTTTGCTCGAAGACGGTTTTAGCCGAGACAGAAGGGCCAAATCCAAACGATGGCCCAAACGACCTGATCTTCACTGAGGGAAGTAAGTTCTCTCGTCCAAGTGAATATTTTAAGGCTAACAGGACGAGTAGTTTCCCTGTTAGAGATGCAGAACAGCCAGCTGCTTCACACACAAGCCGCCTAGCCGGGAAGGGCCAACAATGGGCTAACGAAGGTGTTGAAGCCAAGGAATTGCAAGAGCTTGAAGAGGATGGTTTCTCTGTTCAAGAAGACCTCCTAGAAGACTTCACCAAGTCATGGCACGCACGGGACGCACCGAAGCCAGAGTCACCTTCAAAGGCGCCTCATGCACCACCGTGGGCCACTTCGCATCAATGTAAGCTGTTTACATTATACACTGTCTTTGCAGGTACTTCAAGCTCTAAAGACCACTTCAAAACGACACCAAACGATTAGTTTAGGTGTCTCGGCCAAACTTTCCTTTTCTTGCTTTAATGAAACGATGCACTTTTGTTTTTAGCTAGGGATGCGGATTTTCCTTATTTGTGTTCTTTTGTTTTGTTTGGTTTTTATGTCTTTTTGCTTTGTGATTTCATTTGACCTAAGGGTCCCCTAGCTGACGAGCCATATATAAGGTTCCCCTGCAGCCTTGTAATTTTTCACCTTTGATATTAATAAAAACGCCGCATTTCCCCTAGAGAAGTGATTTCTCTTTTTGTTCTTGTTCTTGTTCGTGTGACTCGACCAAGACCAAGTCCTGCACCGTATCAGAGAGTAATCTCCCCTCTGTGTCGTGTATTCACTCCACCATCAGCCCATTCATCGACTCCACACGAGAGAAGCGATCGCCATCGTGTCAAGTCCACTCACCATCGACCATCGACTGACTAAAGGAGAGGGCGACCGCCTGTCTTTAGTCCCACCGACTATCCGGTTAAGACCTCACCACCGAGGCTTACACCAAAAACCGTCACAAGATACGAAAGTATACTTGTGGAGGGATTGTGAGCGTTAACGACCTGTGCGTATCAACATAACTTTTTGTGCGGTCGGAGACGAAAGCTACCGGTCGGAGACGAAAGCTACCGGTCGAGTACTAAAGTTATCGGTGTGTAGGATGTTCGAAAATAGGCTATACACAGTTTCCGTGTTCCAAGTTCAAGAACCAAAAGACGACAAAAGTCGCATTAAAAAACCTTAGCAAAATTCCTATGATTTTTGGCCATGATCCCTAGAGAGTTCCTGATTGCACAATGCTTAGTTTATTTGTTTACAACCTAGCTTAGCTTATTCATTTATTTTACTTGCTAGTTTCTTATTTTCGCTTTTAATTATTTGCTTGCTTACTAGTTTATTTACTTGCTCGCTTTCTTATTTTCTCGCTTAATTTAGTTTAAATTTCTAGTACTCGTTTCGTGACACACCATAAACTTTATTTTCATTTTAGACTTCTTTACTAACTTTCTTTCTAAGGTCTCGCAGAACATCTTTTCCTCCCTGTGGATTGATACCTTAAGTACTACAATGCACATATGTGCACTTGCAGAAATTTTAGGTTTGCAAATTTAAAACCTAAAGTTTCGGAGAATAATCCGACCGCATCAATCTGCCATACGCTTTTCCAGAAGTACCAGAAGTATCCTGTCATACTTCACTATTACAAAGCTATGAAATCATTAAAAGCTAATGCTTAGCCTTATCCCGTACATGTAGTGCTGTTTATCATCATAAGAACTAGGTAGAGATACAAGTCTCACAGTACTCTCTTCAGATTCTGCTTGATTTAGTTTTCCCTTTGAACCTACATCTTGTGATCTCTAGTCACGTAAGTAGGGTATCCATCAAACTTCATCTTTAATTCATAGGCTTTAAACCCTATCCTCTTGATGATTTTACAACTTGATCTAGTGACAAACCTTTAGTAAATGGATCCGCTAGGTTGTCGGCCGATTTGATGTAATCTATTTTGGTTACACCACTTGAGATCAAATGTCTAATGGTTTTATGACGTTTTCTTATATGACAAGATTTACCATTATAGAGATTACTCAGTGCCCAAGCTATAGCTGATTGACTATCACAATGTATACGTAATGCTGACACTGGTTTCTCCCACATCGGGATATCTTCCAAAAAAATCAAAGCCATTCCGCTTCCTTTGCGGCTTTATCTAGCACTATAAACCCATATTCCATGGTTGATCTGATCAACAGAGTTTGTTTGGAAGATTTCGAAGACACTGCTGCAACTCCAAGTGTAAAGACAGATCCACTAGTGGATTTTTAGTTTTTGGAATCGAAAATCCAGTTTCCGTCATTGTATCCTTCCAAAAATGTCGGATCTTTACCATAGTGTATACTATAATCTTTGGTATAACGTAAGTAGTTTAATACTCTTGTTATAGCTTTCCAATGTTTATGTCTTGGATTTTTTTGTATAGCGACTTAGTACGTTCATTGAGTGCGCTAAATCGGGTCTAGTACAATTTGTTAAGTACATCAGACTTCCGATCATCCGTGCATACTCCAGTTGTGACATTGTTTCACCCAAGTTTTTAGTCAAGTGAAGTTGAGCATCTACGAGAGTTTTTGTTGTCACATTTGAGTAGTTTTTAAACCTCTCAAGTATCTTTTCAGCATAATGAGCTTGAGACAAGGTGATTCCTTTGGAATATCTAGTGATTTTATTTCCTAGAATGACATCCGCAAGTCCCATGTCTTTCATGTCAAATTTTCCACTAAGAATATTCTTAGTTTGATTGATCATGTCTTTGTTACTTCCAATAATGAGCATGTCATCTAAGTATAGGCATAGAAAAATATATCCGTGTGGAGTACTTTTGATGTAGATGCATTGATGCAGAAACTGTTTGACATCATTACATTGTCAAATTTTTCATGTCATTATTTTGAAGCTTGTTTAAGTCTGTACAATGAATTTACAAGTCTATAGAATTTATGTCTTTTCTACTTATCCATCGATTTTCAATTTAGAAAATTTATTTACACACTCGGACTTTAAGCTCTTGTTATATACCGATTATCTCCCAAATATGGCTTTCATAATGGAGTTAATATCATTAATGACGTTTTCCTTCCACGAAAGTTTGTCTGGTGTAGATATGGCTTTAGTGAAAGTTCACGGTGCATTCTCTCGGAGAAAGATCATTAGAAAATATTTACAAAAAAAGATTTACAAATTCTTATGTATCATCTCACGATGTGCCATAAGTAATCGCCTCATTTACAAAGGTAGGTACATCTTCTTCTTCACGAGTTCGTTTTGGATTTTTATCCTTACATGGAAACACGTGCTCACAGAAATAGATATTCATTAATACCATTGATGTATTAAGCATGATTCTTGTGTGCATATCCGATGAAATTACAATCCATCGTTTTAGGTATGAATGTGACCTTTTTAGGAGGTGACATTGCTACCCCCACACTTTCAGGTATTTGTACATATGTACTTTACCTCTCCAAAATTTTATATGGCGTCTTGCCAATAACATTATATAGTAAGCAATGCTTCCTCTCCACATTTTCTGAGGCAACTCAGAATCATGCAAATGCAAGTTTGCATTCATCATCTTTTTGAGAATTCAAAATTTATATTCCGCAACTCCATTAGATTCAAGTGATCAAGAAGCATTTTGTTTTCTCTTACGATTAATGCCATGTCCTCTAAAGAACACATTTAATGTTCATCGAACTCGCCTCCTTGTATCACGTATTTCTATTTTCATAGTTTTCTCAAGTTAGTTTTTAATTACCATCTTGTATGCTTTGAACTTTTTCATGAGCCATATTCTTGCTTCTTAGCAAGTATACATATCTATTAAAATAGATATCAATGGTGATAGCAACGTAATGCCAACATTCCATTCGATTGTTCCCAACCAGGTTGACTTCTAAAACTACATTACACATGTTTGTTTCAGTCATATTGGTCTGGGATTTTCCATTGTCTCTACATAGTCAATCTTGCTACGACATTCGTTAGAATTGGTACGACATGCGTAAGTCTTTTCACCCATAATACCACAATTGTGACATTTTTCCTTTAAACTTCTTTAAAGTATTTTTCTCTATGAAGCTAGTGCATGTTTTTATAGAAACTGTAAGTTTATCTTTGTTTTTATGTTCACATAGGTGAAAACCATATTTTTTACGGTTTGTAGAATCAATCCGCTGCATGACAATCAAATTTTCAAGGCTCTCAGCCTTTCGTTTATGCTAAAGATAATTTTCTTGAAATATTTCCAAGTGGAAATTTCTCAACTAACCAACAAATCCGGTATGTAAAAAAATAAAATAACATCCTTTCAGCCATTATCTCATGCGTCATAAATTTGGCATATTCACATGAGGTAGACCACTACCAAGCTGAATTTGGTGCGTCTACTCACTAGTCTTGTAACCATAACACTCCCACCGCTATTGGTGTGAATAGAATCTGAACATTCGGATAAACATCAAAATTACAGTCTGTATAGCACATAAGATCATAGGTGGCAGATCATTCCCAATTTGGGATGTCGACTCACCACAGCCGTTGCCATCTCAAACGTTTGTACAAACGTTTTCATTTTAGTTATGCATGTATATTCGATATGCATACAAGCAAACCAGACTAGCATACTAAATAATAATAGATGTTCAAACGATTATATATTAAACAATATAAACAAATGTGAAAAAATTGAAATAAATAATTAAATTAAAAGTTCCAGAATTAATAAATTCCAGACTTTTAAAAACTTATTAAAGACAGAGACAAAAGAATAAGCAATTTAATCCACACAGGTAATTGCATAAACAATCCAAATGATTCAAAATATATACACTTGTATATACTCCCTCTGTTTCACAAAGAGTGTCATTTTGACACTCTTCACACAAATTAAAAAACAAAATAAAAGTTCATTTATACCCCTAAACTATTTATGTAATTACAATTATTTATTTCAAATTTATTTTAATGTAGTAATTATGAATACTACAACTCTTACACTTCTCCTTAATTGAGTCAATAGTCATTGTGATAATTAAATTGACTTAAATTAAAACATTCTACGCTTAACAAAAATTTGTGGAGGCAAATCATATTTGTCAAATTTTTTCTTTAAGAAACTTTAGAGAACAATATAAAAAAATGGAGGCAAAATTTGTAGGGGAGGGAATCAAACAAAAATTAAACTTTTTTGGGAGTTTATATATTAGAAATTTAAAATTTCTTCAACCTGCAAATTTTGTGTAGGTATTTTAGTCATATTTGTGTTCATAATAAAAAGTGAGTTTTGGAAGTTTTTGTATATCTAATTACATTTATAAAATAAATAAAATAATAAAATACTTATTTCAATATTAATTACGTAAGTTGAATGTATTGGGATTAGGAAGACACACAATTAATTTTGTGCAGCAAGTGACTTTTGGAATTTTATCACAATGTTTTTTTGAAAAATTTGATCATTTTTATTTAAGCTTAAAAAATGAATGTTTTGTCAAACTTTGTATTGGAATTAGAGAATGACACTCTTTATGTAATAAAAAAAAGTTTTAAAATGACATTCTCTGTGAAATTTGGAAAGATGGTCAAAACATTGACTGGGAGTTGTTTCCATTTCTTTTGTAAAATAATTAAGCCAATCAATGACAAATTGCTAATAAATGACAAAAGATCCAAATCGAAGCCTTCAAACCGGTAAGAGGCTAAGAGCAAATCGAAACAATAATTAGCTTCGGACAAAACGTCAAGTCTTTGGCAAAGACTATATCGGCAGACCCAGAAAATGATTGCCACGAATAATATATATATATAATCGTTTCGCAAACTCGCTTAGAAACGTTCACAAAAACAGTTTAAAAGAAGCTTTTAAGGTGTTTCGCAAACTCGCTTTTAAAAGGCGTTCACGGATCTTAGTATTTGGAATATTTTTGAAGCGTCTCCAAATTACTATCCTTAGATCGCTGAAAACGTTTTGCGGAATCGCTAAGAAGCGTTCGCATAACCGTTTTAGAATAGCATTTAAAGCTTTTTGTAAACTCACTTTTTGAAGCGTTCACATAAACGTTAAACGTATAATTTTGAATCGTTTTTTTGACGAAAAAATGTTTCGCGGAAGCGTTTAGAGAATTGTCCGCAAAAGCGTTTATTATTGTTTCAAAACGATTCGCGGAAACGCTAGAGAGCGGATCGCAAATCCGTTATTGTTTCAGAAAATTAAAAACTTTTGATTCAAACACGTATGGCGAGAATTGCTATAGAGCGTTCGCCTAAACATGTCGATTATCGGTTTTGAAACCATATAGAAAACGTTTTTGGAAATAGTTTAAAACTCTCTTGGAAACCGCAATTTCAATCCGATTTTAGTGATAGTCTAGAAGTGGATTTATTGAGTTAAGATTGTAGGGCCGCGAAAAACCGGATAGAAGAAGTGCGATTTTAAAAATAAATAAACGATTATACATACATAGATGAAACGAACATAAACGAAACGATGGTAAGGAAAGCGTATTAAAACGAGACCTTAGAAAACAATTCTAAAAAAAACGAACGCATAGGTGAGATTTAATATTTTTCCTTAACTCAATAAATCACCTGTATTGTGTGATGGTATGAAGCGATTTTTGAATCCCATGATACAACGCGTTTGAGATCGTTTCACAACACCCGAAATGGAATCTACGAACTCTATTCTACGATATACTCTCGAGACACTTACGTTAAAAGAGGAGAAATATTGTTGGAAATTTTTCTTTGGTTTGCTTTGTGAAAGCGTGAAGAATGAATGAGTCTAGATGCATGTATATATAGCTGAGGAGAGGAGGTTTAGGCGGCGCGCCCTGATCACCACTCTTATCCTTGGTCGCCAAGCTTAACCTTGTTCGCCAAGCTTAACCTTGGTCGCCAAATTTAGCCTTGATCGCCAAACTTATCCAATGGCCCATTTCTGATTCACCTTACATCCAATCTTCACATAAATTAAGAAACAAGATAAAAGTTCATTTATACCCCTAAACTATTTCTGTAATTACAATGATTTATTTCAATTTATTTTAATGTAATAATTATGTATACTAAAACTCTTACACTTCTCCTTAATTGAGTCAATAGTCATTGTGATAATTAAATGCACTTAAATTAAAAAATTCTACGCTTAACAAAAATTTGTGGAGGCAAATCATATGTGTCAAATTTTTTCTCGAAGAAACTTTAGAGAACAATATAAAAAATGGAGGCAAAATTTTGAGGGGAGGGAATCTAACAAAAATTTAAAATTTTTGGGAGTTTATATTAGAAATTTAAAAGTTTTTCAACCTGCAAATTTTATATTTATATTATTATTTTTATGTAATTAGAAAAGATTTCGGTAATAATAAAATTAGTATTTCGCCACAAATTTTTTGTTTGTAATAATTTAGTATATCTAGGCATATCCTCCTCTTTAGATGAGACGCGTCATAAAAACTATTCAACCTCGTTGGAGTTATCGGCGTTAAGTCGTATCCGCCGAAACATCCTACACTTGGACAACTAATGCCCATAGCTAAGCGCGACTCAAACCAATGATCAAATTCAGTCTACATATCTAGATCAATTCAATCCCTTGAATACATTTCACACGATGGAAAATGAGAATAGCGTTCTAAGAGTTCAAAACCCACGTTAGAGAATAATTGATAAATATACTTCACTTTTCTCAAATATAGTTCGAATATCCATTCATATGACATTAATCTCATTTCAAAAAAATCTGACGTGTTTCAAAAGATGCACTCATAATCTCTCTATACGTCTCTCTGTCTTTCTCCCCCCCCCCCTTCTCTCTCACACTCATCAACGCGGCAAATTGAACCACAAAACACATTTTGCCCTGATATAAATCTAACATTCACTATCTTTTCCCTTTTCTTGCGAGTTTCGATGTCGCCATTCTGATTTGAGCATTGGAGAATTTGGCGAAGATTTTAATCATTCGTCCTCTCAGTGATTGACTTGAAAATATTATCATTTTGGGATACCACATTTTGCCTATCATGACAGACATTTTTGCATACCCATCAAAGACTCAGAATTGCCATTCGAGCTTCTGAAAACTCATGCGAATATTCTTTTGTTGGATGAATCCTCGTCCCCATGCCCGAACACTAATTTTTAACCATCAAAATGATTTGTTTTATTTATCCCCTATAACTCACTTAAAATCAATTGACATATCCCAAAAATTTGTCCTTAACAACGATTAATTAATAGATTTTTCTAATTATAAATGTTTTAAGCACTTGATTTTAAATTTTGTATACATTTTACTTGGAAATAATCCTTATTGATTGTTTCAAATTATATATTTCACAATATTTGTTGGAATTTAATTAGAAACAAATTAATCCATCATTTATAACCACTAAACTCTATAGTTTTCCTTATACTATATAAATAAATTGATAACATTAAACTTATTAAATTGGAGTTTCTTTAGTTGAATAATATATAATTTATCTTTTTTCAAATAATGTATTTTCAAATTCTAGGAAAAAATATTATATTAATGGATGATAATTAATATGAGGATTTAAGTATAATAACACAAAACATAATAAATTAAATAAATAACTTAAAATTAATAAATGAGTTAAAACTAAGTGAGTGATGAGGTGCCACAAATATAGAGTATGAGTATATGAGGTGGCATCCTAAGAAGAGAGAACATTCTCTTTTATATATACAAATATAATCGTTTCGCAAACTCGCTTAGAAACGTTCACAGAAACAGTTTAAAAGAAGCTTTTTAAGGCGTTTCACAAACTCGCTTTTAAAAGGCGTTTGCGGATCTTAGTATTTGGAATATTTTTGAAGCGTCTCCAAACTACTATCCTTAGATTGCTGAAAACGTTTTGAGGAATCGCTAAGAAGCGTTCGCATAACCATTTTAGAATAGCATTTAAAGTGTTTTGTAAACTCACTTTTTGAATCGTTCACATAAACGTTAAACGTATGATTTTGAATCGTTTTTTTGACGAAAATTTTTTTTTGCGGAAGCGTTTAGAGAATTGTCCGCAAAAGCGTTAAGTATTGTTTCAAGAACGATTCGCATAAACGCTAGAGAGCGGATCACAAATCCGTTATTGTTTCAGAAAATTAAAAACTTTTGATTAAAAAACTTTTAGCGGGAATTGCTATAGAGCGTTCGCCTAAACGTGTCGATTATCGGTTTTGAAACTATATAGAAAACGTTTTTAGAAATAGTTTAAAACTCTCTTGGAAACCGCAATTTCAATCCGATTTTAGCGATAGTCTAGAAGAAGTGCGATTTTAAAGATAAATAAACAATTATGCATACATAGATGAAACGAACATAAACGAAACGATAGTAAGAAAAGCGTATTAAAACGAGACCTTAGAAAACAATTCTTAAAAATACAAACGCATAGGTGAGATTTAATCTTTTTCCTTAAATCGCCCGTATTGTGTGACAGTATGAACCGATTTTTAAATCCCATGCTACAACGCGTTTGAGATCGTTTCACAACACCCGAAATGGAATCTACGAACTCTATTCTACGCTATACTCTCGAGACACTTACGTTAAAAGAATAGATATATTGTTAGAAATTTTTCTTTGGTTTGCTTTGTGAAAGCGTGAAGAATGAATGAGACTAGAGGCATATATATATAGCCAAGGAGAGGAAGTTTAGGCGGCGCGCCTTGATCACCACTCTTAGCCTTGGTCGCCAAGCTTAGCCTTGGTCACTAAGCCTAGCCTTGGTCGCCAAGCTTAACCTTGGTCGCCAAGTTTAGCCTTGATCGCCAAACTTATCCAATGGCCCATTTCTGATTCATCTTACATCCAATTTATTAAGCCCATTGGCTTGTTAAAATTGATCCAACACTTTCACCCTTCTAAATAACGAGTGAGAAAGTAAGCAAATTCCACGCGCAAGTCGTGATGGTCTCGGAAGAGGATATTAAATACTTGCAAAATAGGTAATCATCAAACCCAATACAAGAACATTGAAGAAGGAAAAAACAGTTTTAATATTATACACTCCACAAAGTAGTATATACCTCATGGTAGATCTCGGTAACGCTGTTGTTCTTCTCAAACTGCATGAGCAATATGTCTAAAAATGAGTTGTATGCACGATCGTCTTGTAACCTTGCCTACAAATAAACATATTTAAAAGAAAAATGGCAAAATCATAAAAGGGGAAATAATTTTATATTAGGGCTAGAATACAAAATGGTGTAATTTGTTTTCAGTTTTTGAAAAAATGATTGAATAAATCGATAATCGAATTGTCCATCTCTATTTTCTGCCATGGGGGAATGTGCTTACCTTGACCTTGTTGATAAAACTAATAGCGTCCCTAAAATCTTTGGTCACTCTCGAGTGTTATAAGATACTTCATCTGTTTCAAAAATAGTGTCATTTTGACACATTTCACACATATTAAGAAATTTTGAAATTTTACTAATATACATATATTTAATATACTCATAATTAATTTAAAATGATTTAGATACAAAAATTATTAGGTTTGGGTAAATGGCAATTTAGAAAATTAGTTGAAAAATTTGCATTGAAAATGTAAAATGACAGTATTTTTGAAACAAAAAAATTTACTCTAAAATGATACTATTTGTGAAACGGAGGGAGTAACAATTTTGATGTATTCACGTGCATCTTTTATAGATAGCCTCGTTGTGACCATGTTTGAAATTACCTAGAATTATATAAAATAGGTGAGTACTCGCCCATTCACGCGGATTATTTTATTTTATTTGTTTTAAATATTTTAATAAAGAAAATAATTAAATTGTTTAAATAATTGTGATACTTTTTTTGTAATTGTAAACTAGTCAATGAAACATTATGTTACTTTCCATTGGTAACAACTTAGTAATATATATATATATATATTTAATTTTTTTTTTACTAATTAAGGGTCATTATATTATTTTTTTCTTTTGGTCTATCAATTTTGAGGCGTTCCAGATTGGATTTGAATGTTTTAATGTGAATAACGTATGCTTTATCACATGACATCTTTTACATAATTAAATTCTAAACTTTAACATCTATTTAATAAATTTGTGGTTCACATCTATGTCACAGAAGAAAATGACATTGCCGTAAAATCAAATGAATGGCAAAATCATCCTATATATTATCTTTTTTTTTTACCGACTAAAATCTTTATTCATTTTCAAAGTTACAGTCATTGTTTACAAGAGTTTGAAGTCGCATTATTATCATTTACCTAATTTATCTCTAAAATTTTGTTATCCCACCTAATTATTCTTTTTTAATTCTCATGAAATTGATTATGTGATGTACTTTTGATATCTTTAGTTGGAGTATAAAACAAAGGGTAATAGCAACATATGACAATTAATAACTACAAAATTAAGTCTACTTTTTGACCTATCTCTATTCACATTAAAAAGACTATCTAATCCCTATCTTGTACCATTAATTACCTGTGTTTTCTCTCTCCTCAAACTTGTTCACGGCGAAGAAAGAAGAAAGAAAAAGAAAGAAGAAGAAAGAAGAAGAAGAAGACGAGATCGGCGGTGATGACGGAGAAGATCGTGACGGTGGCGAAGGCGGTGATGTCGGCGTCGATGGTGACACCGGTGACGATACCTGTCGGTGGTGGTGGTCGGTGAGAGTAACTGTGTCGGTGGACAGCGACCGTGTCGATGACGCCGGCGGCGGTCATGGTGGTGGTTTTCAAATTTTTTTTTTTTTTTGCTGATTTTTATGTGGTATTTACGTTGTAGTATATCAATAACAAAGTTATCCAATAGGTTATCAACATACCTTTGTGATGATAACAAAATTAGATACACAATAACACATAGATGCTATGATATGATAATCGGATTATCATAATAATTTTTATATTTTGCACATTTTACATTGTCTCTGCGAAATGATAACTTGATTAACACGGTAATTTATTATATGATAACTGGTTTAACATGACAATTACATAAAAGCGAACATTATAACTAGGTTAACATGACAATGTTAACGATACTAACTATATGTTAACGATGCTAACATGATAACATCGTTAACATGATAATGTTAACGATGTCAAAGATATGTTTTCCGATTATGAATAGTGACCATCGACTTTTGATGAATAGTAACCGCTGCCGCTGATGAACAGTGTCACCGGAATCTTCTATCAGAAGATGATTTTCAGACTTATGACATTCCAGTAATTATTGAAAAAGCAAAGGATATTTTGGGTTTTTCTCTTCCCCCCACCTAATTGTCAAATCAACACCTAATTAATTGGTCAACCATTAATATTCACCTAAATCACCCTAAAACAAATAGTAACAATATCAATAGTTATTGTTAGTGAAATGTTCAAAAAAAGAAGTTATTGTTTGTTTACAGTTATAAAAGTATTTTTTTTTTTTGGTAATGGCATTCAAATTTAAATTGCAGGAGAGAAAAAAAAAGTTACACAAGCCAAATGGCTCAATAGTTAGAGGCATTAAAAAAACCTCGAAGCCCATAACAACAAAGAAGCCCAATTAGAAACCCATAAGGAAGAACTTGCTAAATCAAAAGGAATCGACATCGTCGGTTAAGTAAAACCAAGAGAAAAACGGGATGAGATCAATCTGAGAAGGTGAGAGTTGAATTCCGTACCAACGGTATTTGCTTTTGCTGTAAAGATGAGAGATGTCGGTGAAAGGTATTTTAGAAAAATACCAATGAGAGAGAGGCGGCTAGGTTTAGGGGAAGAGAGTCGTTCCCTCAAACCACATTTGGAGGATGGCGGATGCTGTGCTCGGGTTCGCTGATCTCAAGCTAGATGCTCTGTTCCGGATCAAGCCATCAATTAATTTTACCAGCGAGTCCTCTGATTTAAAGATGGAGTGGTGGGATCTGTTGTTGCGCTCCAACCAAAGAGAATAGATGGAGCTCTGCCAAGCGATCCTTGCTAGTTTCTTACGGTATTTATCTCCTGGAGGACGAGTCATGAGTTGTAGAGAAGCTGTCCAAGATTGGGGAGGAGAGATCTGACAACGCCGGCCAATATTTTCCCAGATGGCCCATGAAAAACAACAATTGAAGAAAATGTGGTCCCTTGACTCAAGAGCATATCGAGATCGAAGGCAAGTTTGGTCTGTAACCCGACCCCAAGATACGAGATGGTCAAGCGTAGGGCAGTGATTGAGGACAAAAAACCAGGTAAGGAACTTATGCTTGGGGATACCACCGGAAAACCAAACTGCTTTGAACCAAGGAACCTCGGCTTGGTGATCCTTAATGGCTAGGTAAATCGAGCCAGTGTTGTGCTTATTTCTTAGAACATCATCAATCCACCATTCATAAGAGTCATGTGAATCTTGCAACTGCAGAGAGGATAGGAAGATGTGGATGGAGACTTGAGCTTCAGAACGAGCCGGAGGAAGAACCCAACTTCCATTACGCTAGAGATTGCTAAGGATGGTAAATTGAGGGATGCCAATTTTAGAGGATGAATCTGAAGCTAGGAAGAGACTGATGTTACCAAAAGGAGACCAATTATCCTTCCAAAAGCTGCAGGTTTTACCATCGCCCACTATAAATTTAATCCAAGGGTAAATAGTTGGTCTAAGCCGCATAAGCTTATTTGTTAACCAAGAATGTTTCTGTTTTTCTTTCAGGGACCAGAAGTTGCTTAGATGACCGGAGAGGACCTCCTTGATGAACCAAGAGGCTCATATAGATTCAGGTTTGAAGAAGAGGATCCATATAAGCTTTAAGGCACAAGCTTTATTCCAGGTTAGAAGATCACGAATCCCTAAACCTCCTTCTCGTTTTGAGAGAGTGATTGATTCCTAGGCAACACGGGCAGAGTGATGTCCCTCGAGAGAACCTTTCCACAAAAATGCTCCACATAAAGAGTTTATAGTGTTGATGCAGCTTTTAGGGAGGATGAAGGCAGAGGTCCAGAAGTTGGAAATGGCCGAGATTACCGAGTTGATAAGTTGAAGCCGTCCAGCGAAAGAGAGTATTTTTGTTGTCCATGAAGTCAATTTGCCTTTGATTTGGTGGATAAATGGTGCACAGTTCGCTGCAGATAGTTTTTTAGTGCACAAAGGCAAGCCAAGGTACCTGAAAGGCAGCGTACCATGAGAGAGGCCGGAAGCTGATTGGATGGTCAAGATTTCAGCATCGGAGAGCCCTGCAGTGAAGAAGTTGGATTTGGGGAGACTTATAGCCAGCCCTGAGACAGCTTGAAAATCAGTGAGGATATTGAGAACACCTTGGACAGATGCACAAGAACCATCAGTGAAGATCAGGAGATCATATGCGAAGCAAAGGTGAGTAAGCTTGTTGTTTTTACAGTTGTAATGGTATTTAAATTTTCCTTCTTCAGCTCCTTTGTTGAGAAGTAGGGAAAGGCAGTTCATGGCCAGGACAAATAGATAAGGAGACAATGGATCACCATGTCGGAGACCCCTAGTTCCTTTAAAGTAGCCATTGACCTTGCCATTAAAGCCAACTGTGAAGGATGTAGTACAAACGCAGCCTTTAAGCAATCTTAGATAAAGTTCAAGAAAACCATAGCCCCTTAGGATACTAAAAACAAACTCCCATCTTAGAGTGTCAAAAGCTTTCGCTATATCCACCTTTATGGTGATCCGTTTTTGTCCCTTATTTTTATGGTATCCATTCACTATTTCACTAGCCAACAACGTATTCTCCACTAATAATCAGTTTTCTATGAATGCATATTGATTTGGCAGGATGATGTCTTTGAGAATTGGTTTTAGTCGAGCAACAAGGATCTTGGAGATGGTCTTGTAGGTGGAGTTCAAGCAAGAGATGGGCCTATAATCAGTGATAAGGTTAGCACCTGGTTTCTTTGGGATGAGAGTGAGGATGGTGGAGTTTGTGGTTGTGGGCATGAAACCAGTGGCGAAGAAGTTACTGATACCATCCGTGAAATCTTTACCGATTATCTCCCAAGCAGATTTATAGAACCCTGAGGTAAGACCGTCATGACCAGGTGCCTTATTAGGATTCATCCTTGTAATGAATCTTTAGATTTGAGCAGCATCAGGAATGGTGACCAACTGATTTATTTGATTGTCATTGCACCTATAGCTCGTAAGAGACTGGATCCAGCCTGGAGAGGTCCCAGAATGGATTTGAAATGATCTACAGCATGGGTACTCATTTCCAAAGGGTCAGAGATAATGACACCCACTGCAGAGGTAAATGATCTGATTGAGTTGGAGGAATTCCTAGTTAAAGTAATTCTGTGGAAGTAAGTAGTATTCTGGTCCCCAACGGTCAACCAATTGATCCGAGATTTTTGTTTGAAGTAGCTTTCCTCAATATCCCTTAAAAAACTCCATTTTGATTGAAGATCTTTTTCTTCTTGCAAGATTTGAGGAGATGGAGTATGCAACGCATGTACCTGCACATTTTGAAGAAGAATGTTAGTTTCTCTCACTCTCTCTTGAATTCAAGAGAAATTCCCTTTGTTTAGGTCTCTCAGTGACATTTTTAGTGATTTTAGTTTGGCACAAAAGGCTGCAAGAGATGGATTATGGGAGGGATCAGTGATCTCGGCAGGATTCCAAGCAGTCTCAACCGTGGTGAGAAATTTAGGGTGATTGGTGAGGAAATTGAAATTTTTTAAAGGTTTGGTTCTCGGGGTTGGAAGGGATGAGGCAAAGTTAAGGAGGGATGGAGAGTGGTCAGAGATAGGGCTAGGAGGAGTGAAATCCACTGAACTATCTGGATAGGAGGATAACCAGCAATTGTTTACCAGCACCCTATCGAGCTTTTTAGCAATTGGGGCTGAGGGATTCTTATTGGACCAAGTGAAGGGAGGACCATAAAAACGCAAGTCAAACAGACCAAGTTGATGGAGACAGTCTCTGAGCTCAACCATGTCAGGAGAAAGATGGTTAATGGATGGGGAAGAGTGCTCAGCATGATGAATCACTTGGTTGAAGTCGCCATTAACGATCCAAGGTCTAGAATCCAGAGATAGAAGTTGCTGTAAATCCAGGAGGTGACACCAGAGGTCAGTCCGATCTTCTCTGTTATTGGTAGTATACACAGCTGTATAGATGAAATTATGACCCCCTGTGATTTTGATTTCACAGGTTAAAGCTTGGGAAGTTTGGTGAAGTAAAGTAACAGAAGCAGGGTGCTTCCAGATGAGGATGATCCTTCCTTCAGAGTCAGAGGCATGGTTAGATAAGTAGTTCCAATTCGGACAGGTGGAGGACAAAACATGGTTTAGATTAGGTTCCTTAATATGGGTTTCTAATAGGGCTCCAAAAAGGGAGTTCATAGAATTTAGCCACTGTACAAAAACGAGATGCTTATCCGGGTTATTTAGACCTCGGATATTCCAAAAAAAGGAGTTAATTATCATAGGGATGGAGGTGGGATCACCCCTTGGGTTAGGGGGGTTCCCTCATAAGGCAGTGAAGATTGAAATGAAAAGGTTTCTGGGTTCAAAGGTAAAAATAGATTTTGTAGAGGGTTTTGTTTGGTTGCTTTAAAAATAAGAATGGGTTGTTTGGCTAGTGGCTGATTTTCAGTGGCAGGGGTGGAAATGGGAGATGGAGAAGAGGGTTTAAAGTCCATGGGGGATGGAGAATTAGAGTTGGGGATGGCTGGAGAAGAGGAATTTGGAAGGGATGGAATAAATACAGAGGGAACTTCAGCAGCAAAGATAACAGGCTAGGGGACTACTACCGAAGAAGCTACGGGAACCACATGAATAGATGCATAACCCAAATTCTGAGGAATAGACACTTCAGCAGGCTGTGATTCCAACACCTTTTTGTTTTTCTTTTTGGCAGCAGGAGCCCACACGGGAGTGAGTTGTAGACAGTTTTTCAAGATATGTCCTATTTTCTTGCAGTGGGAGCATGTTGGAGGCAGCCATGGGTACTCCACATCAACATTGACCACTTGTCCACTTTCCCTTATGAATTCAATAGCATAAGGTAAAGGCTTATTTAGATTGGCTTCCACTTCAACATGGGCAACTGTCAAGCTGACCAAGTTCTTGGTAAAATAATCCATTTCTTTTGGTTTACCTACTAACCCCGCTATGAGACCTAAGCCTTTATTTGTTCTCAGGTCAAGAGGAACGCCTTTGAGATGGACCCAAAAAGGAATGGAATCCATATTCAGAGGATCAGCAGAATGATGAGGTGACCATGGATGAACATGAAACATAGAATCACCAACATACCAGATTCTGCGTTCAAGGACTTTACCCGTGATGTAGTCATTGGGTAATTTGATTAGCATATAGTGAGTGGAGGGGATGATATGGATCTCAATTTGTTTTCCTTTTCCCCACATATGGTTGAGCACACTTTGCACTTGTCCGAATGCAGGAGCTCTTCCTAGGAAATAACCAACAATAAAGTCTTTATGTTCCTCCGCACCTTGCTGAAAGGGAATGAAAACTCGCGGTTTACCATCAGGTGAGAAATCCACAAGAGCTTCTCTCTTAAGACTTTTATATGTGTTGAGTTTCACTTTTTGAGCCCAGGTTAGCCCAGAGGGAACAAGTGGGATAGAGGAAGAAGAATTTGGGTTGGTAGTGATGGTTTTTGGTGGAGGTGGATTCCGAGGGGGAAGGGGAGTTTGTGGGAACTTGAGCTGGGGGTTTTGGTTTGCCGCAGGGTTAAAGGGTGGGGGTTTCTTCCTTGGGAGGAGAGTATCAGAAGGGACTGCAACACTACCATGAGCATGGATTAGCATAGTAGCAGCCAAGTCAAATGAAGGAGTGGCTAGTAAACCATCCCTAGGAGGGGGATATGCAGAAGAAGTGGCTGAATCATCTTGCATTTACCGAGGTAACAACTGTAGCAGGAGAACCAGTTTCAGATCTAGGTATTTCCAATTTAGCAGAATGATTCTTAGAGAGTGAATCATACTGAGTACAGACTTCTACAGCAATAGGGTCAAGGGAAGATTGGATAGAAGAATGAACATTTGGGAGCTCATGCTGAGCAATTTTAGAAGGAGAGGAAGAGAAAGGGGAAGAGGGGCGGGGAAGGGAAGGGAGTGAAAAAAAGGGAAGAGGAAGGAATTGAAACGGGTCAGGAAGGTCAAGAGGACGGAGAAGATTGCCTCCAGCAGCGGCCAGAGATGGAACCGAGTCGGGATCTAGGTTGCCGGAGAACCAGTGGTTCACCATCCCTTCTTTAGTTTATTTTCTTTTAAATTCACGTCACTCTCTTGTCTCTTGGCTCCACCTTTGTCTTTATGTTTTTTTTTTCTATCTTTTTGGTAATAAAAATGACGCTATAAAAGTATTTTTAATACCTATGTAGTCCACATATTTTGTTTAAAGGTAATTAATCAGCTCCGTCTTCTCGACATTCATGTAAGCCAAAACAAATTTCGTTTCTAACTCCAATTTACAAGACCAATAAAATAACTAATAAATCTTTTAATTTTTTGAAAACTAACGAGTAAACAATAACCATATGAAAGTTTCAACTAAAATTCGAAAGAGGAAGAGATGGTAGCATCCTCTCTTTTTCCTTGATTTCAAAAGTTCAAAGGCTGACATCTCTTTATGCGGCCATTTTAAACTATCTTTTTTTTATTCAGCATGTCGTATGCTCACATATAGAGAACAATAGTGTTCTAAGTGAAGAAAGACTTACTGAAATATCTAGATTTGGGGGCTCAACGCAGAATATAATTTGAGTTATTGAGAGACCTGAAAAACAAAGACATGAATGAGAAAGTTCAGTTAGTGGTTGGTAATAGGTAGGAATACAAAACCAAAAAGAGCTTAGACTACCCACCTCAAAACCATGATCATGGCATATAGCATGTGATATGATGCGTTGATCATCTTTTGTATTAAGTGAGATTTTTTAAAGTCTCTTGGTGTATCTGTAATAGTATAAATTAGTGATTCTGAACTACTCTTTTCAATTAAAAACTGAGATGCTTTCACTTTGAGGGGAAATTAAAAAAATGGTCTTATGAAACATGCCTTCTCTTCTCGTTAGTAATTAGCATCATCATGAGGTTTCAGTTTATCTCAGAATTGTTACACTGTAAAACTAATACCAAAACTTAAGATTGCTTTCTTAAAAATTGGCATGTTAGAGAATTCAAAACAGTAAGCTTACGATCATTCACCGAGACATCAAAGGAAGAAATGTATTGTTAGATAAGGACCTTAACACTAAGATGTTGGATTCCAGATTGGCTAGTCTGCATGAAGATGAGAAGAGTCACATTAGCACTCGAATTGGAAATCTAAATATAGATTAAATTGAAGAACGTAACTTTGAAATAATTAGAGACTACTTCTTTTCCTTGTTTTAAGATGAATAAAGTCTTGTCTACACTCCCTCTGGTGTAACATTCTTTAACTAGAAAACTTGTAAGCCTCTCATACCAGGCTCGAGGTGCTTGCTTCAATCCATATAGAGCTTTCTTGAGTTTGTAGACATGCCTTGGATTAATTGAGTCTTCAAATCCCTTAGGCTGCTCAACATACACTTCTTCCTTAAGAAGTCCATTCAAAAAGGCACTCTTCACATCCATCTGATACACCTTGAAATTCAGAATGCAGGCCATCCCTACAAAGAGTCGAATTGACTAAAGTCTTGCAACTGGTGCAAATGTTTCCTCAAAGTGTACACCTTCAATCTGGGAATAGCCTTGTGCTACTAGCCTAGCTTTGTTCCGGACCACTACACCATTCTCATCAATATTGTTCTTGAATATCCACTTAGTACCTACAACATTTCCATCCCCAGGTAGTGGCACAAGTTCCCACATACCATTGCGCACAAATTGCTCTAGTTCTTGCTCCATCGCAATAATCCAAAATTCATCCTCAAGGGCTTGTACATGATTTCTTGGCTTAATGACTGATACGAAACACGCAAATATAACCATCTCAGAGTATTTACCAATCATCTTCTTGAAGTCAAGATGGACTCCACGTGTCTTCCTCCCTTCATTCACATCACCAATAACATCATATGATGAATGATTACGATGAACTTGCTGATTTTCCACTGACTCTGATAGAAGTGGCTCTGACACATATTGTTCTTCTGTGCTAGCAGACTTTTCTTGTGACGTCTGTACTTCATCTACTTGTTCTGAGTCACTTTCTATGTTGGTTCATTCCCACTTCATGAGAGAATATTCATCAAATACAATATTAACTGACTGAATCAGCACTCTTGATCTTGTGTTAAACATTCTGAATGTTGTGCTAGTTTCAGAGTTGCCGAGAAACATTATTTCATCGCTTATGGAATCAAACTTGCCCAGGTGATCTTTGTCATTAAGAATGTAGCATTTGCATCCAAACACATGGAAGTAGCTCATGTTAGGCGTCTTCCCTTTCCATAGCTCGTATGGAGTCTTAGTTGTTCTTTTCATGACGTATACTCGATTTATGATGTAGCACACAGTGCTCACAGCCTCATCCCATAACTTCATAGGCACTTTGTTACCATGAATCATTGCACGTGCCATCTCATGCATGGTTCTATTCTTCCGTTCCACAATTCCATTATGTTTAGGAGTTCTTGGAGCTAAGAAATGATGGGCAATTCCATGATTCTCACAAAACACATTCATAATTTCATTCTGAAATTCTCCACCATGATCACTACGAATCCGTTTGATGCCTCCTTTTTCATTCTTTAATTACAGAGCCAAGATTCTGAAGCTCTCGGCTGTGTCAGAATTTTCACGGATGAATCTGACACACGTGAATCGTGAGTAGTCATCTACCAAAACAAACACGTATCTCTTGCCTCCCACACTTTTAACTTGCATTGGACCCATCAAATCCATGTGAACAATGTCTAATGATGCTTTGGATTGTACATCAGGTACCTTCTAGTGTTGAAATTTTACATGTTTCCCTTGGTTGCATGGGCCACATATTATCTTGCTTCCTCTCTTAATCTGAGGCAGTCCTCGTACTATTTCTTTGTCAACAATATTAGTAAGATTCCTTAAATTCATGTGACCAAGCCGTTGATGCCACAGCTGAAGATCATCGTGTGCACTGTAATAGCATGTTGAGGTAGATGAGTTATCCCACATGTAGCAGTTATTTCCTGATCTAATTCCTCTCAGCATCGTTTCACCTTCTCTGTTAACGGCTTTGCAATATGTGCTAGTGAAAACCACTGTCAGTCCCTCATCACACAGTTGACTCACACTGATGAGATTTGTTTTCAAGCTCTGAACCAGATAGACATTCATCAATTGTGGTAGGTCTGATTCACATGTTTTTCCTTTCCCTTGGATAGCTCATTTGCTTCCATCTCCAAATGTGACGTTTCCTCCCTTGATCTTCTTAACATTTTAGAGATAGCCTCGTGTGCCTGTCATATGTCGTGAGCAGCCACTGTCAAAGTACCATGGGCATGTATCTTCTTTTCCTTCTAATGTCATAGCCATGTAACACCTGAAGTTAAGCCACATTGGAGCATACAAGTTTCTTGGTTCTGACACACCCCTTGTCACACTTCCTACGGTTGTCTGTCTTGATCCATGTTTTGCCTTCTTGACAACTCCTTGTGAGAGGTCTGATTTCTTCAACCATATCTTACTTCTAAATCCATTCCACGAGAATCTGCCATGACTTCTGAGATGTCTCACTCTTTCCCAGAACCCGTAGCAGTAAGCCATGATGTGACCGTGTTTGCCACATAACCCCGCCTTTCTTGTTGTGCCAATTTCTGCCTTTGATTTTTCATGAAATCCAACTGAGACAAAGTTGATTTTCTTTGTCTCTTTGTTTTCCCTTCCAGTGTATCCTAGACCTCGTTTCACATCCACTGTTCTGCCGTAGCTCATGTTAATTTTCTTATACTGCAGGTCTAACTCTGTCTGAAGTTGAGACTATATCTTTTTCTCAGCTTCCAGTTCCTAACTCAGTCTACCTGTCTTGTTTGCCAGATTAAGTTTCTCCTTTATCAGTGACACACTTTTCTGACTTATCTTCCTTTCTGCACTCAGCACACTCTGCAGTAGATCAATGACTGCCTCAAGATGAAGTTTTTATTTTTTCAGCTCTGAATTTTATTTTCCAACCTTAATCAGCATCTCATGAACTTCTCTGTAACTTTCAGTGATGTCAAAATCCTGTTCTACTTCAGATTCTGATTCTGACACCTCTCCTTCTTCTGCAAACTCAGTTATTCCAAGAAAGGTTACAAAGTTGTTCACTTCTTCGACACCTTCATCCTCATTCTCATCTTTTGAGTCATCTTCGGCTCGTAGAGATTTTTCTTTTTGACGCTTTTGATCATTTAGACACTCCAGTTGTGTATATCCAAAACCCTTGCACCCAAAGCATTAAATCTCTCTTCTATTGAGTGTAAGACATTTAGTTTTGAAGTGTCCAAAACCTTTGCATTCATGATATTGCATTTCTGACTTCTTCCCTGGCATGTCTCCTTCAGTTTGCCTTCTGAAAGAGCTAGTTCTTTTCCAGACTCTGAAATTTGTCAGCTTTCCTCAGAGCACGATCAAACCATCGGACCAGCAGACTTATGTGATCTTCATCTTCATCAGACTCATGCGTGTTTCTTTCACTCGTAGAGACAAGAGCCATGCTTTTTGTTTTTTTTTTCACACTATCCAGCTCCATCTCATGTGCTTGTAGCATCCCAAATACTTCACCAAAACCAAGAGATTCAGTGTTTTGAGATACACTCAGCTTCGACTTGTATCCCATGAATCTCGCATGCAGACATCGTAGAAATTTATTCACCAGCTTCTTATCTTTGTAAGTCTTTCCTAAGGTTGATTCTTCATGTGCCAAGGAGCTCAGCTTGGAGTTGAAGTCAGCAATAGATTCATGTTCCTCCATGATCAGGTTCTCAAATCTAGATGTCAATAGATCTTTTCTCGAGTTTTGAACCTTTGTAGTTCCTTAAAAATTAATCTAAAGGATATCCCATGCTTCTTTAGTAGTTTCACATCCTTGAATCAGTTCAAAAGTCTTTGCTGACACACTGCAGTGAATAGTTGTGAGAACCCTGGAATTGAACGTAGACTTTTTCTGCTCCTCTTTAGTCCATTGTTCCTCTGGTTTGACCCTCCACTCCAGCAGTATCTCTCACCTTTGGCTATGTCCATTTCTCCAAAAAAGCTTTCCATGCTAGTGGATCAATCCCCTTAATCAATGATCTGATCCGAGACTACCAAAAACCATAGTTTGCTGAATTCATTATCACCTTTGAATTGTTCACCAATTCTGATAACTCTCCATTTTCCTCCGCAAGATCACATCTGTTTGTAATACACAAAGATGACCGCTCTAATACCAAATGAAAATGCAAGAGCCGTAGTACAGGAACTAGAACACAATGTAACATAAGGGTTTCTCTACACGAAAACTGTATTACTAGAAAATCTGTTAAGTACACTTACAAGTCTTACCTAACACGATTTTAGACAAGCTCAAGACACACCTTGACTTGTCGTTCTAACCTCACTTGTTTCTGGATCTATACGTGATCCAAGAACTCCTCAGTCAAATCCCTTAGCCCTTAGCCCTTGATTTCTTACTAGATAATAACTCGCCCTATGTTAAGAATTCCCCAGTTGTGTTAAGACACATACAATGCCTTTCCACGCCTACTTATACCCAGCAAGACTTGCGGCTAATGATATCATCATATTTTGCATCATTCTAGCATCCGTTTCGCTTAGGTTTCGAGTCATTTGCATATAGTTCATGTTATCTCTTTAGCATTTTAGTCATTTTAGGAGTCTAATGTGTCCACATTTAGTCCTAGAGAGTCCTTGAGTTTTGGATCGTATTTCAGGTGCTAAAGAGGAGATTCGAGACCCGAGGAGAGAAGACAGAGACCGTACCGACGTCACTGGTCGGTACTGGTCCTCGGTATCGAAGGCAGAAGGGTTGCACCGAGGTCACTGCTCGGTGCAACTGATCGGTATAGGAGACGGAGGAAGACAGCCCCAATACCGACGTGCAACACCGAGGAGTGACGTCGGTATCGAAGCCTCATGGGATTGTACCGAGGTCACTGCTCGGTGCTGTTCTTGGAGGAAACCCGGGGGAAAAAGTCCCTTAATACCGAGCAACGATACCGAGGAGTGACCTCGGTATCCATTGAAGATCACCAAGAAATCTCCCCTCAATACCGACGCCACTGCTCGGTACTCCTCGTTGGTGCACAAACACAGGCTCAATACCGAGGTGTTGCACCGACGAGTGACCTCGGTATTGGCCAATCAGAACTTTTTATCAATTTAAACCGGGTTGGTACCCGGTTTGTCCCGGGTCGACCCGGTTCGTCACTATTCTCTATTTATGCCCAAAAACCTAATTTTGATGGGCTAAGTCTTTTCTTAAGCAAAAAAACCCTCTCTAAGAGTGATTTGTAAGAGATTGATCTTTTTGATTTATGCAATTTGAGTATTGTTTTCTTTATTGAATCCATCTATCTTCTACTTTCTAATCATCCAATCATCTTGATCATGAGTTTTAACTCTTCTTTTCTTGGATTTGTTGAACTCATGATGATTAGTTAGTAGTCCTTAGGATCTTGAGATGTGGTAGATTAGGGTGATCTAAAGCTTGATTAGTGGTGCTTAGGGTTAGATTATCTTATATTCCTTCTTGTCTAGTTCCCCTGATGCTAGATCTAGCTTGAAAGAGTGGATCTAGATCATAAGGCATTTCATGCACACCAAGTGTTTGATGAAATGCCTTGATGAACTAGACAAGAGACTTATGTTCCTAACCTAAGACATTAGTTGTTTAGGGCATATCTTTGGTTGATCTTGTTATGATTCTTAATGATTGCTAGTTATTAATCCACAAATGATTATTTGCTAATGGATTTGATAATTAACATAGTAATTAGTTGCTTGAAAGAGAACTAATCAAGATTAGAGGTCTATTACCTAGGAATTAGCTTCTTTGAGTAAATGAACACCACTAATTACACTTAGATCACCTTATATCAATAACCTCATCTCTAGTTCCGCTTTTGCTTATTGAATTATATCGTGCTTATTTGCTTACTTGTTTTAATTAGATCACTTAATCACATCTCAATTGTTCAGCTTAACTTACCATAAGCACCTTGTTCTCTTAGTGCCTAGGATAAATCCATTTATGGATTGATAACTTTCATACTACACGTATTGGAGTTATTGATACCTCCTAAAGACAAAAAGTCTTGTATCAGCTAACCCTAACCGAAACTTCCCATTGAAGATCACATCAAATCTCCAAGAATATCCAACATTCCTTATTTTTCTCCTAAGAATAAGGAATCTCTTAAATCTCACAATATCTTCACCAAGATGCGTCCAGCTCAGCTACCGCCTCTTGGCTCGTCCACGTCATGCACTTAGTCATTCCAAGATCTGGTTCAGCTTGCATGATCCACTCCTCGTCATCAGTCGCCTTGTACTGCTGCCATGTATCACTTCGTGAACTGCTTGTCTTGGTACAACGACTGTTTCAAAAACTGCATCTTCTCAATTCCCACAAAGAGATGTAAAATACATTAAAAAAAATTTCTTCATTTTAGGGTAACATTCCAAATTTTTACTCTTTTTTTACCCTTTTCTCTTCTTATTTGACTAGTGGACAATCCATATTTCGCACGCAATATTTTTTTTTTTTTTTTTGGAATAATGTAAAATGTATTCAACCAAAAAATTGTTTTTACAATGAATTCTTCGTTTTTTGGAGTGAAAAGAGGATCATACAATAATATTTCCGAAATTTAGCTTTGAATCTTCAAATTATCGAGGAAGATGCATCGTGAGCTTCAATGTGTGGGTCTTGAGGCAAACCACATAGTGAGTCCCTCATTGTATGTGAAGTCTCATTTGATACGGATCGAGCTTAGACGGTTTCTTATGTTTTTGTCGATGAACTTTGTGAGTCGCGAGTGTGGTAATGGTGCTTCTCCATGTCTTCTGCTATTCCTTTCTCATCAAATGTGGTATAATGTAGCTTGGAAGACATACCTTAAAAGGAATGTTTGAATTTTTTGATTCGTTGAGCCATGAAGAAGAGTGACAATGCTATTCCAATCGTTGGTGTAATCTGCTCCGAGGAGTCGCTGTGTGAGATTCAGCCAAATCTCAGTTGAGTAGCAGCATGTGAAAAACAGATGGTCTCGACTTTCAATTCCTCAGGATGATCGCAAAGAACACAACCACATCTTTTCCACGCGTTCCATTTCCTCATTCGATCACCCATAGAATATCTATTTAACATTGCTAACCATGTGAATAACGAGTATTTAGGTGTTCCTCTCGTCCCAAAATATTTCTTGTAATTGTCCTCCGAATAACGCCAAATAGCTACAGCAGACGACCGCTCGTCTCTCCCTCTTAATATTCGTGATGCAAGCTCCTCTTCAATATACGGTTCAGTACTTCAACTCTATGACGTCTTCTCCATTGAGTTAAAGCTGATTCAACCGTAGCCTGGGATGGGATTCCAAGGTCGATATGACCACGTCACGTGAACCAGTCAGCTCGATCAGTCTGCCCAGCGAGCTCCAATTGTCAGACCAAAACGATGTATTGGCTCCACTATGAAATCCACCTAGTGAAAAATCTTAACTAGTTCTCTGTATTTTAGTAATTTGTGCCACATTCATGAACCTGAATTCGTCTTCTCCTTAACCATCCAGAATGACCTTGTCAAAATAGGTGTCTTCGAATCCACAGTACCCATAGAGATGAATCTGAGGATATAATTCTTCATATTAGCTTCAGTAAACAACAATATATATATATATAATTTTTTTGTTTTGTTTTATAGATGCTGCTAGAAAACAAAATTGGCTATATCAGAATTTGTAATTAACTTTTGTATTTCAAAAAACATATTTAAAATTTTAGATAATAAAATTAAAATATCGAACTTTAATATATGTTTTGTCTTAAAGGTTTATATGGGTTCGAATAGACTATTTAGCTATCTATAATATATGAAAGCAGCTATTTGAAGCTCCTAAGAATTTGAAGCTCCTAAGACTAGCCACATCAGCAAAAAAAATACGCTCTAAAACGATGACACATCAGCAGCATTTAGATGCTTATTTTTTGCGTTGAATTAAAAAATAATCGTCCAATCAGAGACTTTAGAAACATACATGTCAGCAAACGAACTTATAATATGCCACGTCGAAGAAACCATCTATCTTCTTCCTTCGAGATCGAAATCGAATCCTCTTCCCCGGCGACTTCGTAACAACCGGCGATTGATCTTCCTCGGAATTAATTGTATCTAACGTGCAATCTTCACTTGCACGTTAACTCTTCCCCCCTCCTCTTCCAATCAACTTATAAATTATCTAATCATGTTTCCAACTAACTCTTCCTCCCTCCTTTCTCTCTCTCTCTCGGGCAATATTCGCTTGATTGCTATACGAGGGCCCTTCGCTCCGCCAGAGAAAGCCATATCATGAAATGAAATCAACATCGCGCCGGATAATCGTACGACGCTCTCTCCCATGATCCTCCCTTTTACAATCTTTGGCTAGGTTACAAAGCCGCCGGTCACAGCTTCATTCCATAGCTCCCCTCAAGAAACGTAATTCAAATTCGTTTCAAAGCGGCGATATCTAAAACTCCGATCAACAATTCGTTTCCAGGTTTTGTATCCATCATTCCTCTCCAAATGTTTAAAGATATTTAATGCCAGGGAAAACGAACCAGTTTGCCATGAATTTATCTTCTTCTCAACTTATTGTCCATCACAATACAACCGTAGAAAAGGTAAACCATCAACTATGACATTTATACTTATAGCTAATAAATTACAGTAGATGAATCCTAATTATTTAATAATGTTGTCCATGAAGTTCATAGATTCGGAAAGGACCGGATGGTGCAATGTCATTGAAGAATACGTGTTAAAAGTTCTTTGAATGTGACAAACCATTTCACATAAACCAACAACTAGGTAAGCATTTTTAGGGTGAAAAGAAACATGATTTAAAGAAACACCGTACATCTTATATCGACTCATCTTATTGGCTTGCTTTGCACATTGAGATTATCTACTTTAGGTAAAAGATAAAGAGATCGTTCAATAAAGTGATCAAGTTATTACATGCTTTAAACACAATATAATCTGATTAGATACAGCCAATGCTGGTTGTAAGCCAAATATCAGATTTCGTGCTTTGTTTCGACGTCGGTTTGAATTTTTAAGCTCACCCACAATTCTAACTAACTTTAAATTTTCTTTGAAAAATATAAAAATTTAATCTACTGGTATAAAATAGAGTTCCAGAGATTCATGATATATATATATATATATATATATATATATTGATATATGTTGTTTGGTTTTAGTATTCATGCCATTATTTGCATCAATTGTTTCAGTGAACGATCCATTAATTTGGGATGAATGCATGAAGAAATATATACCCAGAGAACAAGCATGTGAATTTTTTAGCAGATAGGCCTTGAGAATAGATACAGTTTCTAGGACTTGAGCTTAACTTGAAGAAAATCAAAGGAAAGAGAAACGTAAGAAGAATTCATCCGACGGGCCATTATATATTTGGAAGCAAGTGTTTGTTTGCGTATCTTATCCTCGATTTTGTGCACTACGCCATAAAAAAACCTGACGACAGTGTGAAGAAATGCATTCAAGATTGCAGACGAAAGCAGCGACAGTTCGAACTGGGATTGAGTAAGCATCTAAACATTTTTAAAATTTGTATCATTAAATTATCTTATGTTCCACAAAAAACTAAGATCTCTCTTTCAAAGTTCTTTCGCTTGCTCAATATTTTTTCATCGTTGGTGGGTGTGATTTTTCTTTGAAAGAGACCGACATCAAAAGATGAAAGCGGGAGAAAAACGAGGCAGAGACCAGAGAATCAAGCAGAAGCGTTGGTGATGAAAGTTTCTGATTTTTATGCACCTTGGCATTAGTGTGGCAAAGAGATGAGTTATTGAAATATTCACCCGAATAATCCAAAAAGTAAGCACTTGTGGTTCATTTGAATATTGATGATGACTATATATTCTTTGAATTAGTGTAAACGTGTGAATACACTTATAGAGCTTATTAAATAATAATGACCTATGTATAGAATAGTTTACGTGCTTTGGTGGAGTTAAAGGTGACTATGATCAAATAGCTGCAAGTACTAATGTCTTATATATTGTATATTACTTTTTTTGCGATTTGCGTATAACTGTCCACATTGAGCTGATGTAAAGATGAATGTTTACAGTTGCGAATAGATAATAATACAAAAATCGTAAACAAACATCTCTAGCAAATTCAGGTCCCTCTCGGTCTTTTCTCCATTTTTTCAACAAATAAAAAATAAATCATAAAAACAAATATTAGTAAACGGACAAAATATTACAAATTTTTACTCAAACAATGGTATGAAAAAAATTTATATATATATATATATATATAAAGAATTTATTTTTGGACACATTCCGCGCGTAGCGCGGAATAACCCCTAGTGATCATTAAAGGAACAATAAGAACGAATAAAAAATGAATGAAGAAGAATAAAATAAGTGGTAATATGAATATTTTTTCCTTCTCAAATTTGATAAAGAATATTTTGGTTATATTGTTCCATATAATCAGAAGGAATGAAAAGGAATCATGTGTACAAAAAGTTACTTATAAATGATATTATTTTTAGGAATGAAGATGAATTCATTGTTTCTCATTACTTATAAATGGTGTATTTTTTAGGAATGAAAAGAAATTTATTGTTCCTTCACATTCCTTTGGTCACCATTCAAAGCCATGGTATATGATAATATAACAAATATTTAAAATATACAATATATATATAAAACAGTTATATATATATTAATAAAACTTTAAAATTAAATATAGTTTTTATATATCTTGATATTTAGGTGGATATCCAAAATAAAGGTAACACCCTGATATGTAAACACTCTGATATATAAACACTAAACTTTATGATTACTAGGAGAGAATCCGCGCGTCATGCGGGTTTTATTTTCACACTTTTTAACTTTCTCAATTTACGATTTTGAGTTTTTGTATTCACATATCTTTCACTATTTTGTTTCTCTTTTCTACGTCTTTAAATTCTTATATTTATCTTTATTTCTGTTTTATGTTTTTTTGGTTATCTTCTTCTCTTCATTCTTGAAAACTTGTTATCCCTTCGATTCTTTATTGAATATTCTTTTGTCTTATGGTTTTATATTTTGGTTTTTATTTTAATTGTTTGAAACTTTCTTAATCTATTGTCATTTTTCTTTTCATATTTTGTTTCCACTTATATTAACATTGAATTATCTTCGTTAGTTTGAAAACGACGATTAAATCATACGAAAACAATAAAAATACATTTAAAATCTGGTATTATCTAAGATATATATGTTTATGATGTTTCCCAATTATATTTGAATTTAATTTTTGATATTTTAATATTTTAATGATTTTTAAATAGTTCAATTTAAATTAAATGATTTTTATATGTAATAAATAATTGAACATATGCCACATTTTTATTTGTTTTAAAGTGATGTCAACCCTGGAAAGTCTCCCTTCACTCATTGTATATTAGATTATATAATTTTATTCAATCGGGTACAAAAATAACGACCAACCGGTCAATTTTGTTGGGGGTGGGGGGGGGGGGCCCTTGATGCTTTCCAATATTCCTTCTATATTCAAGGAACGAACAGAGAGAGAGAGAGAGAGAGAGAGAGAGAGAGAGAGAGAGAGAGAGAGAGAGAGAGAGAGAGAGAGAGAGAGAGAGAGAGAGAGAGAGAGAGAGAGTTAATTAAACAAATGTCAGATGAATTACGAGAATAGTTTTTAGGAGAATTTATCAATCTATTCTATTAAAACAGAAACATTTTTAGTATCTACATCCAAGCATTCCATATTTTTTTTATATAAAAAATCTGTTTGAAAACTATTTTAACATTATCCCATTTTGTTTTTACAAATATAAATATGTAAAATAAATATAATTCTGAATTTGGGATATTATATAAATTCAAATATAATATCTTCAGAAAATCTTTCGGGTAAGAGATGGTGTTAAAAATATGTGGTTTAAAACATTTTATTCGATAACATACAAAAGATTTACGAGATTTTTTTGGTTTAATATATTAAAAATAAATAATGCTAAAGAATAAATCAGAAAAAATATTTATCGAATTGCCAAATATATATTATTTTTTAGACCATAGAAAAATCAGAAAATATAAATTTTGGAATTTTTTAAATCATATTAGATTTTAAATATTTTAAGTTAGAAATATCAAAAAATTGGTTAAATTCCGCTAATTTTTTTTATTTTAACTTAAATCATAAAACATTATGTTATAAAATTTTCTTTTATTACATTAAATTAATATTTTAAAATCTGACCCGAGACATAAACTAGAGAGTCCTTCAGGTCACTGGGTCTGTAGGTTGACCCGGTTCAATACAGTCTGATCGCAATCAACAATTAGTGAAATTATATATATTAAAACTAATAAATCTCTAAAATATGTTCGAAAAAATGTTAAATTGACAAACTAATTATTATTGTAGTTGATAAAATATTATTCATAAACGAAAGAAGATTATAAAGTACAAGATTGTAAAATGAGAATGACTCAATAAGAACAATAAAGGACGCCCTTTGATTGCAGTCTACTTTTTTAATTAACCATGATCCATCCGGGTCAACGATTATGTCTGATTCACGGTTATTTGCTGAGTTTTTTTACGGGGTTTACTAGATTTTATAGTCTCGGGTTTTAGAGCTATATCCGAACCGGATCCGAGCCGGATTATTGTCTGGATCCCAGGTTTTTCAGAATCTGAAAATATTACATTAAATCTATAAAAACATTTATCCCACACATATGCGCGGGTGAGAATCTAGTTTAATATTAAATTTAATGCTACAAACGCTAAAGAAAAAAATACTCATGGAAAACACTTAAAAGTAGAAAATAGAAAAAAGGAAAACTAAAGAAAATAGGAAAATTAATTTTGAATAAGAAACATTTAATTATTCTTATTTCCTACCTGGTTTTTATGATATGGATATAATTCAACACCTTATTCTAAGAACATAAATACAATAAAATCTTTATAACTTAATACTCGATAAATTAATCATCATGATAAAATAATAAATTTTCTTTGTCCCAAATTGGGCTAGTGTAAAAATTAACAAAATTCGATAAGATAATAAGATAATAATTTTTAGAACCCCTATGTAACTATATGGCTCCAATAATATCATAAATCAATAATTACATAAATTTATGCATATATAACTAAGATAATTAATTAAAATATTAATCTAATCATGTTTTTTTCTTAAGGTTTATTTTTAATTTTTTTATTACATCAAAAAGTTACAGTGGTATCTTTTTGTTATGCATCAAAAAATTGTTTTCTAGAAACGATAAATGTTTGATACCTAGACGTCATATTATATCAAAAATTCATAATGTTGTCTTTGATATGCATCCAAATGTCTTCTGGATACCTAGACGATAATTGTTTCCTTATTCGTAACTACTTTCAAAAAGTATTGTAGTAGCCATAATTTCTTCTAGATTTTAATTTTTTAACATGTATCACTTTTACATAGATAGTCCTAGTTCTATAGGCTAATAATAGGCATTTTACACTGATATCCGAGATTATTAAACCTAAACCTCCTGGATGTCATATTTAGAATTAAATTATCCAAATTATTTGATATAACATCATTTGAAGAATAATTTTCAAAGATTATGGATTAGAAAAACTCTATATCTCTATAAATATTAATTTATCAATTAATTAATGTATCTATAAAATAATAATTTTTAAAAATTCTGACATTATTAATCTTTAGAGGTTTTATTAGTAGGGGAATATGGGTGCATGGCCTTTTTGGACATAATTTGTGGATCTAACGCCAAGAAAAAGCATTAAATAAATAACACCTTACCATGTGCAATTTATTATTCAGAAAATTACCTAAACTAACATTCAAAAGTGTGAATATCACTAGAATAACTCCTATGAAAGTTTGACTAACTAAACTAACATTTATAAGTTGCCAAATACATTCAAATATGTTTTTTGTTTTAATAACAAAAATCCTATTTTGATTTATTTATTTTTACAAAAATAATAATTAATTATAAAACTGAAAAAATATTAATTTGTTTATTCTCTCTCTCAATCACTGACACTCTTTTCTTTTTCTTCCTCTTTGGCGATTTCGGCGATTCTGTATGTGAAATCTGGATTCCGACTTCACATTCGTCTTCCAAATAAATTCCGGCATGGATTAGGTAATGAATCTTTGTTCTTTATACCCTTTGGCTTTTCGAGTTTTTTTTCGAGAGTTTGGGTGGCTTTTCGATTTTTTTCGGCGAAGCGAAGGCCGACTCTTCTGGGCGAAGCGACGGTAGACGAGTCTCCGGCGAGGAAATGAGCTAAGTTTCAACGATTTCAACGAAGTCGCGGCGAAGCTGGTAGTTTATTCAACGCATGATGGCAGATTTGTTTTTCAAATGATTTGCTTGTAAATTTGTTTATGATTACATTGTAGATTTATTTTTGATGGTTTGATAGATTTATTTGAGTGGTGGTAGATTTATTTATTCTTCTTCTTCTTTGACAGGTATCTGGGCATCGAGACCGCATGCGAGTCTCATGCAAAATTTTTGGTGTTTTCTTCAACATGCGTAAATAGTTTTGTTTTTGTTTTTGTCGAACATGTGTAAATAGTTTAATTTTGGATCTGGTAGGAGTTATAGTTTGTGATATTTATGGAGAACAAATTGAAACCCTAATTTGGTTTTGGCAGATTAGATTAATAATCCGTGATTCCCAACGATATTAACGTCACTCTGCTTACGATAGTGACTTTTCCGGTGAGAAAAATAAAATTTTAATATTCCATTGATGGTAGATTTATTTTTCAAATGATAGCAGATTTGTTGTTCGAATGATGGGACATTTATTTATGTGTATGCTTTTTTTATGAATTGATGGTAGATTTATTTTTGAAATGATGGTAGATTTATTATCGAATTTTGGAGATTTATCAGAAAAAATTCTTCTTCTTTTCCTATAGGTTTATGCTCTTCGTTACAGTAGACGAGTCTCCGAGGAGATTTTCAGTTTGTTTCAATGTGTCTTCTAAGGGTATAATTGAAGGTAGATTTGGATTGGGTAGATTTGTTTTTGAAAGGATAGTAGATATTTTTTTGAAAGGATGGTAGATTTGTTTTTGAATTGATGGCAAATATGTTTTTGAAATGATGATAGATTTGTTTTTCAATCAGTACAAATGATAATTAGATTTTAAATAATGGTAGATTTATTTTTGAATTATAATAGTTTCAAAGTGGTAATGATGTATAGATTGAGATGTACTGATTTGGTTATTGTTTATTTGAATTCAGTCAAAATGCCTTACAATTACACTCAACCATCAACTTCCAGATAATCTGTTAGCTCGATGGATTTTAGTGTAAGCGCGTATGGAATTCCCAAACAATATTTATGTAGAGGTGTAGTGGTAATAGATACTTTCCGCACTGCTTTGGATCCGAGAAGGAGGTTGTACACATGCAAAATGAGTGAGGATGGAGGGGGCACATATATGGAAGTGGTGGGATGAGCTGATGATGGATGAATTTACTAGATTCATGACGAAATCCGTCACATGAAAGAGAATATTTCCAACCTCGATAAGTTAGTGGGTGAGAAAAAACGTGTAGGATTTGGCTTGGAGTTGAAGAATGGGGTTGGTTCACTCTTTGTTGTCATCGAATCTTTGAAGTTGAAGAATGTGGTTGTTTCACTATTGTTTTCCTAACTAAACTTATTTTTATATGTAATGTGCAATTTTAAACTATGAATATTCTTTATATAGTCATGGTAGTTGTAAACCCTATCGGATGAAGACCCTTTAATTATCATGTTGTTTGAAAGGTGCTTCAAGTAATATGTCTTCATTCTATCTAATTTTTCATGCTAAAACTTTGAGTGTCTAACCAATAATATGAAGAAAAATATGTATTTATTTGATATGTCATTGACAACTGTATATCCATTGACAGATACGTTAAGCGTGTGATTTAAGATAAAATGAAAAGTTAACCCCAAGAAAAAAAGAATCATCCACTACAAAAAAACATCCCGATTTCCGACCAATTTAAAATGGTCGGGATTTTCCGACCAAATACCGACCACATTCCGATTAAAACAAAACCGTCGGAAATTGATCGGTAATTCCCGACAATTTTAAGTTGGTCGGAAATTTGGTCGGAAATACCGACGGATTTCCGACGTATTGGAGACCTACTAAGAAGCGTCGGAAATTGGTCGGAATTGGGATTAACTTTCCGACCAATTTCCGACCAATACTACATCCGACTAAATTCCGACGAAATTTTCGTTATAAGTATGGTCGGAAATTTCCGCGGATTTCCGACCGATTTCCGACCAGTCTAAAAATTCAAACGGCTATATAACGGCTACTGCAACGGGCAGATTAACGTGTATATTTCGTCGGAATTTAGTCGGATTCCTGACTGGTCGGAAATTGGTCGGAAATTAGAAGAAATTTCTGACCAATTTCCGACCAGTAAGGAATCCGACTAAATTCCGACGAAATATACACGTTAATCTGCCCGTTGCAGTAGCCGTTTGAATTTTTAGACTTGTCAGAAATTGGTCGGAAATCCGCGGAAATTTTAATTATAAATACAACACCACCCTCATTCACAATTTACACCAAAAAAAAACATAGAAAATGTCTTCTTCAAATCCAAACACTAGAGATTATTTTCGATCGTGGATGGATAGACCACGACAAGATCCAGCGACGAATCTATTGACGGAGGAGTATGCACAAGGTGTTGAGGAATTCATGACATTTGCGACAAACAATAGGATGACGTCGGAATACGGTAAATTGTATTGTCCTTGTCCTAAATGTCGGAATCATAGATTAGTCTCTGTTGGGGAAGTATGGAAGCATCTTTATAGGAATGGGTTAATGCCGAGTTATAAGATTTGGTATACGCATGGAGAAACTGATGCAATGGTGCAACAACATTGTAGTGGTTTTAATTATTCGGGTAGAATAGAGGAACCAACACCGGAAGTAGATGCAAACGTTCAGATGGTGAATGATGCGTATCGCGAAAACGTAGCATCGTATGTTCCCGATGGTATTAGAATAGAGGAACCTAATTTAGAAGCTCGGAAGTTTTTTGATATGCTAGATGCAGCTAAGCATCCACTATACGAAGGATGTAGAGAGGGAATATCGCCTTTATCAACTGCAAGCAGGTTGATGACAATAAAGACCGATTTCAACTTGGCAGAGGATTGTGTGGATGCGATAGCTGATTTTGTGAAAGATATTTTACCTGAAGATAATCTCTCACCGGCTTCATACTACGAGGTTCAGAAACTTGTAGCTGGTCTTGGTTTGCCGTATCAGATGATAGATGTGTGCATCGACAATTGTATGATATACTGGAGAAAAGACGAAAACCGTCGCAAGTGTCGTTTTTGTGGGAAACCTCGGTATCAGGAAACGGGTGGAAGAGTACCAGTTCCACATAAACGGATGTGGTATTTGCCGTTAACAGATAGGTTGAAGAGGTTATATCAATCCGAGCGCACGGCAGGAGCTATGAGATGGCATGCAGAACATAACTCATATGGAGAGATTGCGCATCCTTCAGATGCAGAAACGTGGAAACATTTTCATGAGGTGTATCCTAGTTTTGCGGCTGAGCCAAGTAACGTATACCTCGGATTATCTACAGATGGATTCAACCCTTTTGGGAAACATGGGAGGCAATATTCATTGTGGCCAGTAATCGTCACACCTTACAATTTGCCGCCTAGTTTGTGCATGAAACGAGAGTTTTTGTTCCTCACGATTCTTGTCCCCGGACCGGAGCATCCTAAGAGATCCCTTGATATTTTCTTGCAGCCATTAATTTATGAGTTGAAAATGTTATGGAAAGATGGTGTTCAAGCGTTCGATGTTTCTCTCCAACAGAATTTTACGATGCGTGCGGTACTTATGTGGACCATAAGTGATTTTCCAGCATTTGGTATGCTATCTGGATGGTCGACTCATGGAAGGTTGGCGTGCCCTTATTGTCAAGATAACACTGATGCGTTCCAATTAAAGCACGGTCGAAAGACTTCTTGGTTCGATTGTCATCGAAGATTTCTGCCGCATGATCATCCATATCGTCGGAGCACGACATTGTTTAAGAAGAACAAAAAAGTATTTGATGGTCCACCTCCTGAGCCGGATGGGAATAACATCATCACTCAGTTGAGAGATTTTGGTGCTGAGAAGACGGTTTCATGTGGTGGTAATGGTCATTTTCCCGTAGATGGTTGTGGCGAATACCACAATTGGAACAAGAGGAGTATTTTTTGGGATTTGCCATATTGGAAGAACCATCTGCTGTGCCATAATCTAGATGTAATGCACATTGAAAAGAACTTTTTTGACAACATCATGAATACTGTTCTAAATGTGCAAGGGAAGACGAAAGATAATTTGAAGGCCAGATTGGATTTGCCAGAAATTTGTTCTCGGAAGGAACTCCATATAATGGCGAACGGAAAATCTCTGGCCCCCGCTTTCCGTTTGGATGAGCCTTCAAAGGAGGTGTTCTTCGACTGGATTACGCATAGTGTTCAATTCCCAGACGGATACGCATCTAACCTTCGTAATTGCGTTAATATTGGAGAAGGGAAGTTTTCAGGGTTGAAGAGTCATGATTGTCACGTTATCATGCAACGCCTCCTTCCATTTGCCTTTGCCGGTCTTCTTCCTAGAAACGTCCATGGAGCTATTGCAGGTACATTTATAATTTACAAAATTATATCTAAATTTTACTAAATTTATCTAAATTGTCTAAATTTTACTAATTTTATTTATCATTTATGCAGGGATCGGTGCTTTCTTCCGGGATTTATGCACGAGATCACTTACAGCAGACGGTATCCAAAATTTGGAGGAAAAGATACCGGCTCTCCTATGCAACCTCGAGAAAATATTTCCACCAGCATTTTTTGATGTTATGGAACATCTTCCTATTCATCTCCCTATGGAAGCAAGACTTGGTGGGCCAGTTCAATATCGATGGATGTATCCGTTTGAGCGATATATGCTCCACCTAAAGAAGAAGGTGAAAAATCTTGCAAGAGTCGAGGGTTCTATTGTTGCACAGAGCGTGAATGAAGAAGCATCCAACTTTGCTAGCTACTACTTTCCATCTTCGGTGAAGACTAAAAGTAGACGACCTGCACGTCATGATGATGGAGGAGAAAAACCGATGTATCCGGTCTATGTCCCAAAAAATTTTGCAGAAATTGGAAGGCTTAGTGGAAAAGGGAGGTCTAGACGACTAACAGAGGAGGAACAAAGGCATTTGCATACATATCTTCTGACAAACTGCGAAGACGTTTTCGAATAAGAGAGGTACGTCACTTGATTTTGAATAATGTATTTGTTTAGTAAATACCAAAAATTAATCCTTGGTAGTATTTTGAATAATGTATTTGTTTTATTCACAGTATATACATGGAGCAAATAAGGAATTGGTTTCCAAATTGCACAGAGGATGAGCTTATGGTCCGTAAACAGAAGGAATTCGCGGATTGGTTGAAATATTACGTAAGTGCTCGATTTCCCGCATTTAAACTAAATTTTACATACTTACACATATTGTTTATGAGTGTCCACAAATTGTACAGGTTGATCAGATTAATACTACCGGGACATCGATTCCCACATGGTTAGTTGAGATGGTGTGTGGCCCTACTTTTGTTCCAAGTGTTTATCCGATGTATTGCACTCGGGGGTATGCTTTTAAGGCTTTTCGTGAAGGGAGTTCAAGGACAACATGCAACTACGGTATTTCGTCTACATCCGGAGAATTTGTTTACTACGGAATACTCCGCGAAATATTAGAAGTCAAATATCCAGGAATGATTGGTTTGAAGTGCATTGTGTTCTATTGCGATTGGTATGATCCAGTGGAAGGTCTACGTCAGGACGAATTCGGTGTGACATCTGTTCACGGAGGCAAGCGACATCGGAAATACGATCCATTTATTCTTGCTTCACAAGCAGACCAGGTTTCCTACATTCGATACCCCCGGGTTAGGAACAAGCAAGATCCATGGATTGCAGTAACATCGATACAACCAAGAGGAATGATATCTGGTGTTTCCGAGCATGACCCTTTACAGGAAATGCCAATTGGTAATTTAGGTGAAATCGAGCATTCTCTAGAGGTTGACCTTGTGGTTGACTTCACCGGCATGGGCGAACTATTTGAGGATTCTGAAGAAGAAAGAGGAGAATTTGATGAGGAATCTGATTCAGCTTCTTCAGATTATTCATCGGACTCAGAATAGGTTTTTGTAAAAAATATTTTATATGCATTTATTTTTAAGTAACAAATTTATGAATCTTTTTTCACATACTTTAATTATTTTTAAGTAACAAATTTGTAACAATGTTTTTTCATATGCATCTATTTTAAAGCAACAAAATTTTCAAAATTTTTCAAAATTTTTAAATATGGTGTACGTATTTTTTAATACATTTAATTCTATATTCCGACCAATTTCTGACCAATATTAATACTCAGAAAATGTCCTCTAATTATAAACACTTAGCATTTTTCAGAAATATTCATATTGGTCGGAAATTGGTCGGAATTTCCGACCAATTTCCGACCAATATTAATACTCAGGAAATGCAATATTATGGGTTAGTCGGAAATTGGTCGGAAATACCGACTGATTTCCGACTAACCCGAAATAAAACCAATATTTTGGCGGTTTCAAACCCGACCAAATTAACCGCTAAGTTTTTTTTTTTTTTTTTGGTGCGCTAAAGGGGTTTTGATCATCCTTTTTTTTACACATATATATATAGTTTTTGATCATGCCTTCTTTTTTTTTTTAATTGCAACAACGTTGTTTCTTGATTAAATCGAATTGGTTGGTCGGAAAATGGTCGGAATTACTCGACATTTCCGACCAAATTCCGACCATTTGGGGTTTCGAAACCTCAAACCGCATAAATTTGATTTGCACTACGTTTAATATGGTTAGATATGATCTTTTGAAAGAATTCAATGTCAATATATCTTAACTAAACCAATTTTGGGGCATATCCTATAAAACCTAAAAGAAACCAAAAATATAAATATAAAGTGAATGTTTCGTTATGAACGGTTTAATTCGATATACTTTCAATTTATAAAAACATCATATATTTTATTATATGTTTACTTTGCCACATATTTTTTAGACATCAGATGTTTACATGTTTATTAAACGGTATACAATTTGAAAATTTAGTATTTTATATTCGAAACCCTAAATGGTCGAAAATTGGTCGGAAATTCCGACCAATTTCCGACCAATATTAATACTCAGAAAATGTCCTCTAATTATAAACACTTAGCATTTTTCAGAAATATTCATATTGGTCGGAAATTGGTCGGAAATTCCGACCAATTTCCGACCAATATTAATACTCAGGAAATGTCCTCTAATTATAAACACTTAGCATTTTTCAGAAATATTCATATTGGTCGGAAATTGGTCGGAAATTCCGACCAATTTCCGACCAATCCGAAATAAAACCCGCGGAAATTAACCGCTAAATGAAATATTTTGGTGGTTTGATATTTTCAAACCCGACCAAAGTCCGACCGATATGGTGGTCGGAATTTCGTAGATCTAAATACCACATACGCCTCTTCTTCTTCGTTTGTTCGTTCTCTCTTCTCTCAAACCGATTCTCTCTCTCCGCCGATTCTCTTCACCGTCCGCCGGAGCCGATTCTCTTCACCGTCCGCCGCCTTCTCTTCACCGTCCGGAGCCGATTCTCTTCACCGTCACCGATTCTCTCTCTCCGCCGATTCTCTTCACCGTCCGCCGGAGACGATTCTCTTCACCGTCCGCCGCCTTCTCTTCACCGTCCGGAGCCGATTCTCTTCACCGTCACCGATTCTCTCTCTCCGCCGATTCTCTTCACCGTCCGCCGCCGACTTCTAACCATGTAAGTAATTTTAAGATTTGTGGTTGTTGTTGTAGCTTGAGATTTGTGGTTAATTGTTGTGATTTGAGGTTAGATTTGTGAGATTTGTGGGATTTGTTGTGGGATTTTTTTGTGTGAATCCGATTTGCGTGAATACACCGAGACCAAAACAAATGAAAATACATATCTTGAAAACATACCGATAGATTGTGAATACATACCGATACATACTGTATCTCACTTGCTACTGATTTATTTTTCACATATTCTCAGTATGTCTAATATGCTTAAACAAACACACGACAATCACATAAATTTCATGTATCAATGTTTTTTCAGAAAACAATAGTTCGTTAGATCGATCGGAAAAATTAAGTATATAGATAACCTGTATGATACAACAGAACAGAGCTAAGTCAGAACATAAGTCTCTAGACAAATGTATGTACATGTTTAAGCAGTCCTTGGTACTTTCTGTGAACAAGGGAAAAGATATTATGGCAAATAAGTGTATATACCTTAGAGAAAAAATTCTGAGCATGGCTTCGAATGTGAACAGCAGTCTTTGTGCCCACATGTTCTGTTAGAGAGAAACAAACATATTTTTGATGGTTATATAGACCATACATAACTCAGTAGCAAGTGAGATATTATTAGATCATTCATTTTTTACCTTCAATTCCTCTCCATGCTCGTTCGTATAGTTTCAAGGATTCAACAATCTTGTCGGTTTTAATTTTAGTTTACGTTTGCATTTCATATCTAACAAAGTTTGCGTTTACGTTTAATATCTAACAAATTTTGCGTCTTTTGGTAAGGTCTTACGACGGTTTCGCAAACTTGTGCATCGGTGGTTCGTCTCAAGGGGTGCAACAACCTCCATGTAGCGATGGTTCGAATCGAGGGGCAGAACCACCAAGTCCGGCCACATCGAATATCCCGGAGTCGCAGAGTCAAGTTCCTCGAATCATAACCATCGACGAGTTAGTCCAACAACCGGGCCGGGACTTGCTCATCCGGCTTGATCCACATCTCGTTGGAAGATCGACATGGTAAAAACCCTTACTTCATATATATTTAATAGCAAATTGTTTATAGTTTATCTTTTTTTTGTAGGTTTGGTATATCGAACAACGGGATTAGCAAGGCCATTATGAGGATGTTCCATTCGATCCTCGACAAACCGTACAAGAAGTTTTCAGAAGTCCCGTATGATGAGAAGCAAATTTGGTTTAGACAATTTGCGGTAAGTTGTCAATTACTATATTTTTTCTTATATTTATAAGTATTTTTAAAATATTTTACTAACCATTTTTATTTATGTTTTCGTAGCAAGAGTTTACATGGCATCCTTCTCATACTGTCACGGTGGAAAAATTATTTATGAAGGAAGCGAGTACGCAGTTCAAGAGACACATGAACGAGTGGAAGAAAAAGTGGAGGAAAGGGGCAGACAAGCCGAAAGGCTTGAATTTGGAGGTTTGGAATCACTACATACCATATTGGCAACAGCTGGCGACAGAGAAACTCTCGAAGACTAATTCGGGAAACCGAAAGAGTGATCGCAACGGGAAGGGCCAATACATCCACAACTCCGGATCGAGCAGCTTCCAGACCCGAGAAATTCAAATGGTAATCCTTTATTGTTTACATTGTTTTCTCTACTTAATTAATTATTAAATTATTTATTTATATTTAAATTTATTTGTTTTTATAGACTAATGAGGCCGGAGGTGTGCGTCCGAATCATTTGGACTTAATGAAGAGGTGCCACACGAACAAGACAACCGGGCTTATTCAGGATCCCCTCATAAGGGAGATCTACGAGAACGTGACGAAGCAGAAGACCGACATCGAGCTGACCCAACAGTCACAAGGTGACTCCTCCTCCTCCTTCGAGATGTCGCGGGAAGCGGTCAACCAACTCGTTATGAACGTAAGTTTTTTTTTCCTTATAGTTTTACATTATAATTTTATTATGTTCTAATTTATTTATATTTTATACAGGAATTTTCCCTTGATAAAAAAGGGCGACGTCGCGGCGGTTTGGGTACGATCCCGTTTATGGACGACGGGTCTTCTTCTTGTTCTTTTTTCTCTGAAGATCTCATCCAGCAGAATGAAGAGCTCAAGTCCAAAGTAGAAGCTTTGGAGGCGGCGAAAACGGACACCGGATTCAGGTTAAGTGCCACGCAAGATGAGCTTTCGGAGGCGAGGTCAGATATCGCTAGCATGTCGTCTTGGATGAGAGCGAAGTTTCCGGATTTCCCGGGAACGTGATCCGGATCCGAATCCGGATATGCAAATGTTAATAATGTTAATATTTAATGTTTTAAAAACACTTTTTCTTATTTCTAAACTATTTTATTTTCAAATATTTTAATGTTTAATATTAATTTTAATGTTTAATATTAATTTTCATTTTCATTTTCGAATAAATTTATTTTCAATTGAATTATTAATCAATATTCGTAATTTTTAAAATAATTTCAAAATAATATATTTTGTCGGAATTTGGTCGGAAATTAGAAATTAAAAACGTCGGTATTTGGTCGGCAACGGTCATCGGAATTTTGTCGGTAAATCGTCGGGTAGTATTATGGTCGGAATTTAGTCGGAACTTAGTTTGGTTGGTATTTGGTCAGGAATTAGAATGGTCGGAATTTGGTCGGCCAATAGAACGGTCGGAATATGGTCGGAAATTATAAACGTCGGTATTTGGTCGGAAAAAGGTCATCGGACCTTTGTCGGTAAATCGTCGGGTATTATAATGGTCGGAATGTGGTCGGAACTTAGTTTGGTCGGTATTTCGTCGGGAATGGGTGCATCGGACTTTAGTCGGGAAATCGTCGGGTGATATGTCGCGTCGGTAAATGGTCGGGAATACTCTGGTCGGGAATCGGTCGGGAATTACCGACCAATTTCCGACCATATTTGATTTCCGACGCGATAGTTCCGACGGGCGATATTGGTCGGAAATTCGTCGGGAAAGACGTTTTCCGACCGTTTTCCAACCAATATACCCGTCGGAAATCGAGTGTATTCTTGTAGTGATCTAACAAAATAAATCTACCATCATTACACTGAATCTACCATCAAACAATAAATTTTCTCATACTTAGGCCGGCGGTAACCCTAGATATTCAGGGTGAGTGCCTAGATTTTTTTCGTAAATCTGAGGTTGTTTCGAGGGGAAAATTATCATTTGTTTGTGTGCGGTAAAGAAAAAGTGTACCGTCAATTAAAGTCATTAAATCTGTCGTCAATTCAAATCTACCACAACGCAACAACTCTACCAACTCAATATAAATCTACCAAATTCATGTAGCTAATAAACGCACCGCCATTACCTATAAATCTACCTTTAAAAAAATAAATGTAGCGCTCTTATATAAATATGTCGTGTCTGAAGATAAATCTACTACCATTAAAAATCTAAAAACCTAAGTTTGTACCTTATTTAAATCTACCGTAATTAATAACAAATCTACCGTGTTAAGAATAAATCTACCACAACAATATTAATCTACCGTCATTACAATAAATCTACCGTCACCAAAAAAACGAACCATCCGATTATCCACCGTTGATAAGTCTACCGTCGTTACAAAGAAGTTTACATCGAAGAAGATTAATCTACCGTCAAAGAAAATAAATCTACCATTATGATCAAACATTTACCAAAAAGTCAACCGCTCGATCGTTAAGTCTACCTATCTTTAAAAAATCTGCTATCATTACATATAAATCTACCAAGAAATTAATAAATCTACCAACAAAAATTATCTATACTGCCATTTAAAATTAAGGCTAAAAATATATATCTGCCAATACTCATCAAATCTACCGTCCCTCAAACAAATCTATTGACAAAAAAATAAGTCTAATGCCTGAAAAATAAGTCTAAAGTCCGGAAATTAAGTCTACATAAAACAAACATATATGTCATCAAAGATCGGTAGACTTTCATATCTTAGCACATTGACTTTTCAGTAAATAAATCCAACTTCTGCTTACGTTGGTAAAAAATAGTAATGACATTTTCGTATTTAGGTTTTTGCCAACAAAGGTCCAAAGGGCAAAATCGGTACCCTAAATCAATCTAGTAGTCTTGAAATTTTTGCATTGGTTTTATAATTTCCACACTTTTGAATGTTATTTTAGTTACTCTCCCTTAATTATTTTTCCCTTCTTTGTTTTTTTTTTAAATGGTAGATGTTTTTTTGTTTTGTTTTTTCCCCTTCCTCTCTCACATTTGAGGTATTGGTCGTTGGTTTTGGAGTCTTCTTCTTGAACCGAACATTTCATGTTCATGGTAACAATTTTAATAAATTTATGTTAAAATGCCCAATTATCTCAAAAAATGTATGTTCATGGTTTTCCATTTAGGGTTTAGATTTCTATTTTTATATGTTCTTTATAGTTTTCATAGTTTACGTCATTTAATTTGGATTCCTCATTTTCCATTTAAAGCTTAGATTTTTATTATTATATGTTTTTATGGTTGTCATACTTTACGTTATTCACTTTGGGTTTGCTGTTTTTCATATTCGCTATTTTCTATTTTAGGATTTAGATTTCAATCGTTATATGTTTATAGTTATATGTTCTTTTCTAGGGTTGTTGTGATGTTTTTGAGTTCATGCTTTTGGTCCACCTTAATTTTCGTTAATTATAGCCTTATGTTTAAGGGGAGTGGCAACGCGTGACATGAGCCATCTAAAAAAAGCATATGTATGAATAATACTTTCACGTCCAAAGATTTTTGGTTTGCTTATAAATTGGATCACAAGTTACTATAGTTCTACAATTTGTTCTTTCAGTGATTGCTTCCCATAAATAAAAGAAAGAATGAAACTCTTCATTTATCTCGTTGTGTTCTTTATCCTCTTGAGTGGTACCATGGCCAACAATGTGGCAGATTCTTTGATTCGAGATTATTGCAAAAAAGCTTCAAAAATACAGGAATCGGAACCAGATTACTACAAGTTATGCATCACAACTATCAAAGAAAATCAGAGAGTCAGAGAGCGAGAAATATCGATGATTTGATCGTGGTAGGAGTCAAAAACGCTATGATGAACATGACGAACGTGAATGAGTCTTGGAGCAGATTCTGAAGGCGAGAATACATACGAGTAAGTTGAGAGAGAAGTTGATGCGTTATTGCCTTAAGCTTTATTCTGAGGGCATTGTCTCGTTAACCAAAGCTTTGAAGTACATCAAAATTCGGGATTACAAGAAAGTCGCCTGGAGGATAGGCGATGCAAGAGCTGCTCCGAGAACTTGCGAAATGGGATTCAATGGCGATAATAACCAGACATCTCCGGTGACAAAAGAGAACGATGCTCTCTTCGAAATGGCAGATATTCCTTTATCTTTTAATTACGATTCCCATCTTGATATGCCCACTGTATAGCGTACAGCCGAATAGTCTGTCGGTTTAAAGCAGTTAATTACAGTTTTTTATTATGTTATAAAAGAATAACAATGTAGCATATATAGTGTTAGAGGAGGATTTAACACCCTCCGGTTTAACTCGGTTCGAACCAAGACCGGTACCGGTTTACGACGATTCGGACATAGGGAAGACGGGCTTCGGTTTAACGGACCGAACTCTACGAAGCCCAAAAGACAAGCTCAATCACTTCCGCTACCGGACTCTACGGCCCAACAACAGCCCAGCCCGGCATAACGAGATAAGCCGACTTCCGAGATAAACGGAAGTTTTCCTTATATCTCGGAGGAAATCCGAGATATTTCCTTTCCTAACTGATAAAGGAAAATGAAATATCCCCTCATACATCCGACTCTAAAAACCTATAAATAAGGAGGAGGCAAACTCGAAGAATCATCCACAATCATCTGAGAACCATAAGAATCAACAGAGAGCTTCATCAAGCGCCGATCTCAAAATTCTTTAATCTCTTTAGTTCTTTTCCATTGAAACTTTGTTGTAACGCCGAACTTCAATCAATAAAACGAGTTTCCGATCAAAGTTCCCTGTTTAAATCCCTTGTGTGATTTAAGAATCAACAATTGGCGCCGTCTGTGGGGACTTAGAACCAAAACAGAACTTTCAGATCTCGGTTGATTGAGTTCGGCAATGACGAACCCGTTAGACATTCAAGCAGTCATCACCAACAACAACGATCAGGTAGGTAACGAGACCATCCCTCAGAATGCCGATCTGTTACCGACCGGAGGAAACCTTCCGAACTTTCCAACAGGAGAGGACGACCCTCCGAACCCTCAGACGAACACGTAAGCAGCCCCAAAATCAGTCGATACCACCACGCTCCTAGAAGCCATGGCGGCCCAGCTCACGAAAATCTCCAAGAGGAACGAGGAACGATTCGAATCTCTGCTAACTTCACAATCCGAACTCAGAAGCCAGATCGGGATATTCGACCCGAACCCGATCACCCCCGAGAACGATCTTCGCCGGAACCACTTACCCGAACTCGACGGTGCCCAAAATCCGAACACGGCAGACCTACCAACCATAAGGTCAACTGCCAATCCAGGAGCCCGCATCACCGATCAAGTGTCCATCGGCCTGGAGTTCGAGGATGTCCGAGCCCAGCTTCAAGATATCCGATCCAAGGTCCACCAAGCTACAAGCTCGGCACCAGAGATCGATCGAGTTATCCAGGAAACACAGAAAATACCGTTCACAGATCAGATCATCAATACTCCAGTCCGACGCCTGGAGAGAGTTAAGATCACCGCATACGACGGACACACTGACCCACGTCACTTCCTGACATCGTTCGTGATCATGATGAACCGTTTCCGTTTCTTTAACAAAGAAGAAAAAGATGCGGCCATGTGTTAGCTGTTCGTGGAAAACCTGTGCGGGACCGCACTCGACTGGTTCTCACAACTTGATGCGAACTCCATCAACAACTACAAAGAGCTCACAAAAAAGTTCCTCAAACGCTTCACCATGTTCATGAAACAAAAAACAAGAAATGCCGACCTTTGGGCACTCGAGCAGAAAAGCGACGAACCTCTACGAAGTTTCATGAACCGCTTCAAAGAAATGGTATCTCATTGCACAATCGATGACGAAGCCGCAATAGAGGCCCTTTACAAAGCGACCTGGTATCGGTCCGACTTTCACAAAGAAATCAAACGAAACTGGCCAAAATCCTTGGAAGATATCCTGCACAAATCGCACATCTACATCCTCGAGGTAGAAGAGGAAGCCGCAAAGGATAAGCAGTACGCTCCGTTAAAACAACCCCTCGTCAAGGAAAAGCAGTACGCCCCTCCGAGGCAACCTGTTAACGCTGTCCAAACACAACAAAACTGGAACACATGGATCCGGTCAGATGACTCAAAAGAGTTCGACAACGAGTCCGGACCGTTCTGCCACTTTCATAATCAGAAGGGCCATAACACCGAAGACTTCTGACACCTCCAAGAGTTTTTACTGATGAAATACAAGAAAGGAAAGATCCCGGTAGAAGGAGCGTCCCGACCTACAGGCAGACCCCGCCGCAGTAACAACGGAAAACGACGTCGGGACAACGACAAGCCGAATAAAAATACAGAGCAATCAACAGACGCTACCGACTTAGGTCAACAGAAACACGATCGGGAGGAACAAACGGACAGCCAACATACTCCCCAAGTCCGGAAACGCGTCAACATGATCATGGGAGCACTGGAGTCTTGCAACTATTCCGTCCTGGCAATTAAAGAATATAGTAGAGAAGCATTGGCCGCACAACGTGAGAACCGAGCCACAACAAGCGGAGTGCCGATCACCTTCTCTGAAGCCGATACGGAAGGACTTCACATGCCGCATAACGACCCACTAGTCGTCGAAGTACTTATCGGAGACGTCGCCGTCGGACGAGTCCTCGTAGATACCGGAAGTTCGGTTAATGTAGTATTCAGAGAAACACGTAGAAACATGGACTTTCCAGACGCTCAGATCAAGCCGAACATCGAACCACTAACAGGATTTTCAAGCGAGTAGACCATGACCGCGGGAACGGTAAAAATCCTCGTCTACGTTGGCGGAATCGTACAAATGGTCAAATTCCTAGTCCTAGATAAACCTGCCATCTACAACGTCATACTTGGAACACCGTGGATATACACGATGAAAGCCGTCGTATCAACTTATCATCAATGCTTAAAATTCCCAACACCATCCGGAGTCTACACTCTGGCGATCAGGTGATGTCCCGAACTTGCTACATCAACGAGTGCAAATTGAGAACAACACCCCAAACATGCGTAATAAATACGAAAAGATCCGATAACGACCCCGATCTACCGAGACGAGAAACAATTATTCAAGTCAACATCGACGAACTCAACCCCGACAGATGCGTCGGAATCGGAGCCGAACTCGATGAAGAGATCAAATATGATCTAGTCCGCTTTCTCAAAAGGAACGTATCAACTTTCGCCTGGTCTATCAACGACATGCCCGGGATCGACCCAAAAATCACAAGTCATGAACTCAACATCGATTCCATCTTCAAACCAGTCAAACAGAAACGGTGCAAGCTCGGACCCGAGAAAGCCCAGGCTGTCAACGACGAGGTCGAACGATTACTTGGAGCAGGATCAATTACGGAAGTTCGATATCCGGACTGGCTGGCAAATCCAGTCGTCGTTAAAAAGAAAAACGGAAAGTGGAGGATCTGCGTCGACTTTACCGATCTCAACAAAGCATGCCCAATAGACAGCTTCCCACTCCCACATATCGATAGACTTGTCGAAGCCACAGCCAGCAACGAACTCCTCTCCTTCATGGATGCATTCTCGGGTTATAACCAGATACTCATGCACACATGCGATCGCGAGAAAACTTCTTTCATTACCGATCGCGGCATCTACTGCTACAAAGTCATACCATCCGGCCTGAAGAAGGCCGGAGCAACATACCAAAGACTTGTCAACCGCATGTTCGCTAGCCAGCTCGGCAAAACCATGGAACTCTATATCGATGACATGCTCGTCAAATCGCTCATCGCTAAGGATCACATCAGACATCTCAACACGTGTTTCGACATACTAAACGAGTACGGCATGAAGCTCAATCCAACTAAATGTACGTTTGGAGTCACATCGGGAGAGTTCCTCTGGTATATCGTCACCCAAAGAGGAATCGAAGCTAATCCTAAACAGATTTCCGCAATCCTCGATCTACCCTCCCCGACGACGAAAAGAGAAGTTCAACGGCTGACTGGCCGCATCGCCGCACTCAACAGGTTCATCTCACGGTCCACCGACAAGTGTCTCCCTTTCTATCATCTGCTATGCGGAAACAAGAATCTGGAATGGGACGACCAATGCGAAGAAGCATTCAAACAGCTCAAGGAATACCTGTCCACGCCACCGATCTTATCCAAACCCGAAGATGGTGAAACCCTCTATCTTTACATCGCGATTTCAACTTCAGCGGTCAGTGGGGTTCTAGTTCGGGAAGACAGAGGCGAGCAAAAGCCGATCTTCTACGTAAGCAAATCACTTGATGGCGCCGAAAGCCGATATCCAACACTCGAGAAACTTGCTTTCGCCGTCATCACTGCCGCTCGAAAACATAGACCATATTTTCAATCGCACTCTATCACCGTCTTAACAGATCAGCCGATCCGAACAATCTTACACAGTCCAAGCCAATCCGGTCGACTCGACAAATGGGCAATTGAGCTCAGCGAATATGATATCAACTATAAGAGTCGGACAAGCCTCAACTCGCAAGTTCTCGCCGACTTCCTTATCGAGCTACCGCAAGAGTTCGTCGATACTGGCGTAACAGCTACCGAACAATGGATTCTCCACGTGGACGGATCATCATCCCATCGAGGGTCGGGAGTAGGCATACGACTTCAGTCTCCAACCGGAGAACTTTTGGAACAATCATTCCGCCTGGCATTTAACGCATCAAATAACGAAGCAGAGTACGAAGCACTACTCGCCGGACTTCGATTAGCAGCTCGTCGCCAGTCAATATAGCGGGGAATACGATGCAAAAAATGATCGAATGGACGCATACCTCAAACTCGTGAAAAAACTCGCCACCGAATTCGAATACTTTGATCTCACCAAAATCCCAAGAGGGAAAAACGCTCCGGCTGACGCACTTACCGCGTTAGCATCAAGTTCAGATCCTCATCTCAAAAGGACAATACCAGTCGAAAGTATACTCGAGCCGAGCATTGGAAAAACAAAAGAATGCAACATCACCACGCGCAGGCGTAACTACGAAGATTACCCCGCAGCCGAGCCCATCCCACGAAAACAAAGACAAACACGGACAACAGACGATGAACACAACACCGAGCTCGAAAACAACGAAGAAACCGGATACATCGTCGAACCAAAACAAAATCACTCCGACGACGAAACCGAGGAACCATCAGAGGGGCTTCATACGCCAGTAAACACCGAACCCTTAAGCGAACTTACACCCACTGACTGGACACAGGAAATCAAAATGTACATCATCGACGGAACAGTCCCCGACGACAGATGGGCAGCCCGGCGACTCAAAATGCGAGCTGCTCGATACATACTCATCCGAGACGGCCTATTCCGCTGGAGTGCTGCGGGCATCCTTCTCAAATGCGTGTCCGGCGACGATATTCACGAGGTCATGAAAATGATACACGAAGGCGATGGCGGAAACCACGCCGGAGGGCGCTCCTTGGCACTAAAGATAAAAAAGGCGAGCTATTACTGGCCAACCATGCAAGCAGATTGCGATATATTCGTAGCCAAGTGCGAAAAATGTCAAAGGCACGGCTCAATGATGCACCTCCCAACCGAACTGCTAACTACATCAACAACCCCATACCCGTTCATGCGCTGGGGAATAGACATAATCGGTCCCCTACGACGTTCCACGACACAGAAAAAATTCATCCTCGTCATGACAGACTACTTCACCAAATGGATCGAAGCCGAGTCATACCCTGAAATCCATGCCGTCGATGTTAAAACCTTAGTCTGGAAAAACATCATATGCCAACACGGAGTCCCGTACGAGATCGTCACCGATAATGGACCGCAATTTATCTCAACATTATTTGGCGATTTTTGTGCAAAGTGGAAAATCCGACTAAGTTTTTCCACACCGAGATACCCCAAAAGCAACGGCCAGGCCGAATCAACGAACAAAACCATCATCGACGGACTCAAAAACGCTTGGATATCAGGAAGGGACGATGGGCCGACGAACTTGATGGAGTCTTATGGTCTTACCGCACCACTCCAAGACAATCAACAGGACAATCCCCTTTATACCTGGCCTATGGCGTTGAAGCTCTCTGTCCCGCCGAATTAAAAATCCCGACAATACGCATGACAATGCTCGTGGAAAATCCCGGTCTAAACGACGAAATCATGCTCGACAACCTCGACGCACTCGAAGAACAACGCGATCAAGCTTTACTTCGCAAAAACTGGCAGCACGCTACTACAACAGAAAGGTCCGCGGACGCCACTTCGAAAAGTCTTCGAAGGCACCACCGAAGAGAAGAACGCAGGAAAACTCGGCACTAACTGGGAATGACCCTATCAGATCATGAGGGTCGTCAAGCCCGGAGTGTACGAACTCATGAAGTTGGACAGAACACCGATCCCGCGATCATGGAACTCGATGAATCTCAAACGCTACTACTACTAGAAGCGCCATAAAAAAAAGATGTAATATGAACTACGAATGGCTTGATCCTTCTTTCGAGGGTACGTAGGCAGCCCACCTCGGGTTCAGCTGTTACTTTAATAAAATTTTATTCAAGGCAAAAAGCCGAACTTTAAACAGTTCGCCGAATTCTAAAAAATTCGTTTTCAAAAAAGCCGAACTTTAAACAATTTGACGAATTCTAAAAATTTGTATTCATCAAAAGCCAAACTTTAAACAGTTCGCCGAATTCTAAAAATTCGTATCCATCAAAAGCCGAACTTTAAACAGTTTGCCGAATTCTAAAAATTCACCGAACTCTAGGAGTCCACCGAACTCCGAAGGTTCCCCAACCAATCATCACGGTTCCCCACATCGACGTCCTGGCCAGACGATCGATAAAATCAAACTAAGCCGAGCTATTGCTCGCACGCATCCACATGGTGCTATGGATAAAACACCTTCCATGTATAAAGCCGAGACCAGTCTCGCACTTAACCTATTTCTCAGACCATTCGAGCTAAATAAACTGAGCCTGTCTCGTACACTCGGATTCGATCTGAGAAAACCTTGGAGTATCTTAAGACGAGCTGTTCACGTACTCTTTTGCCGAGCTCCACAGGTAAAACCAAACGTCATTTCTCGTAAAAATATAAGCCGATTCCTCATCAATCGCAAAAGTCATAAGCCGATTCCTCAACAATCGCGAAAATCTAAGCCAATTCCTCAAAAATTGCAAAAGCATAAGCCGATCTGATTAAACAAACCTCCGATTTCGAATAAATCGAATCAAGTCCGTCCTCTTCACCCCAGCTAGGAACGTACTGTTTACGGCACCATTTTGTGTACGACAGACTTGAGAAGTTCGTATATATTTACGACTTCAAACAAAACAAGATTCGACAGATGTTTCAAAAAATGATTAAGGAAGAGTCGTATACATAAGAAAGTCATATAAAAAAAACTTGCGGATACCGGACTTTAAAAACCCTCCGGTCCAAGGGTCGAGTTATAAGCCTCATCGGCCAAAAACAAAAAATTACAAAGCAAGTATATTAAACATTCTGATTCTGCATGGCATCAGCTCTGTCACCGGACATCGCAGCCCGATTAGAACCAAGCATGTCAATGCCCGGCGGGACTTCGGTGCCCATCGGAAGAGAAATCTCCGGATGAATCAGCTCGACGAAGGGCGACACAACCAAGTCCTCCTCGGCAAGCTCACACATATCAAGCGCCTCATACTCGGCTAACTTCACAGCTTTGAGCCTTTTAACTTTCTCGATACAGGACGGCGGGACGACAATACCATGCTTCGTTTGAAGGCTGTCGCAGAAGCCGAGCACCCCGTGAGCTTGATTAATAGCAAGGAATGGTTTCTTAACCCGATCCAAGGCCGCCAAATGATCTTTAACCTTCTGGAGCCGAACCTGACATTTTTTGGGTAACTTCCTTCCTTTTCATAATCTGCTGGGTCCGGCCAGCTCTCAAACGGGTCGTCTCCCGGAACAGGGTGCGAGCAAGGGCATCCTTCTCATTGACCAGCTCGGCTTTAGAAGCCTTTAACACGGCTATCTCCTTTGTCAGCTCGTTAACCGCATAATCTCCAGCCCGCGTCCTTTCCTGCTCGACGAGCAACGCTTTGCGTAGCTCAACAACATTTACGCTGGTCGTAAGAGCCTTTCGGCGAGCAGAATGGAGCTCACGGTCGAAAGTACCGACAAGCTCGTTCGTTTGAGCGACCATCTGAAAAAAGAGAACCTGTCACGACAAAGACATCCAAAAAGAAACGAACGATACCAACTAAAACCGAGAAGCTCGTTTACCTCAGCAGTGGTCCAAGCCAGCTTCTTGTAAGCATCGGACTGGAAAAGATCCTCGACCGGGGGAAGCGCCTCGGAGCTGAATTTCAGTTGCCGATATAGTTCGGCGCAAGCCCCGACATCACTCGTCACTGGTTCGTCCTTGTCGTAACCAAAGCTAACGGAATGAGCCGTGGCCCCAGAGGTCCGCTGCCTCTTCGATGCAGTAGAGCGGTCTGTATGACCACCGTCTCGGGATCAACCCTTTCAGGTTCGGCATTTCTCGTACTGGCCTCTGAAGCTTGCTTCGCTGGCCTCTTACCCTTTTTCTTCCTTCTCCTCATCTTCGCCGTATCCACGGAAGAAGCACGTGGTTCAGCAGGAGCCGACTCCTCACCCGGAGCCTGTTCTTCAACGACCTCAACCTCGGCAGCGGGTTGTTCGTCCTGCGCAGCAGACGGGACTTCAACAGTCCCTCCTTCAACATCCATCTCAGCGGCCAGATCCGGGATGTCATCCAGCTTCATTTTCCGTCGGCGAGAAGGATTTGCTATATAAAAAAAAAAAAAAACAAAAAAACAACAAAAAAATCAGACTACATCACCAGAAAAGCAATCACCGGACTACGAAGGGGAATTTACCGACATATACCTCTAAGAGCTCTTTTGGTTTTCAAATCAAGCTTGTCTTGATAAGCTTCAGGCCACCGAGCTTTCCCAGCCGCACTCAACTGCTTCACGTGAGCAAAGGTAAACCCTGGTGTAGTGATAAGGAAGCCCGGTACGTGACGATCTGAAAACAAAAAAAAAATAATAAAATATGACTTAGGCAAAACAAAGCTAAAGATAGAGATCGAGAAACTAAGGTCTACCGATAGGAGTCCTCCATTGAGTTCGATAACTCCCGTCCGGACACTCGACGGAAGATTCGTCAATCTTCACGAAGAAATATCGGGCATTCCAATTGTTGACCTTGCTCGGCTTATTCCCGGTAACAAGATCATACTCCGGCTTCGCATTAGCCGACAAGAACCAGGGCCTGGCCTTCGACAAATTTACCCGAAACAACCTCTCGAATATCTTGGCCGTAATGGGGATGCCGGACTCCTCCCCAAGAGTAAGGAGACCACAATATTTATTACCGTGGCCGACATGAGCTGAGAAATCGCGATATGTCGCCTCTTGCAGTACTTATAGAGGAGCTCCGGGAGAGGAAACTGGAGACCGCAGCTCCTGAAATACTCCTCATAGACGCATATATAGCCTTCAGGTGCGTCCCACGGACGATCGGCAGCCTTCGGGATTTTAAAAAGAAGACCGTTCGGAGCATTGCATCTTTCCAGAGTAGCCTGAACTGTCTCCGCCTTAGAACGAGATGGCCCGATGTTTGCAGGTCTTTCGATTACCCATCTGGTAGCCGAGAAGGGAACGTCATCTCCATCGTTTCGACGGACTGCTAACGAAGTACCACGGTCGTCTGGATGAGCTATATCATCCCCCTCCGCAAGCCGAGCCGCGAACTCTCGATCCGCCCGGACTTGGTCATTTGATTCAGCGATCCCTTATTCAGGCCCATCCTCATCGACAAGGTGCGAGACTTCAATAAAAACCCTTGGGTTGCTCGGTCCGGCAGCAGCACATTGGGAAATACGTCTGACGAACTCTTGTCTAACGTCACTCAGACCATCCGAACTCAAATTGGAGCTATTGATAAACAATTCGAGATCGGGGAACTTCGGTGGAGAAGAAGTTCTTTAATCCATATCGATCGAAAGGATAAATTAACGAAGAACATAATGAAGAACTCGAAGATCTTCAAGCAAACAGGAGAAATCACGGCGGAAATGATCGGAGAACGGAAAATAAATAAAATCTAGAGAGCAGGAAGAGCGCTAGAGGGAGAAAGTACCTTTTGAAAGAAATAAGCAGAAGTGAAAAATGAAAGAAGGATCGGCTGCTATTTATAAGGGAAAAAGCAATGATGACGACTCCTCGAGATCTGCAACTAAAGAAGATGAATCGACGCGCGGCTCCACGAATTCCACAACTAAAGGAAAGCGAATCGACATTCCTTCTCTCGAAAAAATCCACCGAGCTCAAAAATTCGAAATTAAATATGAAGGTTCCGGACTCGAAAAATTCTCCCAAGAGATTGTCCGAACTCAAATCGTCAGACGGGTCATACCGATCTCAATTTTAACCGAGCTAAAGAATTCTCCAAAGAAATCCGCCGAACTCGAAAACTCCTTCGCCGAACTGAAGGGGGGCCAATTGTTAGAGGAGGATTTAGCACCCTCCGGTTTAACTCGGTTCGAACCAAGACCGGTACCAGTTTACGACGATTCAGACAGAGGGAAGACGGGCTTCGGTTTTAACGGGCCGAACTCTACGAAGCCCAAAAGACAAGCTCAATCACTTCCGCTACCGGACTCTACGGCCCAACAACGGCCCAGCTAGCCCGGCATAACGAGATAAGCCGACTTCCGAGATAAACAGATGTTTTCCTTATATCTCGGAGGAAATCCGGGATATTTCCTTTCCCAACTGATCAAGGAAAAGGAAATATCCCCTCATAAAACCGACTCTAAAAACCTATAAATAAGGAGGAGGCAAACTCGAAGAATCATCCACAATCATCTGAGAACCATAAGAATCAAGAGAGAGCTTCATCGAGCGCCGATATCAAAATTCTTTAATCTCTTTAGTTCTTTTCCATCGAAACTCTGTTGTAACGCCGAACTTCAATCAATAAAACGAGTTTCCGATCAAAGTTCCCTGTTTAAACCCCTTGTGTGATTTACGAATCAACATATAGTATTAGCAAAAAGCATATGTAGTTAACATACACTAGATTTATGCCATGCGCGTTGCGTGGAATACAATTTAAAAAAGTTATTAATACGAATCATTGAATATAAATATAATCATTTGAAGTTTTTAAAATTATTTAGGTAGACATTTGTAGAAACAACAAACTTATTTTACCAAATGATATAAAACATATATATTGCCAAAGATAACATTTTCCTTGAAAAAGCAATAAATCCTTCAGGTGAAAACCTCATAAAATGAAGAAACGGTATGGATGACCATCCTATGAAATTTTATCCAAGAGAAAGTTCCTTTCATATTCAGGTCCCGTGAAGACTTCTCCTTAGAAGTTTTGATGTTCATTATTAACCTAATCATACATATAATTAAATGCCAATGCGAACTTACCACCACCCCGAAATTAATGTAAATAAGCCAAGTTTAAACATCTGTAAATTCAAATGTGTAAACATAACACCCATGACGTTACAACAGGTTTGGTAAGCATGCTTTACCCATCGAAGCAAGCGCATTGTGCCATAAGAAAAATGTCGACCAATCATAAACGTTCTTATCTCATATCACCAACTACATTGCATGGTTAAGAAATTTACTATTTTATATAAAAACTCATTAATTTCACATGCCAAAAATATTTTTTTTTAAATTATTTTAGTTTTGTGCTTACATATTTGATATTTTTGAACTTTAGTCAATTTTTCTTCACACTTTTTAGCTACACTCGTTCGCTTTCTGACACTTATCTCTTTTCACTTTTTCTTCACTCACATATAACATATTGAAAACTGGATTGATTTTCGTATTGAGCGTCAAAGAATCTTAACATATTGAGCGTCAAAGAATCTTACTGGCGATACCCATTTGTCGTGGTGGGGATGTTCTCACCTATTGTGATGCACGTCAAATCTGCTTATTAAATATCGATTCTTATTTTTGAACTTGTTTATGTCCACCATACATCATATTTCCTTGTCACACCGTGTACTCTAACCTTGCTATTTAAAAAAAAAAAAAATTCTCTCAAGATTTAAATTGTTCATCTATATTATATTATAATTCAAGCTACACATAATTTTTTATTTATTGATTTTCTTAAAATGTGTAACTTGTTGCAACAAAATATAATTTAAGAACTCATTAAAAAGTCTAAATTTTTCTTGAAAAATAATTATTCTTATTTTGAGTAAAAACCGTTTAAATTTTGTATTTACAATTACAATTAACTTGTAGTTTTATTATCCTAAATAATTTGTAATTATTAGAAAAATGTTTGTTGATCAATTTAATATATTTTAACGTGATAATTGTTTTTCTATTTCTTAAAAAAGTAATTTTTGCTCCATTAACTCTATGTTAATATATAATTATATAATTTTAGATTCAACCAATATCTATTCAATTTTTTTGTGTGTGTTGTATTTACTACAAGAAAATACAGTTTTCCCATCGTTTTTTGCAATAATTTATTTTCGTTGTAAATAACCATCGCATTAACGACGATTTTGTGAATTTGGGACCAAATTAATCGTCGTAAAATCGCAGAAAAGTTCAGTTCGATTAAAAACGATTTCACGACGATTTTGAAAATTGTTGTAAAATCGTCGTTAACTACCAACGATTTACCAATGATTTTGTAAAATGTTGTAATATCTTTGTTATTTACCAATGATTTATATTCGTTGGAATATAACAATGATTTTCCGATGATATATAAGTTAGGTGAAAACGATTAATTTTACGGATGTAACAGTTTTTTCACGAGGAAACTTGTCGTTGTAACTTCTTCGGCAATGTAAATATTCGTTGTAAAATTGATGCCAAATTCGTAGCTAATTTGATGGTAACAAAAATAAAATCTATATATAGTGACCAACCTCATAATAAAAAATTTATATTCATAAACATTTACTTTTCTCTCTCACAAACCAAAGATGTCAATATATAGAAGATGGATGTATAATCGTATTGATTTTAAGGGATCACTAACAAAGGAGTTCAGTGATGGGGTGGAGGGATTCATTCATCAGGCGGAAAGTATGCAAAATACGATGAACAATGGTATGATGTATTGTCCTTGTCCGAAATGCATGAATAGGAAATTTATCATTACCTCGAAAGTCTGGTCACATTTATTTCATAGGGGGTTTATGATGCGTTACTATATCTGGTATTTTCATGGAGAGGGTCATGGAGGAAATGCATCTAGTAGTAGTAGCAATTATCAAGCATCGAATTTTGATGAGTCAAAAAATTTACATCAATTTGATTATCATGCGGAGCAGCATGGTCAAAATCATGATAGGATTCATTACATGGTTACATATGTATTTCATGAAACCGCAAGTATATTTGCACATGATCATGATGAGGAACCCAATCTAGATGCAAAAAGATTTTATGATATGCTAGATGCTGCAAATCAGCCACTTTACGATGGATGTAGAGAAGGGCACTCTAAATTGTCGTTGGCGGCTAGGATGATGAATATTAAAACTGATAATAACTTAGCTGAGGTTTGCATGGATGATTGGGCTGATTTGATTAAAGAGTATTTGCCAGAGGACAATTTAGCTGCTGAAACTTACTATGTGATATAGAAGCTGGTTTTCAGTATTGGGTTGCGTTCTGAGATGATAGATGTCTCTGTTGACAATTGCATGCTTTTTTGGAAAGATGATGATAAGTTGCAGGAATGTCGATTTTGCCATAAGCCAAGATATAAGCCTCAAGGTACTAGTCGGAGTAAGGTACCATTCCAGCGGATGTGGTACCTTCCTATAACTGATAGGTTAAAAAGAATATATCAGTCTGAGAGGAAAGCTGTATCGATGAGATGGCATGTAGATCATTTGCAGATAGATGTGGATGTTGCTCATCCTTCAGATGCCAAAGCGTGGAAACACTTTAAGACGGTACACCCAGACTTTGTTAGAGAGAAATGAAATGTGTATCTTGGTCTTTGCATATGGATTTAGTCCATTTGGTATGTTTGGTAGGAAATATTCTTTATGGCCAGTAATCTTAACGCCTTAAAACCGTCCTCCAGACATGTGCATGCCAATGGAATTTTTATTCTTGAGTGTTTTAGTACATGGTCCGAAGCATTCGAAGCATTTTTTTATGTGTTTTTGCAGGTGTGGTATACCAGGGTTCATACATATGATTTTGCAAGGAAATAATTTTTTTACAATGCGTGCGGTGCTTATGTGGACAATAAGCGACTTCCCTGCTTACAGAATGTTATCAGGTTGGACTACGCATGAGCAATTTTTTCTCCATATTGTCTCAATCACACATATCCATTTCAATTGAAACATGGTCGGAAAACAAGTTGGTTTGATTATCACCGCCAATTTCTACCGATTCACCATCCATATCGGAGAAACAAACGATTGTTTAGAAAGAACAAAGTTGTTCATGTTCCTCCTCTTGTTTATCTTTTCGAGGAAGATCTAGAAGCAGAAATTGATCATTATGGTGCACATGAAACAATAATTTGTGGTGGAAATGGGCACACTCCAGCTAATATGTTGGATGGATATGGAGAGCATCACAATTGGCATAAGAAAATCATATTCTAGAAGCTTCCGTATTGGAAAGATCATTTGTTTAGACACAATCTGGATGTCATGCACATTGAGAAAAACTTTTTTAATAACATCATGCATATAGTGTTGAACGTGCGTGGAAGGACTAAAGACATCTGTAAGTCAAGACTAGACTTGCCTGATCTTTGTTCTCGAAATAAGTTACATATTACAAGCAATGGGAAAACACTTGTTCTTATATTTTCCGAGATGAAGAGTCACGACTGTCACGTATTTATGCAACGACTACTTCATTTCGCATTTGCTGAATTTTTACCATGAAATTTACACGAATCAATTATAAGTAAATTTAAATTAATTAATCACATATGTCTACATTGATATAATATAGATGAAATGGAAATTTAACATTACTACCTTATATGTGGTTGTCATTGTAGGCATTGGAGCATTTTTTCGGGATCTTTGTACCTGCACTTTATCAGAAGATGCTATTACACAACTTGATGCTACTATTCCTATTTTGTTGTGCAACTTGGAGAAAATATTCCCCCAGCCTTCTTTGATGTTGTGGAACATCTACCTATCCATCTCCCTCACGAAGCAAGCCTTGGGGGACCTGTGCAGTATCGATGGATGTACCTATTCGAGCGATTTATGGGACATTTGAAGCAGAATGCTAAAAATCTAGCCATAGTTGAAGGCGAAATAGTAGCAAAAAGTTTAACAGAAGAAACTTCTCACTTCACGGGATACTATTTTGGCTCGAAGGTCTGCAGATGGAAAATGGCACCTCGACGATATGATGATAGAGGTGTAGGATGAACATATGCTAATGAAGGTGTCCCAAACATCTTTTCTTCAATTGGTCAATTATGTGGAAGAGTGAAGTCAGTTTTGTTTGACAATGAAAAAGACCATTTTAGTGCCCAAAGGTATATCCTCTTAAATCGCGAAGAAGTTAGTCCATTTGAGACGTAAGTGTATAAACATATATATATGGTTAAATTATCTATTTATGCTGGAGGACAGACCGCGTCTTCTTCATATACGGACACGGATGTCGTTGATACATCATGGTTTTTACCCGTTTTTAACCATGATATAGGTCTTATCTATAGTCTTTCTAGTATTTTTGGAGTCTTTTTGAGTCTTTTCAGTTTTATGTACGTTTGGAGCTTAATTGGAGATATTAAAGCATTCTGGAGCATTATGGTCCTTGTGTCGAGCGATACAACCTGGTGTCGGTCGATACAGACGACACAGAAGCCTTGTGTCGAGCGATACAACTTGGTGTCGGTCGATACAGACGACAGAAAAGCCTTGTGTCGAGCGATACAACCTGGTGTCGGTCGATACAGACGACACAAAAGCCTTGTGTCGAGCGATACCACCTGGTGTCGGTCGACACCGACTACCTGAAGAAAGGAAATGCAACTTTTTACAAGTCTGAAGAAATTGCACTTTGGTCCAGAAGTCTTTATTATTTACAAGAAGCCCTAAAACGTGTTTTAACTTATAATTGTGTTTGTCAGCCACCTTTTTTGGCTAAGCTTTATTCTACTTTTGATACTTTGAGAGAGAAGGGTTTTCAGGGTTTTTGGAGAGACAAATTCTGAACCCCTTTGTTTCTTATTGATTTCTTTTATACAATTCTATTCATCTATGATTTCTGTTCCATTGATCATGTTTGAGTAGTTTGCTAGTTAAGTTTAGGGTTTTTCAAAGAGCTCTTCATGAATTGTTAAATTGGTTAAACTATCTAGAGATTCATCTTATTGAGTTCTTCATCTAAGTAGTTCTTAAAGCTTGTCCTAGATTAGCTACCTAGAATTAAGATCATAGGTTAGTTCTCTCAGCGAAAGTTGGTTAATTAACTTGAAAGACTTAGATGAGCAATTCTGTTTAGTGCAAAGAAATTTGGCTAGGGAGAATTGTGAACAAATCAGACCTGAGCTTATTGCATGTTTAGTTGTCTAGGTTTCGCAAAGAAATTTGGTCTCTTAACTTCTTAAACATAGTAATCAGTGCAGCAAAAGTTGGTTGATTTGGTGTAGTGTTCTGAGTTCTAGAACCGTGCTTAATTAGAATCTCTACGTTCTATCCATATGCTTTACTTGAATCTCTGCGAAATTCCTTAAGCTTAGCCTTTACTTCCATCGAATTCTCACTAGATCTGTTTGCTTTGTTTTATTTCTTATTCTCATTGATATTACTTAGCGTAATTCGAATCTATATAGTCTATTGTGTGATTCTTGAGTCTCTGTGGTTCGACCCCTACATACTACAACGACAAAGTTGTTAGTACTTTAGGGTATTACATTTTGAGCTTATCAGTCGTCCTGCCGACGTAAACACATAGTGCTCCACCGCCGCCACCACCACCACCACCTCATGTTTCGCAAGGTGTAGGACATGCGCCGGCCCCATATGCATATATGACGGTCCATTATTTGCTTGCACAGCCGGGCCGACATAAGCTTAAGAGATTAGACCCGAAGCATACCGACGGAGCAGAATGGTAATTTTTTTTAATTACATTTATTATTATATATTTATATTTAATTAATATATTTTTTGAATTATTGTTTCAGGTTTGGTATTAAAAGCAAAGTCGGACGCGTCGTTTCTAACATCATCAAGTTCTACTTTTCCGAGCTTCATACCAACTGGAAACAGCTCCCGACACACGTCAAGGAGACATGGTTCAAAAAGTTTGCGTTACGTAAAACCAAAATTTGTTTTTCATTATTTTTATTATATTTATATTTATATATATATATAGTTAATCTAATTTTATAAAATATTTAACTATTTTTGTTTCGCATGCAGACTGGGATCTGGCTATTCATGACGCGGTTCATACATTGTTCCTCGAGAAGGTGAAGTTTCGCATCAGCGAGATATTTCTGATTCGAAGAAACTATGGAAGACGGATGGCGATGATGCAAAGCCCATGTACATGGATAAATTAGTATGGGACGAATTGATGCAGTATTGGGTGGATCCGCAGTCGGTGAGAACTGCGGAGAAGTGTTCGGCTTTCCGCAATATCGTTGGTCTGGACGGCAAACATGTGGATTTGCCTCATATTGCCGGCCAAACGTCTTTTGCGGGTGTTCGTCTAAAAATGGTAATTAGTTTATTGAAATTATTTCGTTTATGTTATTTACTTGATTTGATAATTAACGTTGTTTTTTTTTCTTAGGCCACCAAAAACGGAGGTGTACTCCCTCCGATGACGACGGTTTTTGAGCAGACGTACTAGAAGAAGAATGGTGCCTTTGTTTCAGGGAAGGCCGATATGATCTTCAACGAGGTGACTTCCAAGATCACCGAGCGAGAGACGCATCTCTCTCAGCTATCAGGCGGTTCGTCGGTCCAGTCTGGAGGGTTGACCACACCCGATATTGACAGGATCTTCGAGAAGGTATATAGAATAATTTAGTACTTATAAATTTTTAGTATTTTTAAAAAAATCTAAATAACTGTGATTTTAAATGTAGGTTGCCCCTAATTAAGAAAAAGGGGAAGGTCGTACGGATGGGATCTATTCGAGATGTCTCAACCGCCTCGTCAGTTGCTCCGCTACCACGATCGCTAGAAGATGATCCAGTCTTCTTATGTGCCAAGATTACAAGTCTAGAACAGACTCAAACCGTATATGAGGAGAAGATCCATAAGGTTCAGGAAGAGATGTCAGAGTATGACGATATCTTCGAGGTCATAGCACTCGGGAACCCGGAAGTTGGGAAGGAAAAGCGACGATGACTAGCAGCGGAAGCTGCTGCAGCAGCACAAGGAGCGGGGCCATCGGGGATAAGTGGTGCTCAGCCGAGAGATGGTGCTCTTGAAGACAATTTTGATTTTGGCGATTTCGAAATAAATTTAGATTATGATTTAATTTCATATTTGTAAGAAACTTTTATTATATAATAAATTTTGTAATAATTTTTTTAATTTCATTTAATTGCATTTCTGTAATTATTAAATTTCATTTCTGTAATTATTAAAAAAAGCAAAGGATATTTTGGGTTTTCTCTTTCCTCTCTACATAATTTCCAAATTACCACCTAATTTTTTGGTCAACTTATCATATACACTAAATTTACTCTAAAATTATTATACGGGAACCAAAATTTGATCTGACATCCGTTCTGAGAGAAATAAAAAGTAACTAGGTAAGATTCGCGCGCATGCGCATGATGAAATGATTATTAAAGAAAATTCAAAATAATTTTAGTCACAAATTATATCATATTTATCTGGGATCTTATATCCTTTTTTGTATAACAAAACATTTAATGATTATGTTTTTGTTGTCAACCTAATGATCATTTTTTCTATTCTATTCGAATATGTGTTTTTTTTTGTATAAAAATGCGCTTCATCCGTTAAATGATTATAAGGAAAATTGCATTTTTAACCTTCAAAGTAGAAGTCACTAACACTTTAAACATAATTCCACTCTCACTTCTAATCTATTAAAACAGAGTGCTATTTTGTGTCCAAACAGGAAAAAATGAAAATAAATCTATTCTTGTCTTAGATAACTTTTAAACTTTAGATTTTTGTGGATAACTATTCTCTCTTTCCAAATGGTTGAATTTTGTTCAATTCAAAAATTCATTTAATTAATCTGATTCAATTAAAAATTAATTTATTTAATTAATTAATCTCATTATATATATATATATATATATATTAATTTTAATTTGTAATTATAAAAATTCAGACTATGCCAGAAATTAAATTAAATATTTAAAATTATAAATAAAATCGATTATTTCAAAATATGTAAACTAAATATTTCAAAATATGTAAATTAAATATTTCAAAAATAATTTAAACATTTATTATTATTTTGTTACAAAAATTGTATTAGTTATTTTAAATTTTTGAATTTTGACTATGCCAAATAATTTAATAATCAAAATTTTTTGAATGATACATATTCAAAATTAACAATTTACATTGAAAGATGATATTAAATTTTGAATTTAATAAAGATTTTCTGAGATTTCATCAACAATTACAAACAAAATAGTCAGAATTAATAACAAAATATGTTTACTTCTAAATTTAAATCTTATTAATACAATCATATTTATAAATGAATATTTTTCAAACTAAAAAATGAATATATTATTAATTAGATTTGCACAACCATAAATTTGATCATGCATATGGACAACATTTGGTTACTAATATAGATTCAATATTTGTTATTTACATATATAAAATGATTAATATTTTAAGAATCACACAATTTTAGGAACTGTTAATTTAGAATTAAATTCGAAATGCAAATCTAATTAATCTTGGTAAGATTGTCCATATTATGTTAATATTTTTTTATATTCAAAAAGATTTATTAAAAAAATTATTATCATAAAATCTAAACCAGAAATAGTTATTCTATTCAAATTCAAAATTAAGAATTCTACAACAAATAAAATTAAAACAGATACATTTTTTGTGTCCAAACATGAAAATCTTCATATTAGGCTATTCTTTACTTGGATAAGTACTATTCAAGTTGCCAAACAAGTCAATTTAGGACAATATTAATAAAAAATTTATTTTAATTTATATTTAAAAATAATTCCAAAAATTTAAATTTTAATTTAGATTAGTTTGGATTTCTTTAAATATATGTTAGATTAATTATCAAAAATTACAAAACCAGTTGTTTCTTTACAAAAACAATAAACCGGATATTAATTTAGATTTAATTTAAATATTCAAATTTAAATAATATTCTCATAATGACGGAGATGATAAACGATATGTTATTGTATATTTTTATCATAATCAATCAGCCTAAAAATTTAAATATTTGAAATTAGTAAATATTTATATTATACGGTAATATGAACGGACGGGTTAAAATTATGTTTTTATAATCGCGGTCATTCTCGGATTAATATGAATGGACGAGTTAGAATTATGTATTTATAATCACGGTCATATTTAATACTAGAAAAACTTAAATATACAAAAACAAACTATATCTCAACACAAAAATAAATCTTTGTCACTTATTAGAAAAAATATATCTATAAAACAAATTATATCTAAATACAAAAAAAATATTACAAAATTTGGTAAACAAAAAATATAAATTCCCGTGCGGACGCACGAGGTAAAATCTAGTTAAACTATTAAAATAGGAATACTAACACATTAAACCATGAAACTAGCTTCCGAGTTTCCACCATCCAAAAAATTAATGGAGCTATTCAAATTCGGTTAAAATGTGATGACATGGCTTTAAATTTATTTTTTAATAAACAAAATCAATTTTAATTATTAATTTATTATATATCATAATTAAAAAATCCAAAAAATCAAAAAGAAAAGAAATTTAAAAAAAAAAAAAAAAAAGAGTTTCCTCCTCCTTCCGCTAGGTCTCTTCGTGAAATCCTCTGCCTCCTCTCCTCCACCTCTTAGCCGTCCGACTAGCAGCAGCACCGTCGAATCATTCAGCGGACCGAGACTTACGGCGACGAATTCTATCCACCATCAAAGACAAAAAATTATCTTAGAACGCTGTCTATAGTTCCCAAGGATTGTCACTGCGATTGCGATTCTTCGTCTTCTGTTATCAACGACGGGGATGACGATATCTTCTATTATATTTTAATTTTTTTCAAAATCTCAAATGGTCTTGACTGCACCGATCTACGTCTCTAATGTGTGGGTAGAAAGAAAAATCACAGATTCGTGATTGAGTCAATGAAAAACAAAAATCCCCTTCTCCAAATTGGACTGTAAGAAAAGCAGATATGGGTTTTCATTTTTTTATCTGTTTCTTGAAAATTATTCAATCCTCTTTGTAACATATACATTTGGAACCGATGATTCTAAATAATAAAATCTAGAATATTTCTTTAGAGTTCGTTTAACTTCTTATCTTCATCTTCATGACCTCTGCATTGTTTCACAATAGTATACAAAAGAACAGATTTGGCTATGATTCAAGTCAATATTTAATCGCATTTTTTCAAGATCAGATATTGCCATAGATAGTTGTGGAGGAAACGAGGAAGGAGAAGAATGAAAAAGATTTTTGGTTTTTTTTTTATTATAACTATAATAGTATAACAATTTTTATATATCAAAAATAAAAATAAATCCACGTCATTATCATATAATAATAAAATAACGGTTCAATTGACAGAAATAACTATTCCGTTACGTTTTTTGGCGGCGTAAACTTGGGAACTAGTTTGATAGTTTGAACTGAGATTTTCTTAATTTGATGATTTAAAGTGATAGTGAAAATATCCCGAAGTTTGAAGTGCTAGTGACTTATATTTTGAAGGTTAAAAATGCGATTTTCTCATTAAGGAAATTAATATTCTCAAAATGTACATCTAAAATATACGTTGATAAAAATATGATAAACAACAAGAACTAAAGAACCGAAAGAAAGGAAAACTACAAGAACAAAAAAGAAAGAGAAACTCTTAATTAGCTAATCTCGACTCGAACCAAATCGGAAAAGAAGGAAGCATATGCTCGAGTAAGTGAACCGAATGTTTAGTGATGATGAGATGTCAACGTGCGTAACCACCTTGTGAGACGGTCCATAGGTGACAACTTCGGAACATTGGTTATTGGTCCGACCACGACTTGGAGCTTAAGCCCAGCCTCACAGTGACCGGGCTTCGATCTTATGAAATAATGAACTCCTAGTTTGGTGAGCCTGACGAGATCGTAGCCCGACTTGTGCACGGCAACAGGTTAAGTCGGGTCGCAGTATAAGAATTCCAGATCACCGCTGATTTCTAAGACGTCATTGAATTCTTCGCCGTATTCGAAAAGGAGATTGTCTCCAACATGAAACTGTTTCTCCACGCTCCACTTGTAATAGTAGTCACTGTCGTAAACCCTCCATCCTTTGGAGTCACCGACCTTGTAGATAGAAGGAAGGATCTTGCTCGGCGGAGGTGGTGGATGAAGGTTAGAGCGATGCTTAAAGAGATTGAAGAAGAAGATTGTTTGATTTTACTAACTTCCTTCAACTGGTTTTCTTACAATGTAAAGATGTTGCATTTATACACAAAGGTAAACATAGTGTAAAACCCTAAATGAGGTGACATGTGTCTTGATCATTCATCGTTGATTTGATAAGGGCTAAGAATTGATTTGACAACTTGAGCTGATAACCATGTTGTTCTTCCTTTTCCGTATTGTCTCCTCTGCAGTTCTTAATGTTCTGAATCGTACAACCTCTGTTTTTGTCATCTTTCAACATAACCGTTGGGATTGTTGAAGTTTGAGTAATGGGCTTGCGTGTTATATTGTTGATAGTGGGCTTGTCTTCTGCTTGGCCCAAAATATGTTTCTCTTTGCTTGCTGCAATGTCGTTTTGGGTAGCTTCTTTCACAGGTGGAGTCTTTGCTCTAATATCCCCTCTCAAACTTGGTGTTGGTGGAACAGCTACACCGATTTTGAGCCTTAAGTTGCAGAAAGCATTGCAGGGTAGCGACTTGGTGAATATGTCTGCTAGCTGGAGATGGCCTGGAATATGTTTGACCACCAAGGAGACTAAAGCCACACGTTCCCGAACATAGTGGTAGTCTAGCTCAAAGTGCTTAGACCTTTTGTGAAACGCCGGGTTGGCAGTCAAGTATACAGACGAGAGATTGTCACAATGTAGCACTGGTGTGACATGAAGAGGAACTCCAAGTTCACGTAGGACTGAGCTGATCCAGGTGAGTTCCGAAGCTGTTTTACAGAGAGAACGGTATTTTGCTTCGGTAGAGCTTCGTGAAATAGTTGGCTGCTTTTTTGAAGACCATGAGATGATGTTATGACCAAGGAATGTACAGAATCCACCTGTAGATCGTCTAGTAACATGGCAGCCAGCCCAGTCGCTGTCACTGTATGCGCTTAAAGTGCAATCAGTGTTCTTGTCAAATGAGATTCCCATTGTAATCGTTCCCTTGAGATATCTCAGAATGCGTTTAAGATTAGTGAAGTCTGCAATAGCTGGAGCATGCATCTTCTGGCACACGTAGTTAACAGCAAATTGAAGATCAGGCCTGGTAAGTGTGAGATATTGAAGCTTACCAGCTAAACTTTGAAAATAGCTTGGATCAGAGAAAGGAATATTCTGATCTGGAACTCTGTTTAGTTGAAGTGGCAAAGGAGTTGGCATTAGGGCACAGTCGGCCATCGCAGCCACGGTAAGTAGATCTTCAGCGTACTTCTGTTGAGAGAGAAATAATCTTTGATCATGAAATTGAGCTTGTATGCCCAAAAAATAATGTAACTTTCCCATATCTTTCATTCGAAATTGCTTGTTTAGCTCAAGAAGAAACTTGTCCAAAGCAAAATAATTATTTTCTGTAATTACCATATCATCAACTTATAATAAGAGCATAATCACATCTCTGTCATGAGTATAGATAAAGATATATGGATCTTTAATTCTGCAGACAAATCCAAACTCAAGAAGAAAAGTACTAAAGCGGTCAAACCAGGCCCTTGGTGACTGTTTCAATCCATACAATGATTTGTGTAGAAGGCATACATGATCAGGCTTACTTTGATCAACAAAACCTGCTGGTTGAGACATATACACAGTCTCTGTTAAATCTCCATGTAAGAATGCATTTTTCACATCCATTTGCTTGATTTCCCATAGCATAATTGTAGCCACATGAAGCACAACCCTTATGGTTGCAGAGCGGACAACGAAACTGTATGTTTCTAAATAATATATTCCCTCTTGCTGACTAAACCCTTGTGCTACCAGCCGAGCTTTAAGCTTATCAAGTGTACCATCTGCATTTAATTTAGCCCGAAAGACCCACTTGCTTCCTAAAACGTGCATGCCTGTGATATACTGAACTAGAGACCACGTTTTGGCCTCTTGACAGTTGCCATATTCTTCTCCGATGGCGTTGGTCCAGCCTGGATCGTTAAGTGCTTCTTTTACGGTTCGAGGTTCAGGGTATGTAACTTTATGCGTGAGAAGCACATACATGGGATTAGGCTTGGAGATCCAGCCTTGGCACGAGTTATCTTTGAGTGTTGATCTTGAGCAGTAGATGTGTGATGACTAGTTGAGGCATAAGGCTCTGGATGAGACTGAATGGTAGAGTCTGTCCTAGCTGAGGGAAGAAGGATGCTATCGCCTATAGAAGTAGGATCTAAGCCCAGCGTACGCTCAGAACATCCTCTTCATACAGTAGTAGACTGATCCATTGTTGAATCTGCTTCACGATGAACAACCTCTGAATTTTCTAGAAATGCTGCAATTACTGCAGTTTCTATATGCAGACGAGATGGCGTCGAAGGTAATGGAGGAAAATCTTGTTCTGTAAATAGTGGGGGAGCTATAACTTGGGGAGGAGCTGGTGGTGAAGAGATGGGAGCTGATGAAGCAACTGTTGGCTCAGAGAATAAAAAAACTCTTTTGCCATGCTTTAAGTGTTGCGGTTGAAGCTCGATCCAGTAAACTGATATACTTGTCTTCATATGGAAAAGACGATTCATCAAACAATACATGACGGCTTATGTAGACCTTTCCTGTGGGTTGATATAAGCATATGTATCCTTTGTATTTCTCATTATATCCGAGAAAGACACAATTGAGAGATCTCGGGTCAAACTTGTTTGCTGCATACTCTCGGAGTGTTGGAAAATAGGAACATCCAAAGGTCCTAAGAGCTGAGTAATCTGGAATCTTTCCATGAAGAACTTTATAAGGACTTCTTTTATCACCCAAAACAGAAGAAGGGAGAAGGTTGCTTAGGAAATTGGCTGTAAAGAAAGCTTCAACCCAAAATTTCTGAGGCAACTTACTTTTAAACAACATAGTGAGACCAAGCTCAGTGATATGTCTATGTTTTCGTTCAGCCAAAACATTTTGTTGTGGTGTATATGGACATGAAATGTATTTTTGGATACCAGAAGTTTGAAGATGACTCAGAAACTTTGTGCTTACAAACTCACCACCGCCATCACACTGAAAAATACCAATCTTTGTAGAAAACATATTCTCAACAAGCCTTTGAAAGATAATAAATAGAGAGTAGAAATATGATTTAACTTTCAAAGGGTATAACCAACAAAAACGAGAGTAGTTGTCGATAAAGTTGATATTCATGCATTTTACATGTTCTACCTTGCATTTAGTTAACACTTTTAGTCATTTGCATGCATGATCATAGCTTTGTTTAGCATTTTGGTTTGAATTAGAGTATAAGGTGTTTGCGTTAGGTCCTACGAAGTTTGGCATGTTTTGGGACGTATTTGAGGATGGGTTAGAGTTATGGTGATTCCAAGATTGATTTATGATGCTTAGGGTTAGATCATCTTGTTTATCTTCTTGATTAGTGGTCTTAATGCTAGGTTAGGCTTGAGAAAGCCAATTTAGACCAATGCGCATTTCACACCCACAAGGTGTTTGATGAAATTCCTTGATATGCTAATCAAGAGATATGCATTCCTAGCCTATGAGAGTAGTTGTTTAGGGTGTATATTTGGTTGATCTTGATTGTTTATACTTAATGCTTGTTGGTTAGTAATTCACAAATGAAAGTTTGATCTTGAATTAGTAATTAGCATGGTGATTAATGTCTTGAGAGAGAATTAGTCACACTTAATGATGATTGCCTAGGAATAGCTTTGTTTGTTCATTGAGCATCATGAATTGGTCTTGGATCATCTAAATTCGATTATCACATCTTTGAATTCGTTTATATTTCTTGGATCACTTGTTTAGTTTGCTATTTCTTGTTCTTAATTTAAGTTGCTAGGTTCATTAGTTAAACAACATATTTTCCTTATTTTGCTTAACTTAAGAAGTGCTTTGCATTCTTGGTGCTTGAAATCTTGACCATTTGGATTGAACCTCTTATACTAGCAATAGTATATCGAGTAATTGATCTCGAGGACTTGCAAAAGTCCTTCATCAATTTGGCGCCTTTGCCAATTTGTTTTTGATTTCAACATTGAGATTTAGGTTCTTTTTGAGATTAAGTTTCATTTTCTCTTTGATTACTAATGTTTTTCACTTTCCATTGCTATCTCTCAATCTCATAGGTGTATGCATACGCGTTCTCGAAGCAACCACGACCTAGTTGAACCGAGGGATGACATACATCGCTCGTATCGTGGGGTTAGAGCAAGGGAAGCACGTGTGAGACTACAACAAGTTGAGAACGACATGGATCACTTTGACAATGTTCCACTTGGGGACATTCATGACAATGTGGACAACCTTCCACACCATAGGCAAGGTGGTAATGGAAACCACCAAGGTCAAGGAGGGAACGCCCACAACCCGAACCCACCTGTCCGAGTTCCGAACCATCCTCTTAGAGCTCAAGATGTGGTTGGTGCGGGTGATGCCGCGGACGCTCACCGGAATCGCCAAGGTATCCAAGCTCCTCCGGTCGAGAAGAAAAACTTCGAGGTCAAAGCCGCCTTGATTAGCATGGTCCAAAACAATAAGTTTCACGGTTTGGCCATGGAAGATCCTCTTGACCACATTGATCAATTTGATCGGATATGTCGCCTTGCAAAGATGAAAGGTGTCTCGGAAGATAGCTTCAAGTTAAGACTCTTCCCCTTCTCTCTCGGTGACAAGGCTCATCAATGGGAAAATAGTCTTCCTCAAGGTTCGGTCACCACTTGGGATGAGTGCAACAGAGCATTTTTGGCAAAGTTCTTCTCACCTTCACGAACCGCGAAGTTGAGAAACGACATCTCTAATTTCACTCAATGGAACCATGAGTCCTTTAATGAAGCCTGGGAGAGATTTAGAAGCCACACCAACCAATGTCCACACCACGGTTTCTCAGACGTCTCGCTTTTAAGTACGTTATACCGTGGTGCCCTACCAAAGATACAGATGCTATTGGACACCGCTTCTAACGGAAACTTCTTGGCAAAACGAGTGGAAGAAGCGATGGACCTCGTGGAGAATCTTGCTCAAATCGACGTCACTTATGGAGATGATTATGACCGCACAACGAGAATTACTAGCCACGTTGATGAGAAAAAGAGGGACAATGAATTGAAGAGCCTCAACGAGAAGATCGACAAGCTTCTCCAATCATCTCAAAAGCAAGTTCACTTTGTCGGGGACTATGAAGACAACCAAGGTTATGAAGATGAGGTTGTAGAAGGCACCACCCAAGAGGAGATGAACTTTGTGGGTAATCAAGGCTATCAACGGGGTGGTTTCAACAACAATTACCAGAACCATCCTAATTTCTCCTACCGGAACACCAATGTAGAAAATCCAGAAGATCAAATCTACCCTCAACAACAACAAGGGAACCAAGGTGGTCAACAAAAGCCTTTTATTCCACAACAACAAGGGCAAGCATCCAACAACCAAGGCTATATTCCAAAGAACACCTTCCAAGGAAACCAAGGCGGGTTTCAAGCCAAAGCACCTTTCAATGCACCGCCCGGGTTTCAACAAGGATTCGTTCCCCAAGGTCAAGCAACTGCGCCTAAACCGCAAGAGCTTGATTTGAACACCATGTTAAAACAACTCCTCAAGGGATAAGCGGAGATCAATACACGGGTCGATTGTTCTTACAACGATCTAAACTCCAAGCTCGAGACGTTGAGCTCCAAGGTTAAACAACTCGAGGGCAAAGGAGCCACTTCCTCTTCACTGCCACAAGGTCAACTACCGGGAAAGTCCGCGACTAACCCCAAGGAGTATGTTAACGCCATCACACTACAAAGTGGCACAGTACTACCCACTAGAGGAGCCCCTTTCCAATCTCAACGAGGACATTGAGAACCAAAGTGGGGGGTGGTGGAACTTGAGATTCAAGATGAAGTGGTAGTTGAAGACACGGTTTTGGAACACAAAGACAAGGGTAAACGAGTTGAGGAGATCAAGACCAAAGTAGTTTCTCAAGAGAAGCCGAAGAAGAGAGAAACTCTATTTGTCCCACCACCACCTTATGTGCCTAAGCTACCATTTCTCGGACGCTTCAAGAAGCAATTGATGGAGAAGTACAAGGCAGTGTTTGATAGACAAATGGCAAAGGTCAAGCTCACCATGCCTTTGGTTGATGCATTTTTGCTTGTGACTCAATATGCCAAATTTCTAAAGGATGCCGTGAAAGGAAGAGCTAAGGAGATGGAGTCCATGGTGTTATTGACACATGAGTGTAGTGCCATAATCCAAAAAAAGGTAGTACCCAAGAAACTTGGAGATCCGGGTAGTTTCACACTCCTGTGCGCTTTGGGACCTCTTGCTTTTGATAATTGCTTTTGCGATCTAGGAGCTAGCGTGAGTCTAATGCCGCTATCAGTTGCTATAAGATTGGGGTTCAAGAGGTATAAATCTTGTAGGATTTCCTTAATCCTTGCGGATAGAAGCGTTAGAGTACCAATTGGGTTACTTGAAGATTTGCCAATCGCAGTTGGAGACTTCATTGTTCCAACGGACTTCGTGGTCTTGAAAATGGACGAGGAACCCAAGGACCCCTTGATTTTTGGTAGACCCTTCTTGGCAACCGCGGGTTCGATCATTGACATGAGAAAAGGGAAAATCGATCTTCACTTTGGCAAGGACGAGGTACTAGAGTTTGACATCAATGAAGCGATGAAGAGACCCACCATCGATGGACAAGTCTTCTACATAGAAGCGATGGATGAATTAGCGGACGAGTTCTTGGAAGAATTGAATCTTGAGGATGGTTTGCAAGTTGCTTTGGTCAAGGATCATGGTGAACACGGGTATATGGATGAGGCTAGTGAGGGTTACAAGCTGATTTTGGACTCACACAAGCCAATGGTTGGTGAAGCCATGGTCCTCGATTTGGGTCTTCAAGGGATGAAGGGTGAAGACGGCTCCACAATGAGCTCGATCCAAGAGAGTTTTGCTTTGGAAGTGGAGCTAGATGAGAACGGGCAAGAAGCTAGCAATGGTAAGACTAGCGTGGATGACGATTGGAGTGAACTCAAAGCTCCTAAAATCGACCTCAAACCACTTTCCGTTGGGCTAAGGTACGCTTTCCTAGGTCCAAACGATTCATACCCGGTCATAGTAAATGAAAACTTGAAAGAAGATGATTTGTCCTCCCTTTTGAACGAATTGAGGAAGTATAGGAAAGCCATTGGTTATTCCTTAGATGACATCAAAGGCATTTTCTCTACTCTTTGCACACATAGGATACATTTAGAAGATGAATCGATGACTTCTATCGAACTTCAAAGGAGGTTAAATCCAAATTTGAAAGAAGTCGTTAAGAAAGAGATTCTAAATCTTCTAGATGCCGTGATTATCTATCATATCTCCGATAGTATGTGGGTGTCCCCGGTCCATGTGGTTCCTAAAAAGGGAGGAATGACAGTTGTGAAGAACGAAAAAGATGAATTAGTACCCACTAGAACCATAACAGGGCATAGGATGTGCATTGATTATCGAAAACTCAACTCCGCCACTAGGAAAGATAACTTCCTACTCCCATTTATTGACCAAATGCTTGAAAGGCTTGCAAACCACCCATACTATTGCTTTCTTGACGGGTATTCGGGATTCTTCCAAATCCCGATACATCCCAATGATCAAGAAAAGACCACATTCACATGCCCCTATGGTACCTTCGCTTATCGAAGAATGCCGTTCGGGTTATGTAATGCACTGACAACCTTTCAACGGTGTATGATGTATATATTTTCTGATTTGATCGAAGAAATGGTTGAGGTCCTTATGGACGATTTTCCGTATATGGCTCTTCGTTTGGTGTTTGTCATTCCAATCTTTGCAAGGTACTCACTAGGTGCGAGGAAGCAAATCTTGTCTTGAATTGGGAGAAATGCCACTTCATGGTTCGTGAAGGTATCGTCCTCGGGCACAAGATTTCGGAGAAAGGAATCGAAGTAGACAAGGCCAAGATCGAGGTTATGGTGGGTTTGGAACCGCCAAAGTCGGTTAAGGATATCCGGAGCTTCTTGGGTCATGTCGGGTTCTATATGAGGTTCAACAAGGAATTCTCAAATATAGAAAGGCCACTCACACGACTCCTTTGCAAGGAAGTAAATTTTAACTTCGATGAAGAATTCCTTGAAGCATTTTTGGAGATCAAGAAGGCCCTTTTGAGTGCTCCCATTGTGCAAGCACCAGATTGGAGTCTCCCTTTTGAGATTATGTGTGATGCTAGCAACTATGCGGTAGGAGCGGTTCTTGGGAAAAAGAAGGACAAGAAGATTCACGTGATCTACTACGCAAGTAGGACACTTGACGATGCACAAGGAAGGTATGCTACCACGAAGAATGAGCTATTTGCGGTTGTGTTTGCTATCGAGAAGTTTATGTCCTATGTGGTTGGCTCCAAGATCATCGTTTATACGGATCATGCCGCTTTGAGGCATATCTATACTAAAAAGGATACCAAGCCAAGGCTCTTGAGATGGATCTTGCTACTTCAAGAGTTTGATATGGAGATCGTCGATAAGAAGGGTATCGAGAATGGAGTTGCGGATCACTTGTCTAGGATGCGCATTGAAGATCTTGTGCCAATCGATGACTCGCTTCCCGAGGAGCAATTGATGTTAGTAAGCGTTTTGAGACAAGGGATTGAAGCCGTGAGAGGTTTTTAGGACGCTAAGGGATTGACGGATTGAAAGCTACCTTGGTTTGCGGATTTGGTAAATTACCTAGCTTGTGGAAGAGAGCCGCCTAACTTGGAGGGCTACAAGAAGAAGAAGTTCTTTCATGACGTCACGAGGTACTATTGGGATGATCCGTTCTTGTACAAGTTGTGTTTGGATGGTTTATATCGAAGGTGCGTGGCGGAGGAAGAAACGACCGGGATCTTGTTCCATTGCCATGGTTCGACCTATGGAGGTCATTTTGCTTCATTCAAGACATCGACAAAGGTTTTCCAATCCGGGTTTTGGTGGTCTAGCTTGTTCTAGGACGCTCACGCTTTTGTCATCGCTTGTGATACGTGCCAAAGGAAGGGTAACATTGCTAGGAGGGACGAGATGCCCCAAAATCCCATTCTTGAGGTCGAGATCTTTGACGTATGGGGTATTGACTTTATGGGACCATTCCCTTCTTCATATGGGAACCAATACATCTTGGTAGCGGTGGAATACGTGTCTAAATGGGTTGAAGCAATCGCTAGTCCAACCAATGATGCTAAGGTAGTTTTCAAGCTCTTCAAGACCATCATTTTCCGAGGTTTGGGGTTCCAAGAGTTGTGATTAGTGATGGAGGTAGCCACTCCATCAACAAGATCTTCGAGAGTCTACTCAAGAAGCACGGGGTTAGGCATAAGGTGGTCACGCCATATCACCCTCAAAAAAGCGGCCAAGTAGAAGTTTCAAACCGACAAATCAAGGGAATATTGGAGAAGACCGTGGGAAGTTCGAGAAAGGATTGGGCTAAAAAGTTAGACAATGCATAGTGGGCTTACCGGACGGCATTCAAAATACCTCTCAGGACTACACCGTTCAATCTTCTCTATGGGAAGTCATGCCGCTTACCGCTCGAGCTTGAGTACAAGGCCATGTGGACCATGAAGCTACTAAACTTTGATCTCAAGACGGCACAAGAGAGGCGTTTGATCCAACTTCAAGAGCTCGGTGAGATTAGGCTTGAAGCATATGAGAGCTCCAAGATCTACAAAGAATGGACTAAGGCATTCCATGACAAGAAGATTGTGAGCAAGGACTTCAAGGAAGGAGACCAAGTCTTGCTCTTTAACTCGCGTCTCAAGTTGTTTCCCGGGAAGTTACGCTCTAGATGGTCCGGTCCATTTGTGATCAAAGAAGTGAGGTCTTATATATGGAGCCGTTGTTCTTGTGAACAAGAATGGGGAAGAATTTGTTGCGAACGGCCAACGACTCAAACCGTACCACGCCAACGAAATCATTAAGGAGGGAATCTCACTTCCCCTTGATGATGCTTCTACCGCTTGAGCATAGTAACAAACGTCGAACTTAGTGACGTTTAACAAAGTGCTCTTGGGAGACACCCCCAAGCTTTTCATTGTATATACTTCTAGGATTCTTATTTTCTCTTTTTTGTAGTTCGTTTTGATATTTTTGTTGAGTGTTCTAGGGACTCCAAGGTCGATGAGGCAATACCGATGTGTCACACCGATGAGTGACATCGGTATAACCAAACCGAGGGAAAAAGAGGAGCAATACCGAGGTAACAAATCTATGCAACAAATCGGTATCCAAACCGAGGGGAAATTTCCTTAGCACCGAGGTGCAACACCGATTTGTGACCTCGGTATGTCGCGAGAAAGTTTTAAAAATCCGCCAATACCGATGTGTTACACCGACATGTGACATCGGTATTGACCAGTTTTTTAAATTTTTGTTGATCGACCTGCTTCCCGACCCAGGTAAGACCCGACCCGCCCAGGTAAGTCACCTTCTTCCTCGTGATAAGCAGCCCCCTTCACCGAAAGTTTTATAAACCCTCGATTCTAAACTCAATTTTCTTCATAACTCTCTCAATTTTCACTCAAATTTTGTGATTCAAAGTACTAAATTCTCGATTTTCACTGGGCTTTTTGGATTCATCATCGTTATAGACATCTAATCCCAAACCCCCAAGGTATATCATCCATTCAAACTTTGAAAAACCATGGATTTATGCTTGAGTGATAACTTCTTGTAGGTGATTACACATTGCTTTTCACTTGTGCATACACCTTGGGGCTAGGTTCTCTATGTCTAAACTTGTTGATTCATGATCTTATTTTCAATTTCTTTGGAGAAATTTGAGAATTTGGAATTTTGAGATAGATTGGAATTGGAGATTGAAATTTGGGGAATTCGATTGTTTTTATTGAAGCCAAGTGCATCGATATACATATTTTGCTTGCTCTTAGTTGGATGTTTCCTTGTTGGTTGAGCATCGATTTGAGAAACCTTAGTTTGAAAAAAATCAAAAATTTTTGTGCCATTGCTCACGATTTCTCTCGAGAATGTTTGTAGGCACGATGACGGACAAATGTGCTCCATCAACTCGCGCAAGAACCAAGGCTTCAACCGCTACAAAGGGAAAAGCCGTTGCCAAGGCTTCGAATCCCAAGGGGAAAGCCGCGGCTAAGAGCACCAAAGCCAAGGGAAACGTTGCGGCATCAACATCTCGACCTCGCGGGTTGACACTTGCTCTGGCCAAGGAATCCAACAAGAAGGGTAAAGGCAAGAGAGTCGAGGAGGACGAAGAAGCAAGTGAGAGCTCGGACGAAGGGAGTGATAGGCTTAAATGTAATACCCTAAAGTACTAACAGTTTTGTCGATTGTAATACTTAGAGGTCGAATCCACAGAGACTCAAGAATCACAAAATATATTTTAAGGGTTGAATTAAGCTAAGTGATCAATGTAATTGAAAGCAATAACGTAGATTAAACTTGTTGTAAATTCGATGGAGGAAAGATAGGTTCAGGGTATTTCTCAGGAAATCAATGAATGCAGACAAACTAACTAGTCAGAGTTCAGGTTATGTACGGTTTTTGAACTCAAATAACTAAGCTATAATTAACCAACTGTCGTTGCGAGAATTATCTAAGTCTAAATCCCAGAATCCTAAATCTCTTTGCAAATCCTAAAGATCTAAAACAGCTTTAAAGTTCAGGGTTGATATGTTCACAAAACAACTAAACCAAATCTCTTTGCGGATAGCTATTTTGCTCACCCTAAGTTCTGTCAGATTATCAATTGCACTGTCGTGCCTAATCGATTAACCTAAGATCTAAGTTCCAGATTCGTCAACCTAGAATTAGCTTTGAGAACAACCTATGGTGAAGAACTAGTTCAGATTATGAACCCTAATCAACCAATTAACCTAACATTCAAATAGATCCTTTATGAGAACCCTAAACCTAAAGGAGATCTACTCATACATGATCAATGGAACAGAAATCATAGATGAATAGAATTGCATAAAAGAAATCAATAAGAAACAAGGGTTCAGAGTTGTCTCCCAAAAACCCTGGAACAAATCTCTCTCCAAGTATCAATAATAAAATAAAGCTTAGCCAACAAAAATGGCTGAAAAACCTAATTTATAACCTAAAACACGTTTTGGGGCTTGTAGTAATTATTAAAGTCTTCTGGACCAAGGTGCAAACTTCAAACTTGTAAAAAGTCACGTTTCCTTCTTCCTGAAGTCGGTATAAGTCGACACCATTAGTGGTATCGATCGATACCAAGCTTGCGTGTCGACTCTTCTGCTCGCCAGACTGGACTGTCATAACGAGAACTGACATAACTTTTGATCGCACCGTTAGAATGGCCTCAAATCACTTCCAAATGAAATCTAATCCATTGATCTGACTTGTATCCAAATTTGAGCTCAATCTATCGGTGGAAAGGTCTTCAACGAATGCCACACTTCTGACATCTCTGCATGACTCTGCATTTCCATATGCTCATTTTCACCCAAAACGACTCATTTTCTCTCAAAAGCACCTAAAACTTGAAAAGACTAGAAAATAATCCAAAATACTAGAAAGACTCTATAAATAAGACCTATATCATGGCTAAAAACGGGTAAAAACCATGATATATCAGGGAGCTCAAGCGCGGAATTGCAACCGACAAAGCCTAACGAGAGGGATTACTTTGACAAGTTTTGCCAAATGAAATTCGAGCAAGGCAAATTCATTGACTCGGAGATGTTGGATAAGATGGGGATAAGCGATGACGTGTGGATGCTTTTTGAGAATATGGGCCTTAGCAAGTTCATGAGCATAAAATATGAAGCTTTCAAGGCGCTCTCTAACATGTTCCTAGCCACTCTTCGAGCTAGATTCCACGAACTGTGTGATGCAAATTCCGGGTTTGGGGTCTTGAAATTCAGGATTTTAGACGTCACCTACTCCGTCACTTTCCGCGAGTTATGCGAGATATTCAGGTTCAATGGAGAAGGGACTTACGGTGGGCAATACTTCGACTATCCGAGGCACGAGCTCCGAAATCTTTGGGCAACGATTGCATCCGGTGAATTTGTGGTCGGCTCCTCTAAGAATGCGAACATTGTTTTGTTTGCGCATTTTGTTGAAACCTCGAGTATTCCACGCAAAAAGACGTCATGATCATAAGTTCCTCCGTGAGGAGGACTTTTTGTTGTTGTTATGTTGAATGGGAACTTGCTGCTCTTTCCGTGTGGTAATAGGCCTTTTAGGGGCCTTACTTCTGTTCCGCTGTCCAGTTTCACCTTTGGTTTTGTGGATGATCGTGGGGAGATCTTCCTCCGAGGATGATGGGCTCGCATTAGTCTATGATTCCCCCACTTCTGTTTTGATGTTTTCTTCCTGAACATAACGAACATTGAAGCGTGAAGTGGAGGTTCCGGGCGGTCTCGATATGTTCGGCTCGAATCATCCGGCGATCTCAGGGGATCGGGCAAGTGTTTTGAGAGAGCCAGCCCTTTGATTGCTATGTCGGCATTTTTATCTCTTTTTTTTTATTTGTTCGGTGTGTTTTGCCCGAGGGGCTTTATGTAATATTCCTTTTGAACCTTTTATTTTGTTATGCCGTTTCATAATCGATATCGGTATTTTCTTTGTATATCGATTGATTTACTTTGTCTAATTTTATTTCGAGTTCGGCTTTTGTGAGTTCGTAATTTTATACGAAATTCTCGATTTCACCATAAAAAAAATATGGGCCATACATAGTACGGTCTTCGCCTGGTTGTAGAGGGTGAGATCGCTCTTCAATCCACTTGAGGTCGGCAATCTTTAGGAGATCGACCTACTGAGTTGCGATTGTTGAGAAATCGGCTTTAAGTTTGCGAGAGGAATCGTTCGGCTTTACCACGGAGCTTAGCATAAGAGTGCATAGGAGCTCGTCTTAGGATACTCCAAGTCTTTTCAGATTGAATCGGAGTGTGTGAGGTGGACTCGGCTTATTTAACTCTGATGATCTGAGAGAGTTTATAATGCGGGATTGGTCCCGGCTTAATATGGAAAGTGTGTTATCCATAGCACCATGATGATGCATGCGAGCTGAAGCTCGGCTTATTTTTGTGTATCCATCGTCTGGCCAGGAGGTCAATGTGTGAATCTGTGTATTTAAGTGATTGAGAGTTTCTATGTTTCGTTGGACGATTTGAGTTCGGACATCGCGGACACGACCCATTCGAGTTCGGATCTCGTGGGTATGATCTATGTGAGCTCGGACTATCGTGGATAAGATCCATTCGAGTTCGGTTTTTTTTTTAATTTTTTTCGAAATTTCTTTAATTTTATTGAAGTCACAGTTGAACCCGTGAGGCTGCCTACGTACCTTCATAAGAAGGATCAAGCCATTCGTAGTTCAAATTACAACGGTGTTGAAAACGAGATCGGCGAAGTCTTTTTTGTGCCTTATGTTAAACTGTTTAATAATAGTAGCGTTTGAGGTTCATCGAATTCCAAGATCTCGGGATTGGAGTTCCGTCCATCTTCATAAGCTCGTATATACCAGGCTTGTCGACCCACATTATCTGGTAGGGACCTTCCCAATTAGTGCCGAGCTTGACGGCATTCTTTTCTTCGGTGCCTTGGAAGATTTTTCGTAGCATAAGGTCGCCGTCTTCAAAGTGCCGACCTCGGACTTTTTTGCTGTAATAACGAGCTGCTAAATGTTGGTAATTTTGAATTCTGGGTAATGCCTATCCGCGCTGTTCCTCGAGTGTGTCTAGGTTGTCGAGCATCATTTCGTCGTTGAGGCCGGGGTTTTGTACTAGCATCGTTCGGCGTATTGTTGGAATAACGAGTTCGGCCGGGCATAAGGCTTCCATACCGTAGGCTAACGAAAACGGTGATTGTCCGGTGGATTGCTGAGGTGTAGTTCGGTGTGACCAGAGGACTCCATCGAGTTCGTCAGCCCAACGTCCCTTCTTTGTATCCAGACGTTTCCTAAGTCCGTCGATGATGTTTTTGTTGGTTGCCTCGGCTTGGCCATTGCCCTGTGGGTATCTTGGTGTGGAAAAGCTCAGTCGGGTTTTCCATTTAGCGCAGAAATCGCGGAATGATGTCGAAATGAATAGTGGTCCGTTGTCTGTTACGATTTCGTATGGTACTCCATGTCGCATATGATGTACTTCAAAAAAAAAATTTGAACGTCAAGGGCGTGTATTTCGGCGTACGATTCTGCTTCAACCCATTTGGTGAAATAATCGGTCATGATGAGGATGAATTGTTCGAAATGGGCCAATGATGTCCATTGACCATCGCATGAAGGGATAGGGTGCTGTTGGGGTTGTTAGCAGCTCGGTGGGTAAATTGATCATTGGATCGTGTCGTTGGCATTTATCGCATTTAGCTACGAACTTTTCACAGTCCCTTAGCATGGTTGGCCAATATTAGCTTGCTTTCTTTATTTTTAGGGCTAGTGATCGCCTCCCAGCATGATTTCCACCTGATCCTTCGTGTGTTTTACTCATTACTTCGACGGTATCCTTACTTGATACGCAGATTAACAGGATTCTTGCAGCACTCCTTCGGTATAATTCCCCCTTGTGAACGATGTAAGAGGCGGCTCGCATTTTAAGTCGTCGAGCTTCCCATCTGTTTGGCGGGACTATTCTGTCGTGAATGTACATTTTGAGCTCGAGAGTCTAATCATTTGGCTCTTCTTCATCCTCAGCCTCGATGTCCATTGGTACGTGTAGTCCCTCGGATTCTTCGTCCTTGTCGGATGTGTTCCGAAGTTCGGGATCATCTGCGATGTTTGGTTCGGGGTCGGTGCTAAGGTCGATACTCTATGTTGCCTTTATTCTCGTCCGCAGTTCAGGAGTAGTGGCTGGGTGTTCCTCATAGTTATGTATGCGTGTCGCTACGTTGCATGTTTTTGATGTTTCGATGCTCGGTTTTATGATGCTCTCGACCTGGATGGTTCGTTTGAGATGTGGGTCCGAGCTGGATGCGAGTGCGGCTAGCGCGTTTGTGAGGTTGAAAGTCTCAAACTTGGAGGCGAGTTTTCTGACGAGCTTGAGGTATGCATCCATCCGTTCGTTTTTAGTGTCATATTCTCCGCTGTATTGGCTTGCAACGAGCTGGGAATCACATAATGCGTGTATGTGGGTTACTCCGATGGCTTTGGCCAAGCGTAGGCCAGCGAGCAATGCTTCGTATTCGGCCTCGTTGTTTGAAGCATTGAATTATAGACGAAATGACTGTTCCAAAATCTCCCCTTGTTGGGGACTGGAGGTGTATGCCTACTCCCGATCATCTATGAGATGATGATATGTCTACGTGTAGGATCCATTTGTCAATAGCGGTATTTATCAACTCTCTGGGTAGTTCGATGAGGAAGTCGGCCAAAACTTGTGATTTGGCACTTGTCCGGTTTTTGTATTCGATATCGTATTCGCTCAGCTCGATTGCCCATTTGGCGAGTCTACCGGATTGACTTGGGCTATGCAAGATGGTTCGTAAGGGTAGATCGGTAAGTACGGTGATTGAGTGCGATTGGAAGTATGGACGACGCTTTCGGGCTGCAGTAATGACGGCAAGGGCGAGTTTCTCGAGCGTGGGGTATCTTGTTTCAGCTCCGTCCAAAGACTTGCTGATATAGAATATTAGTTCTGTTCATCTCGGTCTTCTCGAACAAGGACTGCGCTAACTGTCGAGTTCGAAACCGCGATGTATAGGTAAAGAGTTTCGCCATCTTCCGGTTTGGCCAAGAACGGAGGAGTTGAGAGATATTCCTTAAGTCGTTTGAATGCTTCCTCGCACTTATCGTCCCATTTGAGATTTTTGTTCCCCCGGAGAAGTTGGTAGAAGGGCATACATTTGTCGTTCTATCGAGAGATAAAACGGTTGAGGGCTGCAATGCGGCTGGTTAACCGTTGAACTTCGTGTTTTGTTTTCGGAGAAGGGAGATCTATGATTGCCGAGATATGTTTGGGGTTGGCTTCGATTCCTCTCTGTGTTACGATATAGTCGAGGAATTCTCCGGAAGTCACTCCAAATGTGCATTTGGTAGGGTTAAGTTACATACCGTACTCGTTCAGTATATCGAAGCATGCGTTGAGATGACCGATGTGATCTCTGGCGATGAGTGACTTGACAAGCATGTCGTCGATGTATACTTCCATGGTTTTGCCGAGTTGGCTTGCGAATATTTGATTCACATGGCGTTGGTAAGTTGCGCCGGCGTTTTTTAATCCGAATGGCATGACTTTGTAGCAATAAATACCGCGGTTGGTAATGAAGGACGTCTTATCGCGGCGATTGGATGCATAAGTATTTGGTTATATCCTGAAAAGGCATCTATGAAGGAGAGGAGTTCGTTCCCGGCGGTAGCTTCTACTAATTTATCGATATGGGGTAATGAAAAGCTATCTTTTGGGAAAGCTTTGTTGAGATCCGTGAAGTCGACACAAATTCTCCATTTGCCGTTCTTCTTTTTTACGACGACTGGGTTGGCTAACCAGTCCGGATACCGAACTTCTGGTATTGACCAAGCGCTGAGTAATCGTTCGACTTCGTCGTTGACGGCTTGAGCTTTCTCTGGTCCGAGCTTGCGTTGTTTTTGCTTGATTGGTTTGAAGGTCGGATCAATAGTAAGTTCATGGCACGCTACTTTTGGGTTGATTTCGGGCATGTCTTTGATAGACCAGGTGAAAGTCGAGACATTTCTTTTGAGAAAGCGGACGAGGCCATTCTTGATTTCTTCATTCAGTTCGTCCCCTATCCCTACGCATATGTCGGGGTTGAGCTCTTCAATGTTGATTTGGATGATATTATCTTGCCTCGGTATGTCGGAGTTGAGTTTTTGTTAAGTGGGTCCTTTAGCGTCGTGTTGATAATACATGTTCGGGATGTCGTCCGGAGTTTGCATTTGTTGATATAACAAGTTCGGGACATCAGTTGATCGCCTTTCAGCGTAAACACTCCGGATGGTGTTGGGTATTTCAAGCAATTGTGGTAGGTGGAAACGACGGCTTTCATTGCGTAAATCCAGGGTGTTCCGAGTATGACGTTGTAGATCGCTGACCTGTCGAGGACAAAAAATTTGACCATTCTTATAAGTCCGCCGACGTAGATGGGTATTTTGACTGTTCCCACGGTCATTGTCTGCTCTCGTGTAAAGCCAGTAAGTGGTTCGATTCGATGTTTGTTTTGATCTCGGAGTCCGAGAAATCCATGTCTCTTAGTGTCTGTCTAAATATCACGTTTACCGAGCTGCCTGTATCCACCAAGATTCTTCCGACCGCAACATCTCCGATGAGTAAGTTGACAACTAGAGGGTCGTTATGTGTTATATGGAGTCCTTTTGTATCTGCTTCGGAGAAGGTCACATATATTCCGCCTGTTACGACTCTATTTTGCCGCCGTGCAGCAATTACTTCTCTGTTGTGTTCTCTGATTTCTCTGACTGAATAATTGCAGGACTCTAGTGCTCCCATTATGATGTTCACCCGCTTCCGGACTCGAGGGACATTACGATTTTCGCTTTCATCTTCGCGGTCTCGTTTTGGTTGTTCGGTGACAGTATTAGTGTTTGGTTGCTCGGGATTTTTGGTGGGGTTTGGTCAACAAGCTCCTTGGTTATCGTTTCGGTGAAACCTGTTGCCGGGGCGAAATGCTCCTTCGACGGGGATTTCGCTTTTCCTGAATTTTAACAAAAGGAAATCCTTGAGATGCATGCAGTCTTCCGTACCGTGACCCTCTCTGTTGTGAAATTGACAGAAGGGACCTATACCATGTTGCCTTGTATAAGGCTTCGATTGCGGCTTCGTCGTCGATCGTGCAATGAGATACCACTGCTTTAAACCGGTTCATGAAATCTCGTAGTGGTTCGTCACTTTTTTGCTCAAGCGCCCACAAGTCTGCGTTCCAAGTTTTTTGTTTGATGATCATTGTGAAGCGCTTAAGAAATTTAGTCGAGAGTTTGGTATAGTTATCGACCGAGTGAGGGTCTAACTGGGAGAACCAATCGAGTGCAATTTCGCATAGGTTTTCCACGAAGAGCTGGCATGTGGCGGCGTCCTTTTCCTCTTCAGTTTGAAATCGGAAACGATTCATCATTATACCGAAACAGGTCATAAAGTGGCGTGGATCGGTATGTCCGTCATACGATGTGATTTTGATTTTGTCCAAGCGCCGAACTGAAGTATTGATGATTCGATGAGTGAAGGGCCCGTCGTTGCTGGTCGGTTCGTTGGGATTTATGGGAGAGTTTTCGGGTCGGATCCAAGTGTTCCATGTCTGTTGTGGCTGGATGCTACTAACTTGTTGAACCGCAGGTCGTCTGTCGTAGTAATTTCGGGTCTCGCGATTTTCTCTCTCAGTTTGTCTTTCGGAGAGATTGGCTTGAAGAGGGTGTGCTGTTTATCCTTTGCGGCTTCTTTTTCTTCCTCGAGGATATAGATATGTGACTTATGTAAGATATCCTAGAGTTTATTTGGCCAGTTGCACTTGATTTCTTTGTGAAAATCTGACCTATACCATGTTGCCTTGTATAAGGCTTCGATTGCGGCTTCGTCGTCGATCGTGCAATGAGATACCACTGCTTTAAACCGGTTCATGAAATCTCGTAGTGGTTCGTCACTTTTTTGCTCAAGCGCCCACAAGTCATCGTTCCAAGTTTTTTTGTTTGATGAACATTGTGAAGCGCTTAAGAAATTTAGTCGAGAGTTTGGTATAGTTATCGAACGATTGAGGGTCTAACTGGGAGAACCAATCGAGTGCAATTTCGCAGAGGTTTTCCACGAAGAGCTGGCATGTGGCGGTGTCCTTTTCCTCTTCAGTTTAAAATCGGAAACAATTCATCATTATACCGAAAGAGGTCATAAAGTGGCGTGGATCGGTATGTCCGTCATACGATGTGATTTTGATTTTGTCCAAGCGCTGAACTGAAGTATTGATGATTCGATGAGTGAATGGTATTTTTTGTGTCTCTTGGATTACGCGGGCGATCTCGGATGCTGAGCTTGTTGCTTGATGGAATTTAGATTTCATGTCATGGAGTTGATTTTTGAACTTATTGAAATCTTGATCTAAAGACTCCTGATCTGTTATGACAGGGGGGTTGGTTCGTCGTGCTTCGAGGTTGGTTTAACCCGGTGAAAAGGTTGCGGTGAAGAGGGGGGGTTGCTTCTTCAAATTGAGGAGGCCTTGGTGTTTGTATGATTTCTCCGATTTGATTGCGGAGCTCGGTTTGGTTTACAAATTAGGAATAGAACCTTTCATCGATTTTCTTAGTGAGTTCGGTAAGCTGTGCTGCCATTGCTTGCATGAGTGCGTATTGATCGAGCTGAGCCGTTTTTGTGGTTTCAGCATCAATCGCAGCTGGAGGTGGTAAGTCATTGTTGAGATTGTCACGGTTGTCGTTGTTTAGATCATCAAGGTTATCGTTTTTAGATCCTCATGGTTGTCGTTGTTTAGATCGTCACGGTTGTCGTCGCGTTCGAGGTTTTGGTTATCCATCTGATTGTCCTGTAGTTCGGCCATTACCGAGCTATTCTCTGAAACCCAAATAAGTTAGGTTGCCCTTTTGTCCCCACAGACGGCGCCAATTGTTGATTATGAAAATCACACAAGCGAATAAAGGTAAACTTAATCCGGGATCTCGTTTATTGATATCGAACTCGGTAAATAGTACATAATGATTTTAAGATCGGTAAAACGACTAAAGAAACTAAAGAAACAAAGGTCGATATGCTCGAGCTCTCTATTTCATCTGTCTCGCTTGTAGAAGATTATGAATGAATTGAGATATGATCGTGGCTCTCCTATTTATAGGAATCGATGTCGGTTGCGAGCCTCCTAGTTTCTCTCCGAGATTGGGAAATATTCCGTAAATCTCGGAGGTCGGTTATTAGTTTCAGACGAGTTGGGCCTTCTTTGCGCCCGGAAGTCGGTGTTGCGACGTGTTGGGCCTCAACCGGGCTTGAATGCTGATTCGCGGTGAGCTATGGGCCGAATTTCTCAACCGATCTAAACCGGGGAGTGCTCAACTCACCACTAACAGTTGTGGTCAGTTGAAATGTTCGTCTTGTTATAATGTTGTGGGCTAGAGATTTTCCCTCTTTGCACAACTGTTGTCCATTCCAATTTCGTAGCTTCTGATTTTTCTTCATTTGTTCCAGTAGAGTCAGATTCACCTGAGATTTCAGTTTCATCACATTTCACTTGATTGTCCTCGTGCGCAAGTCCTGTCTTCAACACTGTTTCCACTTGTGAAGAATTGCCTGCATTCAAGCTTTTTCCCTCGCTCTCCCCTCCCTTATCATTCCTTTTACCATGTTTCACAACAGAACCCATCTTCAACTTATCACATTCAGCATCATTGTGATCCCACGTGTTACAAGAATCACATCTCGAAGGTAACCACGGATAGCTCACATCTATTCTTATTTCAGGTTCAGATTTCAGGGAGATCATTGCTGGGAGAGGCTTATCTAGGTTGACAACTACGAGTACACGAGCCATGTATAAACGCACACACCTCTTTGTGTTGGGATGAATCTTCTGGGAAGAACCAATAATGTTACCTAGAAACTTCAAACCAACCTCAGAAAAGAGATGATCTGGCACGTCTTTGAAATCCACCCATATGGGCATAGATGTGAGATCGGGTTTCATATCAGAAGTACGTGGATTCCATTCCCGTACCACCAGAGGAATATCATATATATGCCAGAAATGGCGATGTAGAACCCGAGCGCGGGTCTGTGCATTCTCAATTCGAAAGAGGACTGTTTTAGGATTCAAAAACTGGGCATCAATCTTAGAAGGTTTGTCCTGTGAGGACCAAATGCGGTTAACTGTGGCGTGAACTTTCCCAATATGGGGGGCGTCACCAATGAAGTATTCAACTATATAATTCGTCCAGAGGGGCTGGGAGTGCTGTATAACTTCTTTCGGGATGGATGCTTGAGCAACGCCATCAATAAGCTCCACATTGGTAACATAGGAAGGTGAGTTGTGTGCAGAATCAGAGAGAACTTGTATCCAGGAGGCTTTGCCAGGCGAGGAGTGTGGAGGGGATGGCGTAGAAGGCTCGGAAGGAGGGGGGATGGCCCCATGGCCGGAGGCGGCCGAGGGAAGGGAAGCGTGAGGAAGACGAATAAGGATAGTCAGGCCTGGGGAGGCTATCGCCAGAGCGGCTAGGTCAAAATAAACAAATGTTCATTCAGATGAATCATCCAAATGAACAACCGAAAATCTTTGGTTCAATTTTCATTCAAATACCAAGAGTGATACAAATAAGGAAATTCATATCCTCAAAATGTACATCTAAAATATACTTTGATAAAAATATGAATAACAACAAGAACTAAAGAACCGAAAGAAAGGAAAACTACCCAAAAATAAAAAAAGGAGAAACCCTTAATTAGCTAATCTCGACTCGAACCAAATCGGAAAAGAAGGAAGCATATGCTCGAGTAGGTGAACCGAATGTTTAGTGATGATGAGGTGTCAACGTGCGTAACCACCTTGTGAGACGGTCCATAGGTGACAACTTCGGAACATTGGTTATTGGTCCGACCACGACTTGAAGCTTAAGCCCAGCCTCACAGTGACCGGGCTTCGAGCTTATGAAATAATGAACTCCTGGTTTGGTGAGACTGACGAGATCGTAGCCCGTCTTGTGCACGGCAACAGGTGAAGTCGGGTCGCAGTATAAGAATTCCAGATCACCGCTGATTTCTAAGACGTCGTTGAATTCTTCGCCATATTCGAAAAGGAGATTGTCTCCAACATGAAACTGTTTCTCCACGCTCCACTTGTAATAATAGTCACTGTCGTAAACCCTCCATCCTTTGGAGTCACCGACCTTGTAGATCTTTCCAGAAGGAAGGATCTTGCTCGGCGACGGTGGTGGAGGAATCGGACATGACGGGTCCGGTTGAGCATTGAGTATGATTTGAAGTGATGAAGAAGTAAGAACCTGGTTCCGTAAGGGTTACGACATCGTGTCCTGTGTTGTAGACGGCTATAGGAAAAGAAGAGTCGCACAATTGGGACTCCAGAGCGCCGTAGACTTGTGTGACGTCGTTCAAGTTTCGATCGTATTCGAAGACCAGAGAATCTCCGACATGAAATTCCTTACGCTCAGCCCAACCGAAATAGACGTCGTCCTTCACAGTCCATCCGTCGGAGTCTCCCACTTTGTAGATCGTCGCGGAGCAGCAACCCAAGAGAATCGTGAAGGTTGTTATCATCACGACCACGAAGCTCAACACCTTCTTAGTGTTTGTTGTATCCATGATTCGATGGTATACAAAAAGAAGGAACTAAGAAGCAAACAAGGAAAAGGTCGCTGAGAGATCCAAAGAGAGTTTGAAGGAAAAGTATCGATAATGTGATTGTGAGGAAAAATACTTTACCCTATCACTTTTTATATAGTGCATTAACGATCCTAATCCTTGCCTTTTTTACGTTTTTATTTACCTAATTTCCTTTTTCTAAAACAACCCACGATTTAATCTATTTGAAATATATGTACGTTTTTGCCTTTGTGGACCTAAATCCATCTCTTACCTTACAAAACAAGTCTAAAGTCTCACGTATTTTTCTGATTATACACGTTAATTTATCTTATTTTTATTATTTAATTTTATTCAATAATTTATCCTATTTTATCATCATAAAGATAGGATATCTAATTGTCCTTTTGGGAACTAACTATATCTTTAATCTAGTTATCTTTTTTAATAAATTTCCTTTTCATTGGTTTTTTGCTTTGTTAAAAATAAAATTACCCATATATCATGTTATAAAATGGATAATATTTATAAATTTTCATAAAATATGATACAAAATTATTTTCTTTAAAAAAAAAAAAATTTAAAGTAATGAGTTTTTTACTCGCGAAAGACACGTCACTGGTAGGTTATATACCACCATTTCGAAGCAATGGTGAACTCCGACTCCAACCATAGCGTGTCATAGCTGGTAACCAAGTGACACATGGACAAGACTATGATCACGACCTTTGAATTTTTATGTGAATTTGCATCTAAGTGACCATTGTTGCAAGGCTAGTTTTAGATCATACTAATGAAAAATTTAAAGGCTGGCCAGTTAATCAGAGGCATCCATGTTTCCAGAAAAATTCAAAAAACTTGACCTAGTTTCTGAGCTCTTTCTTTTACCTCATCATCGTGACTGGTGTCTTCAGAGCTTGACTCCTCATTCGTATCTGACAAGACGACATGTGAGAAAGTATGGTACTCCTCTCCCTTATTTAAAATAAAAAGAAGAAAAGATGAAATGATTTTCTTTCGAGTAAAGGGCTAGGAAAATTTCCATCGATCCCACTATTTTACTTCGAAAGAGATGATCACACTAAGGTTGGAAGCGAGGTTAGAAAAATTTCCAGAGATACCAGTATTCACCTACACCTTAGAACAAAAAGGTGGCACTAAAATGAACCGGGGATTCGGTGGCAAAAACCATCAATACTCGCGTTCCATCACCCATTGACCATACAGAAAGAAAATGAGAAAATAATAAGTCTGGGGGAGAGAAAAAGTACCAAAGGTTGTGTTGTTGTCTCGTCACAATATCGAAAGGGAAAGAGTTTAGAAAGTTTTTGGCACTATGATCTTTGATGAGACCCAGCAATGATGACTTTTGATTATTCCGCGAAATAATGAGTTGAATCTGGGAGGCTGCGATGCTTGCAGAGTAGTACATGGTGATTCTATCTAGAGCTAGTTTTGCAATACATGGATTACTAAGGTAATGGTCATTGCAGGATTCTAAAGGAAAGGTGAGTCTCCGTATTTTTCAAATTTTTTCTTTTTGCTTAGTTTTATGTTTGTTTGAGGACAAGCAAAATACTAAGTCTGGGGGAATTGATATGCTTGGTTTTTACCGTTTTATAACACATGTTTTGGTGTTTCTTTGAGTATTTTATCGAGTCAAAATTTGTTTTTAGAGTATTTTAGTTCTTTATTTAGTTATCTGATGTAAAAAGGTGTTTATGGAAGAAATTGGTGTTACGTGGGCAAAAACGCATGGAACAATACAAAAAGAGCAAAATCGATCGATGCAATGAGTGCATCGATCGATGGAGAATGCCCATAAAGTCCAAAATCGATCGATGCAAGGAGTGCATCGATCGATGGAGCACACCCAGAAAGTCCAAAATCGATTGATGCAAGGAGGCGAGAAGAAAAAGAAAATTTCTGATTTTTCTGTTTTACCCCGGAAACTGCCTACTTTGACCTAATCCGCCCAGAACCCTATATATACATTATTTTTAGCCACTTTTAGGATATCTCTCTTTTTACTGCTCTCTATTGTATTCAGATTTTTGGCCATTGATATTGTAAACTTTGAAGAAGAATCTCTGCATCTATTGAGAAGAATTCTATACCCTTTCCTCTCTTTAATTATTATTATGAGTTTCTCTCTATCTCTTTGCTTGTTCTCTGCTGCCATGTCTGAGTAGTTTCTTAGTTAGGTTTCAACGGGATTCATGAATCATTGAATTAGACACAAATAGGGATTTATCTTTTCGCTTATTGTTGTGTTTATTGCTTGGGCTGAATTGATCACTTAGTCTCTGATCTAGGGTTTAATATATACCACGGAAGTGTCGTAGGTTGTTAGAAAGAACATAAGCGAGCGAATTGTCCTTAGCCAACGGAAGTTGATGTTAAGGCTATTCGTGAACATATTGAACATATTTGTTAATGCTGGTCTAGAACTCTAGGTTCAACGGGAGTTAGGATTTTATGTTGCTATATTTAGTAATCCCACGGAAGTGGATTGGTTAGATATTTATGTTTGAGTTTGAAACTTGTGTTTAATAGTTCCCTGAATAGTTGTCTGATTCATGATCTCTGGATTCACGCGAAAAAATCCTCGACCTAACGTTTTTCTCTTATTGAATTTACACCGCTTTTAAGTATTTTCATTACTTTGCAAACCAAACCTTATTATCGTCTTAGCTTAATTTCATCTTGTGAGAATTGTAGTGTAACCTTGGTCTCTGTGGATTCGATCCTAAAGTACTACATTGACATATTGTTATGATTGCAGTAGTGTGCACTTTAGTTATTAATTGACTGTGTGAAAACACCTAAATCAATTTGGCGCCGTTGCCGGGGACCAATAGCGTTATCTTCAATTATGAATTTGAAATTTAGTCTAAGATTCACTAACATATTATATCCTATATTCTCGTGTGTTTCAGGGACTTTCTAAGATGGCTTACTACTCAGGAAACGATGGTTACTTCAATGGTCATCGATCCCCCCTCTCTCGTGAAGCTCAGAGGCGATCGCCTATGGACCATGGACCTATTGGTGATTGCATCCCGATGCCAAGTTTCTACACATATCGACCAAATCAAGCTTACTTGCACCAAAATCAGACGATTTTGGCCATTAAAACTATCACCATCACTACCAGCCACGCCCACAACCACCGCCTCGTGACTACAATCACGTCCCCAACGAGTCTTTGGAGACCATGATGCATGCGCTATTGAAAAATCAGCAAGAGTCCTCGTTTGAGCTTGATGCAAAATTGGACCATATTAAAAACGATCTCGGTGGGAAATTTGATGATATTGATTTAGGTGTTTTGCCACTAAGTCAATTAACTAAAGTGTACACTACCGCAATCGTAACGGTTGTCAATGCAGTACTTTATGATCGAATCCACATAGACCGAGGTTACACTATAATTCTCATAATTATGAAACTAAGCTAAGACAAGAATATGGTTGGTTTTGGAAAAGTAACAAAAGCAGTTAAGACGATGTAAATTCAATAAAGGAAAAGCGTTAGGTCAAGGGTTTATTCTCAGGAATCCAGAGATCACGAATCAGACAACTATTCAGGGAATGACTAAACACAAGTTTCAAACTCAAACATAAATATCTAACCAATCCACTCCCGTGACATTGATTACTAAACCTAGCAGCCTAAAATCCTAACTTCCGTTGGCATAGAATTCTAGATCAGCATTAATGAACATGTTCAATATGTTCACGAATCGCCTTAACATCAACTTCCGCAGACTAAGGAAAATTCGCTCGCTTATGTTCTTTCTAGCAACCTACGACACTTCCGTGGTATAGATTAAGCCCTAGTTCAGAGACTAAGTGATCAACTTAAGCCTAAGAAATAAACACAACAATAAGAAAAAACCACAAAAGATAAATCCCTATCTATGTCTAATTCAATGATTCATGGGTCCCCTTGAAACCATAAACCTAACTATGAGATTACTCGGACATGGCAAAGGAGAACAAGCAAGGAGATAGAGAGAAATCATAATAATAATGAAAGAGATGAAATGGTTTAGAATTCTTTTCAATAGTTGCAGAGATTCTTCTCATTGCTTACAAAATCAATAGCCAAAAACTGAGTAGAATAGAGAGCCGTCAAAAGAGAGATAGCCTAAAAAGTGGTTGAGAATAAAGTATAAATAGGGTTCTGGGCGAATTAGGTCAGAATAGGCAGTTTTCGGGGCAAAACAGGAAAATCAGAAATTTCATTTTCCTTCTCGCCAACTTGCATCGATTGATTTTGGACTTTCGTGGTGTGCTCTATCGATCGATGCACTCCTTGCATCGATTGATTTTGGCTCTTCGGAGGGTGATGCATCGATCGGCTCCACTTCTTGCATCGATCGATTCTGGTTCTTCTGATGGTGTTGCATCGATCAATTTTGGTTCTTCGGGGTATGCTCCATCGATCGATGCACTCCTTGCATCGATCGATTCTTGCTATTTTTGTACCGTTCCATACGTTTTTGTCCACGTAACTCTAATTTCTTCCGTAAACGCCTTTTTACCTTAGATGACTAAATAAAAGACTAAATGACTCTAAAAACGGACTTTGACACAATAAAATACTCAAAAGAAACATCAAAACATGTGTTAGAAAACGGTAAAAACCAAGCATATCGGCTATTTATTCCCAAGTACAAAAACTTGAAGAAAGGGTGAAGCAGATAGAAGAGATGCAGCTGCAGCAAACCCACAAAATTGAGAAGAACTAGATTCTCATCGATCATGTCAACAAATCCATGGAACTCATGGAAACCAACTTTGAAAAGAAATTCACAAACTTGAGGGAGAGCCTCTCGACTACAGTCACAAATCTCAGTACTATTGCAAACAGAGCACACAAGGTTGAGAGAGAGATGAAAGAGATTGGCAGGCAAGGAATAGAAGCTAATTAGATCGTTCATATCCTTTGCGAAGGGCAAAGGCAAGCAGGGTAAACGCTCCAAAAGATTCGTTTCGACGTGGAAGGAAGGTATAGTGATATCATTGGCAAGACCATGGGACTCGGAGACATTTCTTCTGATCTTTCTATAGAACTGAAGACGTTCCAAAAGCGTTTATCCGATGACGAAGACACCATCAACCTTCACCTTGGATCAGATTCAGTGGACACCGTTCATGTTCTGAGATCTTTAGGCAAGGAAGAGATTCCTCCAATAGCACCAAGGGATACATATAACACCTCCGAATCAAGGGTGGATCATCAATGCATGATGATAAGATAGACCGCGAGGATCAAAGGCAAAAGGCCACGCGAAGGAACCCCATTGGCAAGCCGAGAACAACCTCTTGGACACGAGGATTGGGAAACTCGTTCTATAAGCAAAGAGCTGCTAGACGAATTTGACTCCGTTGTGAAGAAAATTCCACTTCATATCTCGTTTACCAAGCCTGGGAGAAATACCCAGAAATGAAGAAGCTCTTCTGGTATAGCAAGGAAGATAAGTATGAGATCGAAAACTTGTTTGACGAAGTTAGGAAAACATTGTCTAGATCCAGAACCCTGCATAAGCTCAAAGTACCAGGTTGCTTCGTCGTACCCTGTGAGATTTTTGGTTCCTACGTCAACAATGCTCTATGTGATTCGGGAGTTGCTATAAATCTTATTTCAGAATCAGATGCAAGACGTTTGAAAATTGACACCATAAAGCCTTCTAGGATGAGAATCAGACTTGCATATGGTTCAACCACCACCACGGTTGGCATGATCGAAAACTGATATGATCAAATTAATACCCTAAAAGTACTAAGCAGTAGTTGCAGTAAAGTAGGGGTCAAACACAAGGACTCACAGAGACACACAATAGATTATAAAGATGAGAATTAAGCTAAGCGATCAATGATATAGAAAACAGAAAGTAAATTAAAACGGTTGTAAATTCAATTGGAGAAAGATAGGTTTAGGGTATTTCTCAGGAAATCAATGAATGCAGATAAACTAACTAACATGATTCAGATTTAGCGCGGTTCTTGAACTAAAATCACTAAGGTATAATTAACCAACTCTCGTTGCGAAAACTATCTAAGTCTAAATCCTAGAATTCCAAATCTCTTTGCTAATCCTAAAGTCTAAACCAGCTTTTAGTTCAAGTTTGATTTGTTCACAAAACAACTAAACCAAATCTCTTTGCGAATAGTTATTTTGCTCACCTAAGGTTCTATCAGGTAATTAATCGCACTCTCGTGCCTAATCAATTATCCTAAGATCTAAGTTCAAGGTGATCAATCTAGAATTAGCTTTGGAAACAACCTATGGTGAAGAACTAATTCAGATAGTGAATCCTAATAACTAATCAACCTAGCATTCAGAGAAAACCCTTATGAGAACCCTAAACCTAACAAGAGATCTACTCAGACATGGAAATTGAAGCAATAAACATGTTTGAATAAATCATCAAATAAAATAGAAAGAGTAACAAGAGGGTTCGAAATCTTCTCTCGGACGAACAGAGTTTCAGACTTGTCTCCCTTCAAAAGCTCTCTCACAAAAACAGAATAAAATAAGTGTTTTTCTGAAAGTGGCTGTAAAATCCTATTAAATAACCTAAATCACGTTTTGGGGATTCTTGTAAATAATAAAGACTTCTGGGCAATTTTGCAATTCTTCAACTCTTCATTAAACTCGCGGATCGTGTTTGCTTTGATGAGTGTCGACCGATACTAGGCAGTATCGATCGACACTGATGCTTCAAATCGGGTACTCAGCTACACGACCTTCTGCTTTGATCCAAAATGCTCCAGAAAGCTCCAATATCTCCAATTATGCTCCATACGTGCTAAAACCTGTAAAAGACTCTAAACCACTACAAAATAGTATAAAGACTCTATAAAACGGACTTATATCATGGCCTAAAAGGGGTAAAAACCATGACATATCAACTCCCCCAGACTTAGCCTTTGCTTGCCCTCAAGCAAAACAGAAAACAAAACAAGAGAAAGAGGTTTGAAAACACGGAGGCTCACCTGTTCTTGAAACATTGCAATGACCATTTTCCTTAGTGCTCCACATATCACATAACCAGTTTCAAATCCAATCACCATGTACTTCTCCGTAGACATTTTCAGCTTCCCAGACTACACAAATTATTTCACAGCAACGTTCAATCAAGCCTTCCTCGCCAGTTTCATCGCCGTGATTAACATCAAGAACCTTCCAGATTCTCTACCATACAATATCATGACAAGGAACCATCCAGCTTCACACTTTCTTGTATTATTTATCTCCTCCAGACTTATTTCTTATTATATCTCTTGCATGTACATATTAAGGTTCGAGACGCGAGTATTGATGGTGTTTGCCACCGAATTCCCGGTGTAGGCGAATAATGGTTTCACAGGAAAATTTTCACAGGAATAATGGTTTCACAGGAAAATTTTCTAAGGTGTAGGCGAATAATGGTTTCACAGGAAAATTTTCTAACCTCGCTTCCACCTTTGTGTGATCATTTCCTATGAAGTAGAATATTGGGATCGCTGGAAATATTTCTAACCCTCTACTCAGAAGAAAATCATCTCATCCTTTAATGCATCTTATTTATTAACTTGTAACAGGGAGAGAAATACCATTACTTTAAACATGTGGGTTCCTTTGTCAGATATATGAAGAATCAAAGCTCTATGAGTACTAACCACGTTGATGAAGTGCAAAATTTTGTCTCAGGCTTTAAAGAACTTTGCTGGAAACATGAGTGTCTTCTAGTTAACTGGTCAGCCTTTGGATTTTTCATTAGTCGATCTTGAACTGATTATGTAACAATGGTCACTTAGAAGCAATGCCAGATCAATATATTCAAGAAAAAGATCACAGTCTCCAACAGATTTTGACTCAATAAAACAAAATTTAGACTCAAAAACGACTGACTCTAAGAAAAACAAAAACAATGTCAGTGACTACCTCCCCCAGACTTGAACAACACTATCCCCAGTATTATTTAGCCTAGAGTTGGTGAAAGAATACAAAAGGACCAAGTGAAACTGTGAAAAACAAGAAGTTACCGTATTGGGGTACGAGTGTCGACCGACACCCAACTTGGTATCGATCGATACCAAGTATTGGTCGACATGATGAACGTTTCTCATTCGCGTAGGGTGTCGACCGATACCAGTAAGGTATCGATCGACACACGGGCAGTTCCGAGTTTTGCTCTTTTGTTATCCTGACACAAACACAAAACACAAAACGAAAAATAAAAAGAAAAAGACTCAAAAACAAACTCACCAGTGGGTTGCCTCCCACCAAGCGCTCGTTTTAATGTCATTAGCTTGACTGTACCGCCTTTTAGGCAGTGGGTGCATCCTCTAGAGGCATTATGTGTCCTTCTGGAATCTCGGCTTTCGCTCAATAGTGTTTTACCCTTTGTCCATTGACAGTGAACTCTTCGCCTAAAGGATTTGTCAGAACAATCGCACCATGTGGTATAACTTCCTTGACTGTGAAAGGACCTGACCAACGAGAACGCAATTTACCAGGAAACAATTGCAAACGAGAGTTATACAGAAGTACATGATCATTTGGTTCAAAGTGTCTGGAGATGATCTTCTTATCATGGTATGCCTTAGTCCTCTCTTTGTACAGCTTCAAGTTCTCATAGGCAAGATGCCTAATCTCATCGAGCTCATTCAGCTTGATCAATCGCTTCTCAACGGCAGACTTGATGTCGAAATTCATCAACTTTGTAGCCCATGCTGCCTTGTGCTCGATTTCCATTGGAAGATGGCATGTTTTTCCACACAGCAATTGAAATGGTGTAGTCCCAAGTGGTGTCTTGAAAGCAGTCCTGTAAGCCCAAAGTGCGTCATCTAGCTTCACAGACCAATCTTTCGTGGTAACATTTACTGTCTTCTCTAAAAATTCTTTGATCTGCCTGTTGGAAACTTCAACCTGTCCACTGGTCTGAGGGTGATAAGGAGTAGCAACACGATGGTTCACACCATACTTCTTCAGCAACCTCTCGAAAATCTTGTTGATAAAGTGAGAGCCACCATCACTTATCACAATTTGAGGTACTCCAAATTGGGGGAAAATAATGGTTTTAAACAGCTTAAGGACCACCGAAGAATCATTGGTTCTGCTAGGAATGGCTTCAACCCACTTAGACACTTAATCCACAGCAACCAAGATGTATTTGTTTCCATATGACGAAGGAAAGGGACCCATAAAATCAATGCCCCATTATTCAAAAATTTCAACCTCAAGGATGAAATTATATGGCATCTCGTGTCTCTTACTGATTTTCCCTCTCCTCTGACAGGCATCGCACCGCGAAATGAAAGCATGAGCGTCCTTAAACATATTAGGCCACCAGAAGCCTGCTTGAAGAACCTTGGACACTATCTTGAAGGTGGCAAAGTGTCCAACATTGTCGGATCCATGGCAATGAAACAACACCTTAGGTACCTCTTATTCGACAATGCATCTCCTGTAAATACCATCATAACAGTGCTTGTACATGTAAGGTTCATCCCAAAAGAATCGCCTTATGTCACGCATGAACTTCTTCTTGTTATACTTCTTGAGGTGCTTTGGTTCTGCATCTGCAGCGAGGTATTTGGCAATATCAGCATACCATGGTTGATCAGAATTGGCTGCAGCCACTAGATATTCCTCCAAAACACCAAGGTGTTTAACAGTCAAAACTGGTTTGGAATTCGCCGGGTATCGACCGATACCATAGGAGTGTCGATCGATACCGAGACCTGCAATTCGTGAGAATTGCTGAGTTTCTGCGAAACCCATCTGAAACTCGGTTTCAATGAAATAAATGGACTCCTCTGGTAGTTGATCATCAATAGGGACGTCTGCATCGATCCGAATCCTCGAGAGATGGTCAGCGACCCCGTTCTCTACTCCTTTCTTGTCCTTAACCTCGATGTCGAAACCTTGTAGCAAAAGAACCCAACAACAAATGCGAGGCTTGAGATCCTTGTTCTGCATCAGATATTTGAGGGCAGCATGATCAGTATGAACAATCACTTTGCTCCCAATCAAGTAGGACCAAAATTTCTCAAAGGAGAAAACAACTGCAAGTAGTTCCTTCTCTGTGGTGATGTAGTTCCTCTGAGCATCATCCAATGTCCTGCTGGCATAGTAGATGACGTAAAGCTTCTTGTCCTTTCTCTGACCCAGAACAGATCCAACAGTAAAATCACTAGCATCGCACATGATCTCAAAAGTCAATGTCCAATCAGGAGGTTGCACAATAGGAGCACTCCCCCCAAAGCCTTTTTAATCTCCTTAAAGGCTGCAAGACATTCAGGTGTGAAATCGAATTTGATCTCCTTGCATAATAAAGCAGTGAGTGGACATGTTATCTTGGAGAAATCCTTGATAAACCTCCTGTAAAACCCAGCATGACCAAGGAAGCTTCGAATATCCTTAACAAAATTTGGTGGTTGGAGGCTTGTCATAACCTGAATTTTGGCTTTGTCAACTTCGATCCCAGCCTCAGAAACCTTGTGCCCAAGCACGATGCCATCCTGAACCATAAAGTGACACTTTTCCCAGTTAAGGACCAAGTGTTTCCCTTCACACCTCTGTAGCACCTTGCACAAGTTAGCCAAACAGTCTTTGAACGATGATCCATATACTGAAAAATCATCCATGAACACCTCCAAAAAATCTTCAATCATGTCTGTGAAGATAGACATCATGCATCTCTGAAAATTGGCTGGAGCGTTACACAATCCAAATGGCATTCTCCTATACGCGAATGTGCCATATGGACATGTAAAAGTTATATTCCCTTGGTCATCTGGATGTATCGGAATCTGGAAGAAACCTGAATACCCATCGAGAAAACAGTAGTAGGGATGACTAGCCAACCTCTCCAACATCTGGTCACTGAATGGCAATGGGAAATGATCCTTCCGTGTGGCTGCATTCAACTTCCTGCAGTCAATGCACATTCAATGTCCAGTGATAGTTCTAGTGGGAATCATCTCATCCTTTTAATTCTTCACCACCGTTATCCCTCCTTTCTTAGGAACAACATGCACTGGACTGACCCAAGAGCTATATGAAATAGCATAGATAACACCACCTTTCAAGAGCTTCATAACTTCCTTTTTTACCACTTTCATCAGATTCGGATTCAGCCTCCTCTGATGCTTAATTGAGGTATTTGACTCGTCCTCAAGATGAATCCTATGCATGCACATGACTAGTGATATACCTGAAATGTCATCAAGAGAATAGCCAAGAGCTTTGCGATATTTGCGCAGCTTACTCAGCGGTAAGGCAATCTCTGTGTTGTTCAAAGAAGCATTAATAATTACTGGGTATGTAGAATTAGGACCAAGAAAGCTATACCTCAGATTTGGTGTGAGTGGTTTTAGTTCCATCTTAGGAGCATTCTCTGCACTCCAATCTCCAAGCCCAGCAGCTTGCTTAGAGCTTTCGGCCAACTCTCCTTCTAGTCGCAGGGTATCGACCGATACTATGGGGGTATCGATCGATACTGGCGATGCTGAATCGAGCATCTTCAAGTATCCAGCAATGTCTTCACAAGAATGGGCCTCTGAAGTGGCTGAACAGACCAATGCTCTCTCTAGTGGGTCTTTAGGGTGCATCTCAAGGAAGTACTCTTTAGCTATTTCACTAAAAGTGTCCACGAAGAAAGCCTGCCCATTGATGGTTGGTCGCTTCATCATCTTATCCATATTGAAAGTCATAACCAAATCACCGATGTTGAGGGCGATCTTCCCATTCCTGCAATCAATCAAGGCAACCAGCTGTTGCAAGGAATGGTCTGCCTAGGATAAGAGGGTCCTTAGGCTCAGCATCGTACTCCAAGACGATGAAATCAGTTGGGATTAAGCAATTCCCAATCCTAATCGGGACATCTTCGAGTAACCCCTCTGGAAGTCTAACTGACCGATCAGCAAGTATTAGGGAGATCCTCGTGGTTGTGAAGTCTGTCATCCCCATCCTTTTGGCAACTGAATATGGCATGAGGTTGACACTAGATCCAAGGTCACATAGGGAACGCTCAAATCTGTCTGTGAGTATCGTACAATCCAACACAAAACTGCCTGGGTCCGGCAGCTTCTTTGGGATCCCGTTGGTCAGGATTGTACTGCACTCATGAGTAATCATCAAGCATCCCTCTTCAAGGTTCACGTTGCTATAGACCATCTTCTTGACATATCTCCTGAAGGGTGGAGAAGTCTTGATGGCATCGACAAAAGGAAGTTCAACGATCAACATATCCATATATAATTGCTTTGAATCTAGAGTCTTCTACCTCTCTCTTAGTCTTCCCAGAAGCTCTGCGATAATGTATCCTAGGTGTGTAAACTCTTTCTGCAACTACATTATGTACTTCCTTGGAGATCTTAGGAGTCGGTTCGACTGCAGGATCAGTATCGACCAACACTGAAGTGGTATCGATCGATACACGTGGTTTAGATTTGTCCCGTGAAAGTATTTGGATAGTTGTCGATCGATGCTGGCTAGCGTCGATCGATACTGGAGCGATTTCGGTATCTTCATCGTCCAAATCGACGAAAATATCTGCAGTTTGGCCAATTTTTGCTCCTGGAGTGACCTCTTTCCCATTCCTCAAGGTGATTGCATTGACGTGATCCCTTGGGTTCTCTACTTTCCCTGGAAGAAAAACTTCTTGCCTTTTTACAGCTTCTGAAGTCTGAGCTATCTGAAGTTCCAGCTTCTTCTGCTGAATATTAATAGCGTCGATCCTTCCACTCAGATCATTGTATAGGACATCAATCTTCCCATTGAAATCCACAGTAAGCTTTTGCTGTCCTTGAAGAAGCTGTTCAAACATAGACTCGATCTTGCTATCTTGGAGCTTAGCCGGTATTGGCTGATAAGACGAACTTCCATAGTTCCTAGTATACCCACTGTTCTGAGATGATTTCTGACCAAACTGATTCAAACCTCCTTGCTGAGAGTTGTTGTTGAAGTTTCGGTTGTTGTTGAATTGATTTCTCTGACCTTGAAAACCAGAACCACCAATGTAGTTAACATCCTCTACCTCATCTTCGTTGAATACCTCAACATCTTCAGCAAAGTGAACGGCCTTCGTTGTCTTGCCCATCAGAAGACTGTGCATAGAATCCAACTTGGCTTGAACATCAGCAATATGTGAGCCATCCATGCTACTAGCTAGCTTCTTCCGCTAAAAATCAGCATTCTTGGTGCTATTGCTAGACGCCAAGTTCTCAATCAGTACATAGGCATCATCAGGATACCTGGTATTGAAGTTTCCATTTCTTGAAGCATCCAAAGCCATCTGATACCTTCAATCAATTCCTCTAAAGAATAATCCCATCAGCTGAACATCAGAGTATCCGTGATGTGGACAGTCTCTCTGGTATGATCTGAATCTCGTCCAAGCAGCCTTGAACGCTTCAGTAGGGCCTTGAGAAAACTGGGAGATCTTGTTCCTCAGATCCTCGGATCATGCATCAGCATAGAAGTTGTTCAGGAAAGCAGTCTTAGTCTCTTCCCTGTTAGTCAGTGATCCAGGAGGTAACTGTTTCAGCCAGTAAGTCGCATCTCCACCAAGAGAGTATGGGAAGAGCTTGCAGAAGAGGTTGTCGTAGGACACTCCATTGCTCTTGATGCTAGTTACCAAATCCTCAAACCTCTCAATATGGTCCATGGGATGTTCATTGGAAAGACCATGAAAAGGGTGCTGACCCACAAGAGTGTAGTATGCAGGTTTCAGCTCAAAGTCATTCCTCTGAAAAGCAGGAGGACGAATCGCTGATCGATTGGCATAAAACTGATCAGGCCTGTTATACTCACCAATCGTTCTACCACGATTAACCACAACGTTCCCAGCGACAACAGGAGCAGGTGGAATGATGTTCCCCTCTCCATCCAGACGTTGTCCTCTCTCATTGTACAACTGGCCCTCTTGGTCTCTGTAAGCACCAGCATCATCTGGAACCAAAATCACTGGATTGTTCATCTCTGCTAGCTTCTTTGCTTTCCTGTTTTCACGTTCCAAATTTGCTAGCTGCTCGTATGAAAGATCAACTAGCTGAGTGCTCTTGTTCCTCCGGGTTTCGCGAGTGGCGTACACCTGAAACACACTAGGCAAGGCACGTAAGTAACAAAAAACACGTTGAGTATCGACCGACACTGGGTGGTGTCGATCGATATCAACAAAAAAAATAAAACGACGAGTATCGACCGACACTAGATAGTATCGATCGATACCGACGAACTTAGTCGAAATTCTCAGACTAAAATCTAATGGCGAATTAAGTCCCCGGCAACGGCGCCAAATTTGATATGCTCAAATTAATACCCTAAAAGTACTAAGCAGTAGTTGCAGTAAAGTAGGGGTCGAACACAAGGACTCACAGAGACACACAATAGATTATAAAGATGAGAATTAAGCTAAGCGATCAATGATATAAAAAACCGAACGTAAATTAAAACGGTTGTAAATTCAATTGTAGAAAGATAGGTTTAGGGTATTTCTCAGTAAATCAATGAATGCAGATAAACTAACTAACATGATTCAGATTTAGCGCAGTTCTTGAACTCAAATCACTAAGGTATAATTAACCAACTCTCGTTGCGAAAACTATCTAAGTCTAAATCCTAGAATTCCAAATCTCTTTGCAAATCCTAAAGTCTAAACCAGCTTTTAGTTCAAGTTTGATTTGTTCACAAAACAACTAAACCAAATCTCTTTGCGAATAGTTATTTTGCTCACCTAAGGTTCTGTCAGGTAATTAATCGCACTCTCGTGCCTAATCAATTATCCTAAGATCTAAGTTCTAGGTGATCAATCTAGAATGAGCTTAGGAAACAACCTATGGTGAAGAACTAATTCAGATAGTAAATCCTAATAACTAATCAACCTAGCATTCAGAGAAAACCCTTATGAGAACCCTAAACCTAGCAAGAGATCTACTCAATAATGGAAATTGAAGCAATAAACATGTTTGAATAAATCATCAAATAAAATAGAAAGAGTAACAAGAGGGTTCGAAATATTCTCTCGGACGAACAGAGTTTCAGACTTGTCTCCATTCAAAAGCTCTCTCACAAAACCAGAATAAAATAAGCGTTTTCTGAAAGTGGCTGTTAAATCCTATTAAATAACCTAAATCACGTTTTGGGGCTTCTTGTAAATAATAAAGACTTCTGGGCAATTTTGCAATTATTCAACTCTTCATTAAACTCGCGGGTCGTGTTTGCTTCGATGAGTGTCGACCGATACTAGGCAGTATCGATCGACATTGATGCTTCAAATCGGGTACTCAGCTACACAACCTTCTGCTTTGATCCAAAATGCTCCAGAAAGCTCCAATATCTCCAATTATGCTCCAAACGTGCTAAAACCTGTAAAAGACTCTAAACCACTACAAAATAGTATAAAGACTCTATAAAACAGACTTATATCATCGCCTAAAAGGGGTAAAAACCATGACATATCAAAAACCTCCCCCTCAATTTTCGAAATTGCATCGTCCCGGTCGACTTTCTAGTAGCAAGAGTACGTTGTATGAAGAATGAACCTTTAGTTCTTGGAAGACCATTCTTAGCGACAGCAGAAGCCATTATGGATTGGTCAAATAGGAGAATGTGTCAGGCAAACATTGACAAGGAAACCTTCTACCTAGCAGCACCTCCCGGTTTCACCTCTAAACGCATTCGTTACACGATCGGAGGCAGAGGAGGGTGCGAAGTAAAGAACACCTCTGATGATTGTTTAAGCGAGGACGAAGATACAGAAAACCGCAGGAAGAAGTCGAAGCGTGCTAAGGGAGATATGAGTCCCTTAGATCTATCATCAACCTAGAACACAAAAGGAATTGAGCTATAAGACTTAAAACAAGCGCTGGGTGGGAGGACCCACCTGTAAGTTATATATATATATATATTCGTTTGAGGTTTTTAAGACACGAACTTAATATTTTTGGTTTTTTCCTTATCATCAAAAACAAAAAAAAGCAGTTGAAATCGATCGATGCAGAAGAGTCCGAAGAACGAAAATCGATCGATGTCAAGGGTTCTGAGAAGTGGAAATCGATCGATGCATCACCTGCATCGATCGATTGCCAATCCAGGTAAATATTTCAATTTCCAAACCCGGTTTAATCCGGTTTACTTCACTCGAATTAAACTGATTTTCTCCTTTATCTTCTTCTTCTTCCCCGATTTTCTCTCTGCAAAATCGATCGATGACATTTTTTGTTTTTCAAAACTCCTAAAATCTTTAATCTTTCATAACTCCTTCGATTCTTCACGGATTTGAACGATTTTGGTGTTTATCCTCATCGATTTTTCGTGCTCTACAAAACCTCCAACCCAGTTTCCGCGATTAGCAAAGGTATGAACAATGAAATCCTTATTTCTAGTCGCAATTTTGGAAGGGCGAATCGCCCAAGGTTTGTTGCTTTGATTCGTAACTCCATGAGTCGATATCTTGTGTTCTTAGACCTTACTAGACTGTTGAGAAATGAATTCGACAACCTTATTGTTTTTATTGATGAGATTTTGTGAAAATTTTAAATATTTAGGTTTTATGTGTTATGGAAGAATTTCGGGTTTACCCGGGCACATGTGTGAATTTGATGAGCTCTTGGTGAGATATCAAACTACTTGGCTGCAGAGAAAGAACCAAATAACTTTGTTGGGAACAAGAAGAAGAAGTTCTTGAGAGACATCATACGTTATTTTCGGAGATGTGTTTCAGAGGAAGAAATTCCTGGTATTCTTTTCCACTGTCATGGTTCGAAATATGCTGGACACTTTGCCACGTTCAAGACAGTGTCCAAAGCTCTGCAAGCCGGTTTCTGGTGGCCGACTATGTTTCGCGATGCACATGCTTTCATCTCCAAATGTGATTCATGTTAGAGGTAGGGAAATATTAGCAAGAGGAACGAAATGCCGCAACATTACATCTTGAAGGTTAAAGTGTTCGATGTGTGGGGTATTGATTTCATGGGTCCTTTTCCATCCTCTTATGAAAATCAATATATCCTCGTTGCAGTCGACTATGTGTCTAAATGGGTTGACGCGCTGGCTACAAAACACCTTTGGGCACAACACCATTCCATCCTATCTATGGAAAATCATGCCACCTTTATATGGAACTCGAGTACAAGGCATCATGGGTTGTAAAGTTGCTGAACTTTGACATCAAATCTGCTTCTGAAAGACGGATGATACAACTACACGAGATAGAAGAGATTCGTCATATGGCCTATAAGATCTCAAGGATTTACAAGGAAAAGACCCAGACCTATCATGACAAGAAGATCATCCCCAGGAACTTCGCTGCAAATGATCAGGTGTTGCTTTTCAACTCTCGCCTTAAACTTTTTCCAAGGAAACTGAGATTGAGATGGTCCGGACCATTCACAATTAAGGAGGTTAGACCGTACGGAGCTGTGGTGTTGTTGGGAACTACAGGAAATGAGTTTTTGGCTAATGGTGAGCGCTTAAAGCCATACCTCGCTGACGTAGAAATCGATGGGGAAGAAACCATTCCCCTTGATGATCCATCTCACGCCTAAAAGGCTATAAGCGATGGGTGGGTAGGGATGTCAATCGGGCTGGCCCGGCCCAAAACCCGTAAAGCCCGCATATATTTGAGTTCGGCCCGGCCCGGCCTGAAAACAAAATCGGGCCTATATTCTAAAGCCCGACCCGGACAGGGCTTTTTCAGGCTTTTCTTTACAAACACAAAAGTTCACAATTATCAAATGAAAAATAATTAAAACAAAATATTTATCAAAATAAATCTAAATTTAAATGTATTATATCAAATCCAATTAAATTTAAGAGACAATTACACACAAAGACACTTTGTGCACTTTGTCTTACACATATAGGCACTTTTAACTTTTTGTACATCTATGGACACTTTCCACAAGGTAACAAGGTAAATGACTCTTTCACCCTTTATTTTTTTATCCCCTTTCAATTCCACAAAAACAAAAAGATAATAGAAAGAAAAAAAATCTCTCTCTCTCACTCTCTCTCTCTCTCTCTCGTAGAGCGTGGATACGAGAGCGTAGATACGAGAGAGTGGATATTAGCATTCGCACCTATTAGCTGTCTATATATAGGCTCTAAAGCCTTGTCTACCTATAAAGAGTGATACGAGAGTGTGGATACGAAAACGTGGATACGAAAGCGTGGATAGAACATCGTAAACCTTCTTCCATATGATTTACGGTCACCATAATTGGTGTTTGAGCTTCGCATAGCTATAAATAACTTGCAAATCATGTCCACGACGATCTGTCCATCTTACATCGTCTATGCTCATCATCCAGATGAATGAATATCTTTTTCGCATGAGTAGATTTTTATTTATTTTTTAGATTCTGACATCTAAACTATAGTAAATTGGGTCTTAAAACGAAGCGAAAATAGAATTATAATTCATTGTAATAGGAAAAAAATCATTTATGTCTTTCACATTATACAAAAATCGAAAACAAATAAGTTGGGGAATAATAAATACTTTACTTGTTTTTTAAATTTCTAACTCATCCACGTAGTTGCATCCACCGTTATAGTGTACACAGGCGCAATTTCGGATTTAATAAAAATGAACTGTAAAAAAAGTGCCCCAGTAGTTGAAATTGCTACTTCCGTAAGAAATCTTGCTAAAGTGCCTAATTCCGTAAATCACTCTAAATTTAAAAAAGTTTGACCCCAAAAACAAAATTTCAAAAAAATTGTTTTAACAAATAAAACATAAAATCAAAACACTTCAAATCTAGGTAGTAAAGTTCATATTAGAATCTCCTTCACCGTCATCTAAATCCTCATCACCATCAAGAGCTACAGATTAAAAAAAAAGTAAAATAATATTAAGCTTTTAGAGGTATAAATCATATAGAAATGTCATTGAAAGTCTATAGATAAAGATTTTTAAAATATGAAGTAAATATGGATGAATGATAATGGTATATAGATCATGAAATGTAAACACATCCAGCCAAGTGTATGTACAAATTAGTGCTTCAACGTTTCTTGGTAAAAGACGATTTCTATATTTATCCAAGATATGTGCACCAACATCAGTGATGCCACTGTAGTTATCGAAATGCTTAGAACATCACATGCCATACGAGCTAACTCACCATAATGTTGTGATTGACACTTCTACCATTATAAAACATCCATGTCTTCATAAAAAGTGAGTTCCAACATATCGTTTTCTAAGTATAGAGTCAATTTAGACTTTTCTTCTTTTATAATGGTACGTTTTTCATACGTTTTAAAATCATATGATAAGCGAACCCAAATTTAATAAAACATACGTAATCAAATAGTTTTGGGCTTTTCAGGCTAGCCCGATCGGCCTAAGCCAGAAAAACACACTAGCCCGAAAGGTCCATTTTTTTGGCTTTTATTTCTAAGCCCGATCCCGCTGTTTTTCAGGGCCATGCCGGGCCGAACCTCGGTCTTTGGCCCTAATTGACACCCCTATGGGTGGGAGGCAACCCACCGGTACGTTTTCTTTGGTTTTACTTTCTTTTATTTTATTTTATTTTTCTTGAATCTGTTTTGTCTTCCTCTTCTTTTATTTTCACACCGAGACGGTGTAAAGTAAGTCTGGGGGAGGGTACTTGTCGTTACTAACGTTGTTTTCTTTCTTTCGTTTTCTCTTTTGAGTCATTTTGATATTTTCTTTGAGTCATTCTATTTCATTGAGTCAAAACTTGTTGGAGATTATGATCACGACCTTTGAATTTTTATGTGAATTTGCATCTAAGTGACCATTGTTGCAGGGCTAGTTTTAGATCAGACTAATGAAAAATCTAAAGGCTGACCAGTTAATCAGAGGCATCCATGTTTCCAGAAAACTTCAAAAAGCTTGAGCTAGTTTCTGAGCTCTTCCTTTCACCTCATCATCGTGATTGGTGTCTTCAGAGCTTTACTCCTCATTCGTATCTTACAAGACGACATGTGTGAAAGTTTAGTACTCTTCTCCCTTATTTAAAAAAAAAAGCAGAAAATGTTGGGCCCAAATTTCGTACTCAAGGCCCAGCCCAAGTAAACGGGCTCGACAAGGAAGGCTCGGCCCCCGACGAGGCCTCATGAAACTATTTACAAGCTGGACTAGGCGAGGTCGCGAGGTCGAGCAAGTCAACCAGCTGAAGAACCGAACACAGGGAAAGGAAGCGAGCTCGCAGGGAGGCATGAGCATGCACTTAACCAAGATTCAAAGCTGGTCAAACATATTTATTTTATTTTAAAAGCAAAATATTACAAAACTAATTATGTAGTTAATTAGGCAGTTACGATTCTTCAGCTAGTATAAGTTTTGAATATGAAACTCATTTTAAGAGACCGAATTCTTGGCAAACAAAGCAATATACAACTTTTCACTCGAAATCTTCTAAGTTATTTTCAACAACATACAACCTGAAAGGCCAAGGATTGAGGTTGTGAGATTCTGCTCTCACAATTTGGAGCCGTCTGTGGGGAAGGAGAAAAACAATTTCCTTCTTGTAACCTGCGAAATTAATCATTCAGAAGAGAATGTCGGGCACAACAAGCGCAGCAGTCACTGCTTCCTCTAGAGTTATGAACACCTCCATTCCACCATTCCAGCTTGACACCATCGCTCCGATAGGCTCAGATGGAACAACAAACTTTCCCATTACCACCTCAGGAGCGAACGTCACGACTGGGACCAACGAAACCGCCAATCCTTCGAGACCTGCAGTCTTAAACCAGACGGCTCCGGATCAAATAGCTGAGATCTGGAACTTGATACTGGTTCCCATAGAACATAATCGCCTAATGGCAGCTCGCCAAGACGATCTCGAAAGAACGGCTCGGGCAGGCGCCATCGGGCGGTTCGCCCTCCCACCTGGGACACAATCCCCGTTCCCTCCTGCACAGGGAGGATCAATATTCTCGCCTCCACCGATAACGAGGCTAAACTTTTCTGATATCGATGCCTTGACCAGCAGAAAGGTCGGCTCAGCCACCACCTCGCGGTTCAGCTCGATGATATCGGACCCTATATTCACTCCTTCCACGATCCATACCGCGGAAGGAGGGACTATGCCAATTGCGACCCTCCCGGGAGTAGATCCGACCTCAAACCGATTAATCGGTCAAGATCGCTCTGGGAACGCCAACGAAGTTGAGACTCAGTCCCGAGGTTGAAACGCGACATGGGGTCAGCAACAATGCCAAGATCGCTGGAGAGTACCTGCTCCGATTCCCAGGTAATAGCGAGAATGGCCTGGGACCCGGCGCCTCGCATGTGTTTGAGTCAATTAAGAAATATTACGAAGAAACTAGCGCTGAACTTCAGCGGATGAGATCGCAGGTCCACGCCGCTCTAAGCTCAGCGCCCAAAATAGATAGGTTGATTGATGAAGTCAATCAGACCCCATTCACCTCGCGGATTGCGAGCCCCCAGCTCGGCGATGTCGGGAACATCCGATTTCTCCGTTATAACGGAGAAACCGACCCCAAGGCATTTATGAGAAGTTTCAAATTTGCCTTTTCAAGGGTTCGCCTATGATAAGCTCAAATTAATACCCTAAAAGTACTAAAGCTTTGTCGATTGTAATACTTAGGGATCGAATCCACAGAGACTCAAGGAGACACACAATAGATTATATAGATGAAAATTAAGCTAAGTGATCAATGTAATTGAAAGCAAATACGTAAATTAAACTGTTGTAAATTCAATTGGAGGAAAATAGGTCTAGGGAATTTCTCAGGAAATCAATGAATGCAGATAAACTAACTAATCAGGGTTCAGGTTATGCACGGTTCTTGAACTCAAATCACTAAAATATAATTAACCAACTCTCGTTGCGAGAATTATCTAAGTCTAAATCCTAGAATTCCAAATCTCTTTGCGAATCCTAAAGTCTAAACCAGCTTTTAGTTCAAGTTTGATTTGTTCACAAAACAGCTAAACCAAATCTCTTTGCGAATGGTTATTTTGCTCACCCTAAGTTCTATCAGGTAATTAATCGCACTCTCGTGCCTAATCAATTATCATAAGATCTAAGTTCTAGGTGATCAATCCAGAATTAGCTATGAGAACAACCTATGGTGAAGAACTAATTTGGATTATGAACCATAATCAACTAATCAACCTAGCATTCAAAGAAATCCCTAATGAGAATCCCTAAACCTAACAGGAGATCTACTCAGACATGGAAATTGAAGCAATAAACATGACTGAATAAATACTTAAATAAATAAGAAAGTGTAACAAGAGGGTTCGAAATCTTCTGTCGAACGAACAGAGTTTCAGACTTGTCTCCCTTCCAAAGCTCTCTCACAAACCAAAGTAAAATAAAGCATAGCCATCAAAGTGGCTATAAAATCCTATTAAATAACCTAAATCACGTTTTGGGGCTTCTTGTAAATAATAAAGTCTTCTGGGCAATTTTGCAATTCTTCAACTCTTCTAAAGTTGTGACTCGTATATTGCTGCAATGAGTATCGACCGATACTAGTCAGTATCGATCGACACTGAGGCTTCAAATCGGGTACTCAGCTACACGAACTTCTGCTTTGATCCAAAATGCTCCAGAGAGCTCTAATATTTCCAATTATGCTCCAAACGTGCTAAAACCTGTAAAAGACTCTAAACCACCACAAAATAGTAGAAAGACTCTATAAAACGGACTTATATCATGGCTTAAAAGGTGTAAAAACCATGATATATCAACTCCCCCAGACTTAGCCTTTGCTTGCCCTCAAGCAAATAGAAGACTAAACCAGAGAAAGAGGTTTGAAAACATAGAGACTCACCTGTTATTGAAACATTGCAATGACCCTTTTCCTTAGTGCTCCACATATCACATAACCAGTTTCTAATCTAACCACCATGTACTTCTCCGTAGGCATTCGCAACTTCCCAGACTACACACATTATCTTACAGCATTACTCAATAAAGCCCTCATCGCCATGTTCATTGCTGTGATTAATACCAAGAACCTTCTAGATTCATTCCCATACAATATCATGACAAGGAACCATGCAATTTCACACTTTCTGGTATTGTTTTCTCTCCCCCAGAATTATTTCTTATTATACTCTCGCATATGCTTATTAAGGTTCGAGACGCGAGTATTGATGGTGTTTGCCACCGAATCCCCGGTTCTTCCCTTAAAAAATAATCAAAGGTGTAGGCGAGTAATGGTATCACAGGAAATTTTCCTAACCTCGCTTCCACCATTGTGTGATCATTTCCTCTGAAGTAGAATAATGGGATCGCTGGAAATTTTCCTAACCCTCTACTCAGAAGAAAATCATTTCATCTTTTAATGCATCTTATTATTAACTTGTAACAGGGAGAGAAATACCATCACTTTAAACACGTGGATTCCTTTGTCATATACGAATGAGGAATCAAGCTCTATGGACATCAATCACATCAATGAAGTGCAAAAATTTGGCTCAGGCTTTAAAGAACTTTGCTGGAAACATGAGTATTTTCTAGTTAACTGGTCAGCCTTTAGATTTTTCATTAGTCGATCTGTAACTGATTCTGTAACAATGGTCACTTAGAGGCAAGGTCAGATCAATAGATTCAAGAAAAAGATCACAGTCTCCAACAAATTTTGACTCAATAAAACAACGAATGACTCAAAAAATGACTGACTCTAAGAAAAACAAAAACAATGTCAGCGACTACCTCCCCCAGACTTGAACAACACTGTTCCCAATGTTATCTAGCCTAGAGTTGGTGAAAGAAAGCAAAAGAACAGAATAGAATTGTGAAAAACAAGAAGTTACCGTTCTGGAACATCGAGTATCGACCGACACACGGCCTGGTATCGATCGATACCAGGCTTAAGTCGACACGATGAAATTTTCTCATTCGCGTAGGGTGTCAACCGATACCAATAGGGTATCGATCGACACACGGGCGATTTCGAGTTTTTGCTCTTTGTTTATCCTGACACAAACACAAAACGAAAAATAAAAAAATAAAAAGACTCAAAAACAAAACTCACCAGTGGGTTGCCTCCCACCAAGCGCTCGTTTAATGTCATTAACTTGACCGTACCGTCGTTCAACCATTGGGTGCATCATCCAGAGGCATTATGTGTCCGTCTGGAAACTCGGTGCTCCGAAAATAGTGTTTCACCCTTTTTCCATTGACAGTGAACTCTTCGCCTGAAGGATTTGTCAGGACAATTGCACCATATGGTCTAACCTCCTTGACTGTGAAAGGACCTGACCAACGAGAACGCAGTTTACCAGGAAACAAATGCAAACGAGAGTTATACAGAAGTACCTGATCATTGGGTTCAAAGTGTCTGGTGAGGATCTTTCTGTCGTGATACGCCTTGGTCCTCTCCTTGTACAGCTTCGAGTTCTCATAGGCATTGTGCCTAATCTCATCCAGCTCATTCATCTGAATCAATCGCTTCTCAGCAGCAGTCTTGATATCAAAATTCATCAGCTTTGTAGCCCAGGCTGCCTTATGCTCGATTTTAACCGGAAGATGACACACTTTCCCATATAGCAAGTGAAACGGTGTAGTCCCAAGTGGTGTCTTGAAAGCGGTCCTGTAAGCCCACAGTGCATCATCCAACTTTGTAGACCAATCTTTTCTAGTGGTACCCACGGTCTTCTCCAAAATCTTCTTGATTTGCCTGTTGGAGACCTCAACTTGCCCACTAGTCTGAGGATGATAAGGAGTAGCTACACTATGATTCACACCATACTTCTTCAACATCCTATCAAAAACCTTGTTAATAAAGTGAGAGCCACCATCACTTATAACAATCCGAGGTACTCCAAATCGAGGAAAAATGATGGTCTTAAACAACTTAAGGACCACTGAAGAATCGTTGGTAGGACTAGCAATCGCTTTGACCCACTTGGAGACATAGTCTACAGCAACTAAGATGTACTTGTTCCTGTATGACGAAGGGAAAGGACCCATAAAATCGATGCCCCAACAATCAAAAATCTCAACCTCGAGGATGAAATTTTGTGGCATCTCATGTCTCTTACTGATCTTCCCTCTCCTTTGACACACATCGCACTGGGAAATGAAGGTATGAGCATCCTTAAACATAGTAGGCCACCAGAAACCTGCTTGAAGGACCTTGGACAATGTCTTGAAAGTAGCAAACTATCCAGCATACTCAGATCCATGACAATGAAACAGAACACTATGTACCTCTGATTCAGCAATGCATCTCCGATAGACACCATTAGAACAGTGCTTGTACAGGTAAGGGTCATCCCAAAAGAATCGCCTTATGTCACGCAGAAACTTCTTCTTGTCATATTTCTTGAGGTGTTTTGGCTCCGCATCTGCAGCGAGATAGTTGACAATATAAGCGTACCACGGTAGATCAGAGTCAGCTGCAGCAACTAGATAGTCTTCAGAAACACCAAGGTGTTCAACAGTCAAGATATGTTCGGAAATCGCAGGGTATCGACCGATACTAGGTGAGTGTCAATCGATACCGAGACCTGCAATTCGTGGGAAGTGCAAAGTTTCGGTAAACCCCATTTGAAACTCAGTTTCAATGAAGTAAACGGACTCTTCTGGTAGTTGATCATTGATAGGCACATCTGCATCAATTCGAATCCTCGAAAGATGGTCAGCTACTCCGTTCTCTATTCCTTTCTTGTCCTTAACCTCGATATCGAAACCTTGGGGCAAAAGGACCCAACGACAAAGGTGAGGTTTGAGATCCTTATTCTGCATCAGATATTTGAGAGGAACATGATCAGTATGGACAATCACTTTGCTCCCAATCAGGTAGGATCGAAATTTTTCAAAGGAGAAAACAACTGCAAGTAGTTCTTTCTCTGTGGTGCTGTAATTCCTCTGAGCATCATCCAATGTCCTGCTGGCATAGTAGATAACATGTAGCTTCTTATCCTTCCTCTGACCCAAAACCGATCCAGCAGCAAAGTCGCTAGCGTCGTACATGATCTCAAAAGGAAGAGTCCAATTAGGAGGTTGCACAATAGGAGCACTCACCAAGGCCTTTTTAATCTCCTCAAAAGCTGCAAGACACTCAGATGTGAAATCGAATGTGATATCCTTGCATAATAGAGTTGTGAGTGGGCGTGCTAGCTTGGAGAAATCCTTGATGAACCTTCTGTAAAACCCAACATGACCAAGAAAACTTCGAATATCCTTCACAGAAGTCGGTGTTTAGAGGCTTGTCGTGACCTGAATCTTGGCTTTGACAACTTCGATCCCAGCTTCAGAAATCTTGTGCCCAAGTACGATGACCTCCTAAACCATAAAGTGACACTTTTCCCAATTAAGGACCAAATGTTTCTCTTCACATCTTTGTAGCACCTTGCACAAATTAGCCAGACAGTCCTTAAATGATGATCCGTACACCGAAAAATCATCCATGAATACCTCCATAAAATCCTCAATCATGTCTGTGAATATAGACAACATGCATCTCTGGAAGGTGGTTGTGGCATTACATAATCCAAATGGCATTCTCCTGTATGCGAATGTGCCATAGGGACATGTAAAAGTCGTCTTCCCTTGGTCATCTGGATGTATAGAAATCTGGAAGAACCCTGAATATCCATCGAGAAAACAGTAGTAGGGATGACTAGCTAACCTCTCCAACATCTGGTCAATGAATGGCAATGGGAAGTGATCTTTCCTCGTAGCTGCATTCAACTTCCTGTAGTCAATGCACATTTGAGGCCCAGTGATAGTCCTAGTAGGAATCATCTCATCCTTCTCATTCTTCACCACAGTTATTCCTCCTTTCTTAGGAACAACGTGCACTAGACTGACCCAAGAGCTATCCGAAATAGCATAGATGACGCCAGCTTTCAAAAGCTTCATCACCTCCTTTTTGACTACTTCCTTCAGGTTCGGATTCAGCCTCCTCTGATGCTCAAATGAAGCCTTTGACTCGTCCTAGAGATGAATCCTATGCATGCACAGGTCCGGTGCTATACCTGGAATATCATCAAGAGAATAGCCAAGAGCTTTGCGATACTTGCGCAGCTTGCTCAGCAGTAAGGTAATCTCTGCGTTGTTCAAAGAAGCATTAATAATCACTGGGTATGTGGAATTAGGACCAAGAAAACCATACCTCAGATTTGCAGGAAGTGGTTTGAGTTCCACTTTAGGAGCGTTCTCCTCACTCCAATCTCCAAGCCCAGCAGCTTGCTTAGAACCATCGGTCGACCCTCCTATTGGTCGCAGGGTATCAACCGATACTAGGGGAGTATCGATCGATACTGGTGATGCTGAATCGAGCATTTTTGAGTATCTAGCAGTATCTTCACACGAATGGACCTCTGAAGTGGCTGAACAAACCAATGCTCTCTCTAGTGGATCCTCAGGATGCAGCTCCAGGAAGTACTCTTCAGCTATGTCACTGAAAGTGTCGACAAAGAAAGTCTGCCCATCGATGGTTGGTCTCTTCATCATCTTATCCATATTGAAAGTCATGACCAAATCACCGATGTTGAGAGCGATCTTCCCATTCCTGCAATCAATCAAAGCACCAGATTTGGCAAGGAATGGTCTGCCTAGGATAAGAGGATCCTTAGGCTCTGCATCATACTCCAGGACGATGAAATCAGTTGGGATCAAGCCATTCTCAATCTTGATAGGAACATCTTCGATTAAACCTTCTGGAAGTCTAACTGAGCGATTAGCAAGTATCAGGGAGATCCTTGTGGTTGTGAAGTCTGTCATCCCCATCCTTTTAGCAACTGAGTATGGCATGAGGTTGACACTTGAGCCAAGGTCACAAAGAGAGCGCTCAAATCTGTTTGTGAATATTGTACAATCCAACACAAAACTCCCTGGATCTGGTAGCTTCTTTGGGATCCTGTTAGTCAGGATTGCACTGCACTCATGAGTAATCATCAAGCATCCTTCTTCAAGTTTCACATTGCTAGACACCATCCTCTTGACATATCTCCAGAAAGCTGGAGAAGTCTTGATAGCATCGAGAAAAGGAAGTTCAACAATCAACTTATCCATGATTGCTTTGCATCTAGAGTCTTCTACCTCCCTCTTAGTCTTCCCAATAGCTCTGGGATAAGGTATCCTTGGCGTGTAAACTCTTTATGCAGCTACATTAGGCACTTCATTCGAAACTTTAGGTGTTGACTCGACAGCAGGATTAGTGTCGATCGATACACGGGGTTTTGATGTATCCCGTGAAAGAATCCCTACAGGTGTCGATCGATGCTGACTAGTGTCGATCGATACTGGGGCGGCATCAGAATCTTCATCGTCAAGATCGACGAAAATATCTGCAGTTTGGCCAATTTTCACTCCTGGATTGACCTCTTTCCCACTCCTTAAGGTGATGGCATTGATGTGAGCCCTTGGGTTCTCTCCTTTCCCTGGAAGAAAACCTTCTTGCCTTTACACGGCCTCTGAAGTCTGAGCAACCTGAAGTTTCAGCTTCTTCTGCTGGAGATTAATAGCATCGATCCTTCCACTCAGATCATTGTACAGGACATCAATCTTCCCATTGAAATCCACAGTAAGCTTCTGCTGTCCTTGAATAAGATGTTCGAACATAGACTCGATCTTGCTATCTGGGAGCTTAGCAGGGACATGTTGATAAAATGAATTCCCATAGTTCCTGGTATACCCACTGTTCTGAGATGGTTTCTGGACAAATTGATTCGAACCTCCTTGCTGAGAGTTGTTGAAGTTTCGGTTGTTTTTGAATTGATTCCTCTGACCCTTGAAAACCAGAACCACCAATATAGTTAACATCCTCTGCTTCATCCTCATTGAAAACCTCAACATCTTTAGCAAAGTGCACAGCTTTCGTTGTCTTGCCCATCAGAAGGTTGTGCATAGAATCCAACTTGGCTTGAACATCAGCAACCTGTGTACCGTCCATGCTACCAGCTTGCTTCTTGCGCTCAAAGTCTGCATTCTTGGTGCTATTGCTAGATGCCAAGTTCTCAATCAGCACATAAGCATCTTCAGGATACCTAGTGTTGAAGTTTCCATTGCTCGAAGCATCCAAAGTCATATGATACCTCCAATCAAGTCCTCTGAAGAAGAACCCCATCAGCTGAACATCAGAGTATCCGTGATGTGGACAATCTCTCTGATATGATCTGAATCTCGTCCAAGCAGCCTTGAACGCCTCAGTAGGGCCTTGAGAAAACTGGGAGATCTTGTTCCTAAGATCTTCAGATCGAGCATCATCATAGAAGTTATTCAGGAAAACAGTCTTAGTATCTTCCCAGGTAGTCAGTGATCCAGGAGGTAACTGCATCAGCCAGCAAGTCGCATCTCCACCTAAAGAGTATGGAAAGAGCTTGCAGAAGAGGTAATCGTAGGACACTCAATTGCTCTTGATGCTAGTGACCAAATCCTCGAACCTCTCAATATGATCCATGGGATGTTCATTGGAAAGACCTGAAAAGGGTGCTAACCCACAAGAGTGTAGTATGCAGGTTTCAGCTCAAAGTCATTCTCTGAAAAGCAGGAGGTCGAATTGCTGATCGATTCGCATAGAACTGATCAGGCCTGTTGTTCTACCACGATTAACCACGACATTCCCTGCGTTCACGTTCCCAGCGACATTCCCAGCGACAACAGGAGCAGGTGTAATGATGTTCCCCTCTCCATCCACTCGTTGCCCTTGCGCATTACACAATTGACCCTCTTGGTCTCTGTAAGCACCAGCTTCATCTTGAACCAACTTCACTTGATTGTTGTTCATCTCTGCTGGCTTCTTTACTCTTATGTTTGTGCGTTCCACAAGTGCTAGCTGCTCCAATTACAATTCAACTAGCTGAGTGCTCTTGTTCCTTTTGGTTTCGGGAATATGCATACACCTGAAAGCAAAAGGCAAGGACGTAAGTAACACGGTAATACGTTGAGTATCGACCGACACTGGGTGGTGTTGAAATTCTCAAATGAAAATCTAATGGCGAATTGAGTCCCCGGCAACGGCGCCAAATTTGATAAGCTCAAATTAATACCCTAAAAGTACTAAAGCTTTGTCGATTGTAATACTTAGGGATCGAATCCACAGAGACTCAAGGAGACACACAATAGATTATATAGATGAAAATTAAGTTAAGTGATCAATGTAAATGAAAGCAAATACGTAAATTAAACTGTTGTAAATTCAATTGGAGGAAGATAGGTCTAGGGAATTTCTCAGGAAATTAATGAATGCAGATAAACTAACTAATCTGGGTTCAGGTTATGCACGGTTCTTGAACTCAAATCACTAAAATATAATTAACCAAATCTCTTTGCGAGAATTATCTAAGTCTAAATCCTAGAATTCCAAATCTCTTTGCGAATCCTAAAGTCTAAACCAGCTTTTAGTTCAAGTTTGATTTGTTCACAAAACAACTAAACCAAATCTCTTTGCGAATGGTTATTTTGCTCACCCTAAGTTCTATCAGGTAATTAATCGCACTCTCGTGCCTAATCAATTATCCTAAGATCTAAGTTCTAGGTGATCAATCCAGAATTAGCTATGAGAACAACCTATGGTAAAGAACTAATTTGGATTATGAACCCTGATCAACCTAGCATTCAAAGAAATCCCTAATGAGAATCCCTAAACCTAACAGGAGATCTACTCAGACATGGAAATTGAAGCAATAAACATGACTGAATAAATACTTGAATAAATAAGAAAGAGTAACAAGAGGGTTCGAAATCTTCTCTCGGACGAACAGAGTTTCAGACCTCTCTCCCTTCCAAAGCTCTCTCACAAACCAAAGTAAAATAAAGCATAGCCATCAAAGTGGCTGTAAGATCCTATTAAATAACCTAAATCACGTTTTGGGGCTTCTTGTAAATAATAAAGTCTTCTGGGCGATTTTGCAATTCTTCAACTCTTCTAAAGTTGTGACTCGTGTCTTGCTGCAATGAGTATCGACCGATACTAGTCAGTATCGATCGACACTGAGGCTTCGAATCGGGTACTCAGCTACACGAACTTCTGCTTTGATCCAAAATGCTCCATAAAGCTCCAATATTTCCAATTATGCTCCAAACGTGCTAAAACCTGTAAAAGACTCTAAACCACCACAAAATAGTAGAAAGACTCTATAAAACAGACTTATATCATGGCTTAAAAGGGGTAAAAACCATGATATATCAGCCTACTCGGGGGTGACCTCGAATGAGCGCGCTGCCGTTTCTTTGCCAAAAATCTAACGGATTCGGCCCTGGAATGGTTCACATCCCTGAAGCCGAATTCGATTGAAAACTTCACCCAGTTTCAGGCAAAATTCTTGAAACAATATTCGGTATTTATCCAGATCGAGACCTCGGAGGCCGATCTATGGATACTTACTAAAAAACCAGGTGACTCGTTGCAGAAGTATATTGACTGTTTTAAGGCCGTTAAGGCAAAAATTTCCGATCTACATAATCCAACGGCCCTGAAAGCCCTTCAAAACGGACTACTAAAAACCTCCAAATTCTTCGAGGAGCTCTCAGTCCGAGAGCCCGTATCGCTAGATGATGCGCTACACTGTGCTTCGAGCTGGATTATTCTCGAAGAACCAGGTGCAGCTCAATCGAAGCTACAGGCACCTGCAACCTCGAGTAAGCAAGCTCAGACGACGAACTCCCAGGGACCTAAAAAACTCGGGAGGAAAGAGTCCCAAGACCAGAGACAAAGTCAGGGGTTGCATTCGTACTCAGTAGGAAGCCCACCTCATAACAGATTCAAGCCCTATGACCCCAACAAGTGGTGCGATTTTCATAAAATCTAGGGTCACTCGACTGAAGAATGTTACGAGGTGAGGAAGCAGCTCGCTGCGAAATTTGCAGCAGGAGAGCTGGGCAATTTTGAGTTGGAGAAACCCCCTCCGAGGAAGATCTACTACCCAACTCGAGACGACGAAAGGCGAGATCGCCCATCTGAGGACGATCGTAAGCGAGAACGTTCATCTGAGGACGCAATAAGGCGAGATCCCCCCAAATACAAGGAGACATATCTACCTCCTCCCAGCACGAAGAAAATAATTAACTTTATTCATGGAGGATCCCAGCTGTGTCGCAACTCCGTAAATTCGATCAAGAAACATCAACGGAGGGCAAACATTGATATACGTGACAGAATCCCATTCAAGGGACCTGACACACAAATATCGTTCTGGGAAAGTGAGGCCATTGAAATAGATTCTCCACATGATGATGCTCTCCTAATCATGTTGGAGGTGGGTGAATACGAGCTCACCAAGATGTTTGTGGACACTGGGAGCTCTGTAGAACTCATCCTCCTAAGTGTTCTTAGAGAAATGGGTATACCAGATCACGAAATCAAGGGGGATACGATGGTGTTAACCGGCTTTTCCGGGAAAACTACATTGTCCCTCAGAACAATAAGACTCCCCGTAATAGCAGCTGGAGTAAGAAGAATGGTCGAATTCACGGTGATAGATAGGCTAGCCCCATTCAATGCCATCTTGGGAAGAACCTGGATACATTCAAAGAGGGATGTATCTTCGACCTACCATCAGTGTATAAAATTTTCTTTCCATCATGGAATCGCAACGGTGAAGGGGAGTCAAAAGGCGTCCAGAATATGCTATATGGAAGGTTTCCAAATAGCAAAGGAAAGCACATTATAGCAATTATAGCGTAAGGATGAGCTCGCAGATCGTCTGGCCAGAAAAAAAATTTTGTCCAGGTTCCATCGAACCTCGCAAGGACTTTGTCGAAAAATTCGTGGTCAACGAGTCTTATCCTAATCAGAAGGTAGGAATTGGATCCGATCTCTCCAGGGACCAAAGGACCCAATTAATAACCTTCCTTAAAGAAAATGTCTGCTCGTTTGCATCGACAACAACCGACATGCCCGGGATCGATCCAATCATTATCTCACACGAGCTCAATGTCGATCCGAATCACAAGCCAGTACGTCAAAAGCGTCGAAAGTTTGGACCTGACAAGACCGAGGCTGTTAATAGCGAGGTCACCAGGTTGCTAAGTGTTGGATTCATCAAGGAGGTCAAATATCCAGACTGGCTAGCAAACCCAGTCGTGGTGAAAAAGAAAAATGGCACCTGGCGAGTGTGCGTGGATTTTACGGATCTAAATAAAGCATGTCCTAAGGATAGTTTTCCACTACCTCACATTGACCGATTAGTGGAAGCTACCGCAGGACACCAGCTCCTCAGTTTCATGGATGCATTCTCAAGATATAATCAAATCCAAATGAACCTTGAGGACCAAGATAAGACATCCTTCATCATAGAGCGAGGAAGGTACTATTATAAAGTGATGCCATTCGGTCTCAAAAACGTAGGAGCGACCTACCAAAGACTGATGAACAGGATGTTTGCCAGCCTCCTTGGTATGTCAATGGAGGTCTACATTGATGATATGCTGGTTAAATATTTGAAAGAAGAAGACCACATAAATCAACTATGGGAATGTTTAGACTTACTGAATAAATATGGGATGAAACTGAACCCCTCAAAGTGTACCTTTGGAGTTGCTTTGGGTGAATTCCTAGGTTACATAGTAACCCAAAGAGGAATAGAAGCAAATCCCAAGAAAATCAGCGCGTTCTTGGAAATGCAACCTCTGAACTCGTCAAAGGAAGTGCAGAGACTGACTGACCGCATTGTTGCTCTAAACCGGTTCATTTCTAGGTCGACTGATAAATGTCTCCCCTTTTATCAATTATTAAAAGGGAACAAAAAATTCATTTGGGATGACAAGTGTGGGAAAGCCTTTAAGCAATTAAAAGCATACCTCTCTGAGCCCCCAATCCTTTCAAAACCAGTTGAGGGGGAACCCCTCTACGTGTACGTAGCAATCTCAGAGGCCGTGGTAAATGGCGTCCTTGTAATAGAGGAGCGAGCTGAGCAAAGACCGATCTACTACGTAAGCAAGTCCCTGGTAAACGCCGAAACCAGGTACCCACGGATGGAAAAATTGGACTTGGCGGTAGTAGTGTCAGCTCGCAAGCTTAGGCCATACTTCCAGTCACACTCTATTATAGTAATGACAACGCAGCCATTAGAAACAGTGCTACATAGTCCCAGCTAGTCCGGCAGGCTAGCTAAGTGGGCTATTGAGTTGAGTGAGTATGATATTGAATATCGACCTCGAACTAGCGCCAAGGCACAAGTATTAGCTAACTTTGTCATCGAGCTTGCAGTGAGCAACGTGATGACTGAGTCAAGCTCCGGAACCTGGTCACTCTACGTGGATGGAGCTTCCTCGAAACAGGGGGCAGGCGTCGGAATCCACCTCGTATCCCCGACAAACGAGATCGTGGAACAGTCTTTCAGGCTTGGTTTCTCAGCATCAAATAGTGAAGCCGAGTACGAGGCTTTAATAGCAGGTCTACGACTCGCAGTTGGGATAGGAATACGTAGTTTGAGTGCGTACAACGATTCTCAACTCATTACAAGTCAGTTCCATGGAGAATATGAAGCCAGGGATAGCAGAATGGAATCTTATCTAGCTATAGTCCACGAGCTAGTCAAGCGATTCGAAGTCTTCAGCCTGACGCAGATCCCGCGAGGTGAAAATACTATTGCGGACGCATTGGCAGCTCTCGCCTCGACCTCGAATCCTCTTGTGAAAAGAGTGATTCGAGTGGAATGAATCGATAAACCCAACATTAACATCGAAAAAGATGTTGAAGATTTAATGGAAATCGATGTCGACAATATGGAGCTGGCCCCAATAGAGGACGACCTTCCTTCTGGGATAAGGGAAGCTGAGGACTCAGGCCAAGCTCCACTTGACGCCAGGCATGAGTCCCTCCGCGAAAAAATGATTGCAAGAATTGATTGGCGAACAGCGATTATACAATACATTGAGGAGGGTGAGCCCCCCCCCCCCCCCCCCAGCAAGTGGGAAGCCCGTAAACTCAAAACCATAGCTTCAAAATATTGTGTAATCGATTCTCGCCTCTACAAACGAAGCATGGGCAGCCCCTACCTTGTGTGTGTCCACGGACTCGAAGCTTTCACAATTATGCTGGAAGTACATGGGGGCTCGTGTGGCAGTCATTTAGGAGGAAGGGCGTTAGCCATCAGAATCAAGAGACAAGGGTATTTTTGGCCCACCTTGGTAGCTGATTGCGAAGAACACTCTAAAGCATGCGACAAATGCCAACGGCATGCTCCAACATTGCATCAACCTACTGAAAATTTGTCTTCCATCTCATCTCCGTATCCTTTTATGAGGTGGTCTATGGACATAGTAGGACTTTTCGTAACCTCGGTAAAAAGGAGGTGTCGCTTCATTCTCGTCCTTACTGACTACTTCACTAAATGGATAGAAGCAGGGGCCTTACAACAGATTAAGGCAAACAACGTGGAAGAATTCGTATGGCAAAATATAGTTTGCCGACACGGAGTCCCATATGAAATCGTAACCGATAACGGTTCACAGTTCATTTCGAATCGATTCCTCGAATTCTGTGAAGACCACAGAGTCAGGCTGACAACCTCGACTCCACGTTACCCTCAGGGCAACGGGCAGGCCGAGGCAGCAAACAAACTAATATTGAGTCATCTCAAGAAACGTTTGGATGCTAAAAAAGAAAAATGGTCTGATGAACTCCCATGAGTACTATGGGCATGTCGGACCTCGCCTCGTAAAGCAACCTCAGAAACACCATTCTCCCTGGCTTACGGGATTGAGGCCATGGTTCTTGCTAAGGTCGCAGTTCCCAACTTGAGGGTAGATATTTTCCCCATAAACGAGGAACTAAATAATGAAATGCTTCTCGACCAGCTCGATGTTATCGACGAACGCCGGAAACGAGCACTCGTCAATCTTCAAAATTACCAACACGCAGCAGCGCGTTATTATAACTCAAAGGTCAAACAAAGAAGATTTCGAATAGGCGAGCTCGTCTTACGAAAAGTATACGGAAATACTAAGAAAAGGAATGCTGGAAAACTGGACACCAACTGGGAATGTCCATACCGGATCTCCGAAGTAGTAAAGAACGGTGTATACAAGCTCGCCAAGGAACTCATGGAATGCCATGAACCTAAAAAAATACTACCACTAAAACGGAAGACACTTGTAAAGTCGAACTACGAAAGGCTTGATCCCTCCCCAGGGTACGTAGGCAACCTCGCAAGGTTGCAGCTATTAAAATAAAATAAAAAAATATTCTCTTAAGCCTGCTAAAAGCAGCCTGAAGTCCTTCAACTTCCATTTTCAAGCCGAAAGCTTAAATGAACAGCCTTACGAGCTGGAGCGTGCTACCAGCTAACATGACTCGACTTTGCGTCTAAATTGCAAGGTCACAACCTTTTAAGTCTCCAAATGACAACAACCTCTACGTCTAAACTGTTTAGGTTGCATGTCCGCCTCTAAACGGCTTCGACCAGTGCGTCTTGAACTCGCCTGGTCAGCTCCCGAAGTCTCTAAACGACCTGAGAGCAAGGTCTCTGAACGGCCCGAATCTTTTGTCAAAAGACTACCTTTGATTCATCAAAAAGTGACAGCCTCTAAATGGCGGAAATAGTAAGTAAGCCTAAAAAGCAAAAGATCTTATAAAAGTAAAGCCTCCATAAAAAGAGCATAAGTTCAACATAAACGAACAAAAAAACCCTTCAGGCATTAAAGGTTCAACAACAAGTGGGTTTAAAGGCATCCCCAGGCACTAAATTTGAAAAGATAATAAGGAGAACAGAGAAGCCTCTAGTTGGCAGGCTAAGCTGGCTTACTTGTTGATTATAAAACAAATTCATTATTATCTTTTGCATCATTATCGAACCGGGATGGTCTAAATGTCCACATGAATTCATTAGAATATGAGAGGTACCTAATTAAATGTTATTTTTTTATTGGTTAATGTTATTATAATTTTCTAATGCATTTGTTCATGCACAGGATGTTCATGACCCAAATACGCGAATGGTATCCAAATTACACAGAGGATGAGCTTGATATCGTCAAGCAGAATGACTTTGGTGATTGGTTGGAATATCATGTAAGTGATAAATGATGATTTATTATTATATATTTAAATTAGTAATAATAATTTTTATATGTAAACATTGTGTCGATTATTGTCCACTTGAAATTTTAACAGGTTCGTCAGATGACTGCTCTCGGTAATGAGTTTCCGACCTGGTTAGTTGAGATGATGAAAGGCCCCACGTTTATTGCAAAGTCTTATCTGATGTATTGCACCCGAGGGTATGCTTTTAAGGCTCATCGGGAAGGAAGCTCAAAGACAACTTGTAATTCTGGTATATCAACTAAATATGGAGAAGTTGTGTACTACGGTGTCCTCCGCGAAATATTGGAGGTCCATTATCCGGGGATGCTCGACTTGAGGTGCATTGCGTTATATTGTGATTGGTATAGTCCAGTAGGAGGTGTACGCCAGGACGAATTTGGTGTTACATCTGTCCACTCTCGAAGACGACTTCAAAAATACGATCCTTTCATTCTTGCTTCACAAGCGGATCATGTTTCCTACATTCGATACCCCCGGGTTAGGAACAAGCAAAACCCTTGGATTACAGTTACGTCGATACACCCAAGGGGAAGAGATTATGGTGTGGCAGAGCACGACCCTTTGCAGGTTCCGGCAATAGGTAACTTAGGTCCGATCGAGCATTCTCTTGAAGTTGATCTCGTGGTTGATTTCACCATGGACGAGAATTACGAGGTCTTTGAGGATTCAGAGGAAGAGATCTGCGAATTTTACGAGCACTCCGATTCAGCTACGTCAGATTATTCAACGGATTCCGAATAATGAATTTTATGTAATATATTGTATTTATCGATCATGTTTTAAACTTTTTATGAAATAAAAATGTAGCTTTCTTCACGTAAATTAAACATAAATATAGTAAAGTGTAACGCAATATTTTCTAACCGTAAATCCCCCCGGCTAACCGTAAATATCCCTCAGGCTAAAAGCGTAATTTCCCCCCGCTAAAACGGTACGTCCCCCCCCCCCTCGCTAAAACGGTAACTCCCCCCGGATTCAATCATTTTAAGTTTAATTTCCGCCGGATTTTCGACGGATTCCCCCTTTTCAGTTTTAGACGAGAGAATTTTAGGTCCTCGTCTAAAATCAGAAACCCCCCGGCCAAACAGTTTTAGCCGGGGAAATCAGTTTCTCTCGGCTAAAACCATAAACAGTAAATCCTTCCGGTTTTAGCCGAGGGGGATTTACGATTTTAGCCGGGGGGATTTACGGTTTTAGCCGGGGGGAGTTACGAGAATGAAGAGATGAATCGGTTTTGGAAATTAAATTACGTCGTTTCCGACGGCCCGACCCGTCGGTTTCCCGACGGATGCTAGTATTTTCTGGTTTAGCTGAGGCATTTACCAAGTTTTTATACTTGGCATTTTACAAAATATCATAGGCCGTCGGAAATCCGTCGGAAATTTCCGACGGTTTAGGGTATTAAACCTCTAATTTACAAGATTTTGAACACACTTGGTCTTCATATGTGTAGAAGTAACAAATCTAAACTACTTTATGTAAAAAAATTCTAAGAATCAAACATTTTAAACTTTTTAATTGAAACCGAAGCAATCCCGTACATGTCCTTAGATGTTCTATGTGTTTTTATGAATGCTTGATATCATTCATCGATCGATTTGTACAAAATCGTATATAATTTGTTCTGATTGGTTTTCAAAAGTTTTTCTTATAAGTAAATAACACAAATGGTTATTAAACATGAAAATTTATCTAATTTTTCATTTTTAAACCCTATACCCTAAATCCGTCGGAAATTCGTCGGAAATTTCCGACGGCCTTTATAAATTTTGCCTGGGAAATTGAACCGCTTAACGAAAATTGTTGAAAATTGAAGCGGTTAATTTATTTCGATTTTCGACGGGTCGGGCCGTCGGAAAAGACGTAATTTAATTTCCAAAACCGATTCATCTCTTCATTCTCTTAACTCTCTCTTTCTCTCTTCAATCTTCTTCTCATAACTCTCTCCTTTTCTCTTCAATCTTCTTCACTCTTCTTCTTCTCTCTTCTTCTTCTCTCTTCTTCTTCTCCCCTCTTCTTCTCGATCTCTTCTCCCCTCTTCTTCTTCTCGATCTCTCCTTCTCGAGGCAGCCGCCTCGCCTCCTTGCCCCTCGCCGCCTTGCCCCTCGCCGCCGAGCTGCCGGAGCTCATCCTCACCGCCGAAGTCTCCACCGCCAATACCCTATGTAAAACCTATTTATTTTTTTTGTATTTAAATTTGTTGATGGAATTGAGTTTTTAGATTGTTGGTTGGTTTGATTTGGTGTTTGTGGTTTTAGATTAAGGTTGGATTTAGATCTAGATTGATATTATTCTTGAAATTTTTGCATGTGGATTTAGATTAGGTTTTTAGCTTAGGTTATATATCTATAAATTTTAAAAAACGTTTTTGGAAATTATATATAAGAAAAACGTTTTTGAAAATTTATATATATGAAAATATTTATGAAAAACCTTTTATAAAATTTAGATATATGAAAAAACCTTTTTTATATATATATGTATTTTAAAAAAAAAGTTTTTTATATATAATTATATATTAAAAACGTATTTTGTAAAATTTATATATATATATATATATATATATATATATGTGTGTATATAAAACGTTTTTATATATATAGTTATATATTAAAAACGTTTTTTGTAAATTTTTTTTTATATATAATATGTATATAAAACTTTTTTTATATAAATATAAATTTTAAAAAAACTTTTTTATATAGTTATATATTAAAAACGTTTTTTGTAAAATTTATATATATATATATATATGTATCAAACGTTTTTATATATATAGTTATATATTAAAAACGTTTTTTGTAAATTTTTTATATATATAATATGTATATAAAACTTTTTCTATATAAATATAAATTTTAAAAACACTTTTTATATAGTTATATATTAAAAACGTATTTTGTAAAATTTATATATATATATATGTATATAAAACGTTTTTATATATATTTATATATTAAAAACGTTTTTTGTAAATTGTTTTATATATATAATATGTATATAAAACTTTTTTTATATAAATGTAAATTTAAAAAAAAAACTTTTATATAGTTATATATTAAAAACGTTTTTTGTAAAATTTATATATATATATGTATATAAAACGTTTTTATATATATAGTTATATATTAAAAACGTTTTTTGTAAATTTTTTTATATATATAATATGTATATAAAACTTTTTTTATATAAATGTAAATTTTAAAAAAACTTTTTTATATAGTTATATATTAAAAACATTTTTTGTAAATTTTTAATATATTTAATATTTATATAAAACGGTTTTTATATAAATGTAAATTTAAAAAGAAAACTTTTTTATCTAGTTATATATTAAAAATGTTTTTTGTAAAATTGATATATTTATATATATATATATATATATATATATATATATATATATATTTAAGTATATAAAACGTTTTATATATATATGTAATGCTACAATGTTTTTTATGTAAGGTTTTGTTTTTTTTACATGTATTGATTGTTTATATAAATTTTCAAATGATTTCGTTTGTTTTTTTTTAATTGTTGTAGGTCTTGCGGGCATTTTGCTAGTGACCGTGCCGGCAGTTCGAGGCAAGGAGGGCGGAGGCCCGCTGCCTCAAAGCCGAACCCGGATATTGTCCCGCCTACGCCGCCTTCACCTACTCTCGATGCAGAGAGTGTAGGTCAACCGACGATCATGACCGTCGAGGAGCTCGTTCAACAGCCGGGACAAGAACTACTCACAGTTCTCGACCCGAAACGCCGCATCCCGAGATCTACTTGGTAATACTATGTCTTTTCTTAAATAAATTTTTTTTTGATTTATTATCGATTTTTAATTTGTTTTTTCATAGGTTTGGATTCTCCGGGAATGGCATTAGCAAGTCGGTTTTGAGGATGTTGCACAGCCTCCTCAAACACCCGTACCCGACATATGTCGCTATGCCGTCGGACGACCAAGATATGTGGTTTTGTACCTTTGTCGTAAGTGATAATTTAATTACTTGTTTGTATTATATTTTGAGATTTTGTTAACAAAGTTTATTTATATTTCTTTTGTAACAAGAGTTTATTGGAAGTCTACGCTCACGAAGACGGTCGAGGGAGAATTTAACAAGGAGGCTTCCCGGCAATTCTCTTGCCACATCTGCGATTGGAAGAAGGCTTGGAAGAAGGGGAAAGATAAGCCGAAAGGCTTGAACGAGGATGTGTACAAGGGGTACGGGCCGTACTGGCAATTTCCGACGACCATAGCTGATTCTGAGACTCACACCAAGAACCGGAGGAGTAAACAGAACGGGAAGGGAGAAGCCGTTCACAACAACGGGGCAAAGAGCTACTTGACAACGGCCGACGAAATGGTAAGTACTTTTTTGGTTTTTAGTTCTTTTTTAATAAAAAACGGTTTTCTTTAACCGTTTTATATATTTCGTAGACGGCGGAATTGGGCAAAGAGCCCGATCACCTTGCATTGATGGAGAGGACGCACACCAATAAGAAGACCGGCCAAATTCAAGATCCAGAAGTGAGGGAGTACGTCGAAACCGTGAAGAGGGCGAAAGACGATTTGCTCACCCAGAGATCGCAAGACGATTACACGGGATCCAACGAAGTCACTCGGGCCGAGCTTAACGAGCTAGTCCTCGTGGTAAGTAAAACTTATGATAATATTTATTTAGATAATTATTTAATAATTGAAAATCTAAACTTTTTGAATTGTTTTTGTAGGAGGTACCGGTTAGGAAAGGTCGTCGGCCGGGTTGGGTAAGGTTTCGACCCAATCCGCTTCTTCTTCGGCCGGTTTCTCGATGGATGAAGACCTTATTCGGCAAAACGAAGAGCTCACGGCGAAGGTCACGGTATTGGAGAACAAGCAAACGAAGTGGGCGGATTTCTTCAAGACGAAGTTCCCGGACATGCCGCCGGATCTATTTTGATTATGTTTTTTTTTATGTAATTTCAAATTTTTCTAAAACTTTTAAATATTTATGTTTTGTAAGATTTTATTTATATAATTAATTTTCGTTTTTTAAAATCATTTATTTTTTTAATTTAATTAATATATAATTTAATAAATATTAATTATATATATATAATAAATATTAAAAACAAATTACAAAACATTACCGTCGGAAATCCCTCGGAAAATTCCGACGGCTACAGAACCCACTCCGTCGGAAATCCGTCGGAAATTCACCTATGGAATTTCCCTCGGATTATCGTCGGAATTATTCCCGACGGACTAGTCGTCGGAAACCCGTCGGAAATCCGTCGGTAAATAATCCGTCGGAAATCCGTCGGTAGATAATCCGGCGGAAATCCGTCGGTAAATAATACGTCGGAGTGGATTCTCAAACCGTCGGAAATTTACAGTCGGAAATCCCTCGGATTATCGTCGGAATTATTCCCCGACGGATAACTCGTCGGAAATCCGTCGGTAATTAGGCCGTCGGAAATCCCTCGGAAATTTCCGACGGATTTCCGACGGATTTTCTTTTCTGACGAGATAGAACCGACAGGCAAAATCCGTCCAAAACCCGTCGGAAATGGCCGTTTCCGACGGGTTTTCGACGGATTTTGCCGTCGGTTCTAGCGTGTTTTCTTGTAGTGGTATGATAATGAACTAGGATTCAACTATTATGTTCAAAGTTCATTTAGAAGTTCATATTGAAAAACATTTAATGTGTTATCTTTAAAACATGCATCGATCTATGAGACACAAAACATATGACTTTAGCTAGTATGATTTAATTCAAAAGTCAAATTAATATTTATAAGAAATTAATCTAATCTTAAGTATTACATATTGTGGATTTTTATTGATTAACTTAAGAATATTGTTGTCTTTAAAACTCAAAAGATTTCTCTTAGCCTTGGGAGAGTATAATGCATCATTGATTTCAAATTGCGTTCCCATAGGCAATAACATATATGCTCTTCCGGAGCCTTCAATTATCTTTACACTACCCGATACAGTGCTCACACTAGCCTCTTTCATTATCAAATGAGAAAAATATCTCTGATCTTTCAGAATGGTGTGGCAAGTCGCACTGTCTGCCAAACATAAATCTTTGCCATTCATTGTTCTTCAAATAAATAAAATAAGATGAATCATAATCATAATAAAATAAATCAAATCAAATCAAATTCAACCATGCAACAAATTCATACAATAAAAATAAAATAAAACTCTTTTGATGTATTCTTCCTTAAGTTGTGGAGCAAAAGACCATTGGGCTCGTATGTGTCGTACACCAAAGCATTTTGTTGATCTCTATCAACAAGCATTGAAACAAAATGGAAAGAAGGTGGAAACAAATTTGGTGTACGAAGATGGCGAAGATGATTTTGATTATGGTGATACGATCCACCTGGAAGTTACTGATTTCCTTGCCCATGCTGAGAATAAGTGATTTATAGATTCGTTATTGTTTTATTCCATGAATAAAGAGAGGTATATATAGGTTTACATAGACTTGGGGAGCAAGCTAAATAAGGAGAAATAAGGAAACAGAGAATATTCTTAACCTCCTAGAATATGAGCCTTATAATGGGCATCCATATATTTAATTCATAACACAAAGTAGATTGTTCAGAATTCTCTCTCTGTTATTCACATATCTAGGAGATGATCCTTATATACACGTACATCGCTAGGGCATTGAGTCTAAGAGAATATACAATGAATATATCGAGCATTCTAACATGGAAATAGTTCCTCATATGAAAGATACGGGAATTGAAGGCCAAGTATTGCCTAATACTCCCCCTCAAGGTGGAGCATGGAGATCTCGAATGTCCATCTTGCCAAGTAGATAACGGAGTTGTTGACGTCCAAGTGCCTTGGTAAGAAGATCAGCTACCTGGTCAGTGGTCTTAACGTGATGTGTAGCAATGATTCCAGCGCGAACTCCATCACGGACGAAGTAACAATCAGCTTCGACATGCTTCATTCGCTCATGAAAAACTGGATTCTTAGCAATATGTAGTGCAGCTTGATTGTCACAGTAGAGAGGAATCGGTTTAGTTTGAGAAATGCCGAGACTGTCAAGAAGCGCCTTAGTCCATTATAACTCTTGATATGTCAATGCCATCGAACGATATTCTGCTTAAGCAGAATAACGAGCCACCACATCATGTTTCTTCGTTTTCCAGGTTACAAGAGAGTCACCAAGCATGATAATGTACCCAGAAAGAGAGCGACAAGTAAGAGGGCAGGCGGCCCAGTCATAATCACAATAAGCCAAAATCTGAAGATCATTTTTCGAGCTTAACAGAATGCCTTGTCCCGGTGTGCCTTTCAAATACCGAACCATCCGAATTGCAGCGTCCAAGTGCTTTTGTCGAGGCTGATGCATGAATTGAGCGAGGATATGGACACCATAACTTAAATTTGGCCGAGTCACAGCCAAGTAAACGAGCCGACCAACCAAGCGTCGGTACTTCTCTGGTTGCTTGAAGAAATCTCCCTCATCATGGCCAAGGTCATGATTCTGTTCGAGCGGAGAAATCGCAGGCTTGGAGCCCAGAAGACCACATTCTGTGATAATATCCAGAACATATTTTCGTTGAGATATGTAGATACCAGCCTTTCCTCTCGAAACCTCAATTCCCAAAAAAATACTTCAAGACGCCCAAGTCCATCATATGAAAACATCGATGAAGATAATCCTTGAATTTGGATATCATTGCGGAGTCATTACCGCCTATGACAAGGTCATCAACGTAAACCAAAACATAGATCGTGGAGCTTCCTTTCAATAATGTGAACAAAGAATAATCAGAGTAATTCTGTTTGAAACCGAAACCGAGCAACGCTTGTGAAAGCTTGGCAAACCAACAACGCGGAGCCTGTTTGAGTCCGTAAAGTGACTTTCGCAATCGACAAACTTGATTAGGTTTCGAGGCGAGAAACCCAGGAGGTAGTTTCATGTAAACTTCTTCCTCCAAATCACCGTGGAGAAACGCATTGTGAACGTCCATTTGATGAAGTTCCCTATCCTTTGTGGCTGAAACTTCAAGAAAAATTCGAACCGTGTTCATCTTCACCACCGGAGCAAATGTTTCCTTGTAATCATGTCCCTCCTTCTGATTATTTCCAAGAATCACCAAGCGCGCCTTATAACGTTCCACTGTTCCATCGGATTTAAACTTGGTGCGATACACCCACTTGCAACCTATGGCGCGTTTGTTTGGTGGGAGGTCTGTCACATCCCATGTATGTTGTCTTTCCAAGGCACCGACTTCTGTTCCCATGGCATTCCTCCAAATTTCTTTTAAATTTGACTCCTTGTAAGAAATAGGGTCGTTGGAAGCCGAAATTGCGGCGCAGAACATCTGTTGAGCCAGAGACAAGCGATGACAGGAGACGAAATTAGCCAGAGGATAAAAGGACTTGCTTGAAGATTGAGAGTCGGTAGGGGAAGGAGCGTGAGGGTCTATCGTTGTGCGCGCAGTATAAGTCTGGAATTGGTTCAGCAGAACATATTTGGTGCGATTTCTTTTTCCTCTGCCTAATTCCTCAAGTGCAGTGGCTGGTTCAGGGGCTGGTGCGATCTCCGGTTCATATGGTGCTATCTCTGTCTCAGTAGCTGGTGCAATTGACGGAGAAGAGGAATCAGCTCCCCCTATCGGTATAGATTCATTTGCTACTGACGGTGGTTCAGCACCTGTGACGATGGCTTCGTCTGATGAAGGAGCAGCAGATACGTCAATGACTGAATCATCAAATATGGCGGGGTGGCGGTCTTCCCAGGTAGATGGAAGGGGATGTACGGAGTGATATGCAGGAGATTCGTAAGAAAAAATGGCTTCGTGAAAAACCACATCTCGAGACACAAACGTCTTCTCCGTTGCGAGATCAAACACCAACCAGCCTTTTTATCCACTGGATAACCCAAAAACATACATCGAGTGCCTCGAGCTCCATATTTATCATTATCACGAGCAACGCGACGTGCATAGCAAAGGATACCAAAAATTCGAATGTTGTCTTAAGAAGGTGCATAGCCATACATCGAGTGCCTCGAGCTCCAAATTTATCATTATCACGAGCAACGCGACGTGCATAGCAAAGGATACCAAAAATTCGAATGTTGTCTTAAGAAGGTGCATAGCCATACATGATCTCGAACGGACTTTTGTAATCCAAAATCTTAGTAGGAGTGCGGTTGATCAAGTAGGTAGCTGTCAATACGCTTTCACCCCAAAAACGCAGTGGAAGATTAGCTTGAAATAGCAATGATTTTGCGATATTGAGGATGTGTCGGTGCTTCCGTTCAACGCGAGCGTTTTGTTGCGGTGTTGCAACACAAGATGTCTGATGGAGAACGCCGTTATCTGCAAAGAAAGACTTCAAACAGGTTAATTCAATGCCATTGTCGCTACGCACAACTTGAATGTGTTTGTCGAATTGGCGAGCAACAAATTTGAAAAAAATGCTTTTAAAGCAGTTGGAGCTTCTTTCTTTTCAAGGAGTAGTATCGTCCATAGAGCTCTCGAAAAATCATCGACAATGGTTAGAAAATACCGAGCCCCACAAGAGGACGGTTCCCGGTACGGGCCCCAAAGGTCACAATGGATCATGGCAAAAATAGCATATGCTTTATTAGAACTTTCAGAAAACTTATTGCGAGTTTGTTTGGCCCGAACACAGACGTCACAAGCTTTTTCAAAACCAACAGAACTACTAGAAAAACCGCCTAAATCTTATAAAACTGAAAGAACTTTCGGTGACGGATGGCCCAACCGACGATGCCACAGTTCCCGATTTCCATTTTTTCCAGCATATCCGACTTGAACTGCGACTGCGCCAGTGTAATGATAGACCCCATCACGTTCCTCACCCGCACCAATCAAAGTCTTCAAAATTTGGTCCTGTATCACACAAAACTTTTTCGTGAATAACACTAAACTTGCGACGTCTTGTAAAAGCTGAGCCACAGAGATCAAAGTAATAGATAAATATGGTGCATAAAATACACGATGCAAAGTCAATTTTCCGCCGAGACTCAATGTCCCATGTTTCGTTGCCAATGTGAGCTCCCCATTCGGTAATGTAATGGGGCAAGGGTCAATAGTAACCACATCGCATAGCAAGTTTATATCTCCCGTCATATGATGAGAGGCGCCAGAGTCGATGATCATGTCAAATCGGCTGTCTTTACCATAGTAACAAAGTTTTTCTTTCTTACCCGAGAGCTTATCGGAGACAGGTGAATGTTTGTGGTTATTCATAAAAGTTGTCAAGGAAGCCCATTGTTCATGTGTGAAGTTTGGAATTCCTAGAGCTTCCAAAACTTCACCGATCTGGACATTGTTTGAACGAAAACCAGAGCCACGACCACCGCGTCCTCTTCCTTGAGTATCAAAACCACGTCCTCTACCACGACCTTCGCCTCCTCTGTTTCCAGATGACTTGTTCTTCTCCGGCCACCATTTTGGAAATTCGATGATCTGAAAACAATGAGTCGCCTCGTGGCCGGTTTTCCCGTAGTGAGAGCATGTTGTTGTCGGACGACCGTAGCGAATCGCCACTGCCTATACACCGTTGGAGTGAGAGATCAGATTTGGTGATGGTGTTGTTACCAAAAATCCAACTGCTGGAATACGATCATCCATATTCCTCATAGATGACAAATGACGCTCCTCTTGTATGATCTGAGAATAGATCATCTCGAGGTTCATATCAGTTCCTCTGCTCAAGAGATTAGATCGTGCCGTTCCGAATCTGGAGTTGTCGAGCCCCATGAGGAATTGATGAGCACGGACCTTCTCTCGACTTTTCTCGAATTTCACCATTGAAGCACACTCAGAATTTTTGCAACAGCAGATAAACCCTTTGTCAAAGTCGGCAAGATCATCCCACAATACCTTGAGTTTGCCGAAGTATTCTTCGACGGAGGCGCCTCCTTGGTTACAAGCATTAATATCAGCATTGTAGAAGATGGAAAGATATCTTCAAATCGATTGATTGCCATTACCAAACCAAGAACCGAAAAAAATTTCAAAGATTTTGATCGGTTCTTCTCCCAGAACTGAATCAAACCTGAATTCTCTAAAATTTGGTTCGACCGTTTCAGTTCCAAACAGTTCCCGAAAGCTCATAATCATCATATCGCAAAATTTATCATACGCATATATAATGAATCAACCCATCCTCTGTGGGGCATTAAATGATGAGAGGATGGGTTGCTCACCAAATGACGTTTTGACGAAACACGCTATGTTTCGAGATACGTGCGGCGTACCAAATGTAAGTCACTATACTTTTCAGCACTTTTATGATTATGGCCCACCCACTCACTCCGACGTGGTCGGGCAAACCGATTAATTTGGAACCTGTTAAGGGTCCAAACTATGTATTTTCTATAAATAAAATCCTTTTTACCTCGATAAAGGGGTCAAAACCTTTTTTTTAAATGACGTGCTTCTAGAAAAAACAGTAAGAGATTCCAGATATCTTCTACTTTATTAGTTTCCAAGAGATATCTTCATTAGTACTTTTCGAACAAATCTTGTTAAACCCATTAAACGTCCAGATTAGGTCGAGGATCCTTTCGACCCGACCTAGAACCATTTTTTGATAGTACTTTGTCTGACATGTTTTATGTTCGATATCCAGTCACATGTCATTTTCTGACTTAAGCATAGAGGTGTCAATTAGGGCCAAAGCCCGAATGCTGGTCCGGCCCGGCCCTGAAAAACAGCGGGCTCAGGCCTATAAATAAAAGCCCAAAAAATCAGGCCTTTCGGGTTAAGCCCATTCGGGTTAGTGTATTTTTCGGGCTTAGTCCGATCGGGCTTCGCTAGCCCGAAAAGTCTGGAACTATTTGATTACGTATATCTTATTAAATTTGGGTTCGCTTATCATATGATTTCAAAGCGTATGACAAAAACGTACCATTATAGAAGAAGGAAAGTCTAAATTGACTATATACATAGAAAACGATATGTTAGAACTGACTTTTTATGAAGATATAGATGTTTTATAGTGGTGGAAGTGTCAATCACAACGTTATGGTGAGTTAGCTCGTATGACATGTGATGTTCTAAGCATCCCGATAACTATAGTGATATCAGAGTCTACATTTAGTATTGGTGCATACGCATGTCTTGGATAAATATAGAAATCGTCTTTTACCAAGAAACGTTGAAACACTGATTTGTACATGCACTTGGTTGGATGGGTTGACATTTCGTGATCCATGTACCATTATCATTCATCCATATTTACTTCATATTTTTAAAATCTTTATCTATAGACTTTCAATGACATTTCTATATGATTTATACCTCTAAAAGCTAAATATTATTTTACTTTTTTTATCTGTAGCTCTTGATGGTGATGAGGATTTAGAAGACGATGAAGAAGATTCTAATATAAACTTTATTACCTAGATTTGAAGTGTTTTGATTTTATGTTTTATTTGGTAATACAATTTATTTGAATTTTATTTGTTTTTTTGTCAAACTTTTGCTTTTAAATTTAATTGGATTTGATATAATACATTTCAATTTAGATTTATTTTGATAAACATTTTGTTTTAATTATTTTTCATTTGAAAATTGTGAATTTTTGTTTTTGTAAAAAAAGGCCCGAAAAGCCCAGAGCCCGTCCGAGCCGAGCCGGGCTTTAGAATATAGCGTTAGTAATTGAGTTAACCAAATCGTAGTAATTGAGTTTACTTACAAAAAAAAATTAAAATAACGAAAAATAACGTTACAAGACAAATAATTCGGTTTACTATTCAGATTATATAAAATGTAATAAATAGAGTAATGTTATGAATTAAATATATGAATGCCCATTATAAGGCCCATATTCTAGGAGATTTAGAATATTCTCTGTTTCCTTATTTCTCCTTATTCAGTTTGCTCTCCAAGTTTATGTAAACCTATATATATATCTCTCTTTATTCATGGAATAATACAACAACAATTTCCTCTCTCTCTCTTTTATTCACAACACGTTATCAGCATGATAGTCTCTCGATCTGTTCTTACACCAAAAAGGTGAGATTTAATTTCTAGTTATATTAATGTTTATGTGTATGTATTATTCCGGGATGATAAGGTATGCCTTCCTCGAACTGATCGTTATGGTAGGCTATGCCTCCTCATATCATTATTATAGCGAGGATGGTTATAAATCTAATCCTACTTCAAATCATGTTTATTATCGACTCATGATTTGTAATATGGATTCACGATACTTATCTAGAATAATTATTGATGTGAGATTTAATTTCTCTATATGTTTATATTATTCTGGGATGATAAAGCGATGCCTTTTTTTCAAATCGATCATCATGGTAGGCTATGCCTCCACGATCATGATCATATGGTAGACTATGTCTCCTCATATCAAAGGATGGTTATCAATGCTTATCTAGAATAATGATTGTCGATCGTTTGATCTTTATATTTTATTGATCTCTAAATCTACACGAATTTATATTATAACCTACACTATTTCTAAAACGGATTTTGCACGGTGATTTTTGTCATTAAACTGAATATTGCTCATTAATCTGAATACTACTTTTGCACTAATTCGTTTATGTACGATTTATGCACGGTTAGATTATAAGAGCATCGTTTATGCCCGATCTATGCACGGCTGGATTTTACCATAATTTTACTTAAGGATTTCTAAAACGGATTTTGTACAGACAAATTAAAAACATGTTTGATCACGAAATTTGCACAATTTTTTCATATAATTTTGTCTGATCAATTGATTGATTGATTGAGAACTTAGTTTAATGGCATGATAGTAACAAACTAGTGAACGATATGATTGATTGAGTATGTGACTATTATCTTTATTTATTGAATATGCAATTTGTTCATACCTTTATTATTTCATTGCCATCACCTCCATAGAGGGTTTTAAGATCGAACACTTGACCATAATAGATCCATAAGTTCTTTAGAACAATCTAAAGAAAATGTATGATCACTAGAATGTGATATTGCTTAAAGCTCGTTATGACTGATTAATCTAAGATTACATGACTTGAAGTCTGTAAGTGAACATTACTCAGTTATGTTCAGAATTATTTGTAAATTGATATTATGTGGAGATAATATCATTGATACAGTAATTCTAAAAGACATACTTTACTTTTTAGATAAGTAATGTTGTCCTGAAGACACAATACTATGAAAAAAAGATTTGAGAAATATTCTGAACTTATATATTGTCTCCTTGAGGCTGAGCAAAATAATGAGTTAGAGATGAAAAATCATGATACACTTCTAATTGGTTATGCTCCATTCCCTGATGCGAATGTGACAGTAATAACATTGGCCGAGGAAGTGGTTGTAGAAGTGATCGTAGATATGAACGTGGATATGTATATTAATATGGTCAATGTCAAGGTCGATGTAAATAGTCTCTTTCAAGAAGTCAGCTCACCAGAAGTGAGAAAATAAAGATGGTAACATACAAGAGATAATTCTCTCATGAGACTGAGAAATAAGCTAGTGTACAATATGAGGTAGTACAAAGAATGTTAAAAGCTCTGGAAGAGCATATATATTTGCCTATGAGAATGCAATTTGAAATCGTTGATGTGTTATACTTTTCCAAATCTCAAAAGTTAAAAGAATCTAAGATAATATACATGGCCCAAGTTGGGTATGTTGTTGATTCTAGAATGTGATTCAATTCGAGATGGATGGACCTGAAGTGTCATCATCTAGAGGGGAAGAATTAAAGATCTCATATCCATAGTAAGTGGAACATCTATAAGATTATGTTCACATTCACAATAGGCTTGATGAATCTATATATATATAAAGAAACATTTTCTCTCTTCTCATGCTGCCACCTCAGCATCCTAAAAATTTAATACACATACTAAATACATATATTAATTATAAATGTTTTTTCTATATATATAAAGAAACTTTTTCTCTTTTCTCATGCTGCCACCTCAGCATCCTAAAAATTTAATACACATACTAAATACATATATTAATTATAAATTTGGTTTTAACATTATAAAAGAATTTGAAAAGGCATTATTCATATTCTAAATTTAACCAGAAAATAATAAACTTATATGAATATAGTTCTTTGAAATAATAACAGGATTAATAAATTTGGTTATCATAATATATTTCAACTTTTATAAATATTTAATTAGGTTAAGCTGTATCGTAAATATTATAAAAAACTAAAATATCAAACAAGTCCTAACAATTAAACAAATAAGTTAAATATGTAACTAAATTCATAAAGCAAAATATAAGTTGGCAAGTTTTACATCTAATAAAGAGACAAATAAATAAAATTTATGTATACTTAACATAATAATTGCAATTATACATAACTATAAAAAAGAGAATAATAGCCAAAAAAATTAAGAAACATATTAAAAGTATTTACACAAAAATATAAATTAAGTTTGAAAATTTAAGATCGTTGTGTTTTGTGATATTATTTTTAACAAAAATAAATAAAAATAAATGTAACTACAACAGGAGAAGAAAATAAAAGCTTTTTATATGCAAAATATATATCATGTGATGTAAATATATTTCAATTCTCATAATAATTACCATCTATTAATACAATAGTTTTCCCTAGAATTTGAAAAGACATTTACTTTATAGAAGATAGATTATATTGAATTAATCTACAGAAATTTCAATTTAATAATTTACTTTTATCAGTTTATTTATATAGCTTAGAAAAACTATAGAATTTAGTGTTTATAAATTATGGATTAGATTTATTCTAAATAAAATCAAACAAATATTGTGATTTCAAACAATCAGTTATATATGGAAATCTTTTTCAACAAAAATAAAAGAAAAATATATTTAGGAATCACAAACATATTGCATACATAAATAGGGTTAAAATCATTCATAAACACTCCAAAAATAATAACTTCACGTGAAACAAAATTAAAAAAAATTATTATGCATATTTAAAATGTAAATATCTTCCCTTTAAAATGTAAATATCTTCCTTTTAAAAAAACTCAACTAATTGCATAAAATTGATCACCAAAGAAAAAAAAGATGTAAAAATGTGTGCAATCCAATAAATAAACACATAGATGATCATAAATTTAAAAAAACAAAAACAAATACACAGATCTTAAGCTGAGAGAGATAATTAAATTAACTACGAGACCAAATAAAATAAAATATCATTAGATTAAAAAAATTGTTTACCACGTCCGCGCGGATCACACCCTTTGTGATTGAAATTAAAAGTGAAATCTCACTGGCGATGAGGGAAGATATCGGAGAAAACGAGGGTTTTAGAGCAGTGGATAATTTGTTTTTACAGGATAATCCTATTCACAAGAACTCTCTCTCTCTCTCTCTCTCTAAATATTTGAATCGGCGCTCGACCCCATATTTCTTATATTTTTCCAAATCGTCACATATTATCTCAAATGTTCCAATTAACCTATACATTTACGATGATTTTGATTGTAAATTAGTGATAGAAATTAAATCATTTTCAAATAAAATTAGATTCATTTTGTAGTCACCAACACTGGATCATCGAAAATGAATAATAGTAAATTCTGAACATTTTATTAGTATTCGGTTTTAGGTACAAATAAATAAAAATACAGTGACTTATTTAGAAGTATTTTTTTTTAAAGTTCGGAGAATTCTAAATTAACAAAACTAACTTTCCTTATATTAGTATTCGAAGTAACTTTCAGACTATACAAAACTAACCATATTTCGAAGTATTTATTTTATTAGTATTCGGTTGGGTTAAAAAATATACAATTCCCTAAACTTTAAAATGACAAAAACTGAACTTTTAAAAACCAACTAATTGAATAAATAGTTAACCAAAAAAAAAATCAAATTGTGGATCACTCACTAAACAAATACATAAATAAACATAAAATTAAGAAAGGAAAAAAAAACTTAAGAATAAACTTAAGCTAATAGAGACAAATCCATTAACAATCATACTAATAAAACTAAAATAATATTATACCAAATTTTTTTAAAACAAAATTGTGTTCACGTCCGCGCGTAGCGCGGATCACACACTAGTCTTTTATAAAGAAAATCCAGGAGATTTTAAGATTTATCAAGTTGAGACAATGAGTGAAGGAAATGTCGAACATCTTCACATCATGAGTATTACCCAAGGCAGTAAAAAATATTTGGAGAAACTACCTGCATTCTCTATAAATTGTACTCAACGAAATAATATAATGGAGATAGTAAACAAGAAGTTTACTGAAAATCTCACTGTTTTGGCATAACCGGTTAGGTCATTCTGGTTTAATAATAATGCGAAAAAGAACCAGAAGATTCTTATGTGTTATCCATAAAGGAAGTTGATAATACGATTTTCACTATCCAATATACTTGGAATATATTAGTTTTCTGGTACGTATACAAGGAGATATTTTGGACTGATCAACCACTATGTATCTATGCGAAAGTATTCTGTTAATTGATTAGAGTGAAACCGCATTGATTCGCATTATGCCAACGAATAATTTTGAGTTCTCCCAAGATTGGTTTTTGGTCAGGAACCAGATATTTCCCAACTAAAAGTTTTTGGATGTAATGTTGCTCCACCACCACATTGATCTAAGTTGGGGCCTCAAAGGGGGTTAAGAATTGTTGGATATGAATCTCCCTTGATAAGTAAATGTATTGAGCAATCAATAAGGGATAAGATTCGATTTACAGACTGTAATTTTAGTGAGTCAGTCTTTCCAACAATTAAGAGGGGAGAAGAAAATAAACAGCTGGAAAAGAAAATCAGTAAAAGAAATTATCTTGATCCTCATAAAGAATGTGCACTAGAAGTTCAAAAGATAATTCATTTGCAGAGTTAGCAAATTTGATGCCAGAAGCATTTCCTGACCCTGATTGAGTGACAAAGTCATATATACCAGCTGTGCTCCAATTAATATTGATGTCCCGGGGGACAATATCAACTACTATTGAGTCTAGAGATCGCATGAAGCGTGATAGACCTATTGGTTCCAAAGATAAGAATCCTCGAAAAGAAAAGGAGCAAATTATAAAATGGCAAGACCGAGGAATCAAATAATTATGGAGGATCTCCATAAGAGACATTAGACATGACTAAGAAAGAAATCCAGGTACCTGGTAATGATAATGATAAGAGATTTCAACTAGTTGTGTCATGTCTGGAAATAAAATGGAACCAAAAGCAAATCGACGTCGATAATATTTTTGCATGCAGTGAAGCAGTTAATGAGAATTGAGGATCATAAACCGCGGTAGAATAAGGTTTATTGAAAAATGTACATAAAGTGATGATTGGCCAATCATGAAAAAAACCGTAGAGGCAGAATTAAAATCTCTTGCAGAGAAGTATTTGGACCAGTAGTCCGTACATTTGAAAGTGTAAAACTATTAAGACATAAGTGGATCTTTATGCGAAAGATGAATGAAAATATATGAAGAGATATACTCTCTTGTGGTGGATGCAACTATTTTCATATCCCTTATGAGTCTTATAATGAGAGAAAGACTTGATTAGTCTCAAAGAATTTAAACTGTTAGAAGCAGCAAATTCTAGTGAATATGTTTCATGGGGTATACTCTTAAAGTTGATAGTATAAGATAACCGATATACCCATGTGTATTATCAAAAGATTAGGGATCAATGTGATCCTTGATTTGAACATAATCGAAACTTTTGAAGAGTTATCGGAAGTCAAAATTTGGAAGAAAAAGACTTTAGAAAGATAACATTGTCTTTATGTTTTCCAAATTGTAAATCTAAGGAAAGAGATGTTATCTCAAAATATCCTTGCATTATTTGAGATAAAGAATGCTCACATGTGACAATGTGATTGGTCTTGAAGTACCACACTTAAAATGCTATTTGAGTAGTTTATTGATCTCTTTCATGATTGAAAGATGTACTTTCATATAACAAAAAGGAAAGTCAAAACAATACCTTTTACAACAAGGAGCATGAATAGCTCGTATGTACAAGTATGTACAATATGAATGTTTAGAAGATTGTATGTAAAAGAAAATTTGGCATGAGGTCCAAATAGACGAAGAAAATATCTTCTATGTGAAAATGATGTTATGGACTAGAAATCCAATAAACTGAGAAATTATGATAATCATACGAATGTATTAACTAAGGTTATGCTTATATCAATTCCCTAAAGATGATATATATGATTGGAATGCATTTCTTGAAGAAAATGTTTCTAGGAGGAGAAATATGATGATGTGCGTGGTTGTACTCTTTTTCCTTATCATGGTTTTTATCCCACTGGGTTTTTCCATGACAGGGTTTTAACGAGTCAACAAAGAACACACAAATGATAGACATCTAAGGGAATGCAAATATGAAAGTTTATCACAATTCCAAAGATTATTGAGATCATTAGAAGCAAAGAGAATGATCAAGATGGATTATCCGGATACCCATTAATTGCATAAGAATGGCGGTGTACATCTACTACAAATTCGTTCAAGTGAAGATTTGGCGGACTTATTTACCAAGGCGCTTCCAACTGCTACTTTCAAGAAGTTGGCTCATCTTATTAGATTACGCCGTCTCAAATATCTAGACGGATGTACACATGAGGGGGAGTAAATGCGAGCTGCACTCTTTTCCCCTTAACTATGGTTTTACCCATTGGGATTTCCGAGTAAGGTTTTTAATGAGGCAGCATCTTACGCACTTTACTACTATTACATTATAATGGACATCCAAGGGGGAGTGTTATGAATTAAATATACGAATGCCCATTATAAGGCCCATATTCTAGGAGGTTTAGAATATTCTATGTTTCCTTATTTCTCCTTATTGAGCTTGCTCTCCAAGTTTATGTAAACCTATATATATCTCTCTTTATTCATGGAATAATACAACAACAATTTCCTCTCTCTCTCTTTTATTCACAACAAGCAAAGCAAAAAAAAATATGCACTCGAGTAATGGGAGATAGCGGGCCTAACCTATTTATTTTGATGTCGTAAAAACTGACAAGATACACACATGAATTTTGGCTCAGATTTGTTGTTTTCTTTTACGATATGATCAAAGAATATAAAGGCTTTCTCTCAGTCTCTCTGCAGATTTAATTTGATTATGTAGGACCAAAAATTCGCACAATAGACATGATTGGATTTAATCATGAATACATAAATAAACGGTAAGGAAACATGAGATTAATAAAACGATGACATATAAATAAATCAATGGAGGCGAGATGAATCTCTTTCCTTAACTCAAAGAATCTTCCGTAGTGCGACGGTTTATAATAGATCCATGAGTCCCAGGATACAACCAAAGGAATCTGTTATCGCAGACACTCGATAACAGATCTGTCGAACATTATAACTATGATACTCTCGAATAAAGACTTACTCTAAGCAGTAGGGAATTGAATGAACTTTTGCTAGAACTTTTAGGATGTGTTTTTTGTGTTTTTTTAGGATGATTTTTCTGGTGAAAATCGGGTTGTATATATAGGAGAGAGACTAGGGTTTTCGCAGACTTGATTAACAATTGCTCGAATTAAAGCCCAAAAATTCTGCGGAATATTCTAGACGGCTGCGGCCCAAAAATTCAATTGCTCGAATTAAAGCCCAATGTCCATCGAGCATCGATCGATACCAAGGGGTATCGATCGATACCAAGGGGTATCGATCGACACCCATACGATCACACAGCCACTCCATATATACAAGAGAAAACATTTCTCAACTAGCAATGTGGGACTTTTGCTCTTCCCACAAATAGTTCAAGCCAATGAAAACATTTCATTTGAATGGCTTAACTCATTTCTTTTCACACAAACACAATTTTATCAAGCCCGCAAGCTTTGATAAAAAATGTGTTCCATACGATCACACAGCCACTCCATATATACAAGAGAAAACATTTCTCAACTAGCAATGTGGGACTTTTGCTCTTCCCACAAATAGTTAAAGCCAATGAAAACATTTCATTTGAATGGCTTAACTCATTTCTTTTCACACAAACACAATTTTATCAAGCCCGCAAGCTTTGATAAAAAATGTGTTCCAACAATCCCCCACATGAATAGAAATGACTCTAAACATATGAAAATTGTACATACTAGACTTTACTAGACATACTTGATTAGACTCGACTAGACGTAGACAGACTTTCGAGAGTATACGAAAATGTAACTGTATCTGAGAGGTAGCGTTTTTCAGCTTTGAACCAATCATTTTTAATATCTGTCGGGTTTACTCGGCCAGGAGGTGAACATGATGTCTTGAACCACCCGTATTTTGATGTAAACCTAGACAACAGATATCGCACAGCGACATTTTCTCATAGAACTTTGTTCTCTATTGTGTTCATTTTGGCCTTGAACATTCCTGGTTTTTCGTGAGTGAACTTGGAGAATGTAGCCTTCTCTTTCATTCTCCTAGAAACGGCCCTCATTTCACACTCACTATGTGATCTGCCATCAACTTGTTTTCAGAAGTATCCTGTCATACTATTACAAAGCTATGGAATCATTAAAAGTCAACGCTTATCCTCAAAATTCACAGGTAGCACTGTTTTATCATCCTAGGAACTGGGCAGAGACATAGTCTCACAGTGCTCAATTTTGAATCAGTTCAACTTTGTTTTCCCTTTGAACCTAGATCTTGGGATCTCCAGTCACATAGGTGGGGTATTTGTCAAATGTCATCTTTGTCTATAGGCTTTAAACCCATTCCTTTTGATGATTTAACAAACCCGATCTCGAGGCTAACTTTTGGGAAACGGATCCTCTAAGTTATCAGCCGTTTTGAGATCAGTTGTCTAATGGTCTTATGTCATTCTCGAAATTTGCCATTTTATAACTTACTCAGTGCCCGAGAGATAGCTCATTAACTATCGCAGTGTACACATTTTTAGCCCTGGTTTTTATCCACATCGGGATATCTTCCAAAAACTTTCGAAGCCATTCTGCTTCCTCTGCAGCTTTGTCTAAAGCTATAAACACTGACTCCATGGTTGATCTGGCCAAGAGTGTTTGTTTGGAAGATTTCCAGGATATTGCTGCACCAGCAAGAGTAAAGACATATCCACTCGTGGATTTGGAGTTTATGGAATCTGAAATCCAATTGGCATTACTATACCTTCCAGAACTGATGGTTCTTTACCGAAGTGCAACCCATAACTTTTAGTGTATCGTAGATAATTTAATACCCTAGTTATGGCCTTCCAATGAGTATGTCTTGGATTACTCGTGTAGCGACTTAGTACATTTACTGAGTGCGCTAAATCTGGTCTAGTACAATTCTTCAAGTACATGAGACTTCTGATGACTCTTGCATACTCCACTTGTAACACGGCTTCACTTAAATTCTTTGTCAAATGAAGTTGAGGATCAAGCGGAGTTTTTGCAGTCCCATTTGAGTAGATTTTGAATCTATCAAACATTTTTTTAGCATAATGAATTTGAGACAAGATTATTCATTCGGAAGTTCTAGTGATCTTAATCCCTAGAATGACATCCGTTAATCTCATGTCTTTCATATCAAACTTGCTACCAATAATTAGCATGTTATCAACGTACAAACAGAGCAAAACGTATCCGTGTGGAGTACTTTTGATGTATATGCACTTATAACATTCATTAATGCTGAAATCATTTGACATAATTATGTTGTCAAATTTTTCATGCCATTGTTTTGGAGCTTGTTTAGGTCCATACAATGACTTCACAAGTCGACAGACTTTGTGTTTTTGTCCTGGGATAACAAACCCTTCGGATTGTTTCATATAAATCTCCTCTTCTAAATCACCATTTAGAAATGCAGTTTTCACATACATTTCATGGATTTCTAGGTATCTTAATGTTGTAATTCCAATCAACATTCGAATTGAAGTTATTCTCGTTACCGGAGAATAGGTGTCAACTAAATCCATGCCTTCTTTTTGCCGGAATTCTTGCACCACAAGCCTAGCCTTGTACTTATCGATTGAGCCATTGGTTTTCAACTTTGTTTTGAAAATCCATTTACACCCTAGGGCTATGAACCCTTGTGGTAGATCGGTTATCTCATATGTAATATTTTGCATAATGGATTCGATCTCACAATCAATGGTTCGTTCCAAAAATGAGCCTCTGGTGTAGACATGGCTTCAGTGAATTTCTCAGTTCATTCTCTAAAAGAACGACCATTAAGAAATCTTCACCATAAGATTTTTCCTTACGAGATCTTTTGCTACATCTAGGTTCATCTTCAACCTCTTCTGCATCATCTAAAAATGTGCCAGAAGTGCTCGTCTCATTTACAGAGGTAATTGCATCTATTTCTTCACGAGTTCGTTTCAGATTTTTATCTTTACACGGAAACACTTGCTCAAAGAAAGAAACATTCCTTGATTTTATGGTTGTATTAACATGGATATCTGATACCTCTGATTTATGAACCAGAAACCGATTTGCATTACTCTTGTGTGCATATCCGATGAAAATACAATCCACCGTCTTAAGTCCAATTATGACCTTTTTAATAGGTGGCACTGCGATTCTTGCCAGGCACCCCCACACTTTCAGGTATTTGTACGAAGGTACAATACCTTTCCAAAGTTCATATGGTGTATTGCCAATAACTTTATGTGGTAAGCAACGCTTCCCCCCACATTTCTTGAGATAACTAAGAATCATGATTCTTTGCATTTATCATCTCATTAAGAGTTCAGAATTTTCCTTCCGCAACTCTTAGATTCAAGTGAATAAGTAGCGGTCATTTGATGGATAATGCCATGTTCTTTACAGAACGCATCGAATGGTTCATCATATATGCTTCCTCAATCATTTCGAATTATCTTTATAGTTCTATCGAGTTGGTTTTCAACCTCGATTTTATACTTCTTGAATTTTTTTCCAAGGCTTCATCTTTGCTTCTTAGCAAATAGACATAACTATATTTCTTACAATCATCAATGAAAGTCACAAAATATTTCTCACCACCTCTTGCATGAATCAAACCAAGAAGTTTGGTTTGAACGCAAGCCTCACATTTATCTTTGCTTATTTTGTATTTCGGGATCTCATTCAATCTACTCATAGATTCGAATATAACATGACCGAAACGTTAAGAGATTCAGCAACATAAGCAACTGGTTCTTTTTCATTAATCTCAATAGCATTGGTTACATTAATTTTAAGTAAGACTGTCTCAAAGTTAATTTGGACCAGTCCGTCCTTAACAAAACCTTTGCCTACATAGACACCATTCTTTGTCAATACAAGCTAATCAGCCTCGAAATTAACGGTGAATCTGTGCCTAGTTAGCATTGTGCCATAAATCAGATTTTTCTGCATCTCTGCAACATGCTTTATATTGGTGAGAGTGAGCTTCTTTCGAGAAGTCAACTTCAGCACCACTTATCCACAACTTGCAACCTTTGAAAGTGCATTGTTGTCTCTGTATAACTTCTTGTCATTCTCACATATATGAACCGTCACATCGGTATCATACCACCACTTATGTGGGTTATACTCAACCACATTGACTCCGAGGATGACATTACACATGTCTATCTCGACTAAATTGGCTTGAGCCATTCCATTGTCTTTTACACCACCGAATCTAACAATTATCACATCGGTGTTGTTAGTCAAATTAAAATTTGATTTTGTTCAAGAGAAACAAACCAAATTAATATGTTAATTGGCCCACTAACATAGTGTCTACCAATTAATTAAACCACTTGATCAAGATTCAGTAACCAGACCGACATCTTTAAACCAAGAAAACAATCCAACAGCTTTTGACAAGCGAAAGTGATCGTCTTTGCAAATAACCGATTGACAAAATAATCAGAATTCAAAACCGATACAGTCGGTGAATATCTTTAAATATCGATACGGAATTAGATTCCAATTTAAAGATCTGCTAATCGAATCGACTATAACCGCATGTGCGCGTTCTAAAGTTTGAACCGCAAACGCGCGTTCAAGTTCGAACCGCAAACGCGCGTTCAAGTTCGAACCTCCTCAGAGCGTTCGTCAAACGGTTTCTCGAAACGCGTTTGATTAGCGTTTTAGACGCAATTTTAAACCTTTTGAAGGCGTTTATGAGAGACACGATAAAGCGTTTAACAGTAACCTCCGCAGAGCGTTCTTCAAACCGTTCTCCAATGTGTTTGATGTTAGGCGTTCGCAAACCCTAACCCGGTCGATACACAATTTCAGAGAATCTGAAATCGATCGATGCACACATGGTGTCGATCGATACACACACGGTGTCGATCGATGCAAGAGAATTTTGCATAGAATCAATCGATGCGACTGTAGGTGTTGATCGATGCACACCAAGTGTCGATCGATAAACAACAAGTGTCGATCGATACACAACAAATGTTGATCGATACACAACAAATGTCGATCTATACACAACAAGTGTCGATCGACTTGTTCCATCAATGGTTTTTAATCCACCATTTTTGAGTTGTTTTCAACGTTGGTTGTCATTTTGTGAAGACAAAAGAAACACCACTTCCAATTAGTACCGATATGTATAGTTAAGAATCGCAATTCTAATTCTAATATCGGACCAAACAACATGTATCGATCGATGCACAACTGGTGTCGATCGATGCATACACAGTGTCGATCGATACACCCTAGGTGTCGATCGATGCATACCCAGTGTCGATCGATACACCCTAGGTGTCGATCGATGATCGATGCACCACGGTGTCGATCGATACACCCTAGGTGTCGATCGATGCAAGTGAATTATCCACGGGATCGATCGATGCACCACGGTGTCGATCGATACTTGTGAATGTTACACAGTATCGATCGATATAGACCCAAATCGGTCTATGCACAGTATCGATCGATGCACACGCAGTGTCGACCGATACAAAATTTTCAGAGACTTAAATCGATCGATCCACGCTCGGTGTCAATCTATGTCAGTGAAATTTTTGCATAGTATCGATCGATGCCACAGTGGGTGTCAATCGATACTCACATGGTGTCGATCGTAATCGAACCAAACAAGAACCACATCGTGCGTTCGTTGTTTATACCGTTTATTAATCGCAATTAATAACGGATGTGAAAGACGTTTAAATGCAATATTGCTTCTACTACACGTTTCAAGTTGCAAAATATGCATTTTGATAACGTTTGAGTATCACTAGCAGTAGAACGTCTTTTATAAAATAATACAATAAACAGAAAATTGCTTCTACTACACGTTTCATATTGCTAAATTAGCGTTTGATAACGTTTGAGTATCATCAGCAGTAGAAGAATCGTTTTATAAATCGTTTGAAAACACGTTTATTTACTCGCGATTAAAGATCCGATTGAAGTAACAAAACAGAAATCGGATCTTCTTTGAGTTAAGATTGTAGGACCAAAAATTCGCACAATAGACAGGATTGGATTTAATCACGAATACATAAATAAACGGTAAGGAAACATGAGATTAATAAAACGATGACATATAAATAAATCAATGGAGGCGAGATGAATCTCTTTCCTTAACTCAAAGAATCTTCTGTAGTGCGACGGTTTATAATAGATCCATGAGTCCCAGGATACAACCAAAGGAATCTGTTATCGCAGACACTCGATAACAGATCTGTCGAACATTATAACTACGATACTCTCGAATAAAGACTTACTCTAAGTAGTAGGGAATTGAATGAACTTTTGCTAGAACTTTTAGGATGTGTTTTTGTGTTTTTTTAGGATGATTTTTCTGGTGAAAATCGGGTTGTATATATAGGAGAGAGGCTAGGGTTTTCGCAGACTTGATTAACAAGTACAGAATATTTCGCAGAATATTCTAGACGGCTACGGCCCAAAAATTTAATTGCTCGAATTAAAGCCCAATGTCCGTCGAGCATCGATCGATACCAAGGGGTATCGATCGACACCTATACGATCACACAGCCACTCCATATATACAAGAGAAAACATTTCTCAACTAGCAATGTGGGACTTTTGCTTTTCCCACAAATAGTTAAAACCAATAAAAACATTTCATTTGAATGGGCTTATCTCATTTCTTTTCACACAAACACAATTTTATCAAACCCGCAAACTTTGATAAAAAATTGGTTCCAACAGATTATTCTTTACTTAGAGATAATGATTAATGATACAAGAATTATATGTTTGATGGTATCAGTTGACTAAAATAAAACCCCAAAGTTATTCGGTTTTCAATTTGATTTTGATTTTGGTTCAATTTTCATTCAAATAACAAGAGTGATACAAATAAGGAAATTAATATTCTCAAAATGTACATCTAAAATATACTTCGATAAAAATATGAGTAACAACAAGAACTAAAGAACCGAAAGAAAGGAAAACTACCCAACAAAAAAAAAAAGGAGAAACTCTAAATTAGCTAATTAATCTCGACTCGAACCAAATCGGAAAAGAAGGAAGCATATGCTCGAGTAGGTGAACCGAATGTTTAGTGATGATGAGATGTCAACGTGCGTAACCACCTTGTGAGACGGTCCATAGGTGACAACTTCGGAACATTGGTTATTGGTCCGACCACGACTTGAAGCTTAAGCCCAGCCTCACAGTGACCGGGCTTCGAGCTTATGAAATAATGAACTCCTGGTTTGGTGAGCCTGACGAGATCGTAGCCCGTCTTGTGCACGGCAACAGGTGAAGTCGGGTCGCAGTATAAGAATTCCAGATCACCACTGATTTCTAAGACGTCGTTGAATTCTTCGCCGTATTCGAAAAGGAGATTGTCTCCAGCATGAAACTGTTTCTCCACGCTCCACTTGTAATAATAGTCACTGTCGTAAACTCTCCATCCTTTGGAGTCACCGACCTTGTAGATCTTTCCAGAAGGAAGGATCTTGCTCGGCGGCGGTGGTGGAGGAATCGGACATGACGGGTCCGGTTGAGCATTGAGTATGATTTGAAGTGATGAAGAAGTAAGAACCTGGTTCCGTAAGGGTTACGACATCGTGTCCTGTGTTGTAGACGGCTATAGGAAAAGAAGAGTCGCAGAATTGGGACTCCAGAGCGCCGTAGACGGTAGACTTGTGTGACGTCGTTCAAGTTTCGATCGTATTCGAAGACCAGAAAATCTCCGACATGAAATTCCTTACGCTCAGCCCAACCGAAATAGACGTCGTCCTTCACAGTCCATCCGTCGGAGTCTCCCACTTTGTAGATCGTCGCGGAGCAGCAACCCAAGAGAATCGTGAAGGTTGTTATCATCACGACCACGAAGCTCAACACCTTCTTAGTGTTTGTTGTATCCATGATTCGATGGTATACAAAAAGAAGGAACTAAGAAGCAAACAAGGAAAAGGTCGCTGAGAGATCCAAAGAGAGTTTGAAGGAAAAGTATCGATAATGTGATTGTGAGGAAAAATACTTTACCCTATCACTTTTTATATAGTGCATTAACGATCCTAATCCTTGCCTTTTTTACGTTTTTATTTACCTAATTTCCTTTTTCTAAAACAACCCACGATTTAATCTATTTGAAATATATGTACGTGTTTGCCTTTGTGGACCTAAATCCATCTCTTACCTTACAAAACAAGTTTAAAGTCTCACGTATTTTTCTGATTATACACGTTAATTTGTCTTATTTTTATTATCTAATTTTATTCAATAATTTATCCTATTTTATCATCATAAAGATAGGATATCTAATTTTCCTTTTGGGAACTAACTATATCTTTAATCTAGTTATCCTTTTTAATCAATTTCTTTTTTAATGGTTTTTTACTTCGTTAAAAATAAAATTACCCATATATCATGTTATAAAATGGATAATATTAATTTATAAATTTTCATAAAATATGTTACAAAATTATATTTTTTTAAAATGTTTTTTAAAAGTAATGGATTCTTTACTCGCGGAAAATACGTCACCGGTAGGTTATTTACCACCACTTCGAAGCAATGGTGAACTCCGACTCCAACCATAGTGTGTCATAGCTGGTAACCAAGTGACACATGGACAAGACCATGTACATAAAACTAGGCATGGGCATCCGATTTCTATGTTTTTCTTTTATTTTTGTTAATTCGGTTTTCGTTTGTTCGGGTTCGATAAAATCTCGACAAAGTAAACCCAAAAAAGTTTGGTTCGTTTTGGAAATCGGTTTATTTGGTTTGGTTATGTATATAAAATAACCGCCAAATAAAACCAAAATCTAATAAAGTTTCGTTTGCTCCGTTTAATAAAATTCAACTTATCGTTTCGTTAAATCCGATAATCAAATATCAATGAATTGGGCTAGATCTTAAGATAATTGTAAGCCCATTTAAAACCAAAAGCCAAAAATTGCCCTAACACCGGTAATAAATCTTCCACGACGGCTCAAGATGGCGTTAGGTTTGATAAACAATTTATTATGTTTTCAGAACCACCGTTTTTAACGGTAAAAACAATCATCCATGATGTCTCGAGATGCCAATAACGGTGACAATATGCAAAGGAGATGAAGCCTAGGATAAAGATGGACGATGAGAGGCAAGAGTGGATGAGGAAAAGTCAAGAATTTATGAGAACATATGATAAAAGTAGGAAGGATATGAGGAGGTACCAGTGAGAATGACGAAGGAGAAAAAGAGTTGTAGAAGATGGAAAAATATCGTCAAATCGATTGATTGCCGTTACCAAACCAAGAACCGAATAAATTTTTCAAAGCTTTTGATCGGTTCTTCTCCCAAAACCGAATCAAACCTGAATTCTCTAAAATTTGGTTCGACCGTTTCAGTTCCAAACGGTTTCCGAAAGCTCATAATCATCATATCGCAAAATTTATCATACGCATATATAATGAATCAACCTATCTCCTGTGGGGCATTAAATGATGAGAGGATGGGTTGCTCACCAGATGACGTTTTGACAAAACACGCTATGTTTCGAGATACGTGCGGCGTACCAAATGTAAGCCACTCACTTTTATGATGATGGCCCACCCACTCAATCCGACGTGGTCGGGCAACCCGATTAATGTGGGACCTGTTAAGGGTCCAAACTATGTATTTTCTATAAATAAAATCCTTTTTACCTCGATAAAGGGGTCAAAACCTTTTTTTTAAATGACGTGCTTTTAGAAAAAACAGTAAGAGATTCCAGATATTTTCTACTTTATTAGTTTCCAAGAAATATCTTCATTAGTACTTTTCGAACAAATCTTGTTAAACCCATTAAACATCCAGATTAGGTCGAGGATCCTTTCGACCCGACCTAGAACCATTTTTGATAGTACTTTGTCTGACATGTTTTATGTTCGATATCCAGTCACATGTCGTTTTCTAACTTAAGCATAGAGGTGTCAATTAGGGCCAAAGCCCGAATGCCGGTCCGGCCCGGCCCTGAAAAACAGCGGGCTCAAACCTATAAATAACAGCCCAAAAAATCAGGCCTTTCGGGTTAAGCCCATTCGGGTTAGTGTATTTTTCGGGCTTAGTCCGATCGGGCTTGGGCTAGCCCGAAAAGCTCGAAACTATTTGATTACGTATATCTTATTAAATTTGGGTTCGCTTATCATATGATTTCAAAGCGTATGAAAAACGTACCATTATAGAAGAAAGAAAGTCTAAATTGACTATATACATAGAAAGCGATATGTTAGAACTGACTTTTTATGAAGATATGGATGTTTTATAGTGGTGGAAGTGTCAATCACAACGTTATGGTGAGTTAGCTCGTATGACATGTGATGTTCTAAGCATCCCGATAACTATAGTGATATCAGAGTCTACATTTAGTATTGGTGCATACGCATGTCTTGGATAAATATAGAAATCGTCTTTTACCAAGAAACGTTGAAACACTGATTTGTACATGCACTTGGTTGGATGGGTTTACATTTCGTGATCCATGTACCATTATCATTCATCCATATTTACTTCATATTTTTAAAATCTTTATCTATAGATTTTCAATGACATTTCTATATGATTTATACATCTAAAAGCTTAATATTATTTTACTTTTTATATATGTAGCTCTTGATGGTGATGAGGATTTAGAAGACGATGAAGACGATTCTAATATAAACTCTATTACCTAGATTTGAAGTGTTTTGATTTTATGTTTTATTTGGTAATACAATTTATTTGAATTTTATTTGTTTTTTTGTCAAACTTTTGATTTTAAATTTAATTGGATTTGATATAATACATTTCAATTTAGATTTATTTTGATAAACATTTTGTTTTAATTATTTTTTATTTGAAAATTGTGAATTTTTGTGTTTGTAAAGAAAAGCAAGGAAAAACCCGAAAAGCCCAGAACCCGTCTGAGCCAAGCCGGACTTTAGAATATATATCCGATTTTTTTTTGGGCCGAGCCGGACTGGACTCAAATATATGCAAGATTTACGGGTTTCGAACCAGACTGAAACAGCCCGATTGACATCTCTACTTAAACATCAAATAATGAAATTGGTGTTTCAGAAAAAAAAAAAAAAAAAAAAAAAAAAAAACAGCCCCATCTTCCCAAAATTAGTCAAGACATTATTATTCTAGAGATAATTTAGCTATTAAAACAAAGAAACGGAGCAAATTTTATTTATTCTATTCGCATTGATGATGCAAATTTATTAATTTTTCAAAAAGATTTATACACCCTTACATTAGTTGGGCATGAAGAGACTCCAGCTTTAGCTTCTTCTTCTTTTTCTTTTTTTTTTTTTTTTTTTTTTTTTTTTGAAGTTCTCCAAAAACAAATAATTTAAAGGACTGGTCATTTATACGTCTTTGTGGTAATGGAGGGTCCCATCCTAGCTGTCAATATATATATAACCCATCGGGTCACCTAAATTTAAATCTAACAGAGGCTTCCATCATATACAAATAAAAATAAGAAAGCGACAAATCTGTCTCACCTAATAAGTTACAAATGAACCAACCAATGGCTTCAAACTTGAAAGAGTAGTAGGCTATGTAAGCATTTTCTTAGTTTTCACCTGTCTGTTTTGGACAACATAACAAGTCCTATATAGACTTTTGCAAGTCAAACTATAACATTCTCAAGTCCGACAAAAGTGTTCTTATAGTTTAAACATCAAAGAAGATATCATCAAAATGTGTTATACAAAGGGGAATCAAGATTCTCAAAAAGTGTACATAAAACTATAAATCAAACTCGAGTAGAGAGACAGAAGGTTCACAACTTGGGAGATATTATCGTTTTACGACAATCCAAGGATAACAATAAAAAACACACATACGAGATCGAAGGCGGAAGACGAGTCATCTACACATATATGAAAACAAAAATAATGAATCAGTAAGGGTTGTTATAGTAATACCCCGGTTGTGGCGGTCCCATCCCGTTGACAGGTGGCATTCCGTAAGGCATTGGACCTGTGTTCATCTTCGCCAGACTGGCTTGACCTCTCATCCCTTCGCGCTGGTATTGCTGCCATAGCTGCTGCTCTTGGCTCAGCAGATACTGCTTCTTCTCCATCTCGGCCATTTGCACGTATGAAGGTGGTGGGATGGTTAGTGAAGCTGCGAATGGGTCTTGGTTCACTTTCTCGACCGTTCCATCTGGTGCAGGTAAGGCCAATACTTGATTGTTGGTTTTACCTGGTAAAGGTAAAGCTACGCTGCTCGCGCTGCCACCTGTTAATTGCGAGGTGCTCACGTGTTGTCTAACCATTCCTTGATCGTACATCCCGTTGAGCAACAAAGAATCGAAGCCTCCGCCCAAAGCTGCTGTCTGTTTCTCTAAGTTGCTGGCGGTTTCAACCAATGCCAATTCCCAATCCGCTTTCCCGGGCTCTGCAGCAGGATTTTGCCAAGCAGAAGTCACTCCATTCGAGGAGAAGGCTTCCCATTTGCCGTTACTACCCGGTGGACCTGCAAAGAGGGCAAGCGCAAACTTGTTCCCTTGGTCATCAGCAGTGACTTCATCTTCCCTTAAGTTAACTAAATCATCGGTGACTTGCTGTTTTGGAGGCTGAGGCTCTGGTTCAGGCGGAGGTGGAGGGTTGTAATTCTCTGGAGGAGGAAGCGCTTTGATCTCATTCATATCAGGTTCAGGGTCTTCTTCTTGAGCTGCTGGTGGAGGAGGAGCTTCAATTTCTTTCCTCTCGGGACTCTTGGATCTCTTTGCTCTGTCTCTCACAAACTCTTCCAATGTATCCAACAACTTGCTTGTGATCCTCTGCACTTCCGGGTACTCAGACGACCTCGCCACACCCGTTTCCTTGCACCAATTATAAAACGCAATGAGCTCATCAATCTGTTTAGCCGCACTAGCATACGCATCAAAGGCCTTGACACAATCCGTATACTCCATATCGAAAAACTTGTCCAGCAAAACAGCCAGAACCTCACAGATATCAGCGTACAGCTTAAAACTCTCCCTCACAACCGGGTACAACGCGATCAATATCATCCTACTGTTCTTAGCTAAACCAGTTGGTCTCAAGGACAAAAACCGATCAAGCAGCCTTTGCAAATGACCCATCTTTCCGAAAATCCTTTCCGGCGTCATTTCCCTTAAAGGTGTAGCAGCTTTCTTCTCATCTCTTCCTCCTCCTCCTCCCATCTCAGTCATATCTCCGTAAGACCTAGATCTCTTAGGCACACCACCATAACCATTACCATCTCCCCTGAGGTCACCACCACCACTCTCATAATCATAAGATCTCGGAGGCGGAGACCGGAAATCGTCTCTTCCTCTACCGTATCGATCATCCCCATTGCTATGATGGCTACTACTACCACCACTGTTCACCTTCACACCACTTTTCCTCTCAAAGAGAGCCAATTCAAGCCTCTGATCCAAGTAACAAGCATAAGTCCTCACAAAAGCCGAATGATCCCACGAACTCGAATGCGCTTCGTCGCGAAAATCAGACATGTTAAGCATCCTCGTACCTCGTCTTGTCGAATGGAGAATCTCTTCCTGGAAAAGAGGGTCTCCTTCGTTGAGAAGCCGATGAACGAGCATCAGGGCCTTGAGAGCGACTACCCAATCGCGCGTTTTCCCCAATCGCCGGGAAACGGAGGTTACGCAGGCGAGTATGTAGCCACGAGAGAGAGAAGTCAGGTTTAGGATCTCGCGGATGTACTTCTCGCTCGCTGGATCGTCGTCGTGGCTCGTAGCTTTCACGATCGCTACTTCTAGATCTGGAGCCATGTTGCTCGCTACTTTCGCGATCCCGATGCTCGTCTGATCCTTAACCGCTCCGATCGCTTTCCGAATACTCGGCGCCATCTCTTACCGATCTCTGAGAAAAAGGTAACAAAAGAATTCGAAAATTATTTGACGAGATTTTGGGTTTTCACACATTTGAATCCAACGGAAAACACATTCGACTACTGAAGTTGGTTTTCGATTTCGAGTTTTTTCTATAACTATTTTTAGAAATTACCGTTGTGAGTTTTACGGGAGGTTTCTTCGCTAGATCTACGGGGAAGGTTCGTCTTCGTCGTCGACGTCGGAGTCAAAATGGTGTCGGATTGTTTGGAGTTTTGTTTACTCGGCTCTTGAGATCTTTAGATCTGTGAAGGAGGAGGAGGAAGAAGATCTCGAAAACGAAAAGCGTTGTCAGATTCGGCGAAGGATGGTGGTGGCTGAAGAGAGAGAAAGAGTTGGATTTAAGAGGAGAGTTGGAGTTCGTGATGACGTGGTGATTTTATAGCCGTTGATCTGGAGAGAAAGAGATGCGAAGGTTTTTTTTACCGGCACTGTCGGGAGCTGTGTGCTTGTCGGAAGGTAAATGATGTATTTGTCCGAATAACAGATTATTTTCTCAGTGGAAAATTAACTCTACCTTTTTAAATGGGAGATTGGTCTACTATTCCAAAATATTTATATATTTTGAAAACTATATTATGTTTTGACAAATTTGAAAATTAAATTTTTACATTTAAAATTACCAAAATACCCTAAATAAATCAAACATAGAAATTTTTTAAAAATCTAATTATATTATTTTGATTAATTTAAAAATAAAGAAAAATATACTATTTTAATTTTATTAATTAAAATAAGAATATAAATATAATGGATGTAAACACAAAAAGGACATCATTTTTTTAGATTTTACTTGGATATTCTTAATATCTAATCCCCACACGATTATACCATAAATATGATCCGTAATTGAAATGATAAGAGATATTTTTTAGATTCAATTTGAACATGAGTTTTGTTCTTCTTATAATATGGTACATATTTTTGGAGATTGAGTGATGAGTAAAAATGTAAAATTATGGAATTTTGTGATGAATCACAAAAAGGGAGTTTGAGTATATTGAGGATAAAAATGGGAGTAGATATTTATAATAATTTGTCTATATCTAATAAATATGTTTATATCTAAATATAAATTATAATTAAAATAAGTGTTCTTTGTTCTATAAGAAAACTATTATTAAAAAATTATGTAACAGTATATATTGTATTCCGAAAATTAAAATTTAAAAAAAAAATTATGTATTTGTAAATTTTCAAAATTCATAATGGTATAATTATCTTTTTACCTGATAAAAAAAATAGTTTTCAAACTTTTCAAAACATGGGTTAGTTTTCAAAATATATAAAATTTGTGGAATATTAAATCAAATATCCTCCTTTTAAATTTAGTTAAGGGAAAGTTGTATAAAAATATGTGAATTTGGAAAGTAATTATCTGGATCCATTAATATCTGCGAGAATCTGGAATCGGTTAATAGAAAATTAAAAAAGTTTAAATCGCAAAAATAGAAAAGATCATACAAAAAATATCAAATTTGATTCGTAAAACATTTTCGACCATATTTACTATAATTATTCTTAAAAATACTTTTAATTTTTAAGTAAAATTTGTTTTAATGATATTTTAAAATATTATAGTGGATCCAAACCAGTTCTAAATACTCGAAATTTGAAATCAAATTATCCAAATCCAGATCCTGGGGCTCTGGATACCCGAAACAGAGATTCCAATCTTATTGAGAACAAATAGAGAATGCAACTTTACCAGCACTAATCTTAGTCTATATTCCCTCCGTTTTATATTAGTTGTCGTTCTAGACTGTTTAACGTAGATTAAGAAAATAATTCAATTTTCTGTTTTACCCCTCATTAATGTATTATATACTATGATCACACTAATTAATAAGCTAAATGAGTAAGGATAAAAATAGAAATATTATCAAACATTTGCATTGAAATTCTAAAGCGACAACTAATATGAAACAAAATTTTAGGACTAAAACGACAACTAATATGAAACGGATGGAGTATTTAATAACGAAGTCATCTATACTATTAAAACATGAACATTTTTGGAAATTGTTTCTAAGCACCCCTTATTTAAAAAAATAAATTTATTGAACATGTTACTAAAATCTAATCCTAAAATATAATGCTTCAATGCAAAAAATATTTTTTAGTTTTTCCGTTTAGATTAAGGAAATTAATTATAAAAAGAAAAGAATTATAATTTCTCATCTCTATATAAACCACAATTTGGTAGTATGTCAATTACACACCAAAAAATTAAAAAGCAAATCGTATCCAAAGTTATTTACTGTATCTCTTCACCAAATTTTTCTTTTACGGTATATATTGATTTCATCATAAACTTTGTTTCTAAATTTATGTATTATATATTTTCATGGGTGATCTAATTTTGTTTTCTATTTTTTGTATTTAATTTTTTTCGCGGTTATAAAATATTAAATTACAAATCCGCATATATGCTAGTACTTATCTAGCTTATTATAAACTTTAAAAATTAAACATATTTAAATAAAGGGAAATTAGGTGGCATACCACTTTTTTGAAACCAAATTTGCACTATTAAAATATTTAATAAAATATATAGGAAATTACACAGAACCCCATTGTCTACTTTATTGTACTATGCTTTTCTATGCTTTTCTCTATACACATTTATCTTCTCTCTCCTTTCCACGTTTTCTACTCCCAACAAAAAACCTATTGCTCTCTCCTTTCTCTTTCTTTTTCATATTCACAGCAACTTTCTTTCATATTCACAACAACTTTCTCTTTCATATTCCTTTAATCTTCTACATTCACCTCTCACTCAACATTCTTCCACGTAATTGACTACCTTATTTTTCATTGTTCCAATCTTGGTTTATCTAGAGTAGTTGATTATTTTCGATACCCAATTTGTTTGACTACCATGTTCATATAATCAACTATCTTATGCTCGTAGTTACAAACTCGTTTTGTTTAGTGTACGTGACTACTTTTTATGTGTAGTCACATTAGAATATATATGTGTAGTCACAAGCAACACAGTTTGTCTTCCAACCATATGCATCAAAAAATTTAGAACAGTTAATAAATAGAATAACTAACTACATTCTCAAATAGACAGATGTTTTACTCAGACTTTCAATACACTAATAGTTTGACTATTTTGTGCGATAGTTCATGTACATGTGTGTGAATGTAGTTGACTATTTGTTTCAGTGGTGTTTACTAAATGAGTAGTTAACTACTTTGTGTGATAGTTCATGTACATGTGTGTGAATGTAGTTGACTATTTGTTTCAGTGATGTTTACTAAATGAGTAGTTAACTACTTTGTGTGATAGTTCATGTACATATGTGTGAATGTAGTTGACTATTGGTTTCAGTGTTATTTACTAAATGAGTAGTTAACTACTTTGTGCGATAGTTCATGTACATGTGTGTGAATGTAGTTGACTATTTATTTCAGTGGTATTTACTAAATGAGTAGTTAACTATTTTGTGCGATAGTTCTTGTACATGTGTGTGAATGTAGTTGACTAACTGTTAGATCTAGTGATTTAAAGTTGTCGTGATTATAAATTAGTCATATGGTTTGTTAAAATAAAAAAAATAATCATCTGTTTTGTCTTCTAATGACAAGAGAAAGAGAAAATGTTGCAGCTTTTGCAGACCTATGTGCAAGAGTCTTTTTGACATTTTCCTATCCTTTGGACAGTTGACTACTGTTATTTTCTCAAGTGACTGCTTTTTCAAACATAATATTCATGCAATTCACTCTTGAATAAATAATACTTAAATTAGTTTTTATTCTTCATTTCACATTTTACGTATTACAAAAAAAACTTTACAAGAAAAGGACATTAAGTTAGGAAGCTTTAGGACATGCTTTATGATGAAATAAGGGGGAATTGCTGAAAATAACCTAAAATTTGGTTTTTTCAGCAAAACTAGACCATTTATTTGAGTTAAAGCAAAAGTAACCTGCAGGGGTAGTGAAATTACAGTTACCTCCTCAATGACTAAACAAAAACCCAGTACGTGTTTTTACGATTATAACCCTGAAACGTCGGTAGACTTCATATAGAAGTCTACATGTAGACTTCTCATGAAGTCTGCTCTGTAATTAAATTTTATATTTAAATAATAATAAAAAATAATAATATGTTATAAAATTATGAGGTTTTAAAAATTTATTATACTAAGTTATGATGTTTTAAAAATCAAAAATTCATAAAATTTGATCAGATTAACCAAGGAAATAATTTATAGGTTATAGTTGAATTATGAGTAGACTTCATATAGAAGTCTACATGTAGACTTCATTTGAATCGTTTGAAATCTATTTGGAGTAGACATCAGAAGAAGCCTACTAAACCGGAAATTATTAACTTAACCAAAAAAATTTACCCTTTTATATAAAGGATTTCTAACCCTAATTTTGCATAAAAACAAATTGAGTCCCTCTCTAAAACGGTCGTCGTTCATCTCATCTCTCTCCATCTTCATCTCATCTCATCTCTCTCCATCTTCATCTCTTTCTCACTTCTTATCTTATTTTTGCAGCTCTTACCAACGTCATCTTCATCTTCCTCTTTCTGAACCAGTAAGTTGAAGTTCTTCCTCTTTCCAGACCTTATCTTATTGTTTATATTTTTGTTCAATCGTTTTTCACGTTTATCCCTCTCTTATTGTTGCAGATCTGAGTCACACCTCCTCTTTCCTTCGTCTCCCTTCTCTTTTCCATCTCGCGCTGCTCATTCCATGGCTGCTCCACTAGCTTTTCCTGGTTCATTTCTCATATTTGCTATCTCGGTTTTATTTTTCAAATTTATGACTTGTTTTGAAACAGATCTGTCAATAATTCATGACTGAATTTCAAATCTGTGTAAATCGAAGGTGTTGCAGAGCTCAAACCATTATAGAGTTAAGTTTCCATCCATTTCCATGGTCTAAAGACCCAAAAGATCTGTCCTTTACTCTTTCTCTTATTTATCTTCGAAGAGTAGACTTCATGTGAAGTATGCGGAAAAACATATTTTGTTTTTGTGCATGACTTATTTAGTGTTGAAGTATTTGTGTGTGTTTTATCCAAAAAAAAAAGTAAAATTTACTTTTTTCATAGGTTGCTGAAACAAAGTTTTTTTCATAGGTTGCTGAAACAATGTTTGAGATATCTTTTGTAATGAGAGTTTATGGTGAGTTTATGATTTTTATCTTTGATGTTATGCTTTTTTTTTAAGTCAGAGATTTGTGCATCCGTAAATTGCTTGAGATTGGATTGTTTGTGAAATTTGTCTTCTTTTTGGACTTGTGTTCTTCAACATATACTTCTACATGTATATATGTGGTTAATATGTGTTGTATTGTATTTTCTTGTTTCCATATTCAGATATATGAACTCAACTCCATGGTGCTCCCCACTACGCTATGGCTCTACGATGATGCCTTCCACTCCTAAAGTTTGGCGGTTTGATTCAGATAAATTTACACTCAAAGCAGATTATGATGATAACTTTTTTTTTGATATGGCAATTTTTGATATATACTTTTTTTTTTATATATACTTTTGTAATGGTCATGAAGTGTATGGTCATAACTATTGTAATTGTCATGAAGTGTATGACCATCTAGTGTAGTGGTCATCAATTGTAATGGTCAATGAAACTCGTTTTATGGAGAATGTCTTGCTTTTCTTGTTATACTCATTAAGCAGAATAGTATTATGAAGGAAATGTAATGATTCCAAAAGAAATCTTTGAAATGAAACAAAACTAAAAAACAGTCACAATTCAAGCCAAGTAAAACAAACAAAGGCACTTTAAACATTAAAAAAGTCAAACACAAATCAAAACAAACAATTCTAAGTACTTAATCGCATAACAATTATTTATGTACCAAATTTCACTTGAAATCTGCATATATGTGCATGTATGTGTATTAATTATGAAGAAGACTTTGTCTGAAGTCTGCATAAACATGTTCAAAGTCTAATCAAACAAGAAAATTGAATCTGTTATACTTATAAACATATACAAATTAAACTTATTCAGAAACAAAAATACAAATGTAGACTTCACTCTGAAGTCTGTCCTAGATAAATGAAGAAGACTTCCAAATGAAGTCTTCTATTACGAGCTAAATGCCTAACCAATCAATAAATTTGATTCACCCATAATTGTCTAGTTAAACACACATAAAATTCATACAACAGCAAAAGCACTAGTAAAAATACATACTAGAACAAAAAAAACTCAAAGATTCGTTACAAATATGCTCTAAATGAGTTTTTAAAAAAACGTTATACAGTAGACTTCTATGAGAAGTTGACAAAGAAGACTTCCAAATGAAGTCTTCTATTACGAGCTAAATGCCTAACCAATCAATAAATTTGATTCACCCATAATTGTCTAGTTAAAACACATAAAATTCATACAACAGCAAAAACACTAGTAAAAATACATATTAGAACAAAAAAAACTCAAAGATTCGTTATAAATATGCTCTAAATGAGTTTTTTTAAAAACGTTATACAGTAGACTTCTATGAGAAGTTGACAAAGAAGACTTCCAAATATAGTCTTCTATTACGAGCTAAATGCCTAACCAATCAATAAATTTGATTCACCCATAATTGTCTAGTTAAAACACATAAAATTCATACAACAGCAAAAGCACAAGTAAAAATACATACTAGAACAAAAAAAACTCAAAGATTCGTTATAAATATGCTCTAAATGAGTTTAAAAAAAACGTTATACAGTAGACTTTTATGAGAAGTTGACAAAGAAGACTTCATTTGAAGTCTACATAAATTCTTAGAAGTCTGCGTGTGAAGTGTACTGTGGAACAGGTTATTTTGCATTTGACCAAACTGTTGACTTTATAAAAGTAGACTTCTTCATGAAGTCTGCAGAAAAATAGGTTAATTTTTCATTTGACCAGAATCTCATCAGTGTTTGACTTTTAAAGTAGACTTCATTTGAAGTCTACGCTGTTAAAGAAGACTTCTAATGAAGTCTATGTCGTTAGAGAAGACTTCAGACTGAAGTCTACTGAAAATGGGTCAATTTTGTAATTCAAATACTGAAAGTAGCCTTCGCTACTGAAAATGGGTCACTTTTGCAATTCAAATACTGAAAGTAGACTTCGTTTGAAGTCTACTTCAGTTTTTGAAAAAATAGACTTCTTTTTTAAGTCTACTCTAAATTTGTAGACTTCATATGAAGTCTAATCAAAAAAAGTTTTTTTTTTTTAAGTTTGAAATTTTTGTCAAACGCAAAACTAACTTTGATAAAAAGTCAAAATTTTGGTTAAAAGAAAAATTCTCTTGAAGACTTCTCCAGAAGACTTCAGATGAAGTCTGCCATATAAAAGTTAAAGTTTGGTCAACTACAAAAGTAGCCTCTCTTTTTCGGAGACTTCATATGAAGTCTACGGGTGATTTTTTTGTTTTCAAAGGATAACTCACAGACTTCACCTGAAGTCTCCTTACAAAAACGAAAAAAATAGTCAATTGCAAAACTAACCTATGGTTGACTAGGAGACTTCACATGAAGTCTACGATGAAGAGTAGACTTCAAATGAAGTCTACTATCGCAAAACAGATCTGAAAATTAACGAAAATGAAGTGAATAATTACCTAGATCCGGTTTGAGGATGTTTTGAGCTTCGTCGAGTGTCCAGAACACTGTGATTAACCAATATCAAAGAAGTCCAGTCCTTCTTATGCAATAGCTACCGAAACAAGTAAGACCTAAGAATTTGTAAATTTTGAAAACGAAAATGATAGAGTTTTTTGGATGAAAATGGAGAAGAAATGGAAGATTATGAGGTTATGAGCATAAAGATGAGGAGTTAGAGCCAAAGAAATTGGTTGGAGAAACATTTAGAACTCGAAATTGGTTGTTCATGGTGGTTGAGAAAATTAAAAAAGATGACATTTTCGTAAATAAGTGGATATCCAAAGATGTTTTGTGTATTTTTCAGAATGTAGCAGACTTCAAAAAATTTCAAAAAACTCATTTTCTCAGAATGACATTTTCGTTAATATCGCAAGCTGGAAGGGTGTAATGGACACAAAATAGCATTTGTTAAGGAAAAGGAAAAAAAGAAGTTATGTTAGGGTTTGACCTCAAATTTTAGGTCATTTTTGCAAGTGCCCCATGAAATAATACACGAAAAGGCATATTAATTACGAATTACATAGGCAAACATACAAAAAGAACAGTAAGCACAAATACATACAAAAAGAACAGTAAGCTTAGACACATACAGTAAGCTAAGATAACCTATGCGGTCAGTAGTCAGTAAGAGTGATTTGAGCCATCAGAATAATCTTCATCGTCTTCAGGTGGAGCTGCTTCACCCCATCCTGCTCTCCCCAACGGCTGAAATACGATGACCTTACCGTTGCTGAGCCCAACAGAGATCTGGCTCGGATGTGATGGATGAGCGGCTACAACAGCCGGATAAACCTCGAGCCTGTGCCATTCCCAGTTTGGTAGCCAATTTGATTACATCATTTCTAGATTTTTTTATTTGATCAAATGGAAGAAGCGTGGGCAAGGGAACGGTACCTGATGTTGCTGGGGATGGGTTGAGTAAAAGCAGTCAGATTGAGTCGACATATAGTCAAAAAGGTCTTGGAGTCGAGAATTTTTATAGACCCACTTCTAAAGCCAACATAGATGATCTCACCATCGGATGAATATGTAGCAGAAGTTATTGAAGTATCAGATTCATTGGGTACCCACTGCGTAGCATTGTTTTGTTTGAAGTCGATAAGATAACTAGATGCTCAGGAAATATTATCAAAGAAGAGAGTCTTGAAAGTGTTTGCCTTTTACCTGCATAAGACAGTCCAGAGTTGGAGCTTGGCGTACACTTATCCACTCCTTTTGGACCACGAGTAGCTCGATTTGATACGGGTCAAACTGGATGTGAGTTACTAAAGAGGAGAACTCATGGTTAAGATGCCGGGTGCAAAATTTATACATGGAGTTATTACTTGTTAGCTTTACCCAGCTTTTTGTGCTCCAAACACAGAGCTGGAGAAAACAAAAAACAATTTAGGAATCCTGAAAGCAACAATTTTGTGTACTTACAGAGGCATGTACAAACCTTTCCATCAGCTCCGGATGAGACGAGGACATTAAAACAGCGCGAAAATGCTAGGCAAGTAATTCTCTGATCGTGGCCCTCCAGTTTTTCTTTGATCTAATACATATTACGGCTTCATATTACTTTTTATAAGCAGACAAAGTCAGGCAACGGTTTCAGATGATTACCACGAAAACAAAAACATTACCTTTCTCGAGGATAAACAATGGATAAAGATAGAGCCATCATCTAGCCCAACGGCAAGCAAATCACCAGGAATAAATATAAAATACGTAGCTGTAGGTGTATGACTTCCAAAAGCAGCTACCTTCTGCAGTTTTGTGCAAGCAGTGTCATTTGATGATGCAGACACAAAGGCAAGACCCGAAAGCTTATAACACTACAATGCTTCTTACCTCAAAACTCTTCAGATCAAAAACTGCTATTTTTCCTCCTGAAGTAGAGAAAAGATAGGAACCCTTGATTGCAAAGCATGACGTTGAATTCTGAACAGAAGTGGCTATCTCGTTTTTCATAGTTTTCCCACTTTGAGGTTGATGTAACCGTGGCTTCGGAAATACATTTTCCTTCAATATTCGAGGAGTATACTATACGCAGAAAATTTGAAGAATCAGGTAGATAAGTAGCTATGAAATCAGCGCTGAAACATAGCAGATATAAATTTGGCATCTGAAACTAAACCTTGCAGAATTCATATTGGCTACTCGACCATGTCCAGAGTTTATGTGTCGTGTCTTCTGCCAAAGCCAGTATGTAATCTCCAAAAAGGGAATAGGTCAAACGTACAATCTAGCAAAGTCAACAAAATCAATGAGATCCCAATAATTGAAGATATCGAAGACAAGTTTGACTACAAGTGTAGGTGATACTCTCATTCCAAACAGATCAAGAGAATAAATTACTCGGAGAAGATGGTATCTTCATGATCTTACTACCGAGAATGTATACACAGGTGGCAGGAATTATGTAGTCAGAAAATAATTTTCTAGCATGAGACAGAGACATTCCCCTTATATTAACTGATAGTTTTACTCTAAACAGAGTAAAGTTCTTGGGAGTAAAAAAGCAAAATCCTCGATGACTAAAAGTTCTCGAGAGCCATGTTCTTAGGGTGACAAATTTAAAAAGATTCTGGAGAAAGTAGCCATACCCTTCCTCCTGAAAAATAATCAGGAAGAACCAGTGCATTGCACTCAGATGGATCATTGATTTCCTTTAGTTTGCAGTTATCAACCTTCGTCCTTCGCCCTGTTTCATTGAATTTTTTTTTGAAAGAGGATGATGCGCCACAAAGGTACGGTACAACAGGAATATTTTCCAGAGAATTAGAATTGTTGCATGTATAAGGTTTCCACCAGTCCATACTGCATAAGGTGAAGAAAATCAAAACTAAAAGAACCAATAAAAGAAAATCAAGACTAGAAAAACAACCCTTTTGGAAGTCTTACGTCTGCTTCATTAGTGTTAAAAGTCTTGATTTTTCCATGCTAGGAAACTCGAGTTTATCTTTCAGGACTGGGTTCTTCTTGGCTAGCATGGCAACAGAGGCATGTAGCTTAATCTTTAGCGAGATGTTATCAAGAGATCCCGATGGGGTTGTAACCTCCCTGCAGTAGAAAATTTTCATCAGAGTGAAAGCTGTAGCCTGTCAAATAAATAATTAACAGGATTTACTGAAGAAACCTAAGTCTAGAATTGCTCAATCACTTTTTTACATTTAAATATACAAATTAGCGCACAGAGAATTTGGGGATAATAACATTCTAATATGAATTGAGTATAACTACTGTATGTTGCACTTATGTTCATGCTTCCATCATATGAAAAGTCTTTTACCAAATAATCAGGATCTCATAATGGAATTAGTCACACATACGTATATCCCATCTGTTGACATATATCACTAGAAATCTAAGTGCAGATAAATAAATTTTAACCGACCATTCTGTAGATTCTAGGCATTTAAGTTTCTGGATTTCAAGAAACATAGCCTTTGAGTACTTATTCTTGCGAGTGTCTGTAAAAGCTGTCAGGTAGTCTTCAGCTTTGTCCAACTCACCAAGCGTCATCACTTCCGCCAGATAATTCAAATTGAAGAAGACTTTTGATTCTTGCTCTAATCTTTGGAAAGAAAAAGTTATCAACAATAAGAAAGAAAGATATATCCAAAATCACATAACCCTGCAGAAGCTTACTTATGCAAAGTGTGCTTGTACTTGGCTTCATGGAGAAATTGAAGGATTAAGCAAATGAGATCTTCCTACAAGAAACGCACTGGTCAGAAACAAAAGGCTAAATGAATGCAAAGAACCTCGAGCAACCAAAATCTAGTTTCAACATAGTTTTTTGGTACTTAACAAAGCTGATAAGAAAATATGTAAAAATTTTACCTTCAAACCTCCATTTTTCCCTTCACAAGTTGGACAAATGAGGAAGATAAGCGACAGCAGTGCAGAATTATTCAAATTCGGAAAAACAAGTTTGCCACTTAAGGAAGGATTGCTTTCTGCTTGTTTACGGAGATCAGCACACAGTTTGGCTCTCACCAAAGGTTTGTCCATGCAACAAGTTTGTTCAGAAATTCTATAAACAAAGCCACCACTAAAAACTGTATGAAATCTGCAATGGAGCAAACTATAAATGGCTAATATATATTAACCCTTGCCTCATATCTTCTACAGCAATCACCTCAACCAAATCGTCAAAGCCATCATCTTTGAAAACAGGAATTCGTCTCAAATCCTTCGAGAAAGTGTTCACAGATTCAGAGCCACCACTTCTGCAAAACATAACTAAAAAGGAATAAGAAAACATATATAAGAAACTAAAATGACAATATTTTAGCTTTCTGAGGTTAAAACAACGTATAGCTTTCTGTTTCTGTGCCCTCAAAGCTGGGTTTTAAATAGCGTATAGCGACCCATAGCGAGGAGATTATCGATTAGCGCTTAGCGCTATAGCGATCCATAGCGATCGCTTTGTGTATTTTTTTTTTTTTCATACGAATGATAAAAGTGTTAGATACATATGATATAAATCTTAGAATGTTGCAATCTCAATTTAAAAAAAAATACCAAAACACCAATCCAAACACCAAACTAACTCTAATATCACAATATGTCTCCTTCTGGGTTTTAATCGTGTGTTTATGAAAGGTAGCGATGATAGAATCGTGTGTTTATTTTTTTCAGCCACTAAGGCTTAATAAGGAAGATGTAAGGTTTGCTAGGGTTTTACACGTTAAAAAAAAAAAAAAATTTATCAATACAGAAAGCGGTCGGGTCGTCGCTCCTTGCTACGGTCGCAATAGCGCAGAAACGCGAGCATGGCGACCGCTATATGTAAATTGCATCGCCCCAGAACACAGTAGCGACCAGCCCTTCGCTTTAGCGCTTTGATCGCTATAGCGAGCGTGGCGGTCGCTATTTCAAACCCAGCCTCAAAGGAAGGAACAACAAATTTATTGGTAGAAAAAAATTCCAACCCATTTCCAGCAAATTACAAGAAACTCTATATATCACTATGAGGTCTGGAATCATTGGTTTTGAATTTGGAGCCAATAGTGCAACGATATTGAACATCGAAGTCCATGCATCCCCAGCTAATGACACAATAAAAGGATTTCTCTCCAGCAGGGTCAAGAAGAATAGAAAATATATGAATCAATAGTCCTTCTACCAGAGATCCTAAGAGCTGATTTATATGGAAAAATGTCATAAAATGAATTGTAAGAAGAGTATGGCTTTTGCTTGCCGATCGGGTGCTTCAGAAAATTTCCACTTGTACAGGTCAAAGAACATCTTCCTTGAATATGTATTTGCATCAGGACTAGTGAATGCTAAAAGGTAATCCTCTGCATCTTTCGAGTTACCACTGAGAATAGCATTGGAGAAGTAGCTAAAATCGAAGAAAATCCCTGAATCCTGCTCCAGTCTTCATAACAAAACAAACAACACATCAATTTGGTATAGAACCAAAGAATCAAACTACTGATCTTCTTAGAGTCATAAATCTATTTTCGTTTTTGCTTCTAAACCTTCATATTACCTAAATCTTCAGTAATCAGTCAGGGCCAAAAGCTATTCGAACTAATAAAATATACACAAAAACACACAGGAGATACGAAACAACTTTGCATTGAAATCATAATCCCTAATTCAATCAAACTCCAGAAACCGAGAAAATGCAGAAACGAGGAAAACCCAAAATCAGAGAGAATAAGTGTCACCATACAAGTGTAAGCTCCCTTCGTAGCCCTCTTCATGAAGGAACTGTAAGATCAGGAATATGAGATTTTGTCGATTCGTCTCGTCTAAGATCATCGTTGAACCACCGATAAGAAACAAACACACATTGAAATTTCTAAAGTTCTCTTGATCTTAGTTCCAGATGAAATTTAGGGTTCCAGAAATCGCTCCTATGATTTCAATTTATTTAACAGAGTAGAGAGAGAGAGAGAGCGAAGAAAATCACACGGAACGATTGTAGAATTGTAGAATCCCGATTCTCTCGAGATCGGAGAAAGAAGACGAATGAAAAGTTTGCAAATAAGAGAGAAAGTTTCTCGTCGTCTTCGTTTAATCCGCTACTAATGGACAGTCCATGTTGATCCCGACGAGCACTAATGATGTTTAAGAGATTGATTAGGGAGAGAGATGAGATTTTCGTTAATTAAAGCGAGTCAACCACAGTTTAGAGCAGGTCGGGTGCAATGATGAACAGATCGTAGACCGTATTCTTTTATTGATGGGGGAAGGAAGTGAGCAATTTAGATTTACGAACTGGTTCCGACGGACGTCTAGTTCGGCGTTCTAAATGGCCGCTTTGTTACAAATAAGAGAGAGAGGTCGGGTCTATTTGTGGTAGGCGAAGTAGAAAAATCCCAGAGTGTCCCCTTCTTAATGAATGCTAAGGGATATATATACTGGGAGTCGACTTCCTGCTCCCCGGGATTCCGGAGCCACGTGGCGTCTTCAGCCTGTTTCGCGGGTAAGGCGGCCTAGGAGGCGTGTTCCGGCCTTCGGGGAGAGAGGTCATGATGAGCTCGGCGCCATACCTCTGCAGAGTAGTACACTGTTTAACCGACTCTCCCCCACGTGTCTTTCTCTCTTTCGTCGAATCTGCAAGGTTGGTGAGAGAGGCCATGATGAGCTCGGCGCCATACCTCTGCAAAGTAGTGCACTGTTCAACCAACTCTCCTCCACGTGTCTTTCTCTTCCTTGCTTACTCTGCTGGGTTGGTGAGATGTCGAGGTCAGACCATACCCCTGCTCAGACAGTACACTGTTCGGCCAACTCCTACGTGTCCTCCTTCCTTTCTACACCTTATCTTCAGTGAAGCGTCAGATCAGACCCGGGGTGCATCTCTTAGGAGCTCGGGACTTTTAGACGGAGCTCGGCGCGGGACTCCAGGTCGGTGACCCCTGGTGAGAGGTTGACGCCGAGCTGAACAGATCGAGGAGGGCTCTTGTTAAGATGGGCCTAACTAAATGGGGGTGCTAGGCCCACCTCCAACAATAGCCCCCCAGTTCGGTGGCATGAGGTGAGGCGAACACATCGAAATTGATCTGGTGTCAGTTCGGCGCATCTTAAGACGGTACTTTGAGATCTAAGTGAATGAGGGCGGCGCGTTGTAGCTCGGATTCGAGCCCGTGCTCACGCGCGTCGGTTTTTCCGAGGATCCGGAGATCGTTGGCGCGTACCCATCACGCGGGGAAACGAAACGGCTCTCCTGCTTTTGGCGTGTACCCATCACGCGCGGCGTACGAAGCACGCTTCGCGTTTATCGAGGCGTCTCCTGCTTTTGGCGTGGGAAAATCGAAGAGGCGCCATCATTAGGTTTTTGGGAGGCCGCGCGCCTTTCGACACGTGTCCAGGCGTCGCTTCGTTGTCCCCTTCCTCTATTTAACCCCTCCTTCTTCCTCCTGTTAAAACCCTCTGCGCATACTCTCAAGGTAACTCCTTCTCTCTGATCTTTCTGATTCCCTTCTTCCCTTCCTTTCTCTGTGTTTTTCGATTTCTTCCTCCTTTTGTGCAATGGCGCCGATGTTAGACGGAATTAGGGTTGAGTCGAGCGACGAGTCGGCATCCCGTGACAACTGCAGTGATTCTCCGAGTTCTTCTTCCGATGGTTCCGGGCACGCCTTCTCTCCGTGTCGAGGCGCAGACAGTGGGGAACAGCCTGTTCCTTCGACTTCGAGGGCCGCCCCGCTGCTCCCTGGGACCCATCTCCGAAAGAAGACGGTGGTAGGGTCCTCCTCTGGCGGTCGCGGTGCCGTCCAGATTGGGAGAGGAACCGGGCGACCGGGGTGGTCGTCAGGGCGGTCGCGGTGGCGGAGTACGAGTGGCCAGGGTGAGGTCTCCCCTGGTCCTTTACGAGAACGGCGGGTTTTCGACTTGGAGCACGGCGGAGTCGCTTAGACTGTTGAGGGAGTTGTGCGACTTCCCCGCTGCCGCAGAGCTTCGCCTGCCCAGACCGGACGAGCGCCCGTGGAATCCTCCGGCGCAAATTATATGACAAAATTGTGCAAAATTATATGACAAAATTGTGCAAATTTCGTGATCAAACATGATTTTAATTTGTCTGTGCAAAAATTATTTTAGAAATCCTTAAGTAAAAGTATGGTAAAATCTAGTCGTGCATAGATCGGGCATAAACGATGCTCTTATAATCTAGTCGTGCATAGATCGGACATAAACGAATTAGTGCAAAAGCAGTATTCAAATTAATGAGCAATATTCAGTTTAATGACAGAAAATCACTGTGCAAAATCCATTTTTGAAATAGTGCAGGTTATAATATAAATTCGTGCAGATTCAGAGATCAATAAAATACAAAGATCAAACGATCGACAATCATTATTCTAGATAAACATTGATAACCATCTTTTGATCTGAGGAGACAGAGTCTACCATATGATCATGATCGTGGAGGCATAGCCTACCATGACGATCTATTTGGAAAAAAGGCATCGCTTTATCATCCTGGAATAATATAAACATATAGAGAAATTAAATCTCACATCAATAATTATTCTAGATAAGTATCGTGAATCCATATTACAAATCATGAGTCGATAATAAACATGATTTGAAGTAGGATTAGATTTATAACCATCCTCGCTATAATAATGATCTGAGGAGGCATAACCTACCATAACGATCAGTTCGAGGAAGGCATAGCTTATCATCCCGGAATAATACATACACATAAATATAACCAGAAATTAAATCTCACCTTTTTGGTGTAAGAACATATCGAGAGATTATCGTGCTGATAACGTGTTGTGAATAAAAGAGAAAGAGAGGAAATTGTTGTGTCTTATTCCATGAATAAAGAGAGGTATATATAGGTTTACATAGACTTGGACAGCAAACTGAATAAGGAGAATAAGGAAACCGAGAATATTCTAAACCTCCTAGAATATGAGCCTTATAATGGGCATCCATATAATTAATTCATAACAGTTGGTCAATTTTCACATAATTACATTAATTTGTTGAAAACAAAGATTCATGTATTTTTGATATAATGTGTAAATTAAATATCCGAGGAAAGGCGATTAAACCGCTTCTCTCCCAAAGTGTGAAACAAGATCTATCAAACCACCGTCTTCATCAGATTTCTTCCGGTCGACGTTGGCTCCAGCATAGGTCGTCCTCTTCTTTCCTCTTTGTCCATAGTTTTTAGTTTCTACCCAAATAAAGACATTGAACGAAGATTATTATGTCGATTTCTTTGATGATTAACCTTCAATGTCTTTTCTTCTATCTCTCTCTATAAGAGAGTTTTATGGCGATTCAACCCCTTTCGACGAGGGTTTCCTTACATGGTGGTGTGGAGCACTATCTCTCCATTCTTCACAACGCAGACATCTCCGGCGTGGGTCTCGCCCATTGCACGATGACGATCCATCTTCATCCAAATCTAAATTTCCATTCAGATCGTGGGATGAAGATTATATGTATATTTGCCTTGAGATAATTCTGTCTCATCGCAATTTTATACAAAATCCCAATCTCTTTTATTCTTTTAGATTTGATGGTGAAAGGATTGAGTATAAAATTCTAAGAACATGTTGGTGCATTGGTCGGAGAATATGGGATCCCAGAAAACGGGAATCAACATGGAAGGGACGATGAAGACGATCCGCGCAGACCTTGAGGGGATGAAGACGCTGCGTTGTTCTTGGCCATCCGCGCAGACCTTGAGGGGATTATTCTTCAGGTGCGAGTAATCACGGTGTGTACCGAAAGGAATGTTAACTCATACTCGACCACCGTGGAATTGGGTAGGCAAAGGCTAGAGCGTGGCGGTAGTTCCCGGATAACTCCACCTACAAAAGTTTTGGGTTGGTTTTTCTTTCTTATATCGACCATTACGAAAGAGAAATTTGATTTTCTTAAGTGTTAACAGTTAACTGTTTTGGTTGCCCAGGTAAAAATGTTACAGGGACAACTCCAACAGTAACATGACAAAACCAACAATATATAGGTGTGTGTCAAAAACTATTATACAATAATTAATTGTAATAATCAGTTTTCGTCGGGATATGGTTGTTAACAACGATATATAATAGATGTAGTAGGGGAGAAGGTTTTGGGATTTAACAAATTTTTGTATTGTTGACCAACTAACTGTTTAAGCCGAAGTTAACAAATTTTGACCAGCTAACTGTTTAAGCCGAAGTAAACAAATTTTTGTATTGTTGTATGGTTAACTCGTATGACGATACAACATGAGGAGTTATCCAGCCAACACAGGTTTCGGTTCGTTCTCATTCGAAGTATTGAGAAGGGTTTACAGTGTTGCTAATTAATGTGAAGTTAAAAACTATTTGTATTGTTGTCCAGTTAACTCATATACCACGAGAATAAGAAGTGTTATCCCTCCAACAACGGGTTCAGGTTAGTTTCTATTCGAAATATTGACATGGTACAAGGTTAACCAGTGGTAATATTGTTATCATGACAGTGGTAACAAGTATAACAAGGTTAGCACTATATATATTGACATGGTAAGATAGCAAAGTAAGTTTCAACTTGTCTCACTAGTTGGAGATGCCGTCAACAGTGTGGTCGCAAATAAAAACATCAAATCTTCAACCAACCAACAATCAAGATTATGACAGTAGTCACACATATAACTCGTTGCAAAAGAGAACATGTTAACCAATTTAATTAACAACTGAAGATAACAAGTCAAGTTAACAAGAATAGTTAACCAGATAAGTTATATGGTAGAGTTAACAAGTTAACAAATAAGGGTGATGTAAGATGGAAATCGATCTTCGACCTAAGTAGAACATAGTTAGCAAGGTAATAAGTTATCAAGTAACCAAGTTAACATGTTTACCCAAAGCTTAAATTTTGATTTTTTTTTAGGCGAAAAACACTAAACAGGGCGAACACATGTTAACTTGTTAACCAATTAAGTTAGCAAGACAAGTTAACCTATTAAATTATCCAGTTAACAAGTGAAGTTAACAAGTAAAGTTAACAAGTTAACAAATAAGGATGATGGAAGATGATAATCGATCTTCGAACTAAGCATGCAGAACATATAGTTAGCGAGGTAACAAGTTATCAAGTTACCAAGTTAATGTGGAGTTAACAGTTAATTGTATTGTTGTCCAGATAACTCAGATACAACGCGAACAAGATGTCTTATCTCGCCAACAACTGGTGTGGGTATTCCAAGAATGACTCTAAGTCTTCAGTCATTTCAGCGTGATCTTTGACTACTTTAACTCTGGGATAGTGGACAGTTGGAAGTAGTATCCCATCAAAAAGCACAAGACACACCATTTTGAGTCGGATTTCCTTGTCTACTCTTCTTTCTACTCTTTTCAGAGTTGTCCCAATAAGGAATCCAGAATGGAATGATTTTGAATCCAAAATGGAATGATCTGCAAAAATTGGTAATCAATTAACACTAAAGCTCTCTTGGTTTCGCTTTTTCAACCGTATCTCAGGCAACTCTGGAAAATTATCATAAAATTAGGTAATTAGTAGCAACCAGAGAGAGTGATAAGCGAGGATACCTTGGTTATTTATTTGTGTCGATAGAATTCGCCTTCGGCGGTGGTTTCCGGCTAAAGGTGGGTTGATTATTACTGTGTTTGGCGGAGTATACCGGCGGTGGATTGTGGCTAGAGATTGCCTTCTTCGGTGTTGTCGACGGTGGTTATGGTGTTAAATCAATTAACCATATATGAACATTATTCAGCAAATTTGTCATAGTTATTGTGTTAACAATATTACCACAATAACTTGGTTTTCAGCTACCTACAATTATCCCAATAATTGACATGAACAAAAAAATGAAAAACATACTACACACATAAAACTAAGTTAACATGATCCTGTAAATTTGACATAGTTATGGTGTTAACTAAATTAACCATATATGAACATGATCTGACAAATTTGACATAGTTATTGTGTTAACAATACTACCACAATAACCATGTTTTCAATTATCTATAATTATTCCAATAATTGACATGAACAACAAAATGAATAACGAACTACACACATAAAACTAAGTTAACATGATCCTGCAAATTTGACATAGTTTTGGTGTTAACTAAATTAACCATATATAAACATGATTCAAATGTCATCAAGTGCGGCTACAAGGTCTTGTATAATGCTCATTTTCTGGTAAGAAGTTGCTCTATGTCCCCACGGTTCTTCACCGGCTGAGATAATTTTTCTCGGAAGATCCAAATCAGTCATCTGAAAAAAGGAACTTAGTTAGCCCTTAGGCTGTTTTGGTTTCGTTTTACTGGATCATTCTCAAGCAACTATGCAAAATTATCTGAGAAGACAATTTAAGGAAACAAAATCAAGTAATTACCTTGATGAATTCTTCGTCTCAACAACAATCTGCTCCGACTTTCGATCTCGTCTACAGTTGTCTAGGCAGAGTATAACGGCGGTGGATTGTGAAATTAATTGTCTCCTTCAGTGTATATCGACAGCGTCGGGGTAAGATGTGAAGGATTCCGGCGACAAACACTTACATCGATTTTATGAAGTTCGGTTTTTTTGGGCCGTGAGAAATTACTTTGGGAGAGATAAACGATGGGAACTTATGAGAGAAACTCTAATTTTTTCCTCTGAAATTAATGAAAAAAAAAAGACGAAATCTAACCTTTTAGATTATGTTATCTCTTCTAGTTCACTTACACACGCAAAAATAGGTGGGGCTATCTCTAATTTACAATCCCGTTTATAAACTTTAGATATCGTGTAGAGTAGGGATTTTTTTGGTTCTTTCCACGGAAATAGTAACGCTTAAACAGTATGAAAAAATACGTACCTAATTTATGTATTATCCACTACCATTTCCTGCAATTTCTCTAATTTTTTTCTAAACACACAAACCAATTACATCCCTTATAGATAAAGTTGGTGGATTTTAAAAGTTAAAAGATTTGTTAAAGAGTGAGTTAGGTAGATATCATTTTTTTTTTGCTATGAATGTTAATATCATTTAAAAATGAAAAGTTAGATCTTACAAGGGCAAAAATCTACAGCTTACTACCTTGGCAAAAAAGAAATAAAAAACAAGGTAGTATCGAACTAAAACAGGAAGAAAACAGAGTGATCAGATTCTTCTAGTTTATCTTAACCAAAGAGACATAAGGTTTGTTGACCAATAAATTACATTGTGGAGGTGAATGGATAGTTGGAAATCAGTTTCTCTCTCCAATGAAAAATATTGCCGGTTTGTCCCCATCGCTACACTGATGTTATCAGCAAAGAAAAAGTGAGTCTCATTTAATAGTGTTTCTTTGCATTTAATGCAACATATTGTCGAGATTTTGTGGGGATAATGGTGTAGTCCACCGCCCACTTTTTTAGATTATATGTAAAGATATTGGATGTTTGATAATTATATACTTTGGTGCAATAAAAACTAATAAAAAATTGCACCTTAGTTATTATCGTTGGATGCCCGCAAGATAGCAACGTCAGTGATAACTTAGCAGTTGTTGCTTTGAATTTGACAACGAGAATAACTAGGTTAGCGGTGACCAAAGTTATCCTCCGCCTTCGATACCCAAGATTGGTGAATCTTCCAACAGAAACCCATGTAATTAATATATTACACAGTTTAACGCGTTTGTTGCCAGAGCACTATATCATCATGAATCTGATTTATGTTGGAGAGGGGGTGGGGGGGATCACCAAGTAACAACATACACGAAGGTGCAGCTCCTCATTGCATATATGGGATAGATAATACAAGCTAGTGGGATGCGCTGCCCCGAGATATAATGGAGTAATGGAGATATTTTAATGCGAACCGAGACCATTTGCAAGAATGGACGACGACCGAGATGAAAATGCGGATCGGGACCTTTGCCGGTAATACAAATAATGCTATGGTGCTAAACGGATTTCAATAATGTTTAACTGCGTCTGATTATATTTTCGTTACACTTGAACAAGGTGCATAGGTGGCCCTCGAATCGGTTAAAGTGGAAGTTTTTTGGTGGAAATATGGTTGCATAGATGGATGGTGTGGAATTCTAATGACCATCTCTGGTTTTCGATGTGTAACATAAATAACGTAACTAGTGATCAATTTTGTTGTACATAAGGTAATCACTACGTAGGATTCCAACTTGTATTTAACTACTTTCATAACACTATCAGTGCAAAAAAAGTTAAAGCCATTAATGATAAATGTTATTTTCTAAAACTTCTTCGATGTTTGAACTGTTTACGTATTTATCGGTGATGGCCATTAACAGAACCTTTAGGATTTGTAGAACTGTGAACGAATGATAACTAAGTTAACATCTACTAGAGATGTTAACATAAAAAACATCAGCCAATCTAGACCCATCTCTCTCAATAGGGCCATTAACATAAAATTAAATATTTGTAGAGATGTGAGCGTTTGATAACAAAGTTATCATCACTAAAAATGTTAAAGATTTTCAGCTACAAACGTTATCGCCGTGTCACTTTTGTAACCACTTGAAGAAATTTAAATATTGGTAAAAAGTGTACCCAAATGATAACGAAGTTAACATCCACTAAAAATGTTATCACCGTGTCTAATTTGGTACAACTATATCTGAAAAAAACATCACCTAAACTTGTTATTGCAATGTTGGCCAATAATGGCCTTCATCCGTGTGTCACATTGGTAACGATCATCTATGTGAGTAGACACTATCCTCAGGGGCTTGCTTTTTCTCGGTACAGGTGGCATCACTCCCGTACTTCGACTATGGTTTTCGCTCCACTACTACTTCATTTGTCTCTATTTTTGACTATTTGTAACTCTCTGGGTGAATATTTATTAATCATCGTGCATTAAGTAACTAAGCTAGTGAAACCATTGTTAGAGCATCATTATCGCGGTATCTTAAGGAGGTTCTTAAGAGTTTTTAACCAAAAAAATAAATGAAAATTAAAACAATATCTAAGAACCGTTTCTTAATTTAGATCCGTAAGAAACGGTTCTTACGGGGCACGTGTCAAAAGGTCCCTCATCTTCCTCCTTCATCTTCTCCTACGGATTTCAGGCTAAAAAGATGATTCTCTCCTCTCTTCTATCTGTGATTTTCTTCTCTCTTCTCTCTTCTCTCTTCTCTCATCTCTTCTTCTAATTTTTCAGATCGGTACGTCAATGCCAAATCCCCAATCTGGATCGTCGACTATGTCATCGTCTTCACCACCGTCGATTGCCAGCCCTCTTGTCCCGCCGGCGGCATGGTCATTTTTGTCTCCGGTGATCCAAGACCTTGGAGTTTCGTTTGTCAGCCTCATCCTGATCTAAGACCTTGGAGTTTCGTTTCCTACAGAAAAAGTCGTGAATTTACGAACCGTCGTAGTTTCCAATTTCTCCGTCGATTTTCTCTCTGCACTCAATCCAATCGCCGGATTTTTGAATTCGCCTGATTCCTGCTTCTCCCAGCTTCACGCTCCATATCTGTTTCATGTACTTTCTGGATTTCGATTCTAGAGTGTTGGATTAATGGTTGAGGAGGATAATTGGTGTATCAATGGATTGTGAAGGAACTATGGTTTCTGTGAAGATGAGATTGTTGGAGATTGCTACTCATCTTATTCGTCTTCGAGAAAACTGAGAATTTTGATTGTTTTTTTTTTCTTGATAAGTAACTTGTTTGGGGTATTAGACATGGATGGAGAGGCTACTTCTTGGATCAGGAGGGTGATAATGATATAAGAATTTTATGTCCAGCTCTAGTTGGGTTTAGTGAGATGTATGTTGTTGTTTGCCGTTATGATTTGCTCTGCAATTAACACATTTTCTGTTACTTCCATGGTTGCATATGTTGTGTGTTTTCATTGATTGTAGATACTTTGGCAGTGGCTGCAATGAGTGAGGATCCAATTCGTGAAATTTAACTTTTGTTCATTGATTGTGGATACATGTTGGGGCATTGCCAACAGTGCATTTCCTCTACTTTGGTAGTGTAGATTATGGTTGTTAGTGTTAATAAATGGTAATAAATGCATGAAATTCTCAATCTCAGGTACATGGCATCCTCTTTGCTGAGAGTTGCGAGTGAGCACAGTTCTGTTGTGGCAGTTATCGGCAGAGGGCATATTAATGGAATCAAGAAGAATTGGAAGCAGCCTATAACGGTTTGTAGATGTGAAACTTGTCGTTAACAGTCTCTGAATTAAGGAGCTTATTTTGTCTCTAGATTGTGGTTGTTTGTTTACTCCAATTCATGGAGTTTGCAGATGAAAGATCTAATGGAGATACCGAGCGACGAGTCAGTATTTACCGTGAAGAGGATAGTATCATCAGTGGCAATTGCAGTTGCAGAGACAGTTATAGTTTCGGTTCCATAATCTCCTTCTTATTATTCAATACCCAAACCCCCCGGATTAACGTCAGTGTCCGGGGGTTTGAAATAGTCGGGTTTCTCGGCGAAACCTTGTCCGATAACAAAAAAGATAACCCAATTAACTTAACGGTTAATATGAATGTAGTTGTTAACTAGGACCATTTAGTTAGATGTTAACGTTTATCATTAACGTGCAAGTTAAATTAAATGTTAATTTACCGTTGGTGTTTCTCATGCGCCAATTTCATCCCTTTCCTGAAACGAAAAAATAATGGTAGCATTAACTTAAGAGAGTAATTTGGATTTCACAATTCCATGGATTTTACTTGAGTGTTAATCTTACCATTGGTGGTTCTCCGTCACCCGCTTCTACATCATGCGAGGTGAAGTTTAAAGTTTAAGTCGACCTTTAAGTGGGCATAAGTTAACCTTTAACTTCAGTGAAAACTTTAGCTTACTATAACTTTGTTGCATGCGCCGAGATCAACGTGGACTCCCTCTTCAGATCATGACCGTTAAAAATTTAGATATTGTTAATATTTGTTAACTACAATTGTTAATTTAATTGTATTCTAAAATTAATTGTTAAATGTTAGCATTTAATAGTACTATTACCTCATGTATCTGATTCAAATAATTTCCCAAACGAGTTCCTCAGCGTCGAGGGGTTCTTTTATGTCGGAAATAATAGACATCTTTTGGTAGAAATTCACGCGCTCACCTAGAGGCTTTTGGTTGACAGCATGAATCCTTAGTAGAAGACCTAGACATGTAACAAAAAAGATAACCCAATTAACGTAACGGTTAATATGAATGTAGTTGTTAAGTAGGACCATTGAGTTAGATGTTAACGTTTATTATTAACGTGCAAGTTAAATTAAATGTTAATTTACCGTTGGTATTTCTCATGAGCCAATTTCATCCATTTCCTTAAACGAAAAAATAATGGTAGCATTAACTTAAAAGTGTAATTTGGATTTCACAATTCCATGGATTTTACTTGAGTGTTAATCTTACCATTGGTTGTTCTCCATCACCCGCTTCTACATCATGCGGGGTAGTTTAAAGTTTAAGTCGACCTTTAAGTGGGCATAAGTTAACCTTTAACTTCAGTGAAAACTTTAGCTTACTGTAACTTTGTCGCATGCGCCGAGATCAACGTGGATTTCCTCTTTAGATCCTGACAGTTAAAATTTAGATATTGTTAATATTTATTAACTACAATTGTTAATTTAATTGTATTCTAAAACTAATTGTTAAATGTTAGTATTTAATAGTACTATTACCTCATGTATCTGATTCAAAGAATTTCCCAAACGAGTTCCTCAGCATCGAAGGGTTCTTTAGTGTCGGAAATAATAGACATCTTTTGGTATACATTCACGCGCTCACCTAGAGGCTCTTGGTTGACAGCATGAATCCTTATATACCTTTAAAATATAATAAGATCTAGAACAAAATAGAGATGAAAACCAGATTTGCATCGAAAGAACTATTAGAAATTGTGTGTATCGCCGTAAATACCTTCAAAATTGGTTCTCCGGTGAGTGGCGTAGAATACATGATTTGAGGATAGGATATTGGCGACTTCGGATTACGGTGCTTTGGCACCATATTCAGCACCGAGTTTTTTTTTCCGTCAGGTAGTTGATCGATTGCTTCATAATTTTTCTGGGTTTGGAGATATAGTCTTTACTCTTCTTCAAACTTTTGGATTGGTTTCTATTTATATTGGTAAGTAAGAAGTGTTTCTGTCAAAATAGTTAGCCGAATTGCTCTTCTTTCATTGATCGCCCATATACACAAATATATAGTACATGATATTTAGGTTAATCACAACACTAAATGAATGGGCTTGGGCTAGTAACATCTAGCCCAATACTCTCCCTCAAGTTGGAGCATGTAAATCGCAAATTCCCAACTTGCACAACAGGAAACGAAATTGGACACTCCCTAAGGCTTTAGTGAAAATATATGCAATCTGATCCGTCGTTCGAACAAAATATGGTTTGAGAAGACCATCATGAATGGAATCGCGAACGTGGTGACAATCAAGCTCAACATGTTTGGTGCACTCGTAAAAATCCGGGTTATTAGCAATGTGCATAGCCGATTTGTTATCACAATGAAGAGGAATAGGCCCGTTCTGCGTGACACCAAAGAACTGAAGAAGAGTAGTGAGCAACTTAACCTCTTTAGTATTCCAAGACATAGAGCAATATTCTGCCTCGGTTGAAGAGAGTGCAACAGTGTCTTGCTTCGTCGTTTTCCAAGAAATAGGAGAACCACCAAGAAAAAATACATAGCCTGCTAATGAACGACGAGTACGAGGACACGCGGCCCAATCCGCGTCACAAAAACCAGAAAACTTCAAATCACCACCAACTGGATAGAAAAGACCTTGACCTGGCGTACCTTTCAAATATCGGAGAACCTTAATCGCTGCGTCCTAATGAGCAGTGGTTGGAGCATGCATGAACTGTGAGAGAATGTGCACAGAATAACATAGCTCAGGTCGCGTAAGTGTGAGATATATCAGACGACCAATGATACGACGGTATTGAGCGGGATCAGAATAAGTAGGATGTGTAGAACTACCAAGCTGATGATTCTGATCCATAGGTATGGCCGATGGGCGACAAGCAAGTAGACCAGCTTCAGAGATGATGTCGAGACAGTACTTGCGCTGACATATAAACAACCCCTCAGCATTTCGTGCGATCTCGAGTCCAAGAAAATAACGAAGAGAGCCCAAATCCTTCATATGAAACCGACTATGAAGATAGTTCTTAAAAAAAGAAATAGAGTCGGAGTCATTACCACCAATGACAAGGTCATCCACATAGACGAGAACGTACATCTCAATTTGTCCTTTCACCAACGAGAAAAGAGAATAGTCTGATCCCGATTGTCGGAAACCATAATCGAGAAGAGCTTTTTGTAATGTAGCAAACCAACATCGAGGTGGTTGTCGTAAACCGTAAAGAGATTTCTTTAGCTTGCATACTGTGTGAGGAGACGAAGTAAGAAAACCTTGTGGTGGTCGCATATAAAACTTCCTCATCCAAAGTACCGTGAAGAAAAGCATTGTGAACATCCATTTGATGGAGTTCCCAATTACGAGCGGCAGCCACGTTAAGAAAGCTACGAACAGTTGTCATTTTGATAACGGGGGCAAAAGTCTCATCATAGTCAATGCCTTCTTCTTGGCGATTTCAATCGTACCGTCGGAATTAAACTTAACCTTGAATACCCACTTACTACCAATTGCCTTCTTTCCCGGAGGTAAGTCAACAAGATCCCAAGTATCATTATCTTCAAGAGCCTTAATTTCGTTTCCCATTGCATCACGCCATACATCAAGGTTCATGGCCTCCTTAAATGATCGCGGCTCCGTAAATGCAGTGACATTGGCGAGAAACAGCTTGAAAGAATCTGAGAAACCATCACAACTCATGTAATTATCAATGGGATAAGGGATACCTGATGAACCGGGAGAGAATACAGGAAGTGATTTTGCGATGAGTGTGATGGGCCAATGGATGAGTATGTGAGATGAGGTTCAAGCAGCACAGATTTCTTCTTTTCACGCAGACCACGACCCAAATTTTCAGTAGCTTTAGGAGAAGAAACCGCAGTTCCAGAACTGAAATGTAATTCCTCTGAAACGAGAGACGGAGATGATGGAGAAATATTTGTGTCCATATCTGGCAAAACAGTGTCGGTCGTAGAAGCCACAGGCAGCACCTCATTCGTGGAATCCACACCAAGAGAATCAGAGGAACTCCCCCTTAATGGTGAATCACGGGAAATAGCAACAACAGGAGAAGAATCATCTTCTACAATCGCCAAGGATGGCGTAACCAAAGGTAGTTCGGGCTGCGGTGATGAGGCAAAAGGAAAGATGCTTTCATTGAAAACAACACCACGAGAGACAAAATACTCTTGTAGCTCAAGATCAAAGACCCGCCAACCTTTTTGATTATAAGGATAGCCGAGAAAAACACAGCGTGTCGCACGTTCATCAAATTTCCCACGAATCTTCGTGCCTTTATGGGCGTAGCACAAGCACCCAAAAATACGGATATGATCAAATGAGGGTGGTGTGGCATACAAGACTTCATATGGCGTCTTACCATTGAGAATAGATGATGGCGTACGATTAATAAGGTAACATGCAGTGAGTACGCAATCACCCCAAAACTCAAGAGGAAGCGTTGCTTGAAAACGCAGCGAACGAGCCACATTGAGGATATGACGATGTTTCCGTTCTGCGCGACCGTTTTGCTGCGGTGTTCCAACACATGAAGTCTGATGGATGATACCGTGAGATGCAAAATATGTTTTGAGACACATGAATTTCGATCCATTGTCACTACGAACCATACGAACCGTGGTTTGAAATTGGCGTTCAACCATGGCGCAAAAAATTTGAAGAATAGAAGATACTTCACTCTTTGTACGAAGTAAGGAAACCCAAACTGCCCGTGAGCAGTCGTCGACAATGGTAAGAAAATAAGAGGAACCGCAATTTGTAGAGACAATATACGGACCCCAAACATCACAGTGAATGAGAGAAAAAATTGCTTCTGCTTTATTATCACTTTCTGAAAAAGACAAACGAGGATGTTTCGCCCGAACACAAATGTCACAGGGACAAGTAGAAACATCACTAGAAACATCAAAACTAATCAAAGAAGACAACTTAGATATCGAAGACATCGCAAGATGACCCAACCGTTGATGCCAAAGTTCACGTCCACAAATCTGCTTAGCTGCATTAGCTTGAATCTCAACAGTTTCACAGAAATAGTAGACCCCATCACACTCATTACCGGCTCCAATCAGCATCCTCGTAAACCGGTCCTGCAGGTAACACAACTTATCAGAAAAATTGCAATGCACGATTTTTCTTTCAACAAACAAACCACATAGAGAAGTTTGTTGGTCAAGTAAGGGACAAATAAAACCGAAGGCAAAACGACAGAGCCTCCAAGGCACAATTTGCCACGACGAGTTGCCATAGTAGTGGTACCATTCGGAAGACCAATAGGGTATGGAATAATGTCATAAAGATCAAACAATAAATCAAGCTTTCCCGTCATATGATGAGAAGCTACCGTGTCCATTACTATACCCGAGAGACGGTCAGAGGATGGTGGTTTGTCCTTTGTCAACAAATTGAGCAATTGACCCCACTGAGCATCGTTGAGAGGAAGCCCTTGACGATCAGTGTCAGTGATGGTGTTTTGCTGTCCAGCATTGTTGGAGTACTCCCGAATTTGTATGTTGTTTGCACGGCCATATCCTGAGTTGTTGGGATGACCACGATTAGCACTCGAACCACCATGACCTCGGCCGCCTCCTCCAAATTGTGAGGAAACACCACGACCACGGCCTGTAGTACCAAAGTCGGGAAAACCATGAAGTTGATAACAACGATTCACTTCATGACCTGTTTTTCCACAATGAGAGCATTGAAAAACAGAACGCCCTCGACCAGATCCCACTTGTCCAGAGAAACCAACACCTTCTGGACGAGCATCAGCAACGCGAGTCACGTTCTGATGACGTTCTTCCTGCACCACCATGGCGAACACGCTATCAAGTGTCGGAGATGGTTGCATACACAATATGTTGGAACGTGTTGTTCCAAAACGGGTATTGTCCAAACCCATAAGAAACTGAGATTTATGGGAACGCTCACGTTTTGCCAAAATTTCTTTCTGCTTCTCACAAGTGACAGATCCACAACAACAATCAGAAATCGAATCGTAATCTTCCAAGTCATCCCACATCAATTTCAATTTTCCAAAGTAATCCTGAACAGACTGACCATCTTGTTTACAAGCAGCAACCTCAGCTTGCAATTCATAAATGCGGACCTCGTTTCCAACCGAGAAACGACCGCGAAGACCTTCCCATAACTCTTATGTTGTATCCGTGCAAGAGATAGAAGTCCGAAACTTTGGTTCGATCGTATTGAGTATCCAAGCGACCAACATATAGTTGACAATTCCCCAAAGCTTGGTCTTGTCTGCATCGGAGGTTCGTGGTTTGGTCACCGTGCCGTTGATGAATCCAAGTTTGTTCTTGGCTTTGAGAGAATTTCGCATCAATTTAGCCCATCTCTCATAATTTGAACCAATAAGAACAACAGAGCAGATAATGTTGCCCGGATCAGCATAAGAATTCAAGTAGTAATCATTCAAAACACTAGACTCTGTAGTCCCTGTAACAGTGGAGCGATTAACGCTTTCTTCATCACCAGCCATCGTGAAAATGGAGACGAGAAGAAAACAAAAAAAAACAGAGAAAAAGACGAAAACGAAGAACCAAGAAGAAGAGAGAAAAATAGAGAACAAAAAAAAGGAATCGAAACATGTTTTTAGGTTATTGTCTCTGATACCATGTCAGAATAGCTATCCGAATTGTTCTTCTTTCATTGATCGCCCATATACACAAATATATAGTACATGATATTTAGGTTAATCACAACACTAAATTAATGGGCTTGGGCTAGTAACATCTAGCCCAATATTTTCTGCGCTTTTTCCAGAAGATAGAGTGTTTTATGTCCTTTATCAACCGTTTAAACCCTAAAGCGACATAACTTTTCGGTCCCCTTCGTGTGTTAAGTATTTAATCTATTTTTTTTTAATAAAAAATCATTCAAATCTAACAGACGATTATATAAATATGAAGACTCGCCCACCTTTTTATGCAACCTCTCACTATATTATTTTTAACATAGCAAACTAAGTAGTAGGGATTGTATCCATAATTCTATAGTTGTCATTTAATAGTGTCCATGTTGAGAAACTAATTTTGATATTCGGAATTTTTTACATAGATTAAAAAACAATAAATATTTACCTTAACTAATCATTTGTTATTTTATTTCTTTTAATTAATTTAAAGTCAGGTTTGATTTCATTACTTTTATTAACACCATTTCCCATTTCCAATGGTTGTATTAACACCACATACTAAAATTTCACCAGAAATTTGGCATTTCACCTCCTCTCTCTAAAGTTTGCAATTAATTAGTTTTGTAAAATGAAATGCATTAATTAATTAATTTAACTTGTAAATAAAAATGCATTAATTAGAATACAAGAAATCAAGCTTTCAAAAATAAGAATAAAAATCTAGAAAATCAAACTTTCATAAACGCAGATTAAATTAGAAAATCAAATTTTCATAAAATCTAGAAAATCAAACTTTCGTAAAAACTAGTGATAATACTCTTTGTTAAATTTGCATAAATTTTTGCTGAATTTGTAGAATTTTTTAAAATTTTCATAGAATTTTGTGTATTAAAAAAAACTATCAATTCCAACATTTGTATTATACTCTATCTGTTTCAAAAATAATGTCATTCTGACAATTTTCACACAAATTAAGAAAACTAATAAAAATTTTATTTTACCCTTTATTAATACACTAAAAACATTTCTCTTTATAATTAATACATTAAAACACTATGGTTAAAACTGTATTTTTAATATAATTTTTTTATTGAAAATACAAAGTGACTCTCTTTATGTAACAAAAAAAATGCTAGAATGACATTCTTTTTGAAACGGAGGGAGTATTATCATGTATTAATTTTATATTAATTTTGTTTTGTTCACCATTAATATTATATTCTTTTAAAATAAAAACAATTAAATGAAGACTGCCATCGGTGACAAGGTCCACGGTGGTGAATGGTGATGACAGCACAACCGCCTGTGTTGAAAAAATCTTCATTGAAACAGCAAACGTACAGATAACTCAAGCTCCACTCGACGTTCTGTTACGCATGCACTCGACCTGGTCACAAATGAAATGATGAGTGAGTTCATTTGATCATTTGATCGTTAGTTTCGGGTGTGAATTAGTTGAGATCTAGAGAGGAATGAGGAATAATAATAATTTTATTCAAAAAAAACAAATTATTAATTTTGTTTTTTCTGATAAAATAAATCAAATTTGGTAAATAAAAGAGGGCAAATTCGGGTTTTTAAAATATAAATGTTGTAAAAAACACGAAATTTAATAGTTTAGATATTAAAAAAAAAGAGTGAGTGATAGTTTGAGTATTAAAATGGATGCCAACGTTAGTTTGTGTATTTTTTTGGTGTCAAAATAGTTCGTGTATTAAACGTATAGATTATGTAGAGTTGGTGTATTTTTAAGGGGAAAAAGAAATGTAACAGAAGAGAGAGAGAGAGAATAAATTTCTTCTATTGCTTTCCTTGTTTACTTTTATCTGACGTTATGAATTGTTTATGTACGTAAAGAAGAAGAAAACCAACCAGTTCTGTTGCCTGCGGTTTCTGTTCTGACTCAAGCTTGGACAAGGTATGGTCTCTACACTGCCTAGTCTGCCTCATGGACCAAGTAATTAAATAATGAACTCTGGCTTCTTAATGAAGAATCCAAACCAGATCCTAATAAATATACAGCTAGGGAGAGTGTCTATGTGGTTCATGAACCATCATCAGCAAGAAGCAAGAACCATCATTCGATGGACCAACATTCGATTGTGTCCATGGACCAAAGATTGATGTTTTCAGCCCAACACCAATGCGGCCCAGCTACAAGCCACCTTGGACTCACTTAGTTAGCCTATCAAGAGTCCAGAACCATAAAGATACAACCCGGACAAGACCCGAACCAACTAGAACCTCCATCACAATAGAATTTTTGTGGCCTAAAGCAAAAATAGAATTTTTTTTATCATACAAAATATAATTATCTTGAAAAAAAAAAATTAGAATCTAATTTTTGTTGTAAAACTAAAATATGTACTTGTTTCTTTAAATGTTTTTAAATCGAATATTTTAGAATTACACAACATATAACTTGATAAAGTTAAATTCATATTAATTTAAAAAAAAAATATGATTAAGTGTAAGTTATCTTTTTAGTTTCTAAAACTATTTGAACTACAATTTATATAAATATACTTATAATAGTTTTATTTTAAAACTATATAAAATAATAATAAATTTATAACTTTTTTGGACAACTAATGTTACACAAATATATCTATTATTTAACATCATGACTAAACAACTATATTTAAAATAATTCATTGTAGGCCGAATAACAAAACGGAAAGTCATTGTGGGCCAAAATATCAAATACACGAGATTTGTTTTTGAAAAAGTGCTAACAAAGTGATCAAACTTGAGACAACCAAAAGATCCAAACCCTATATAATCAGTTTCACCAACGAATAATTAAACATGTGGGCCTTAAATTTTATATATATATATTTGTGGCCTAAATCTTGTGCTTCATATGCTTCAAGAGATGGGACTGGTAAAAGGCACCCAACTTTCTATGAAAATCAAACATGCACTTAAAGTTTTGTACAAAGAAACTTTGTCTTCTCTCTTTAGTCTTGTCAAAACCAGTACCTCCTGTTAGTAGTGAGTTTAGCACTCTCCAGTTTAACCCGATTTAAACCGAGATTGACCCAATTGATCCCGGTGTACGACTGTTCAAACATGGAAGATAATAAAACCCATAATCATGATTACCGGCCTCCCGGGCCATCTGATATGCTTGGTTTTTACTGTTTTCTAACACATGTTTTGGTGTTTCTTTTGAATATTTTATCGAGTCAAAGTTTTTTTTAGAGTCTTTTAGTTCTTTATTTAGTTATCTCATGTAAAAATGCATTAAAGGAAGAAATTGGATTTACGTGGGCAAAAACACATGGAACAGTGTAGAAAATAGCAAAATCGATCGATGCAAGGAGTGCATCGATCGATGCAACACCATCAAAGAAGTCTAAATCGATCGATGCACTCCTTGCATCGATCGATGTGACATCACCAGAGAAGTTAAAAAGGTGAAGCTGGGAATGCAGAGTCATGCAGAATCGTCTGACGTTTTGCATTCTTTGAAGGTCTTACCACCAATGGATGGAGCTGATATTTTTACACAAGATGTATCTGTGAATTATCTTTCATTTGCAAGTGGTTTGAAGAAACTCCAACGGTACGATCAAGAGTTATACCCGATTTACTGAAGACAGGTCAATCTGCCTCGCAGAAGAAGCATGCGCAGAACATGGAGGCTTGCATCGATCGATGCAAATGTTCAGGAGCTTCAAAATCGACTGATGCATACCATGCATCGATCGATGAACTTCCCAGATGAAAAATGCAGTTTCTAAACTTCCCAGATGAAAAATGCATTGTTTTTATAGCATTTTGGTCTTTATTAGAGTATTAGATGTTTGCATTAAGTCCTAATGAGTTTTGCATTCATTTGGAGTGTTTCTAGGTGTTTTGGCGACATTTGGGATGATTGGAGAATTGGACCAAAGTACAGTGCAAGGTCCATCTAATACATCGAAACGATGCGGCAAAACGAAGGCACTCCGATTTGAATCAGCTTGGATGACCTTCATGAAAGCTGTAGAGAAGTGAGTTAGCTAGCCACTGGAATTGGAATCATGGGATTTGGACTTGTGGTTTGTAAGATATGGCCATTTTACGGAAGACATATCCGTCTTACCGAGACAGTTTATTCAACACCGATGTGTGACATCGGTATTGAAACCTCAGGGGAATACACCGATGTCACACATCGGTGTAACACCTCGGTATTGCCTCTCTGAAGTAACCAGGATCAAAAAAACCTTAGCACAGAGGTCCAACACCGATGTGTGACCTCGGTGTTGGACATCTCTCACCCGAACCAGCCGAGCTCGTCCAAAGTGTCTCAAAGATGTGGCTAGACGGGAACCTTAAAATCCGATTCAGCTTCAACTGCCTTCATATAAGTCGTAGAAGAGTGAATCAGATTTATACAGGAATTTTAATCTGGTTATTTGAACTTATGGATAGGGAGATAAGACGGATTTACTGAAGGTATGTCCGTCTGGCCGAGAGAAGATGACACCGTCCAAAGAACCTGCAAAAAGAAGGCTTTCCGATATGAATCAATTCAAATGGTCTTCACTAAAGTTGTAGCCAAGTATGGTAGCTGTCCACAGCAGGTGATTTGAGGACATTCGGACATGTGTTCCAGGAGATATCGTAGTTTTACAAAAGGTTCTACAACACCGCCATCCGCACAAACCCAGGTCCAATACCGATGTGCAATACCGAGTTGTGACCTCGGTATTGAGCTACTCAAGACCAGATTTGAGCCATTTTGAACCGGGTCGGTATCCGGTTTGTCCTGAGTCAACCCGGTTTGCCTCCTTTCACTATTTTAGCCCAAAACCCCTATTTTCTTGGTTAAACTTTATTTTCTCTAGAGTTGGGTTTTCTCCCAAACTCTTCTTATGATGATTGTGGATGGATCTTCATCATTCATGCCACTCTAGTGAAGGATTCTTCAACCTATCTTTATATTATGCTTATTTAATCCTTGTTCTTTATCTTTATGTCTCTTTTTCTCTTGTGTTATTCCTTGTTCTTCATGTTTAGGCTTTAGACCCCATTTTGTTGGATTTTGGATTTTGCTTGATTTTGATGGTTTGATGGTTGATTGTTGATGCTTAGGACTAGATAAACATTTTTTCTCATATTAGGAAAGATCTTAATGCTAGGATTGAATTGAAAACTCATTTCTAGAACTTAGACATTTCATGCACACAAAGTGTTCGATGAAATGTCTAGAAAACTTCTAAGCATGCTTTCATTCTAAGTGATCGGTGGATGCTGACTTTAGGATGAATTGTTGACTAAAATGGACTTGTGGTAAATTATGGATTATCTAAGTGATCGGTGGATACTGACTTTAGATGATTCGTACAATGATTAATGTCATGGAAGTGAACTAATCTACTTGAAAGTGTTCCATGTTATAAGAATAAATGTGCATTGAATGTTTATGCATCGTTAGTCAATTGTCTTGATGGTTAGATGATGATGATTTAGGTTGCATCTTGTTAGAGCCTTCACTTAGGTTGATCTTAAAGCTAGTTTTGGATTGAGAGATCAAAGCTAGAGCTTAAGCATTTCACGCCCGATAGGTGTTCGATGAAATGCTTGAACCAAACCTTTTGTGAGCTTTTCATGCCTAGCCAATGAGAGTTGATGTCTAGGGTGATTAGTGAACTAAGTGGCATTGGAGATTAAAACTTGTTAATCATCTTATCACAAACGAGAGTTTGATCTTGATTTGGTGATTAATAAAGTGATTAGTGCCACGAGGTGGATTAGTCAAAATTGTGAATTCCATGTTCTATGATAGTGTTTAATTCAATATTTATCATCATTGTTTGTTCATTAATCATCTTCTTGATAGTTAATTCAGTTTCCAACACTTCTATCTTTTGTTTTCTTTCTTGCATTTTACATTCTTTGTTTAAAACTATAAAAACCCAAAAGATTTGCTCTAGATTAGAAAGATTCATGTATTCTTGGTGCATTGATCTTAACCTTTTTGATTCGATCCTCAAATACTACAATGATATGAGTAGGTGTGAGTAATTGATATGAACTTAACATTAATACAAAAATTTATTTATCACTAGGTCACTCCTTTTCATCGTTGGGTTCTCTTCATGATGCTTATCCAACTCCACTTTTTGTTCTGGTGTGAGTACACTTTCATCAAATGGTGGCTCCACGTATGGCTCATCTTGAATGTATTCATTAAATGTGGCATCCTCTTCTTGTGGCCAATCATTGTACTCCATGGACATCAACTATAAGAAACAAAAAAGAATAAAATAAAAAGTTAGTAAAATCTTAGACTAAATTTCAACTTTCAGAATTGAAGGTAACGCTATTGGTCCCCGACAACGACGCCAAATTGATTTAGGTGTTTTACCACTTAGTCAATTAATTAACTAAAGTGCACACTACTGCAATCATAACAGTATGTCAATGTAGTACTTTAGGATCGAATCCACAAAGACCAAGGTTACACTACAATTCTCACAATTATGAAACTAAGCTAAGACAAGAATATGGTTGGTTTTGGAAAAGTTACGAAAGCAATTAAGACGATGTAAATTCAATAAACGAAAAGCGTTAGGTCAAGGGTTTATCCTCATGAATCAAGAGATCACGAATCAGACAAATATTCAGGGAACGACTAAACACAAGTTTCAAACTCAAATATAAAAATCTAACCAATCCACTTTCGTGGCATTGGTTACTAAACCTAGCAACCTAAAATCCTAACTTCCGTTGGCATAGAATTCTAGATCAGCATTAATGAGCAGGTTCAATATGTTCACGAAACGCCTTAACATCAACTTCCGCAGGCTAAGGACAATTTGCTCGCTTATGTTCTTCTAGAAACCTACGACACTTACGTGGTATAGATTAAGCCCTAGTTCAGAGATTAAGCGGTCAACTTAATCCTAAGCAATAAACACAACAATAAGCGAAAACCACAAAAGATAAATCCCTATTTGTATCTAATTCAATGATTCATGGATCCCGTTGAAACCCTAAACTAAACTATATAATCTACTCACACATATTTGCAGAGAATAAGCAAGGAGATAGAGAGAAACTCATAATAATAATTAAAGAGAGAAAAGGTTTTAGAAATCTTCTCTATATCGAGATACAAAGGCGAGATCTTCTCCCGGGAAGCTCTTGAATCGAAAAACTATGAAAAAACTTATAAAAATCGTGTATGATGATAAGGGGTGTGGCTCCCTGTTTTATGAGGCTAAAAAAGTATAAATAGCCCTAAAGTCATCTAGGGTTTCATTAAACCGAAAATAAAAGTTTTGGGTCGGGCTTGGGCCCAATTCGAACATGTCTTCAGTAAAAATGGCGTTTCTTCAAGAACACTCATCCAAATAACTGCAAACCAATTCCATATGAAAGATGACTCAAAATTCTAGCTTGAAACCAAATTTCATCTTAATCCATCGAGTGGAAGACATCAAACAAACATCAAACTTATGGTGCATCTGTACTGTCAAATTGAGAAATCTGCCTTTCTTAAGCTTTGAGTCCTTAGTTGATCTTTTAGACTTGGAAACATGTCTTGGACGTGGTAAACTCCTTTTTGGCTCCATTTTGCATCATTTTTGATGATTTAACCTATATAGACTTTAAAACTACAAATACGAGAAAACTACCTCACAAAGCACAAAACCGAATAAAAATGCTTAGATAAAAATACTAAAATCCTTATTAAAAACATTAAAATATAGAGTATATCAGTTCTCAACAAACGGGCGATCTACAATGTCATACTTGGAACAACATGGCTATAAGCGATGAAGGCCGTCGTCTCAACTTACCACCAGTGTGTCAAATTTCCGACACCATCAGGAGTCTTTACACTCAAAGGCGACCAAGCAATGTACCGATCATGTTACATCATCAAATGTAAACTAATAACATGCATGATCAGCTCACACAAAACTTCAACCGACCTACAGAATCAGAGGAACGATCCCGACCTATCGAGACATGAATCTATCATCCAAGTCAGCATAGATGACCGCAAGCCCGGAAGATGTGTCGGCATCGGAGCCGAACTAGACGAAGAAATCAAGGGCGACTTAATTTGTTTCCTCTGGAAGAACGTTTCGACTTTTGCATGGTCCATCGACGATATGCATGGTATCAATCCGAAAATCACATGTCATGAGCTCAATATTGACCCGACCTTCAAACCAAACAAGCATAAACAACGCAAGTTCGACCTAGAAAAAGCTCAAGATGTCAACGACGACGTCGAACTCCTACTCGGAGCAGGATCGATCACCGATGTCAAGTATCCAGACTGGTTGGCAAATCCAGTCGTTATGAAGAAGAAGCATGGAAAGTGGAGGGTTTGAATTGATTTCACCGACCTCAATAAAGCTTGCCCAAAAGATAGTTTCTTGCTCCCTCATATTGACAGACAGGTCGAAGCTACTGTTGGCAACGAACTCTTGTCTTTCATGGATGCCTTCTCCAGCTACAACCAAATACTCATGCATCCCGATGATCGTGATAATACATCCTTCATCATAGATCATGGTATTTACTGTTACAGATTTATGACGCTCGGCCTGAAGAATGCCGGTGCAACTTATCAAAGGCTCGTTAACTGTATGTTCACCAGTCATCTCGGTCGCACTATAATATTACATCGACAACATGCTGGTAAAATCCCTCATCGCCAAGGATCATGTCGGTCATCTCAACACATGCTTCGATATACTTAACCAGTACGGTATGAAGCTTAATCCTACCAAGTGCACGTTTTGGGCAACATTCGCAGAATTCCTAGGTTATGTTGTCACTCAAAGAGGAATCGAACCTAATCCTAAGAAAAGATTAGCAATCCTCGATGTCCCATCCCCAACAACAAAACGAGAAGTTCAGCGGCTAACAGGTCGAATCGCCGCACTGAACAGATTCATCCCCCGATCTACTGACAAGTGCCTACTGTTCTACCACTTACTCTGAGGTAACAACCACCTCGAATGGGACGACAAATTTGAAGAAGCATTCAAACAACTCAAGGAGTATCTATCGACCCCTCCGATCCTAGCAAAACCTGAGGCGTGAAACACTTTACCTCTACATTGCAATTTCTACTTCGGCTGTCAGCATAGTCTTAGTTCGTGAAGATCGAGGCCAACAAAAGCATATTTTCTACATCAGAAAGTCCCACACTAGAAAAGCTCGCGCTCGCCGTTGTTTTCTCGGCACAAAAACTCCGCCCTTACTTTTAGTCGCACTCAATCACCATCCTTACCGACCAACCTTTGCGAACGATCCTACATAGCCCAAGTCAGTCCGGACGACTCGCCAAGTGGGCAATCGAATGAGTGAATACGACATTGAATACAAGAATCGAACAAGCGCCAAGTCCCAAGTTCTGGCCGATTTCCTCATTGAGCTACCGCAAGAACTCGTTAACACCGATCTCCCAGTTGTTGAAAAATGGATCCTTCATGTAGACGACTCGTTATCTCATTGTAGATCAGGAGTATGAATACGCCTTCAATCACCTACTGGAGAAGTCCTGAAACAATAATTACGGCCAGAGTTCCAAGCATCAAACAATGAAGCTAAGTACGAGGCATTACTTGCCGGACTACGGCTGGCCAAGGCCATTGGAGCAACACATATATAAGCATACTGCGAGTCCCAACTCGTTGCTAGCCAATAAATTGGCGAGTATGATGCCAAGAACAACCTAATGGATGCATATTTGAAGCTAGTAAACGAGCTCGATGCCGAGTTCAAATCGTTCGACCTCACCAAGATACCTCGGGGAGAAAACGCTCTAGCTCATGCCTTAGAAGCTCTCGCATCAAGCTCGGACCCCCACATTAAGTGTACTATTCTAGTTGAAATCATTTCCAACCCAAGTATCGAAACATCGAAGGCAATCAATGTAATCACACACCGACGTAACTACAAGGTCGTACTTGAAGAAAACGAGGAAGGTGACAAAACCGAAGGACATCATGTTCCGATGGAAGTCTAAGCCGAGGAGGAAGAAGAGCCCAAAGACTGGACTCTCGAGATCAAACTCTATATCGAAGAAGGAAAAGTCCCAGCCGACAGATGGGCAACCAAACGACTCAAAGCATGGTCGACTCACTATGTCCTTATGTGTGGAGAACTATTCAAATGAAGTGCGGCAGGCGTGCTAATGAAGTGTGTGTCCGGCAAAGATATATACGAAGTAATGAAGGAAATCCACGAATGCGGCGGTGGTAATCATTCCGGAGGTCGCTCATTAGCACATAAAATCAAGAAGGCGAGCTATTACTGGCTAACAATGGTCGCATACTGCATCAAATATGCAACCAAGTGCGAGATGTGCCAACAACACGACCCAATGATCAACCTTCCAACCGAGCTGCTAATGACTTCAACCGCACCTTACCCATTCATGCGATGGGTGATGGACGTCATAAGCTCATTACACCGATCTCCACAAAAGCGATGCATCTTTGTCATGATCGACTATTTCACCAATGGATAGAGGTCGAATCATACTTAAAACTCAAAACTGAAGAAGTCAAAAACTTTGTTTGGAAGTTCATCGTTTTCCGAAATGGGTTACCTTATGAGATCGTCACCGATAATGGACCGCATTTCATATCAACACTATTTAGCGATTGGTGTGATAAATGGAACATACATTTGAGTTACTCAACACTGAGGTACCCTCAAGGCAATGGCCAAGTCGAAGCAACCAACAAAACCGTCATCGACTTAAGAAACGTTTGGACTCGGCGAAAGGAGTTTGGGCCGACAAACTCGACGGAGTACTCTGGTCACACCGGACCACACATCGATGTTCCATTGTGAAATAACCTTTCTCTTTGGCTTACGGGCTCGAAGCACTATCTCTAGCCGAGGTGGGCCTTCCGAGCATACGCCAAACAATGCTAACACAAAATGCCGATCTCTACAACGAGATGCTCCTTGATAACTCGACACACTCAAAGAGCAGCGCTGAAAAGCCTTACTCCGGATTCAAAACTATCAACACTTAAAAGCACACAATTACAACAAAAATGTCAAAGGCATACACTTCGAGGACGGTGACATCGTCTTGAGGAAAGTTTTCCAAAACATGAAGAGGAAAACGTGGGCAAACTCGGCCCTAACTTGGAATGAACTTACCAGATTATGAAGGTCGTCAAGCCCGACGTTTACCAGCTGATGGAGATGGACGGGACTTCAATTTCCCGATCTTGGAATTTGATGAACCTCAAGCGCTATTACTACTAGTTCAACATCACACCGATCTAAAAAAAAATGCTCACAACATCACAACTTCATCACGCTCATCGAGCTCGTTTTCATCACTGATGTAATATGAACTACGAATGGCTTGATCCATTTTTCAAGGGTACATAGGAAGCCCATATCGGGTTCAGTTATGACTTTAATAAAACAAAATTTCTAAGTATTTTTCAAAACCGAACTCACATAGTTCGTACTCTTAAAACCGAATTCACATACTTCGTACTCTTAAAACCGAACTCACATAATTTGTACTCTCAAAACCAAACTCACATAGTTCTTACTTTCAAATCAAACTCACATAGTTCGTATTATAAAAGTCTGAACCCACATTGTTCGCACTTAGTATAAAACCTTCACGGTTCACACATCGATATCCTAGACACATGATCTATATCATTCCTACAAAAATAAAAAGCCAAGATTCGTCTCGCATGCATCCACATGGTTCCGTGGTGAAATAATCCACGTCTTAAAACCCGGGGCCAATCCCGCATTGAGATTTCTAGATCATCTGAGTAAAATAAGTCGAGATCATTTCGCACACTCCGATTCGACCTAGGAAAATTAGAGTTTCGTAAGAAGGTTTCACCAAAACCGGAAACTCCCAAGACAATCTCTTAAAGATCACAAACCATAAGCCGAACTCTCATACGTTCGCAAATTTTAAGCCGAACTCTCATATTTTCGCAAATTTTAAGTCGAATTCTCATACGTTCGCAAATTCTAAGTCGAGCTCTCATACGCTCGCAAATAATAAGCCGAACTTCCATAGTTTGCTAATTGTCAAATCATTCAAAAATGATACAAAAAATATACTTAAGTACCAAGAGTCGAGCTAAACTCGCAGAACAATAAACCGAACTCAAGTTCTCATAATAGTCAAAATCGACTAAGTCAATTCAAAAATCTCAGAGCGATTAAGTCAACAAAAGGAGTTCCGATATATATTAAAAGCTCTCCCGAGCAACGATTACAAAATTCCCCCTTGGGCAACGGTTCAACAAAAGAAAGATCGGGCACCGATCTAAAGAAAAACATAAAATAAAGAAAAATAAAGGGGTCACAGATGACTCAAGGAGAATTCTGATCCCTGATCTCCTGGGAAAGACCCAGGACCATCCTCGAGTCCATCAATCCAAATTGATTCAGGTTAGGTGGAATCTCGGTCCCATCCATATCAAAATGGGGAGGACCTATAGGAACACCATCATCCGAAATTGGGGACACATTGAAATCATCATCCTCGAGCTCAGTAATATCAACGGCCTCCAGTTTGTCTTTAAATCTTTTCTCCTCTGATATACTCGGTTTTTACCGGTTTCTAACCCTTGTTTTTGTGTCTTTTATGGAGTCAAAGCTTGCTTTTATTGTCTTTAAGTCCTTTATTGAGTCATTTTAGGTAAAAAGGTTTTTAGGTTGATTTGGAGGAAAACAAGGCATTTTGGTTGAAAAAGGTGAAAATGAGCATATAGAGATGCAGAATCATGCAGAGACGTCAGAAGTATCGCAATCTTTGGAGGACTTCCCACCGATGGATTTGACACAAGATATAGCTGTGAATGAGCTTTCCTTTGCAAGTGGTTTGAAGAAAATCCAGCGGTACGATCAAGAGTTATACCCGATTTACTGAAGACAGGTCAATCTGCCTCGAAGAAGAAGCATGTGCGGAACAGGGAGGTTATAATCGATCGGTGCACATTTCCAGAAACTTCAAAATTGACCGATGCACACTTGCATCGATCGATGCACTTCCCAGACGCAAAAAAGGCAGTTTCTAAACTTCTTATTTTGACCCAGAATCATCATAACTTAACCTAATTCGACCCAGAACCTATATATATATATTTTTCAGCCTCTTTAGAGGCTAAGCTTTATTTTTCTTAGACACCTTTCATCCCTTTCAATTGTATGCTTGAGAGAAGATCTCTGAACCTCTTCTGACAAATTTGGAGAAGATTTATGAACCCTCTTATTATCTATTGAATTTCTTTATGATTTCTCTCATATCTCTTTGCTTATTCTCTGCAACTATGTGTGTGTAGATTCCATAGTTAGGTTTAGAGTTTCAATGGGATCAATGAATCATTGAATTAGACACAAATAAGGATTTATCTTTTGTGGTTTTCGCTTATTGTTGTGTTTATTGCTTATGCTTAAGTTGACCGCTTAGTCCTGAACTAGGGTTTATTCTATCACACGGAAGTGTCGTAGGTTGCTAGAAAGAACATAAGCGAGCGAATTTTCCTTAGCCTGCGGAAGTTGATGTTAAAGCGATTCGTGAACATATTGAACCTGCTCATTAATGCTGATATAGAATTCTATGCCAACGGAAGTTAGGATTTTAGATTGCTAGGTTTAGTAATCAATGCCACGGAAGTGGATTGGTTAGACATTTATGTTTGAGTTTGAAACTTGTGTTTAGTCGCTCCCTGAATAGTTGTCTGATTCGTGATCTCTGGATTCTCGAGAATAAACCCTTGACCTAACGCTTTTCTTTTATTGAATTCATACTATTTTTAGTTATTTTCATTACTTCGCAAATCAAACCTTATTATCGTATTAGCTTAATTTCATCTTGTGAGAATCGTAGTGTAACTTTGGTCTCTGTGGATTCGATCATAAAGTACTTCATTAACATACTGTTATGATTGCAGTAGTGTACACTTTAGTTAATTGACTACGTGGTAAAACACCTAAATCAATTTGGCGCCGTTGCCGGGGATCAATAGCGTTACCTTCAATTTTGAATTTGAAATTTATTCTAAGAATCACTAACATGTTATATCCTGTATTTCAGGGACATTCTAGGATGGATCACAACTCGGGAAACGATGGTAACTTCAACGGCCATCGACCACTCCTATCTCGTGAAACTCAGAGGCGATCGCCTATGGACCATGGACCCGTTGGCGATTACATCCCAATGCCACGTTCTTACATATATCAACCAACCCAAACTCACTCGCACCAAGGCCGAAATTGGAGCGATTTTGGCCATGCAAACTATCACCATCATTATCAGCCGCGTCCGCAACCACCATCTCGTGCCTACGCTCACGTCCCCAACGAGTCTTTGGAGACCATGATTCATACACTATTGAAAAATCAGCAAGAGTCCTCGTTTGAGCTTGTCGCAAGGTTGGACCATATCAAAAACGATCTTGGAGAGAAATTTCGATGATATTCATGCCCAGGTACAAAAACTCGAAGAAAGGGTGAAGCAGATATAAGAGATGCAGCTGCAGCAAACCCACGAAATTGAGAAGAACCAGATTTTCATCGATCATGTCAACAAATCCATGGAACTCATGGAAAACCATTTTGAAGAGAAACTCACAAACTTGAGGGAGAGTCTCTCGACTACAGCCACAAATCTCAGTACCACTGCAACCAGAGCACTCAAGGTTAAGAGAGAGATGTAAGAGATTGACAGGTAAGGAAAATAAACTAATTCGATCGTCCATATCCTCTGCGATGGGCAAAGGCAAGCAGGAGAAACGCTTTGAGAGATCCATTTCGACATGGATGGGAGGCATAGTGATATCATTGGTAAGACCATGGGACTCGGAGACATCTCTGCTGATATTTCTGAGGAACTTAAGACGCTCCAAAAGCGTTTATCCGATGTGGAAGACACCATTTATGTTCTAAAATCTATAAGCAAAGAGGAGATTTCTCCAATAGCGCCAAGGGATGCATATAACACCTCCGAATCAAGGGTGGATCATCAATGCATGATGGTAAGGCATATCGCAAGGATCAAAGGAAAAAGACTACGCGAGGGAACCCCAATTTCGTGGCGAACTCTGACCTCAGAACATGAAGATTGGGAAACTCGGCCGATAAGCGAAGAGATGCTAGATGATTTCCATTCCATTTTGAAGGAAATCTCATTCCACATGTCGTTCGATCAAGCTTAGAAGAAATACCCAGCAATGAGGGAACTCTTTTGGTACAACAGGGAAGATAAGCAAGCGATCGAAGATCTGTTCGAAGAAGCTAGGAAGAAGCTGTCTAAGCCGAGAACATTGCACAAGCTCGAAGAACCAGGATGTTTCGTCGTTCCATGCGAAATCTTCGGCTCCTACTTCAACAACGCTCTGTGTGATTCGAGAGCCGCTATAAACCTTATGTCAGAGGCGGATACAAGACGGTTGAAGATCGACAGCATGAAGCCCTCGAGGATGCGAATTGGGCTTGCAGATGGCTCAACCACCACCACGGTTGGCATGATCGAGAATTTTCCTTTGAAATTTGGAAATTGCATTGTCCCGGTCAATTTTCAAGTGGCAAAAACTCGTGGAATGAAGAATGAACCCCTACTTCTTGGAAGACCATTCTTAGCAAAATCAGGGGCCATTATGGATTGTCCAAATAGGAGAATGTGCCTCGCGAACGTCGACAAGGACACCTTCTACCTAGCAGCACCCCCCTCCCCCCCCCCCCCTGGTTTCACCTCGAAACGCATTCGTTACACGATCGAAGGGAAAAAAGGATGCAAGGTACATAACACCCTTGATGACTATCCAAGCACGGATGAAGACAAAGGGGCCTTGAGGAGGAGATCAAAACGAGCTAAGGGGAATGCGAACCCCTTCGGTCTGTCATCCGCCTAGAACACTCAAGAAGTCGAGCTAACGACTTAAAACAAGCGCTTGGTGGGAGGCAACCCACCGGTACGTATTTATTTATTTGTTTTAAGTTTTCAGAACATTAACTTAATAAAATTTGGCTTTTGCTTTCTTAGTCTCTTAAAAAAAAAACCGACAATCGATCGATGCAAGGCGTGCATCGATCGATGCCAAGGGGGCCGAGGATTCAAAATCGATCAATGCAGAAGGTGCATCGATCGATGGAAGGCGAGCAGACAAACCAAAATCGACCGATGCGACACTCTGCATCGATCAATGCCAGCCCAGGTAAGTAAACCGGTTCCAAAACCCGGTTTATTTCACCAAAATCGAACCAGTTCTTCCCTTTTCTTCTTCTTATTCCCCGATTTTCTCTCTTCTTCTCTCACTCCCATCGACCGATTCTCTTTTTTTTTTCTCAAGAACACAATCCTTCAATCTCTCATAACTTTCTTAATTCTCAACGGATTTGGACGATTTTGGTGTCTATCCCCATCGATTTTATGTTCTCTACAAAACTCCCAACCCAGATTTCTCGATTAGCAAAGGTATGAACTCTGAATCTCTCTTTCTCGGTCGCGATTTTCATGGGTAAAACACCAAAGGTTTGTTGCTTCAATTTATTGAATCCATGGTTAGATGCTTTAGGTTATTTACCCTGCTAGACTACTGGGCATGAATTTCGACCACATCTTGTTTTGTTAATGAGAATTTGTGAAAATTTCAAAACCTAGGGTTTTTGTTCTTAGGATAATTACGGGTTTTGCCTAATTCCTGTGAAAATTCGATATGTGTCGTAGATAGATTATGTTTATCATGCGCCGATTGTCACTTTACATAAGCGCACGCCCTCAATTCCCATGAATTCGCAAATTTTTAGATTATCTCGGTTCGTAATTTTCATATGCGTCGCGAGTCATGGAATTGATTTGTTGAGATTATCTGTTATGGCCAATCGATCACGATGTATGGATGTTTGCTATCGCAAAACAACATCTTGATTTATCTGTGTGCTAGTCATTGCATTTGGAACTCACTTTGCAAAAATTATGTTGTGCGTTTTCCAGAAAAATGTCAAGAATTACCCAGCATAACAGGGACAAGGGTAAGGGAAAAGAACATGAAGCTGAACATAAGACGCCTTGGCCTCGACCTGCTGAATTAGCTTTTCCAATACTGATGATGACCAAGCAGGAGTTACAAAAGGATATGGTCTACAAAAACCGAATGGTGTCCAGCAAATGGGGAAAATACGAGAGCATGTTCTACAACGGGCTGTTAACCGTAGAGATGTGCCCCATGCATTTTGCAAACTCCTACACATTGGTCAAGATGGGTATTCGGCAAGACATTGAGACCATGATTGAGCGTGTTGGATTGGGACGGTTGGCCACTCTAGACGAAGGTTTCGATGTTGATCTCACTCGCCAGTTCTTGGCGTCCGTTGACCTGCGATATTAAAACCCGAGAGAACCCATCGCTAGTGAAGGGACACTCATTTTTTCGCTCATGGCATCCTCCTTCAGATCTCGATCCCCACTCTCTGCACTCTCTACGGATTCGAGGCAAGCCACGAGGAGACTTCTTTTCCTGAATTTCCCAACGCCAAGAGCGTATGGGCAAAGATAGCCTGTGGGGAATACGATGGTGCTTACTCGAAACAGTCGAGCATTCGCAACCCTGCATTCAGGGTGTTTGCGAAGATGCTTAGCCACACGCTCTTTGCTAGGGACGAAGCTGGAGCTATGCGTACTAACGAGCTCATCATGCTTTACTACTAAATTGCACCCGATATAGGTCATCAACTCAGACATTCCTTCTCTAGATCTAACCATGTCAACCTTGGAGCCATCCTTGCTCAAGTTTGGGTAGGGAAGAAAACTCGAGGTCTTTACGGGAAGGGCAAGAAATAGTACGTCGGAAGCCTCCTTACACCTATCTTCGATCATCTCGGGATACGGCAAGATTGTGGTGGCTAACTACATGCCAGCATGCCCGAGAAGTACTTCCAGAACTTTCACATCCCCAAACCAACGCTCATCTACCAGTTTCAGAACTCAGACGGAGAGATCTCGCATTTCCAACTGCTAGATCAAGACTTGACCACACTGGATGACGAAGCGAACATCGATTGGATGCCGCTGGAGCACAAGTTAGTGCCCAGTACTTCCAGTTCTCAGCGCAGACGCAGAGGATCATCCGCTCGAGCTTCTCGCTCATCTCCTAGAGCATCTGCTTCTCACATACAGGAGTACTTTCCTGAATACGTGCCAGTGGACACAGCTGATCAGATCGAATACCTTCTTCCTCCAGATTGCAGCGAGTACCGTCTCACACCTTGCCCGTTCAAGACAGATGATGAAGAGAAGTGGAAATTTGACAGTGGGGGATTGTTGAAGAACAATGTCATGCTGATGAAGATTTGGGGAGCACTTGCTAAGATAGCGACTCCCAGAGTACCCTCCTGTTTCAGGGCACATGCAACTGCAGTAGATCGTGATGATGAGACAGCTGATGGCATTCACGACTTGGGGACCGAACCTGACGTTGCTGGACGCATGTCTGCTATTGGTGAATTCAGTGGTCCACATCCACCCGATGAGAGACTTCCTAGGAGGAGGCGCACGCTAGGACAGGACTCAAGCGGTAATTCGGAGGACCGCTGATTCACCAGTAACATTCTCTATTGTTCGTTTTATTTTCTTTCATTTTATATTTTTCTTGAGTCTGTTTTGCCTTCTTCTTGATTTATTTTCACACCGAGATGGTGTGAACTAAGTCTGGGGGAGGGTCTTTGTCGTTTACTAACGCTATTTTTTTTTTTTTTTCCTTTTGAGTCATTATGATGTTTTCCTTGAGTCATTTTGTTTTATTGAGTCAAAACTCGTTGGAGATTATGATCACGACCTTTAAATTTTTAACTAATTTTGCATCTAAGTGACCATTGTCGCAGGGCTAGTTTCTATCAGACTAATGAAAAATTTAAAGGCTAACCAGTCAAACATAGGCATCCATGTTTCCAGAATAATTCAAAAGCTTGAGCTAGTTTCTGAGCTCTTCCTTTTACCTCATCATCGCGATTGGCGTCTTCAGAGCTTGACTCCTCATTCGTATCTGACAAGATAACATGTGTAAAAATATGGTACTCATGTCCCTTATTTAAGATAAAAAGCAGAAATGATGAAATGATTTTCTTTCGGGTAAAGGGTTAGGAAAATTTCCATCGATCCCATTATTTTACCTCGAAAGAGATGATCACACTAGGTCGGAAGCGAGGTTAGGAAAATTTCCAGAGATACCACTATTCGCCTACACTTTAGAATAAAAGAGTGGAACTAAAATGAACCGGGGATTCGGTGGCAAAAATCATCAATACTCGCGTTCCATCCGCCACGATATCGAAATGGAAATAGCCTAGAAGGTTCTTGGCACCATGATCTTTGATGAAACCCAGCGATGATGGCTTTTGATTACTCCACGAAATAATGAGTTGAATCTGGTAGGCTGCGATGCTTGCAGAGAAGTACGTGGTGGTTCGATCTAGAGATTGGGGTTACATGGGCAAAAATGCATGGAACGGTACAAAAAGAGCAGAGTCGATTGATGCAAGGAGTGCATCGATCGATGAAGCATGCCCCGAAGAGCCAAAATTGATCGATGCACAATTGGCATCGATCGATGCAACATCATCAGAAGAACCATAATCGATCGATGCAAGGAGTGCATCGATCGATGGAGCATGCCTAGAAGACCCAAAATAGATCGATGCACAATTGGCATCGATCGATGAAACACCCTCCGAAGAGCCATAATCGATCGATGCAAGGAGTGCATCGATCGATGGAGCATGCACAGAAGAACCAAAATCGATCGATGCAACATGTTCATCGATCGATGCAAGCCGGCTAGAAGGAAAAGGAAATTTCTGATTTTCCTGTTTTGCCCCAAAAACTGCCTATTCTGACCTAATTCGCTCAGACCGTATTTCCAATCACACTCCATCACCATCTTAACCGATCAGCCACTCCGAACATTTTACACAATCCATCCAATCCGGTCGACTCGCCAAATGGGCAATCGAGCTCAGCGAATACGAATCGGACAAGCCTCAAGTCGCAAGTTCTCGCCGACTTCCTTATCGAGCTATCGCAAGAGTTCATCGATACTGACGGAACAGTTACCGAACAATGGATCCTCCACGTGGATAGATCATCATCCCATCGAGGATCGGGAGTAGGCATACGACTTCAGTCCCCAACCGGAGAAATCTTGGAACAATCATTCCGTCTGGCATTCAACGCATCAAATAACGAAGCAGAGTACGAAGCACTACTCGCCGGACTCCGCTTAGCCAAGGCCATCGGCGCAACTCGCATACGGGCATAGTGTGATTCGCAGCTCGTCGCCAGCCAATTCAGCGGAGAATGGGATACAAAAAGCGATCGAATGGACGCGTACCTCAAACTCGAAAAGAAACTCGCCACCGAGTTCGAATACTTTGATCTCACCAAAATCCCAAGGGGGGAAAACGCTCCGGCCGATGCACTGGCCGCGTTAGCATAAAGTTCGGATCCTCATCTCAAAAGGACGATACCAGTTGAAAGTATACTCGAGCCGAGCATTGGAAAAATAGAAGAATGGAATATCACCAAGCGTAATTACGAAGATTACCCCGCAGCCGAGCCCATCCCACGAAGACAAAGGCAAACGCAGATAAGAGACGATGAACACAACACCGAGCTCGAACACAACAATGAAACCAAACATATCGTTGAGCCAACACAAAACCACTCTGAAGACGAAACCGAGGAACCATCAGAGGGGCTTCATACGCCAATAAACATCAAACCCCTAAGCGAGCTCACACCTACAGACTGGACACAGGAAATCAAAATGTATATCATCGACGGTGAAGTACCAGCCGACAGATGGACAGCCCGGCGACTCAAAATGCGAGCTGTCCGATACATACTAATCTGTGACGGACTATTCCGTTGGAGTGCCGTGGGCGTCCTTCTCAAATGCGTGTCCGGCGACGATATTCTCGGGGTCATGAAAATGATACACGAATGGGACGGCGGAAATCATGCCGGTGGACGTTCCTTGGCCCTAAATATAAAAAAGGCGAACTATTACTGGCCAAACATGCAAACAGATAGAGATAAATTTGTAGCCAAGTGCGAAAAATGTCAAAGGTACGGCTAGATGATACATCTCCCAACCAAGCTGCTAACTACGTCAACAGCTCCGTATCCGTTCATGCGCTGGGGAATGGACATAATCGGTCCTCTACGACGTTCCACCACACAGAAAAAAATTCATCCTCGTCATGACAGACTACTTTACAAAGTGGGTCGAAGCCGAATCATACCCCAAAATCCATGCCCTAGATGTCAAGAAGTTCTTCTGGAAAAATATCATATGCCGACACGGAGTCCCGTACGAAATCGTCACCGATAACGGACCGCAATTCATTTGAACATTGTTTGGCGATTTCTGTGCCAAGTGGAAAATCAGACTGAGTTTCTCCACACCGAGATACCCTAAAAGCAATGGTCAGCCCGAGTCAACAAACAAAACCATCATTGACGGACTCAAAAAACGTTTAGACGTAAGAAAAGGTCGATGGGCTGACGAACTTGATGGAGTCTTATGGTCTTATCGCACCACTCCAAGACAATCAATCGGACAATCCCCTTTCTACCTAGCTTACTGCGTCGAAGCTCTCTGCCATGCCGAACTAAACATTCCAACAATACGCAGGACGATGCTCGTGGAAAACCCCGGTCTAAACGATGAAATCATGCTCAATAACCTCGACGCACTCGAAGAGCAACGCGATCAAACTTTACTTCACATCCAAAATTACCAAAACTTGGCAGCACGCTACTACAACAAAAAATTTCGCGGACGCCACTTTGAAGATGGCGATCTCGTCTTACGAAAGGTCTTCGAAGGCACCGAAGAGAAGAACGCAGGAAAACTCGGCACTAACTGGGAAAGACCCTATCAGATCATGAGGATCGTCAAGCCCGGAGTGTATGAACTCATGAGATTAGACGGAACAATGATCCCACGATCATGGAATTCGATGAACCTCAAACGCTACTACTACTAGAAGCGCCCAAAAAAAAAAAAAAAAAACGATGTAATACAAACTACGAATGGCTTGATCCTTCTTTCGAGGGTACATAGGCAGCCCACATTGGGTTCAGCTGTTACTTTAATAAAATTTTAGTCAAGACAAAAAGCGGAACTTCAAACAGTTCGCCGAATTCTAAAAATTCGTATCATCGAAAGCCGAACCTTAAAACAGTTCGCCGAATTTCAAAAAATTCGTATCATCAAAAGCCGAACTTTAAACAGTTCGCCGAATTTCAAAAATTCGTATCATCATAAACCAAACTTCAAACAGTTCGTCGAACTTTACCATCACGGTTCCCACATCGACGTCCTGGCCAGGCGATCGATAAAATCAAATTAAGCCGAGCTAGTTCTCGCACGCATCCTTATGGTGCTATGGATAAAACACCTTCCATGTATAAAGCCGAGACCAGTCTCGCATCAAACTTATTCTCATACCATTTGATCTAAATAAGCCGAGCCCGTCTCGCACACTCGGATTCGATCTGAGAAAATCTTGGAATATCTTAAGACGAGCTGTTCACGTACTCTTATGCCGAGCTCCAAAGGTAAAGCCGAAAGCATTCCTCGCAAAAATCTAAGCCGATTTCTCAACAATCGCAAAAATCTAAGCCGGTTTCTCAACAATCGCGAAATCCTAAGCCGATTCCTCAACAATCGCAAAACATAAGTCGATATGTTAAAACAGAGCGCCGATTTCGAATAAATCGTAGAATCAAGTCCGTCCTCTTCACCCCGGCTAAGACCGAACTGTTTACGGCACCATTTTATGAACGGCAGACTTGAGAAGTTCGTATAGATTTACGACTTCAAACAAGCCGAAATTCGATAAATATTCCACAAAACGATTAAAGAAAGTTATACTCATAAAAATCAAAAGAATGTCAGATAAAAAACTAGTGGATACCGGATTTTAAAAACCCTCCGGTCCAAAGGGTCGAGTTATAAGCCTCATCGGCCAAAAAAACAAAAATTACAAGGCGAAAACGCCGCGAACAAATAACCGAGAACGACAAAGGCATATTAAATCAAACATTTTGATTCCGCATGGCGTCAGCTCGATCACCAGACATCGCGGCCCAGTTGAAACCAAACATGTCGATACCCGCCTAGACCTCAGTGCCTATTGGGAGAGAGATCTCCGGATGAATCGGCTCGATGAAAGGCGACACAACCAGATCTTCTTCGACAAGCTCGCAGAGATCGACCGCCTCGTATTCGGCCAACTTCGCGGCCTTGAGCATCTTAACTCTCTCAATATAAGACGGCGGGATAACAACACCGTGTTTCGCCTGGAGACTATCACAGAAGTTAAGAACCCCTTGGGCTTGATTAACAGCAAGGAACGGTTTATTTGCCCGGTCAAGAGCCACCAGGTGATCTTTGACCTCTTCATAATCTGCTGAGTGCGACCAGCTCGCAGACGAGATGTTTCGCGAAACAGGGTATGGGCAAGGGCATCTCTCTCCTTAGCAAGCTCGGACTTGGAGGCCTTCAGCGCGGCTATCTCCCTCGTCAATTCGGCAACTGCAAAGTCACCAGCCCTCGTCCTTTCTTGCTCTACGAGCAACGCCTTGCGGAGCTCCACGGCCTGAACGCCAGACTTAAGTGCCCTTTGACGAGCAGAGTCGAGCTCACGATCGTAGGCGCCAACGAGCTCGTTTGTTTGCGCCACCATCTAAAATAAAAAATAAAATAATAGAGATGATAATAAAACACCATCACAACAAGAAAAAAAGGGAGAGGGGTATTATCCGAATTCAGAAAAAACTAGTTTACCTCAGCGGTAGTCCGAGCCAGCTTTTTATAAGCACCAGACTGAAAGAGATCCTCAACCGCCGGAAGCACCCCCGAGCTAAAATTCAACTACCGATATAGATCGGCACACGCCTCAGCGTCATTCGTCACTGGCTCGTTCTTGTCATAACCAAAACTGACAGAATGGGCCGTGGTCCCAGAACTTCGCTGCCTCTTCGATGCAGCGGTGCGGTCCGATATGACCACCATGTCTTTTTCAATACTTCGAGGTTCCGAGTTCCCCGTACCGACCTCAGCAGCTTGCTTCGCTGGCCTCTTGCCCTTTTTCTTCCTTCTCCTCATCTTTGACACATCTGCTGAAGGAGTGCGCCTCTCGGCAGAAATCGAATCCTCGTGCGGAACCTGTTCTTCGATGGCTTCAACGTCGGTAGCAGTCTGCCCGTCCTGAATAACAGGAGGGACTTCGGTAGTCACTTCTTCACCGTCCATCTCGGCGGTCAGGTCTGGGATATCATCGAGCTTCATTTTCCGTCGGCGAGAAGGATTGGCTAAGTAAAAAGAAAACAAGAAAACTATGAAAACCAGACCATCACCAGAAAAGCAATCATCGGACTACGAAGGAGAATTTATCGACGTTTACCTTTAAGGGCTCGTTTGGCTTTCAAGTCAAGTTTTTCCTGATATGCCTCAGGCCACCGAGCTTTTCCAGCCGCACTTAACTGCTTCGCGTGAACAAAGGTAAATCCATGAGTGGTAATAAGGAAGCTCGGTACGTGACGATCTGAAAACAAAAAAGAAAAATATAACTTAGGCAAAACAAAGCAAAGAACAGAGATCGAGAAACCAATGTCTACCGATAGGAGTCCTCCACTGTGTTCGGTAACTCCCGTCCGGATGCTCAACAGAAGATTCGTTAATCTTCACATAGAAGTACCAGGAATTCCAATTGTTGACCTTGCTTGGCTTGTTCCCGGTAACAAGATCGTAATCCGGCTTTGCATTAGCCGATAAGAACCAAGGCATGGCCTTTGACAGGTTCACCCGAAACAGCCTCTCAAAAATCTTAACCGTGATGGGAATACTGCACTCCTCTCCAAGAGTCAGGAGACCCATAATGTTGATTATCGTAGCCGGCATGAGTTGGGAGATCGCGACATGCCGCCTCTTACAATACTTGTAAAGAAGCTCCGGGAGAAGAAACTGGAGACCGCAGCTCCTAAAGTACTCCTCATAAACGCATATGTAGCCTTCAGGTGCGTCCCAAGGACGATCGGCAGTCTTCGGAATCTTGAAAACCAGATTGTCTGGAGCATTACATCGCTCCAAGGTATCTTGGACCGTCTCTCTCTTAGAACGAGACGGCCCGATGTTCGACGGTCTTTCAACCATTCGTCGGGTTGTCATCAAGGGAACATCGTCTTCATCGCCTTGACGAACTGCATATGAAGCAGCGCGATCGTCCGGGCGAGCTGCATCGTCACCCTCCGCAAGCCGAGCCGCAAATTCTAGATCCGCCCGCACTTGATCGATCGTTTCGTCAACCCCTTCTTCGGGTTCATCCTCATCAATAAGATGAAGGACTTCGATAACAACTCGCGAGCTGCTCGGTCCGGCAACAGCACGTTGAGAGTTATGCCTGATCATCTCCTCCCGAACGTTGCTCAGACCATCCGAACTCGAATCGGAGCTATCAATGAACAAATCGAGAGCAAGGAGCCTCGATTGTGGAGTTCGGTCGTTAACAGAGGAAGAAGAATTTCTTGAACTCATCTCGATTTAAAGGGGAAATCAGCGAAGAACAGAAGGAAGAACTTGAAAATCTTCAAGCAAATCGGAGAAATCAAGGCGGAAGGGATGATCGGAGAATGGAAAAATAGATAAAATCTAGAGAGAAGGGAGAGCGCTAGAGAGTGAAAGTTAAATACATTTTTAAGAGCAAGGAAGAAGTGAAAAATCAGGGAAGGATCGAGCATTATTTATAAGGAGAAGAGTAATGATGACGACTCCTCGAAATCCACAACTGAAGAAGACAAATCGACACACGACTCCTCGAATTATGCGATTGAAGAAGACGAATTGACACCCCTTTCCCGAGAAAAATATACCGAACTCAAAAAATTCGAAATCAGATGTGAAGTTATGCGAACTCGAAAGTTCCGAACTCAAAAATTTCCCAAGAAAAATCTACCGAACTCGAAAAATTCGGAATCAGATGCGAAGTTATGCGAACACGAAAGTTCCGAACTCAAAAATTTCCCGAGAAAAAATGCGCGAACTCGAAAGTTCCGAACTCAAGAAATTCTCGAGAGAAAATGCACGAACTTGAAGGTTCCAAACTCGAAGAATTCTCCCGAGAAGTTTACCGAACTCAAATCGTCGGACGGACCGCACCAATCTCAATTCTAACCGAGCTAAAGAATACTCCTAGAAATCTCGCCGAACTCCGAAAGACTCCTTCGCCGAACTGGGGGGGACCAATTGTTAGAGGGGGATTTAGCACCCCCCGGTTTAACTCGGTTAGAACCGAGATCGCTATCGGTTTACGATGGTTCAGACAAGAGGAAGATGGGCTTTGGTTTGTCGGGCTGAACTCTAAAAGCCCAAAGACCAGTTCACTCATGTTTATTACCGAACTTAACGGCCCAACAAGTGCCCAGCCCGATACGACAAGATAGAAACCGACCTCCGAGATATGCGGAAGATTTTCTTATCTCGGAAGAGATTCGGAATATATTCTTTCCTAGTCGATCTTGGAAAAAGGAAATATTCTCTCAAACAACCGACTCAAAAACCTATAAATAAGGAGGAGGCAAGCTCGAAGAAGGGCATCGACAATCATCTGAGAGACAGAAGAATAGAGAAAGAGCTTCATCAAGCACCGATCTCAAGTTCTTTAGTCTCCTTAGTTCTTTTTCATAAAACTCCGTTGTAACGCCGGATTCAATCAATAAAACGAGTTTCCGATCAAAGTTCCCTGTTTTACTCCTTGTGTGATTTCCGAATCAACACTTACCTTCTCTGTTAAGAATATCAGGATCCAACAATTGCTTGTTTAAATACTCGGCCATGCTTACAGCTTCAAAAGCCAATGTACAACTTCAAAATCCACAACAGTCTTTCATTGTAAACTTCAGAATCACTGTTGAATTACGACCATGAAGTCTTTCATCACATTTTCTTAGTGTCTAACATCTACTCTTATTGATTCAAATTTAAACTATATGTTTGGAAACGTTTTACCAGGAACAAAGATATGAAAAGGAAAATAAACACAAACTCAAACACACGAGATAACCTATAAGGCAGCTCAGAATAACAAAGACCTCTAGCTTCGAGAAACACACAGTTACACTCCATCCAAGCCGGAAATATGCTGCTCAGGAAGATGAAATGATAAAACACGAACATCTAAAAATAAAAACCAAAAACATATCATATAAACCCAAAGAAAAATGCAAGAAAAAAATAGAAAAGAAAACCCAAAGCGAAAGAAACGCTAAACGAAAAAAAAAAGAAAAAAGAAACCACAAAAGAAACAAATAAGGGACAATGTCCAAACGAATCGAAAGCAGAACGAAGCAAACGCAAAACTCTCGAACCCGCTAACGTGGAACACAAGGAACTGACAACTCGAAAAGAACGACGCTTATACACCGAACTAAGAAAAAAAAAACGAAAATAAACCAAAAATAAATAAATAAATAAGGGACAGTGGCAAACAAACCATTTAAAAAACAAATAAACACCAAAGAGACAAAAGTAAAACGAAGTAAATCCGAAACTCTGAAACCCGCTAACGTGATACTGTGAAGATATGAACATAATGAGAAAGCTTGCAAGAACTAACCCAGGTTAATGATGTTGGGTTGAGTTAATCCATGGGGACCACAAGAAGAAGATTTTGCATTAATTGGTATTTTGTCTTCTTGTGATTTATAAAGCTAGGTGAGTGGAATTAGGTTTGAGGTGTCTCCTCATATATAACTAAGAGGTAGACGTGAGAGAGAGTTGATGGTGAGCAATGTAGCCACACAAAGTAGATAGAAGGATGAGAGAAACCTAAAAGTATAAGTTTTAGATGGGTTTTCTCGTGTGTTACAGCAAGTGACACAGGAAGTGACACAGGGTGAGTTCTTGAGTGTGAATCACTTGTAATATGTTTCCCTTCTAGTGGATTCCGTGCAACAGTCTCGGGGAGATGTAGCGACCCTTTTTAATGGGCGTGAACTCCTTAAATCGTTTGTGTGCTCCCTTCTCTTTCTCTCTATACTCTGTTTTGTGCAACTTTCTGTACTAGTCTCTGTAGTATGTCAACAACAGCTTCAAGTCTTGGTTTGTTGGGGTCTAAGCTCTGTAAAGGTGACGCCTTTGAGCCTCTGAATTCTCAACAGATACAGAAGAAATTGATACCTCAAAAGAACAAAAACGACGCATACACCGGTCCAATATCCCAAGAGTTAGACTCACCTATAAAGCAACAAACAAATTTCTTTGAGGAGAAAGAGCAAACATTCTAAAACAGCAATAATTAAGCAAGAGGCATTTGGTAATTTCAGAGAAAAGTAACATTAGGGCAGAAGAAAGCTGTTAGAAACAACGGAGTAAGTCTTCAAATTTTCCGCAAAACCCGTCAAGGATAGTTCGAGCATTTTTTTTTTTTTTTTTGCGAAACCTACCATGGAATCGCGAAACGAAGAAAGCAGAAACTTACCAATGGAGCTTGAAGGCGAAAACTCCTCGAACCATTTGGGGATTGTCGTTGAGAAGATGGATCCATCTTCAAAACCCGAAGTTCATAAGAGAGAGAAAGAAAAAAACACACAGATCGTGGATTCAAAAACTTGTATGCCGATCAACAAACAAATAATTTTAGAAAAATAATAATTTAAATAGATAGATATTGGGGTGGCTGAAAAAAAAATAGATGAAGAAAATTTCCGAAGAAATTAAAACAAATGTCACTGAGGCGAGTCCAAGTACCTCTCTTTCATTGTTTTCTTTCCCCAGACCATAAAGTTTGATTTCTTCTTGATGCGAAAGACTCTCCTTTCTTCTTGATAATTATAGCCACTACACATGCTAGGTTTTCGAGATTTTGTTTACTTAAGATAAGTACAAATATTAGATACGAAAATAAGATAAGTACAAATATGAGATACGAAAATCAGAAAATATACATTTTTACATTTTTAATATATACGACAAAGATTAGATACGAAGATTGACAAAATATATACTTTTATATTTTTAATATATACGGCACCGACTAATTACGAATACAATCAAACGTAGGTTAGTGTTTTCTAATTACTGGGCCAACAATCTCGATTTTTGCAAATACAGAATGTCAAATATTTGTTAATGTTTCATACTCAAAATATAACCCATAACGAAATACAGCAAATTTTTTTAAAAAAACATTAGATAAAATTTCAAAAAATTAAAACCCAAAAAAACTATTTTTTATGACAATTTTTAAGACCAAAATTTGAAAACGGTTTTTTAGTGACAACATCAAAAATAAAATTTTAAAAATGCAAACCCATATATGATTTGAAGCCCAATATTACGAAACACCATAAATTAAAAGTCCAAAAATCGATAATCGGTATGGAAAATTACGAAATCTAAAATAACTTAATTTGAACCGATAAAAAGGGTAATAACCGAGTTTTACGGTTTAGGGTGAATGAGAGAGCTCAATTCCGAAAATTTACTTCGCCTTTACTATATATGATTTTTGCAAATACAGAATGTCAAATATTTGTTCATGTTTCATACTCAAAATATAACCCATCATGAAATACAGCAAATTCAAAAAAAAAAAACATTAGATGAAATTTCAAAAATTTAAAATCCAAAAAAACAATTTTTTTTAATGACAATTTTTAAGACAAAATTTTGAAAACGGTTTTTTTAGTGACAACATCAAAAATAATATTTTAAAAATGCAAACCCATATATGATTTGAAGCCCAATATTACGAAACATCATAAATTAAAAGTTCAAAAATCTATAATCGGTATGGCAAATTACGAAATCTAAAATAACTTAATTTGAACCGATAAAATGGGTAATAACCCAGTTTTACGGTTTATGGTGAATGAGAGAGCTCCATTCCAAAAATTTACTTCGCTTTTACTATATATGATTTTTGCAAATACAGAATGTCAAATATTTGTTAATGTTTCATACTCAAAATATAACCCATCACGAAATACAGCAAATTCAAAAAAAAAACATTAGATGAAATTTCAAAAATTTAAAATAAAAAAAACTATTTTTTTTAATGACAATTTTTAAGACCAAAATTTGAAAACGGTTTATTTAGTGACAACATCAAAAATAAAACTTTAAAAATGCAAACCCATATATGATTTGAAGCCCAATATTACGAAACACCATAAATTAAAAGTCCAAAAATCGATAATCGGTATGGCAAATTACAAAATCTAAAATAACTTAATTTGAACTGATAAAAGGGGTAATAACAGAGTTTTACGGTTTAGGGTGAATGAGAGAGCTCCATTCCGAAAATTTACTTCGCTTTTTGATAGATGTTTTAATTTTTTCACATATATTAAGATAATAAATTAAAATATGATTATAAATGCATCATTTTTGTGGTTAACATTTTTTTATAACTCTAAATCAATAGTAATTCAAAAAACTCATTTTTTAAGCTTAGAAAACTTTAAAATTCTCTCTTTTTGAAACAATTTTTTTTTCTAAAACATCTATTAATTTGAAACAGAAAGTAGTAAATTTTATTGATATTGTAAAAGGGATATTACACAAAGCCCGACAAAGGTCGAAGCCTTTTCGAAGACAAAGCCGACGAGTTCAGTGAACCTCCATAGTTAAAAACCAGCGGAAAAAAAAAATTTCCTCGGAGCCACAAGCCAGCAGAACAAGGATATATCCCCGAAAACTACAAACTAACTAAAACAGATTGCTTAAATACAACGTAAAAAAATCAACAATCATAATAACTAAACATCTCTAGAAAGTGAAGCAAACACAAAATGAAGGATTAAATGCAAGGGAGCATCCAAATGCCGAAAATTATCGGGGAAGAGCCACTAACAAGAACTCATTATATATCTTCAAAGATATTTTGGAGCCACGAGTTAAAACCGCTTGAAAACAACCTATGAAGTTTTGATTATCTCATATAATATCTTGATTACTCAGGAGATGTTCCATGGATTACGGACAAACAAGCACTACAAGAAAACAGGTGGAAATCCGACGGAAATTCCGACGGCAATAATTCCGTCGGAAATTTCCGACGGATTTCCGACGGATTTCCGACTAACTTCTCATCCGTCGGACATCCGTCGGAATTCCGTCGGAAATATTAACCCGTCGGAAATCCGTCGGAAATTCCGACGGATTTCCGACGACAATAATCCGTCGGACACTTTCTGACGGATTTCCGACGACTTTTTGACGCTGCCGACATACTGCCGACGGATTTCCGACGACGTTCATCCGTCGTGGATTTCCGACGACGTTCATCCGTCGCGGATTTCCGACGGATTTCCGACGGATATCCGACGGATGTCCGACGGATATCCGACAGATGCCGACATGGCTGCCGACATGGTTGCCGACATCGATAATATCTGCTTTATATCCGTCGGAAATCCGTCGGAAATCCGTCGGAAAAGGACAAAATTTTCCTTATAAAAACGTTTCCACGCTTCATTTATAAGCACAACCAAAAAAAATCTCTGTTATCTAATTCCTTACGAAAATGTCTTCTTCAAATCCTTATAATTATTTTCGATCATGGATGGACAAGCCTCATCAAATTCCGGACACGGGCCTAGTTACGGAGGAATTCAAAAAAGGTCTACAGGAATTCATGGCATTTGCGGGTATGCAGAAGAAAGCAAAAAAAACCGGTAAAATCTATTGCCCTTGTACCAATTGTGGGAATCGTAGATTTATCGTGATAGATGAAGTATGGTCACACTTGTATTGTAATGGATATATGTCGGGTTACAAGATCTGGTATTATCATGGAGAAAATGATACAATGGTGGATAATTATGCTAGTACTAGTGAACATTATATTGGGGATAACACTAGCTTAGAAGAACCCGCAATGGAAGAACAAAGTACGGTAGGTCATGTTCAGATGGTGAACGATGCATATCGTGAAAATATACCATCGGTTGCTGAGTATGGAGATAGGGGAGAAGAACCTAATTTAGAAGCTCGGAGATTTTTTGATATGTTAGACGCTGCTAAACATCCGTTATATGATGGGTGTAGAGGTGAACATTCCCCTTTATCAACTGCAACAAGGATGATGGGTATAAAGACGGATTTCAATTTGAGTGAGGAGTGCGTGGATGCAATCGCTGATTTTGTGAAAGAAATTTTGCCAGAAGATAATCTTGCACCGGCATCATACTATGAGATACAGAAACTTGTTCAAGGTCTAGGATTGCCGTATCAAATGATAGATGTATGCATAGACAACTGTATGCTCTACTGGAGAGAGGACGCAGATCGTACGACATGTCGTTTTTGTCGCAAACCTCGGTATAAGGAAACAGGTGGAAGAGTGCCAGTGCCATATAAACGGATGTGGTATTTACCGTTAATAGAGAGATTGAAAAGGTTATATCAGTCAGAGCGCACAGCAGGAGCAATGAGATGGCATGCAGAGCATACAACAGATGGACAAATCGCCCATCCGTCAGATGCAGGAGCATGGAAACATTTTCAATCCATTTATCCCAGCTTTGCGTTTGAGGCAAGGAACGTATACCTTGGATTATGTACCGATGGTTTCAGCCCTTTTGGGAAGCACGGCAGAAAATATTCTTTGTGGCCAGTAATTGTAACACCTTACAATTTGCCGCCATCTTTGTGCATGCGAAGGGAGTTCTTGTTCCTTAGCATTCTCGTTCCTGGACCAGAGCATCCGAAGAGATCACTTGATGTGTTTTTGCAACCATTGATTTATGAGCTGCGAATGTTATGGGACCAAGGTATTGAAGCGTTTGATGTTTCTTGTCACCAAAATTTCATCATGCGGTCGGTACTTTTGTGGACTATTAGCGATTTTCCAGCATATGGCATGTTATCAGGATGGACAACGCACGGAAGGTTATCGTGCCCGTACTGTCAAGATAACACTGATGCGTTCCAATTGAAGCACGGACGGAAAACGTCTTGGTTTGATTGTCATAGGCGATACCTACCTAGCGATCATCCTTATCGTCGGAGCACCACATTGTTTAGGAAGAACCGGAAAGTATTTGACGGTCCTCCTCCTGAGTTAGATGGTGAGTATTTGTTGACTCAGTTCAGAGATTTTGGTGCAGAGAGGACCGTTGATTGTGGTGGTAACGGACATCATCCTGTTGATGGTTGTGGCAACGTTCATAATTGGCACAAGAGGAGCATTTTCTGGGATTTGCCTTATTGGAAGAACCATCTTTTGAGGCATAATCTGGATGTCATGCACATTGAGAAGAATTTTTTCGACAACATTATGAACACCGTTCTCAATGTCAAAGGGAAGACGAAGGACAATCTGAAGTCTAGATTGGACTTGCCAGACATTTGTTCTCGTAGAGCACTACATGTGACAGGGAACGGGAAGCCTCCGGTCCCGGCTTTTCGTTTCGATGAACCTTCAAAGGCCGAGTTTTTTTACTGGATTACCGAAAGTGTTAGATTCCCGGACGGATACGCATCTAACCTTCGGAACTGCGTTGATCATGGAGAAGGGAAGTTTACTGGGATGAAGAGTCATGATTGTCATGTGGTGATGCAGCGCCTCCTTCCATTTGCCTTTGCATGTCTTCTACCACGTAATGTCCACGAAGCAATTGCAGGTACAATCATGAAATTATTTATTTACTACTTTATACAATATATACTTCATTATTTAATTATTCATTTGTTATCCATATATTGCAGGGTCCTACTTTCCATCACAAGTCAAAACAAAGAGTCGTAGAGCAGCTCGACATGATGACGGAGGCGTCCTACCTTTCTATCCGGTCGATGTACCTCATATATTTTTACAGATTGGACGACTTAGTGGAAAAGGCAAGAAGAGGAGACTTTCACCACAAGAGCGAGAGCATTTGCATATGTATATTCTCACAAACTGCGACGGAGTTGATGAATATGAGAGGTATTATATATTGAACATAATTATTAATTACGTATTGGGTTTTTGATTATATATATATATATGTACTAACGTGATAATTGTTTCAATCTCACAGGATGTATATGGCTTATCAACGTTTTTCATTTCCTGACAAAACAGAGGACGAGCTAATCGAGCTCAAACAGGTCGAGTTCGGACGTTGGTTAAGAGATTATGTAAGTCTTTTAATTGCCTTGTTTTTAGCAATCATCATATGTAATGAAAGATTTAATTATTTGAAGTATTTTTATTTTAATTGTGCAGGTGACGACAGAGAAGGCTAACGGACAAACATTTCCCACGTGGTTAGAAGAAATTGTGAGATTTCCACTAGCAACCGTGCAGTCACATGTGATGTATAGCACACGGGGGTACGCTTTTAAGATTCTTCGGGATGATAGGAGTGCTACAACATCAGATTACGGTGTATCAACTCAGTCAGGTGATCTTGTATACTATGGTGTCGTACGTGAGATTTTCGATGTTCAGTACCCGGGAATGCTCGGTCTAAGATGTGTTGCATTTTTATGCGACTGGAACGACCCATTAGTAGGAAGCGGTGTGCGACACGACCAATTTGGTGTTACATCATTACATAGCAGAAGAAAACTCCAGAGATACGAGCCATTTGTACTTGCATCACAAGCAGACCAGGTTTGTATTTCTTTTACGTTAATTTTTAATTAAGTTTTGTTGCATTCCCGTGGTTAAATTTGTACATGGTGTAGGTATGCTACATTCCCTATCCGCGGGTGACAAACAAGCAAGACCCGTGGGTTACAGTCACATCGATAAACCCGAGAGGTAGAGTTCATGGGATGTCTGATCATGAACCCCTCCAACAAAGCTCCGTAGGTTTGGGTTCAATCGAGCATTCCCTTGAGGTCGACCTTGTCGTTGATTTCACCATACAGTCAGACGATCGAGTATTTGAGGATTCAGAAGAAGAATTTGACGAATTTGGGGAACCTTCCGATTCAGGAGAATTAGATTACTCATCATCGGATTGACAGTAGTTTTAATTATAAAATTTGCACCGTAAAATATGTACATATATTTGAACTAGAAGTGTAATGTGTAATATATCAGTTATGTCGAAGTTTTATAAAGTTAGACATTTGATTAAGTGTAACAAAATTGTAATTTGGCAACAAAAAAAATATTATAACTTCTATATAAATTCTATATAACACATTTTCTTGATGTATATACAAGGTTACCTTTTTATATACATCATACAAGTGTTTGTAAACTTTTGCCACAAAAAAAACCTATACTCTATACCCTAAACAAGATTTTTAAATATCCGTCGGAAATCCGTCGGACATTTCCGACGGCTTTCCGACGGATTTAGCTGCCTCGGATAAAACCTGGGTTATATCCGAGGGATCGATTTTTTAGCCGATGCAACTCAATCCGTCGGAAATCCGTCGGAAATTTCCGACGGATTTCCGACGGATTGAGTTGAGCCCGTCGGAAATTTCCGATGGTTTCAGTTGCATCGGCTAAAAAATCGATCCCTCGGATATAACCCAGATTCAACTAAATCCGTCGGAAATCCGTCGGAAATTTCCGACGGATTTCCGACGGATATTTAAAAATCTTGTTTAGGGTATAGGGTATAGGTTTTTTTTGTGGCAAAAGTTTACAAACACTTGTATGATGTATATAAAATAGGTTAACCTTGTATATATATCAAGAAAATGTGTTATATAGATTTTAAAATTTTTGATGGAAGTGTTTGTATAAGTTATAGTATAAGATATAGTTGATTTATGTGAAACGATATGTTTTGATGTTGTATAATTTTTAAACTAATGCAAACCCTTTAATATTGATGAACTTAATATATTTATTGAATGAAACATGTAAATAACATGTCCCTAAATCATATAAAGAAACCCTAAACCCTAAACCCCAAATATACCCTAAATCCGTCGGAAATCCGTCGGAAATTTCTGACGGATTTCCGACGGATATGAAAAATAGACACGTGTTTGTTGACTGACCAATCGAAAAACATGCAAGGAATATACCTTATCCGTCGGAAATCCGTCGGAAATTTTCGACGGATTTCCGACGGATGCGAAAAATTAGACACATGCATGTTGACTGAGTCCTTATCTTCTCCAATCCGTCGGAAATTTCCGACGGATTTCCGACGGATTTAGATATTTTCGAGACCGCGGGAATATCAACCGCGTAAATGAAATTATTTTTCGAAATCCGACGGATTTCCGACGGATTTCCGACGGCCATCGAATTATATCGAAGAAACGTAAGTTTTTTTTCTTATTTCTCTCTTCTTCCTCTCTCTCTTCCGTCGCTTCTTCTTCCTCTTCTCTCAAAATTTCAATTTATTTAGATTTTTAAACTTAACATATTTATATCTTTTCATAATGTTTTCAGGTTTAAGCTGTCGACTCAGATCAACAAGGCGATATTACGGATGCTCCACAACATGTTGGACAAACCGTACGAGAAGTATTCCGACATGCCTGCCGAGAAGAAAGACGTGTGGCACCGGACTTTCGCGGTACTTTCTTTATTGATATATTATTTATTTTGAATTTCATTTTGTCAATTTTTCTTTTTGATATGTAACAAATTTTTTTATAAAAATTGTAGCAAGAGTTCACGTGGGACTCTCATCATACGCGCAAAGTCATTGACACCTTCGACAAGTATGCCGCAAACTCGTACTCGAAGCACATGTACGAGTGGAAACAGAAGTGGAAGCATAACAAAGACAAGCCGAAGGACCTTGACGACGACGTCTGGAAAGGCTTCTGTGAGTACTGGAGTAGGCCTGCGACGAAAAAGACCTCCGAGCAACAGTCGAAGAACAGAACTAGCCAACGAGGCGGGAAAGGGGTCTACATCCACAACGCGGGCGCAAAGACCATCGAACGGGAAGCGATGGAAATGGTAAGTTTAATTTAAATTTTTTATTGTGAATTCTGTTTTTTTTATTTATTTAACTTAACAAATTTTCGCAGGCGAGAGCATCTGGTTCCGAACCCGATTATCTTCAACTCATCGAGAATAGACACACCAACAAGAAAACCGGTCAGATACAGGACTTGGGGATGCGGGATGTTGTCGAGAAGAGCAAGAAGACGAAGCTGGATCGTGAACTATCAGCATCGCAGCTCAGTCTCGAAGGATCGACGTCCTCGACCGCTTTGTCCCGGGAAGAGATAAACCAGATTGTACTTGAGGTAAGTTTTAATTTCATTTCGTTTTTTTTTTATTTTCGTTATTTATTAATTATCGGTTTTAATTATTCGCAGCAAACCCGGCAAGTGAAAGGTCGATTCGCTGGGTTAGGCACCCTTCCGACCCAGGAATCTTCTTCCTCGCTTCCTCGTTATCCTTCGGAGTACCGGGTAGAAATCGAGAGGCTCACCCAAACGGTGATAGACCGTGACCGGCAGGTTGAAGAGCTACGGACGGAGCAACAGACTACCACCAAGAAGCTCTCCTGCTTGGAGAAGATGATGGAAAAATGCTTCCCGCATATGTTTCGGGATAATAATCCCGACGACGGAGATTCTCCAACCGTTTAAATATTTGCTTTTAATGCTTTTTTTTTAACACTTTATTTTAATGTGTAATGACTTTTTTAATTTTGTTTAATGAATTTATATATTTATTATTTCTATTTTTAATTTATATTTCAAATTTCTATAATTTTAATATATAAATTTCCAAAAAATAAATAATTAAATAAAATTCAAAATACCAATTCTGTCGGAAAACCGTCGGAATAAGTTACTGTAACATCCCGATTTCTTGTATATGCGGAGATGCTTATAAGAATTGATTTGGCTAGCTATGACACCAAAGTACACTTAGCTTTTCCGATCACTTGCCCGAAAGAACTCCAGAGTTAAGCGTGCTTGAGCTGGAGTAGTCTAAGGATGGGTGACATTCCGGGAAGTTATTCGCGGTATCGTGTGAGTGAGGACAAAACACGGGGAAAGATCACGTGGTGATTGCAGGGTCAGTAAACAAGTATTACAAGCCTCCCGGATTAACGCACCGGCCGTCGGACAAGGGTGGGGCCCACGGGCCTAGATAAGGCATGGGGCCCACGGGCCGAGATAAGGCATGGGGCCCACGGGCCGAGAGCAGGCATGGGGCCCACAGGTATGGGTGGTCGGGGCGTTATAGTTACCGTCGTAAATCCTTCGGAACCTATTTCCGACGAAGAACCGACGGACTTCCGAGACAACTTCCGATCAAATTATCCGTCGTAACGCCGTCGAATATCCGTCGGAAATCCGTCGGTAATATATCCGTCGGACATCCGTCGGAAATTTCCGACGGAGTTCCGACGGCATTTACGACTGAATATCCGTCGGAGTATCCGTCGGTACTCCGTCGGTAATATATCCGTCGGAAATCCGTCGGAAATTTCCGACGGATTTCCGACGGCCTTTACGACTGAATATCCGTCGGAGTATCCGTCGGAAATCCGTCGGAGTATCCGTCGGAAATCCGTCGGTAATATATCCGTCGGAAATCCGTCGGAAATTTCCGACGGAGTTCCGACGGCATTTACGACTGAATATCCGTCGGAGTATCCGTCGGAAGTCCGTCGAATATCCGTCGGAACTTACGCGGTCGGAAATCCGTCGGAAATGTCTGACGGCGTTCCGACGGAACAAATCCGTCGGAAATTTCCGACGGATTCCGACGGAAACCACATTTCCGACGAACTGTAACCGACAGCTTAAATCCGTCGGAAATCCGTCGGAAAAGACCCTTTCCGACGGATTTCCGACGGATTTGACCGTCGGAAATAGCCCTGTTTTCTTGTAGTGAAGTCATTTAAAGGAAAATTTATGGTGATAAATACTGATATGAATAACGCATATGATCGACTGGAATGGTCTTTTCTTGAGAACCGTTTGAGGAAGTTTTGTTTTGCTGAGAAATGAATCACATGGATGATGTGGTGCATTTAAACAGTACAATATAAGGTACTCATTAACGATCAACCGCGAGGGCATATAATTATGAGTAGAGGACTCCGTCAAGAAGATATTCCCTTATCACCTTACTTATTCATTCTGTGCACGAAGGTATTAATAATAAATATACGGAAGGCCGAAAGGGCAAAATTACTCATGGGATTAAATGTTGCGAGAGCTAGTCTGTCAGTCTCTCATCTTATTTTTGCGGATGATAGTCTATATTTCTGTAAAGCAAACATAGACGAATGTCAGACTATTTTACAAATTCTCAAATAGTATGAATTAGTATATGAGCAACAAATTAATTTTACAAAGTTGTTAATCCAATTGGTGAATGATCCAGTACAGAATTATATAAAACAAATCTTAGGGATTTCGACTATTGAGGGTATGAGATCATATCTAGGAATCCCGAAGAGTTTGGGGAGGGGGGGAGCAAAGATCAAGATATTTATTTTTATCGTAGAGCGGCATCAGAACCAAATTAATGATTGGACATCAAGGTTTTTATCCAAATGGAATAAAGATGTTCTAATTAAATCAGAGGCAACGACAATAGGCAGAAAAGTCGAAGATATACTCCCTTTGTTCCTAGTAGATTGATTTGGTAGAGTTTTCAAACAAATTAAAAACAATTAATATATAGCCATAAATGTATTAATTTTTTTAACGAACACTTTCTTAGAGCATCTCCAATGTAATACTCTACATTTTATTTCAAAATAGAGTAACTCCAAAATAGAGTTCAATTCTACTCTAATCCTACTCCAATTTTACTTAAAAATGGAATAACGTGTAAACAAATTGAGCAATGAATATGAGTACTCCAAATATGGAGTAATCCCATTTTTAACTTCATAATGGAGTTGAAAATGAAATAGAGTTGGAAAAACTTTTATTCTAAAATAGAGTTTAGAGTGAAAAATGGAGTGGCGGTTGGAAATGATCTTATAACTTAAATTAATAAATTTAAATATTTTCAATTAATATCTCTTTTTTTTCACTAAAAGCAATTTATATTGATTCGGAAAGGGTTAAAGTACATAAGAGAAACAATAATTAACCACAAAGAGAATACAATGAACTTTTCCGCACCTACGAATTGACGAGGATGAGATTTTGAAATGAGACATTGCTAAAACCAATCAAAGCTTTGTTCCGAGTCTTTCGAAAGACCGCTAAAAAGAATTCCCGCACAACATAGAGAATACTGAAGACGGGCTGCTAACACTTTTGGCGATAACTTGAAAACAAAACCTGGATATCTCCGAATATGATGAGTTTTCCTTCTTTGTATTGCATATTGACGAGATTATCCCGGTAGAACTAGCTTTTAAAAAAACCCGTTCAATGAACCGTTGGAAAACCGAGAGGTGCAATAAACCTTTCCATCACCACAATCCGCTGGCCAACTATGGAGAAGATCGAAATAAAGGCCAATTAATATCTCTTAAAACTAAGAACTTATTAATATTAATTAATAAAAAAATCTAAATACTCAATCGTTTTGGGAACAAGAAAATAAAAAAAAAAATTACTGTTTGCTTTATTTTTTTTGGTCAAAAATTTTAGTTAATTTCAACTCTTGTTTTGCGTGAACCGTCTAAAATGTTTATTTTTATTTTTTAATAAAACAACAATTACGGACATGTGAAATTTTATTGGCCTTAACTACAGGGGCGGTGTCACAATTAACGTTAAGATTTTCGATTTTCGATTTTCGATTTTCGATTTTCGATTTTCGATTTTCGACTTTCGAACCAGTTAAACTCAACCGCAACCGGTTTACCTTAACTCTTCGTTTTATTTTTTCATGTAATTTGTTATTTTTAATTATCTCATCCAATTACACTGCATAGCCTGTCTAAACGGTCAAATATTATTACAAATCTGATGATATGTTTGTTCAACAAGTATTTTGATTTCCAAGACACCGCGCATGTTCGCCTTCCGCTATCCAAGAACGTCACTTTCACGGTTCCCACGGTCGGAGTTTAAAGTTATCTTAGTTGTAACCCTATTCCGATATATAGACGTGCAAGCTCTTTATATTCGACATTAACAAGTAATCACTCGTGTTCACTACAATTACGGACATGTCTATGACTGTGGAGTTTGGAGGCGGTATCAGTTCGGGGAGAGTTATCAAAACGACCATAGCTACAAAAGAAGAACAAGTAGATGAAACCATAAAAGCTTTGATGTCAAACTCCTGTAACCATAAGAGGTTGATCGGTCTAGACATGATACCAATTCGAACAGCGCCAGGATCATCAACATCTGGAAAAGCCTCAAGCGCTATCCTCCAGCTAGGCGACTCAAGAAATTGCCTCATAGTCCGGCTTCATTCTTTCCGTGCCGTACCTGAATCTCTCTACAACTTCCTCATCCTGCCAAATTTTACATTCGTGGGTATTTGTATAAAAGATACCAAGGTTAGACTCGAGAAGGATTATGGCTTATTGTGTAAGAACGTCTTTGAAGTTGGACCAGCCAAGTGGTTGCCCTCATCAGAATACAATAATAAACCCTTGCGTGAAACGATGAAAGCTATGAGTATGCCACCAACGAGTAGTATCTCTGACCCTTGGGGTAGTAGTTTCGAACTAACGAAGGATGAGATCACAGTCGCGGTCTCAAATGCTTTCTTTTCATATCTTATTGCCGAAGAAATGCTTTTCTACTGAAAAGGTTAATCTATCATTTTGTGTTTGTGCGTTTGAGAGTTGTATCTTTGTTTGCCTTTGCCATATAAAATCCAATGAATAGGGTCGCGACGTAGTGCGGTTTTATGTTTTGGGAGCTAGTCTCACGGGTGATACGATATCAAGCTCACTTTTGATTGGACTAAGTGATTTCCTGCGATATGCGTATTGTTGTGTAAGATCTTTTTTTATATTAGAGAATAAAATGTTTAGAGAAACAATGATTAAACAAAAAAAATTGTGTTTTCTTATTATTGCATGAATTTAGAATTTCTGCTATTCTGATTTGATTCTCATTTTTCTTTTTTCATAAATGTAATATCTCAATCTGGGAAGAGCTCACTTCTGCATCCCTTCCGAAGCTTACGAAACATAAAGATGAGAACAGTCAACAGTGTTTTTGACATTTTAAGAGAATTGCCTCGAGAATCTCATAAGTTGTAGGTCTATTGTAGTGTTATTAGCATACCCATAATCCTACAGTAAGAATAAACTTTGTTATTTTCAATTTGGTTATACAAAAATCTTCTTCAATTCCATTGTTTACATATCCAAAATTTATGATATATAAAGATGTTCATGATTACAAGAGCTGGAATATAATATAGGGGAAATATATGTTTCATTTTTTTCCTGAATTAGGATGGAATGTCGAGGACGATAATTTTCAGAGCTAATTCCCTAGAGAAAATTTCTATTCGAATAAGTTTATGTTAAGGTTTACCATCTCTATATTATTATTTAAAGAGCCATTTTGTGAGTTATTACATATTTTGTAAGTTATTAATTTATTTTGTAAGTTATTACATATTATGCCATTACAAATAAAAATAATAATTAAAATAGGAAAATATATAGATGTCTTTTAAAATTAATGAAAAAATATGAAATTTTTTTTTTTCATTCAACATGCATTCAATAGTGTATTTAGTTTCCTTACTTATTAAAATACTAGGACTTAACCCGCGCTAATTATAGCGCGAAGTAATTTTTAAAAAATAAACTGTTTTGAAATTTAAGAAAATTGTTTTTATTTGAATTTTATAATATGTCTAACTAATGATTATAGATAAAGCTATCAATTTGTAATAATTTATCTATTTAACCCATTTTGCAGTGAACTAAAATATTATTCAGACTAACCCGCGAAAACCTATAATTTTGAAAACATAACTCTAATAATATACACCGTTAAAATGACTTTGGTTTTTATGGTTAATTTACGAACTCTTATAAAAAATATAGTTTCCTTGTGTCTAAATTATTATAAAATTAGTAAAATATTTTTCAACTTTTGTTTGGATATATATTCAAATAAAATATAATAAATTATAGTAAAAATATAGCAAGATTTTGAATATATTTTTTTCTTTGAATATATATGGTTGATTATTATTATAAAATATATAGTATTAAAAATAATTAATAAATTAAATAATAAATAACCCATTTAATGCAAAATAAATACTTTCCATATTCTAATCAATAATTTTAAAAGACTATTATATCTTTTTCTATTTCAATTATTCTTTGTTATTTGTAATGCAATTTCATGTAATAACTTACAAAATAAAGTTTATTTTCAAAAATTTATTCTTAAATAATATTATAAAGATTAAAAGATATTCTATTATTTTAAATAATAATTAATCCATATATTTATTCAAAGAAAAAATCTATTCAAAATTTTGCAATATTTTTCATTTATATTTTTATAATTAATTTTTTTTTGGATTGAATGTTAAATTTATTGATCTATAAAGATGTCAAATATTTACAAGGAAACTAATAGAGAATTGGCAGCAAAAACCCATAGCTAAGATACTAAGTAAACAAAAAACCAGAGTTCGGAAAGCGAATCACATAAAGTATCATATTTCTGCTGCCGGCCAGAGGTGAGAAGTGGCCGCAAACCACCGCTGAAGCAGGTCTTGGAGGCTGGGCTTAGCATAATAATTCAGAGAGGAGATACGGTTCCGGATGAGTCGCTCGATGAGTCGTACAAGCCGTGGAGCAGATTGATACCCAGTTTGATGTATTCGAGAGTTACGCTCTTTCCAGATTGAAGATACAATCACTTGGAAAACCAGGCGGATCAGAATCGTGGTGAGTCGATCCCTTGAACAAGTGATTACGCTTTGCAAGGTCGTCTCCCAGTCAGGATCTTGCTCCTGGTTGAGTAGTGGACCTGCGATTTCAGACCAGGCGGTGAAGGAGAAAGGGCTGGCAAAAAATAAGTGGTCTCGTGATTCATTCAGCTCGCCACACAACACACAAGGTTGGTGAGTGCCCCAGCGGCGCATATGATCACCCGTGGATAGTCTATTTCGCACTGCAAGCCATGTTATAAACCCACAACGTGGGATTCCATGAGTGAACCAGACGACCCGACTCCATGGGACAGCAGTGTGAGGCTCTCGAATCTGATTCCATGTGTGAAAAGCAGAAAATTTAGCGGTAAAATCATCCGGCTTTCTCCTCCATACGAACTTATCAGGACCCTTTTCTGCACGAGGAAGAGGCTGTGCGCGGATCATCTCAAGCAAAGGATAGAGATGTCTTATTCTCATACGACGCAACTTCCATCCGTTGGACCCAACATCATCAAAAACAGTGGCATTGATCGGGATCCCGAGTATGTGTGGTCCATCCATCCCGGGAATTTCAATTATCCTTCCCATCGGGAGCCAGTTGTCGTGCCAAAATGAAATCGCCTTACCATTACCGACTTCCATTACATAACATATTAAGTAGGCGGGTTAACCCGCTTTGACAACCCTATCTATATTCATTAGTAAAACATATTATGACATTCATTAACCAAAATGATAGCATGATCTCAAATAAAAACATTCACAACCAAATTTTTATTCTACGGATATACATATCTAGATTCTAATATGTGTTGGTATGTATATAAGTACGTATATATTAACATCACATCACTTTCACATTTAAAAATTAATAATATATTAAACCGCACAACGAAACTCACTCAAATTCATATTCGATAGATATATATACATAAATATTAGTTGTATGATGTTAATATATACGTAGTTATCTATGTGTCAACCAAATTTAATTCAACTAAAACTTTAAAATTAAATTTTAAAACATTTTAAAGAAAAAATTACCATGTATTGTGCTACATAAATATCTAAAACGGTTCAAAAATTTAAATCGGTGGTACCGAGTTAACATATACAATATCATTAGAGTTGACACGAACACTCCGTACTAACTTATCCGCATTTGTGTTGTTTGCGCATAAGGTGAACGAGATCGAAAAAAAAAAAATCTCCTTACTCTTTGCAGGTGTGCGGATTAAATCTTAGTTCATATTTGTTTAGCTAACAACTTACTAACTTGAGATATGTAAAATATATTTCAAGCATGCATATATTCATGGACGCATCCAGAATATATTTTTATTGGAGACAAAACTTTTTAGCAAATAAATGTTTTTTAAGATATACCTTTATCAAAAAAAAAAAAATTATTGTCGTTATTCGCTCTTTATCTATTAAGCAAAATATTGTTATTGGAGTATATCGCTTCTTCCGAACTATTTTTTTTAAATAGTACATGTTTTTAAATATAAAAGGCTTTTACAAGAATATGATCCTAGCAATTAAAAATACCATATTTATAGAAAAATTGAAATTTTAAAATGAAACATTGCATAATTTCATATTTCTTATTAATATACTAAAGTAATAGAATTTACAATTGGAACTTAATTTACAATTATGCATTGAAATTTTAAAATGGCACATAACTTAAAAAAAAAAAGAATTCTAATAATGTCACTTAATCTGAAAACAGAAGGAATATCTTTTATTTCTAACCTTTTTTGTTTCTTCTATTTGAGCTTCCATTTCAGGTGTTCAATTTAAATTTATTGTTGACAAAAAAATTACTTATAATTTAAATAGGGGTGACATTTTTCAAATTCGGGACGATACACGGTTAATTCGGGATATCACATCGAACAAGAATGGTCAAATATAAGATATAACCAAGTCTATGGACCAGATATGAAGCAATTACAAGCATATGCCTAGAAGCTCAAATGTTCTCCGAAACTCCGACATTTTATTTGGCATACCATTTTAAGGTGTCTTTCTGTTTCAGCGAATTTGAGGGTTAGAGGAATAAATTGTGATGCACAATGTGCTCGGTGTGGAGCGAAAGAGGAAAAAATCAATCACGTTTTGTCTGAATGTCCTCCGGCTCTATAAACGTGGGCACTTTCCCAGGTTCCAACGCCTCCGGATGTCTTTCCTATGTCATCGGTATTCTCTAATCTTGATTATCTTTTCTAGCGACTCCCGAAAGACAATCCGAACAAAAGTTTCACTTGGATTATTTGGTATATCCGGAAGGCTAGAAACGACAAGGTTTTCTCAAATCTGGATAGAGATCCTCAAGAAATACTTAAGATTGTGAAAACTGAGGCAACGACCTGGGAATCGGCACAAATTAGTGAACAACCCATGGTATCCCAAAGTTGTGCTCTAGGCATAAAAACCTGTAAAAGACTCTAAAACACTACAAAATAGTAAAAAGACTCTATAAAACGGACTTATATCATGGCCTAAAAGGGGTAAAACCATGATATATCAACTCCCCCAGACTTTGCCTTTGATTGCCCTCAAGTAAAACAGAAAACTAAACCAGGGAAAGAGGTTTGAAAACATAGAGACTCACATGTTCTTGAAACGTTGCAATGACCATTTTCCTTAGTGCTCCACATATCACCTAACCAGTTCCAAATCTAACCACTATGTACTTCTTCGTAGACATTCGCAGCTTCCCAGACTACACACATTATTTCACAGCATCGTTCAATTAAACCCATCATCGCCAGTTTCATCGCTGTGATTAATGCCAAGAACCTTCTAGATTCTTTCCCATACAATATCATGACAAAGAACCACCATTTTTCACACTTTTGGTATCATTTCTCTCCCCCATACTTATTTCTTATTATATCTCTTGCATGTACATTTTAAGGTTCGAGACGCGAGTATTGATGGTGTTTGCCACACAATCCCCAGTTCTTCCCTCTCAATGTATCAAAAGATGTAGGCGAATAATGGCATCATAGGAAAATCCTAACCTCGCTTCCACCTTTGTGTGATCATTCCCTCTGAAGTAGAATAATGGGATCGCTGGAAACATTCCTAACCCTCTACTCAGAAGAAAATTATCTCATCTTTTCATGCACTTATTTATTTTTAACTTATAACAGGGGAGAGAAATACCATTACTTTAAACACGTTGGTTCCTTTGTCAGATATGAATGAGGAATCAAGATCTATGAATACTAACCACATCAATGAAGTGCAAAAATTTGGCTCGGACTTTAAAGAACTTTGCTGGAAACATGAGTGTCTTCTAGTTAACTGGTCAATCTTTGGATTTTTCATTAGTCGATATGTAACTGATTCTGTAACAGTGGTCACTTAGAAGCAAGGTCAGAACAATAGATTCAAGAAAAAAATCACAGTCTCCAACAAAGTTTTGACTCAATAAAACAACGAATGACTCAAAAACGACTGACTCTAAGAAAAAAAAACAATGTCAGCGACTACCTCCCCCAGACTTGAACAACACTGTCCCCAGTGTTATCTAGCCTAAGGTTGGTGGAAGAAAACAAATGAACCAAGTGGATTGTGAAAATCGAAAATCTTACCTGTGAAGGTGACGAGTGTCGATCGATACAGACTGGTATCGATCGACACCAGTCGTATATCGACACACTGATTTCAAATCAATGGTATCGAGTTGCTTAACCCAGGGAAAGTGATCCAAAGTGTTAGAAGTTAGCACTGTTAGGAACACTCAAAAACAGGTTAATAGCAACAAGATAATCAAGCATAAATCCATGAGTTCAAATGCAAAAATAAAGCTGACATAAGTTTAACACAAACGAAAAATAAAAAGAAGAACAGAAAAAGAAAAGAAAAACAAATGAAAACAGAAGAAGACTAATCCTCTGTCGCCTCGGAGTCGCCATCAGCATCAGGATCATCAGCGGGAGAAGGATCAACCGGAGTCTGCGAATTTCCAGGCTGAGATTGAGGAGTAGCGTCCATGTCAGTCATGCAGCGGCAGCGAGAAATAGCAGTCCAGATGCTCCTCATACTATCTATCATCACCTTCTAAAAGGCGGCTGGCTCCATCGGAAGTTTCGAAGGAGAAGGAAATGATGGTGCAGGGATAGAAAAGGTCGCTGCTCGCGATCGATGGGCTCGTCCTCCCTGGCATGAAGTAGAAGGAATGTCAGCAGTAGCAGGTGAGGGCGCATGGGCTCATCTTCGAGTCGCAGGTGCGCGAATCAACAGGTGTGGTGGAGGCTCGAAACGAAGCTGAGAAGGATCCTCGAGAATGTCTGTCAGCACATCGTTAGGGAGCGACACCAGAAAATCTCTAGCAGATTTAGTGAAGAACCAACGCCTCTCGGGATTCAACCACTTAAGGTTCTTCAGATGGCTCTCATCAATGAACCGACGCGTAGTGACTATCGAGAAGCTCGTAGTACTGATCCCGAGGTGCTGGAAGATATGAGTGAGGAGACTACCGACTGTCTTTGTCTTCGTGCTCGTTCCCGTGAATGGTTTGGTCTTCAAAGAGACCAAATGATGCGCAAAGACAGCGCCAAGGTTGACCTCTGTAAGCTCAGGCCATGCGAAATCCTCCTCGGGAATAATGTCTCTGATAGCCAGACACAGTAGTAGAAGCTCGGACACCCTCATCTTGTTTGGTTCCATCTTGCACAAGAGCGTGGTGCTCAAAATCCTAACCAAACAGTGCAGGACCGGGTGTCGTATATCCATCTGAGTGGACTCCTTAGAGTAGTAAGCACCATTCCCGAAATGCTCCCAAAATGTCTGCATGTCAGGATGCTGCGCGGGAAGAGTAACCCTCCTGTAATCCTGCGTAAAATCGTAGATGTCACAGAGATCAGGGAGTGGTAACCTGTACCTCACTCCACAAGCCATGAAAGTCAAAGTACCCTCCTGTGCATCCCGGAGAACCTCGTCCTGGTAGTAAATGCGAACTGTCGCCATGAACTGACGAATCAAATCCGGGTAAAGATCATACTGCCGAGTAGACATCTGACCAAGACCAATCTTCGCAAGCAAATGGGCCAGCTCTGTGTCAAGACCCAAGCGACGCATGGAGATCCTGTCAACAAACCGAGTAGGTTCTATAACCACTCTCAACCACGCGTTATAGTGCAGCGTGTCATAATCATCCCATGCCCCCAAGATGGGTCTGTACGTGCAGTCATCACTCAGCGCAATCTCTTTCTCCGTCCCGTTCCAATCTCGATGACAAGGGATCCTAGCCTTCTCGTTCAACTTAGGCCAATGACCTCTGCGTGGGGCTACAGGAACAGCATGAGCAGATGTATTAGAGCTCGATGCGTCTGTAGTTCGTGCTATTTTTGGCCTACATGTCATCTGCAAACAAGACAGAAAGACACAGCATAAATCCAACACCTCTCAGCAAATCACAGCAAATTCGGATCAGCAGACACGAATGGTGTCGACCGATACCAGAGGGTATCGATCGACACCCTAGCCAATTCCAGGTCATCGAGTTCCCAAAATCTAAATTATCCAAGAGTCGAAACTAAAGGCAATTGAATGTAAGGCAAGGTGCGAAACTACTCTAGAGCATCTCAGTAAATGACCATTGTCAAGAAAAACAAATGCTAAGGAGTAGAATCTCACAAACCTCAAACCTAAAAATTGGACCGAAAATGTGGAATTTTGAATACATACATTTGCTGATTGAAGAAACAAATGCTAGAAAGAGATAGAGGATAAAAATCTAATGAATCTAGGCACTTGAATCACCAAAATCGGTGAAGAAACGAGAGAGATGCGATTTGAGAGGGAGATGGAGGCGGTATCGATCGATGGAGAAGAAAGAAGAGAAAGAAAAACCCGAGGGTTTTTAAAGAAAACTTACCTGCCCGCATGGTGTCGATCGACATAGGATAGTATCGGTCGACACTCTCCGCGATTGTGGTATCGATCGACATGGACTGGTGTCGGTTGATACTCCTCCTCGAAATATGCTTCACGTTAAGACACAAGACACAAATCCAAAAATAAAAACAAAAATAAAAGACTTATGTACAGACTCACCAGTGTGTTGCCTCCCACTCAGCGCTTGTTTTACGTCACAAGCTTGACTGTACGGAGGATCAGTCCGGATAAGAATGAGAGCTTGCAGCAAAACAGGCTCCACAACTTGACATCTCCAGCTTCAGAGTTCTGCTCAACATGCGCTCCACAACCTCTTGTCATTTCTCTTTCAGCTCTGGAGTAAGGAGAACTCTAGCCTTAGAAAATGGTCTTGAGGTCCCTTGCATTTCACCTTATATTCGATCTAATCTCCATCGCACTTCTGAGGGATTAAGGTTACATGTGTAGCACTCTCGACTCTTTTGTTCTTCACCTCCTTCTTTGCCTTAGTCGTTTTGATGACTTCCTTGGTGATGATAGGAGAACTATCTAGAAGGTCTATGACAGTTAGCTCGTCAGGAGGCTCTTCCAAAAGATCAATTACCAACGTCTCTCCTGTAACAATGGTGATGCAAGAGATATGTGTGGGAGTTCCTTTAGTAGGAATGGCTTCGTAGTACACCTCCTTGTCAATGTATGAGAACGCGTTCTCCTGCTGGGTGTTTCCATAATGGCACCAACCGTAGCCATGAACGGTCTTTGATATGCTCAAATTAATACCCTAAAAAGTACTAAAGCAGTTGCTGCAGTAAAGTAGGGGTCGAACACAAGGACTCAAAGAAATCACACAATAGATTGTATAGTATCGAATCAAGCTAACAATTCAGTTGAAACAAAAACAATAAACAGTAAACGAGTTGTAATTCGATGGAAGAAATATAGATTCAGAGTATTTCTCAGGAAATCAATGAATGCAGATAAACTAACTAGTCAGGATTCAAATTTAGTACGGTTATTGAACTCAAATCACTAAAGTATAATTAACCAACTGTCGTTGCGAGAATTATCTAAATCTAAATCCTAGGAATTCCATATCTCTTTGCGAATCCTAAGGTCTAAATCAGCTTTTAGATCAGGTTTGATTTGTTCACAAAACAACTAAACCAAATCTCTTTGCGAATAGTTATTTTGCTCACCTAAGGTTCTATCAGGTAATTAATGGCACTGTCGTGCCTAATCAATTATCCTAAGATCTATGTTCTAGGTAGTTAATCTAGAACAAGCTTTGAACACAACCTAAAACGAAGAACTAATTCAGATAGTGAATCCTAATTTACTAATCGACCTAGCATTCAGAGAAAACCCTAATGAGAACCCTGAACCTAAAGTGGATCTACTCAGACATGGAGAATGAAAACAACATGATTGAATATATCATCAAAGAAATCAATAAAAACAGGAGTTCAGAGTTGTCTCTCCAAAATACAAAGTAGAATCAAGAATAATGAAAGCCTAGAACAAAGCATCGCCAACAAGGTGGCTGTAAAACCTAATTAAATAGTCTAAACACGAATTGGGGTCTTCTTGTAAATATTAAAGTCTGATGGGCAAGTTCTGCAATTCTTCAAACTTCATTAAAAGTAGCGGGTCGTGTCTGCTACGATGGGTATCGATCAATACCAAGGGGTATCGATCGATGCTTGACGTAAAATCGGGTACTCAGCAACACGAACTTCAACTTCGCTCCAGAATGCTCCAGAAAGCTCCAATATCTCCAATAATGCTACATATGTGCTAAAACCTGTGTAAGACTCTAAAACACTACGAAATGGTAGAAATACTCTATAAAACGGACTTATATCATGGACTAAAAGGGGTAAAAACCATGATATATCAACTCCCCCAGACTTAGCCTTTGCTTGCCCTCAAGTAAAACAGAAAACTAAACCAGAGAAAGAGGTTTGAAAACGTAGAGACTCACCTGTTCATGAAACATCCCAATGACCAATTTCCTTAGTTCTCCACATATTACCTAACCAGCTTTTTGATCTAACCACCATGCACTTCTCCTTAGACATTCGCAGCTTCCCAGACTACAAACATTATCTCACAGCATTGTTCAATCAAGCCTTCCTCGCCAGTTTCATCGCTGTGAATTAATATCAAGAACCTTCTAGATTCTTTTCCATACAATATCATGACAATGAACCACCCTTTTTCACACTTTCTGGTATTATTTCTCTCCCCCAGACTTATTTCTTATATTGTTCTCTCTTTGTTTTTTTTTTTTAGATCTGCATATGCAAATCAAGGCATGAGACGCGAGTATTGATGGTATTAGCCACCGAATCCCCGGTTCTTCCCTCTCAAAGTATCAAACGATGTAGGCGAATAATGGCATCATAAGAAAATCCTAGCCTCAATTCCAATCCTTTGTGTGATCATTCCCTCTAAAGTAGAATAATGGGATTGCTGGAAATTTTCCTAACCCTCTACTCAGAAGAAAATCATCTCATCTTTTCATGCACTTATTTATTTTTAACTTATAACAGGGGAGAGAAATACCATTACTTTAAACACGTTGGTTCCTTTGTCAGATACGAATGAGGAATCAAGCTCTATGAATACTAACCACATCGATGAAGTGCAAAAAATTTGGCTCAGGCTTTAAGGAACTTTGCTGGAAACATGAGTGTCTTCTGGTTAACTGGTCAGCCTTTGTGTGATCATTCCCTCTAAAGTAGAATAATGGGATTGCTGGAAATTTTCCTAACCCTCTACTCAGAAGAAAATCATCTCATCTTTTCATGCACTTATTTATTTTTAACTTATAACAGGGGAGAGAAATACCATTACTTTAAACACGTTGGTTCCTTTGTCAGATACGAATGAGGAATCAAGCTCTATGAATACTAACCACATCGATGAAGTGCAAAAAATTTGGCTCAGGCTTTAAGGAACTTTGCTGGAAACATGAGTGTCTTCTGGTTAACTGGTCAGCCTTTGGATTTTTCATTAGTCGACCTATAACTGATTCTGTAACAATGGTCACTTAGAAGCAAGGTCAGATCAAAAGGTTCAAGAAAAAGATCACAGTCTCAGACAAAGTTTTGACTCAATAAAACAACGAATGACTCAAAAACGACTGACTCTAAGAAAAACAAAAACAAAGTCAGCGACTTCCTCTCCCAGACTTGAACAACACTGTCCCTAGTGTTATCTAGCCTAGAGTAGGTAAAAGAAAACAAAAGAACAGAATAGAACGAAAAGAAACAAGAAGTTACCGTGCTGGAACATTGAGTATCGATCGACGCACAGCTTGGTATCTAACGATACCAGGCTTAAACCGATACATATCCTTTCATTTGTGTAGGGTGTCGATCGATACTCAATGGTATCGATCGACACTCAGGCGATTCCGAGTTTTTGCTTCTTGTTCATCCTGACACAGACACCAAAACTGAAAAAAATAAAAAGAAAAAGACTCAAAAATAGACTTACCAGTGGGTTGCCTCCCACCAAGCGCTTGTTTTACGTCACGAGCTTGACTGTACGGACGATCAGTCAGGAAAAACATGAGAGCTGACTCCAAAACAAGCTCCACAATTTGACATTGCCAGCTTCAGAGTTCTGCTCATCATGCCCTCCACAAACTCCCTTCCTTTCTCTTTCAGCTCCGAAGTAAGAAGAACTCTAGCCTTAGATAATGGTTTCGAGGCACCTTTGCACTTCACCTTGTATTCAATTGAATCCCCATCACACTTCTGAGGGATTAAAGTTATAGAAGTAGCATCCTTCACTCCTTTGCTCTTCACCTTCTTCATTCCATTAGATGTTTTGACGTCTTTCTTGGTGATGATAGAAGGACTATCTAGAACGTCTGTGACAGTTGGTTCGTCAGGAGGTTCTTCCAAAACATCAATTACCAACGTCTCATCTGTAACAACATCGATGCAAGAGACACGTGTGGGAGTTCCTCTAGGGATAGCTTTGTAGTACACCTCCTTGTCAATGTATGAGAACGAGATTTGCTTGCTGGGTGTGTCCATAATGGCACCAACTGTAGCCATGAACGGTCTTCCAAGGATCAACTGCGTACGAGATTGTGAACTCATCTCCACAACATGAAAATCAGCAGGAACCATACAGTCTCCTACTTTAACCAGCAAATCAGGGATTACACCATATCGAAGTGAGGTGGAACAAATCGCGAATGTGATAGATGACATGGGCGGTCGAATATCAGCTCCCAATCTCTCTGCAATTGCCCTTGACACGACATTGACGCTAGCCCCTGAGTCAACGAGAGACTCTTTGAATGCAACTCCAGAGATGGAGCATGGAACGGAGAATATGCATGGGTCTTCCCTCTTGGGCAACTGCCTCAGCGGTAGTGACTTGCTTCTTGCCTTGATGAAGAGTACTTCGATCTCTTCCAGGGTTTCTCTGCAATCTTTGAAGTGACTTAGCAGAGGCCAGCCCTCTAGACCTTCTTCAAAAGTGGACGAGTGGGGTATTCTTCGTACCATCTTCTCAAAGCCACACAGCTGCTTTTGAGTGATGGGGGCTCGGAGGTGTTGGGGAATAGGATTCAGCTTCTTAGGCTTGCGAAGTCTGTCAACACTCATACGCAGCTCCTTTGCAGTATCTGGGTGAGTATCGATCGATACAAAGAGGGTGTCGATCGATGCTTGCTCTTTCGAGACGTCCTTGACAGATTCTTGGACGGGTGTCGATCGATACCAAGGGGTATCGGTCGATACAGGAGTGGTGTTTGAATTCTCAACATCAGATATATCATCAACAAAAGGAAACTCCACAACTAACTTATCCAACATAGCTTTGCATCTGGCGTCCTCCCATTCCTTCTTTGTCATCGTAGGAGGCATTGGATAAGGTAATTAGGGTTTGTACACCCTCTCCTTGACAATCTCGGGCTCTTTCTCGATCTGCGTCTCAGCATCGATCGATACTGGAGTAGTATCGATCGATACATGGGATTTTGGATCACGTGCAGGTGTATGGGCTGTTATCGATCGACACTGGCTGGTATCGATCGATACACATAGATTTTATACTATTTGAGTTTCCAGCATCTTCTGATGAATACTGAGAGACTCAATTTTCCCATTCAGATCTGTGTACATAACATCCATCTTCCCATTGAAGTTTAGTGTCATCTTCTGCTGTCCCTGAAGAAGTTGTTCAAGCATGGATTCCATCTTACTCTCAGAAGTTCTGGGTGGTGTGGGTGGGCAGTGATACCTTTGATCTTGAAATCCATCTCCATCAATGTGGTTAACAAATTTCACTCCATCTGTTTTAGCAAGACTAACAGCCTTCTGCTGCTTGTCCATCAACAAATCTAACTTAGCATTCACCTCAGCAATCTAACTGCAATCCAAGTTACCAACTTGCTTCTTGCGCTCCATGTCTGCATTCTTGGTACTATTGCTAGAAACCAAGTTCTCAATAAGCACATAGGCATCGTCAGGATATCTCGTGTAGAAATTTCCATTGCTCGCAGCATCTAGAGCCATCTGATACCTCCAATCGATTCCTCTGTAGAAAGTACCCAGCAGCTGAACCTGAGTGAAACCATGGTGCGGACAATCTCTGATATGACTTGAAACGAATCCAAGCATCCTTGAGTGCCTCAGTCGGTCCTTGAGAAAACTGAGAAATCTTGTTCCTGAGATCCTCGGATCGTGCATCATCGTAGAAGTTGTTCAGGAACGCATTCTTCGTCTCATCCCATGAAGTCAGCGAACCAGGAGAAAACTGCTTCAGCCAGTAAGTTGCATCTCCACCAAGAGAGTATGGGAAGAGCTTGCAGAAGAGGTAATCACAGGACACTCCATTGCTCTTGATGCTTGTAACCAGATCCTCAAACCTCTCAATGTGATCCATAGGGTGTTCATGAGGAAAACCATGAAAAAGATGCTGACCCACAAGAGTGTAGTATGAAGGTTTCAGCTCAAAGTCATCCCTCTGAAAAGAAGAAAGGCGAATCGCTGATCGATTGGCATAGAACTGATCAGGCCTGTTGTATTCACCAATCGTTCTACCGCGAGCAGCCACAGTATTCCCTGCATTCACAGCAATTGCAGGGACAATGATATTTCTAGCGACAACAGGAGCATGTGGAATGATGTTCCCCTCTCCATCCAGACGTTGTCCTCTCTCGTTGCACAACTGACCCTCTTGGTCTCTCAAAGTTCCAGCAGCATCCTGAATCAGAATCATCGTGTTGTTCATCTCTGCTGGCTTCTTTGCTTTCCTGTTTGCACGTTCCAAATTCACACCTGAAACACACTAGGCAAAGCACCTAAGTAACAAAAAAAAAATATACGTTGAGTATCGATCGACACTAGGTGGCGTCGATCGATATCAACAAAAGAAGACGACGAGTATCGACCGATACTAGGTAGTATCGATCGATACCGACGAGCTTAGTCGAAATTCAACAGCTAAAATCTAATGGCGAAATTGAGTCCCCGGCAACGGCGCCAAATTTGATATACTCAAATTAATACACTAAAAATTACTAAAGCAGTTGCTGCAGTAAATTAGGGGTCGAACACAAGGACTCAGAGAAATCACACAATAGATTGTATAGTATCGAATCAAGCTAAGCAATTCAGTTGAAACAAAAACAATAAACAGTAAACGAGTTGTAATTCGATAGGAGAAATATAGATTTAGGGTATTTCTTAGGAAATCAATGAATGCAGATAAACTAACTAGTCAGGATTCAGATTTAGCACGGTTCTTGAACTCAAATCACTAAAGTATAATTAACCAACTGTCGTTGCGAGAATTATCTAAATATAAATCCTAGGAATTCCAAATCTCTTTGCGAATCCTAAAGTCTAAATCAGCTTTTATATCAGGTTTGATTTGTTCACAAAACAACTAAACCAAATCTCTTTGCGAATAGTTATTTCGCTCACCTAAGGTTCTATCAGGTAATTAATCGCACTGTCGTGCCTAATCAACTATCCTAAGATCTATGTTCTAGGTATCTAATCTAGAACAAGCTTTGAACACAACCTAAAGCGAAGAACTAATTCAGATAGTGAATCTTAATTTACTAATCGACCTAGCATTCAGAGAAAACCCTAATGAGAACCCTGAACCTAAAGTGGATCTACTCAGACATGGAGAATGAAAACAACATGATTGAATAGATCATCAAATAAATCAATAAAAACAGGAGTTCAGAGTTGTCTCTCCAAAAACCAAAGTAGAATCAAGAATAATGAAAGCCTAGAACAAAGCATCTCCAACAAGGTGGCTGTAAAACCTAATTAAATAGTCTAAACACGAATTGGGGTCTTCTTGTAAATATTAAAGTCTTCTGGGCAAGTTTTGCAATTCTTCAAACTTCATTAAAAGTCGCGGGTCGTGTCTGCTGCGATGGGTATCGATCGATGCTTGACGTAAAATCGGGTACTCAGCCACACGAACTTCAGCTTCACTCCAGAATGCTCCAGAAATCTCCAATATCTCCAATAATGCTCCAAATGTGCTAAACCCTGTGTAAGACTCTAAAACACTACGAAATAGTAGAAAGACTCTATAAAACGAACTTATATCATGGCCTAAAAAGGGTAAAAACCATGATATATATGTCTTCCAAGAATCAAATGCATACGAGATTGCGCACTCATCTCCACAACCTGAAAATCAGTAGGAACCCTGCAATCTCCTACTTTAACCATCAAATCAGGGATTGTACCATATGGGAGTGAGGTGGCACTGTTCGCAAATGTGATAGATCTCTTGGGAGGTCGAATATCAGCTCCCAATTTCTCTGCAATTGCCCTTGACATGACATTGACGCTAGCCCCCGAGTCAACGAGAGACTCTTTGAATTCAACTCCAGAGATAGAGCATGGAACTGAGAATATCCCTGGGTCTTCCCTCTTGGTCAACTGCCTCAACAGTAGTGAATTGCTTCTTGCCTTGATAAAGAGTACTTCGATCTCTTCCAGAGTTTTTCTGCAATCTCGGAAGTGACTCAGCAGAGGGCAGTACACTAGAGCTTCTTTAAAAGTCAATGTGAGAGGAATCCTTCGTACCATCTTCTCAAAGCCAAGCAGCTGCTGTGGAAAAATGGGGTCTCTGAGGTGTTTGGGTGGTATGGGGGATGGCGCTGTGGGTTTGTAAACCCTTTCGGCACTCAACTCGGGTTTCATTTCAGCAACTGGAATGGTATCGATCGATACAGTGGCAGTGTCGATCGATACTTTCGCGATGGAATCGTCCCTGGCAGGATTTTGGACGTGTGTTGATCGATACAAGGAAGTATCGGTCGACACAGGGGTGGTGTCCAAAATCTCATCGTCATCTTTGGCATGATTGACCAAAATCTTTGCAATTGAGCTCTTCTGCACTCCTGGGTGTACCTCTCTTCCACTCCTCGAGGGAATAGCAGTGACACATTCGTTCTGTGAATGAACCATCAGTTCCTTGACAGTTGCTGCAGTATGAGCTACCTGAGTTTCCAGCATCTTCTGCTGAATATTAATAGCGTCGATCCAACAACCCAGATCGTTGTACAGAACATCAATCTTCCCATTGAATTCCACAGTTAGCTTCAGCTGTCCCTGAAGAAGCTGTTCAAACATAGATTCAATCTTGCTCTCAGAAGTTTTGGGTGGTGTGGGTGGACATTGATACCTTTGATCTTGAAATCCAACTCCATCAATGTGATTAACATATTCCACTTCATCCTTTTCAACAAGATGAACAGCCTTTTAGAGCGTATACGAGCATTCACCTCAGCAATCTGACTGCAATCCAAGTTACCAGCTTGCTTCTTGCGCTCCATGTCCGCATTCTTGGTACTATTGCTAGAAACCAAGTTCTCAATAAGCACATAGGCCTCGTCAAGATACCTCGTGTAGAAATTTCCATTGCTCGCAGCATCTAGAGCCATCTGATACCTCCAATCGATTCCTCTGTAGAAAGTACCCAGCAGCTGAACTTGAGAGAACCCATGGTGCGTACAATCTCTCTGATATGACTTGAAACGAATCCAAGCAGCCTTGAGTGCCTCAGTCGGTCCTTGAGAAAACTGAGAAATCTTGTTCCTGAGATCCTCGGATCGTGCATCATCATAGAAGTTGTTCAGGAACGCATTCTTCATCTCATCCCAAGTAGTCAGTGATCAAGGAGGTAACTGCTTCAGCTAATAAGTCGCATCTCCACCAAAAGAGTATGGGAAGAGCTTGCAGAAGAGGTAGTCGTAGGACACTCCATTGCTCTTGATGCTTGTGACCAAATCCTCAAACCTCTCAATATGGTCCATGGGATGTTCATTAGAAAGACCATGAAAAGGGTGCTGACCCACCAGAGTGTAGTATGCAGGTTTCGGCTCAAAGTCTATCCTCTGAAAAAGTGGAGGGCGAATCGCAGATCGATTGACATAAAACTGATAAGGCATGTTGTACTCACCAATCGTCCTACCGCGATCAGCCACAACATTCCCTGCATTCACAGCAATTGCAGGAACAATGATATTTCCAGCTTCATCAAGTTGATGCCCTCTCTCATTGCACAATTGACCCTCTTGGTCTCTCAAAGCTCCAGCAGCATCCTGAATCAAAATCATTGGATTGTTCATCTCTGCTGGTATCTTTGCTTTCCTGTTTGCACGTTCCAAAGTTGCTAGCTGCTCGTTTGACATATCAACTAGCAGAGTGTTCTTATTCCTTCTGGTTTCACGAAGAGGCATGCACTTGAAACACAAAAGTCAAGAACGTAAGTAACCGAAATTCACGATGGGTATCGACCGATACCACTAGGGTGTCGATCGATACTCAAAGATTTAGATGAAATTCTAAGCTAAAATCTAATGGTGAAATTGAGTCCCCGACAACGGCGCCAAATTTGATATGCTCAAATTAATACCCTAAAAGTATTAAAGCAGTGTCGATTGTAATACTTAGGGATCGAATCCACAGAGACTCACGGAAATGCACAATAGATTAAATAGATTCGAATTAAGCTAAACCAAAAGATGTAATTGAAAACAGAACGTAAATTAGACAAGTTGTAATTCGATTGGGAGAAAGATAGGTTCAGGGTATTTCTCAGGAAATCAATGAATGCAGATAAACTAACTAACTGGATTCAGATTTAACGCGGTTCTTGAACTCAAATCACTAAAGTATAATTAACCAACTCTCGTTGCGAAAACTATCTAAATCTAAATCTAAATCCTAGAATTCCAAATCTCCTTGCGAATCCTAAAGTCTAAACCATCTTTTAGATCCGGTTTTATTTGTTCACAAAACAACTAAACCAAATCTCTTTGCGAATAGTTATTTTGCTCACCCTAAGTTCTATCAGGTAATTAATCGCACTCTCGTGCCTAATAATTTATCCTAAGATCTAAGTTCCAAATTCGTCAACCTAGAATTAGCTTTGAACACAACCTAAGGTGAAGAACTAATTCAGATGGTGAATCCTAATCAACTAATAAATCTAGCATTCAGAGAAAACCCTTATGAGAACCCTGAACCTAAAGTGGATCTACTCAGACATGGAGAATGAAAACAACATGATTGAATAGATCATCAAAGAAAGCAATAAGAAACAGGAGTTCAGAGTTATCTCTTCAAAAACCAAAGTAGAATCAAGAGTAATGAAAGCGTAGCCATCAAAGTGGCTGAAAAACCTAATTATAATGCTAAAACATGTTCTGGGGCTTATTGTAATAATTAAAGACTTCTGGGCTATTTTGCAAATCCTTAATTCTTCATTTAAGTCGCGACTCGTGTCTGCTGTAGTGAGTATCGACCGATATTAGGCAGTATCGATCGACATTGATGCTTCAAATCGGGTACTCAGCTACACGAACTTCTGCTTTGATCCAAAATGCTCCAAAAAGCTCTAATATCTTCAATTATGCTCCAAACGTGCTAAAACCTGTAAAAGACTCTAAAACACTACAAAATAGTAGAAATACTCTATAAAACGGACTTATATCATGGCCTAAAAGGGGTAAAAACCATGATATATCACTCTCCAGAACACACCACGTTACTCAGTAGGAAACTCTTACTGTTCCCCGGAAAAGAAGCAATATGATCAGCCCTATAAAAGATCAGCGGAGATTGACAGGAATAAGGGGTTGTGTTGGAAGGGCTGTGGAGAGAAATGGAATCCATCTCACAGGTGCAAAGGGAAAAAGCTGAGGTACATGTCAGTTACTGAAGGTGGAGAAGTAGAGGGTGATGATAGGGAAGAGCAGGACGTGAGGGAAGAAGAATCAGATGAAGAGTTGAAAGAGCTTCTTGTTTTGTCACTTCACTCTATGTCTGGTCTCACTCCTAGCCGAGCCATGAGAATCAAAGGGGAGTTAGCAGGACAGGAGGTTATTATACTTATTGACTCAGGAGCCACGAGTAACTTCATTACAGCTTATGTGGCCATGCGTTGTGGATTGGAGATTCAGAAGACTAGAGGCTTTGGAGTAGCAATTGGGGATGGTCAGGTCATTCTGAGTGAAGGGAAGTGCCGAAATGTCTTTCTCCGTTCTCAAGGCATACCCATCCGAGCTGATTACTTCATTTTTGAATTGGGAACCACATACATAGTACTGGGATATGTGTGGTTAAAGACTTTGGGTGACACCATGATAAATTGGCGACTCCAAACATTGAGTTTCTTGCAAGGGGATAGCTGGGTGACGCTGCGAGGGGATCCTTCCCTGGTCAGAACACAAGTTTCACTCAACTCCATGGAAAAAATCATTAAGGAAGGTGAGGAGACTTACTTGCTGGAGTTATCTACTCCCTTTGAGGGAGGAATTGAAAAGTTAGGAGAGGTTGGGGATGTCGAAGTGCAGCAATTAGTAAATCAGTACCAGTGCGTGTTTGACATGCCATGAGGCCTACCTCCGCGACGTGACAGAGAGCATGCGATACACCTTAAGGAAGGAGCAGCACCAGTTAACATCAGGCCGTACCGCTACACTTTTACTCAGAAGGAGGAAATTGAGAAATTGGTCAAAGAGATGTTACAAGCTCAGATTATACGGCCAAGCGTGAGCCCGTATTCCAGTCCCGTGTTGTTGGTTCACAATAAAGATGGTGGCTGGCGTTTTTGTATAGACTATCGGGCCCTTAATAAACTCACTGTGCCAGATCGGTATCCAATTCTGGTGATTGAAGAGTTGTTTGACGAGTTGCAGGGAGCGTCTGTTTTCTCCAAATTGGACCTTAAGTCGGGTTACCACCAAATTTGGGTTCAAGATGAGGACGTGAAGAAAACAGCCTTCCGCACACACGAGGGGCACTATGAGTTCTTGGTGATGCCCTTTGGGCTCACCAATGCACCAACTACGTTCCAATCTATCATGAATGACATATTTCGGGGGTACCTGCGGAAGTTTGTACTTGTTTTTTTCGATGATATATTGGTCTATAGCAAGAGTAATGATGAGCATCTTCATCACTTGGGCTTGTGATATATCATGGTTTTTATCCGCTTTTAACCATGATATAGGTCTTATTTATAGAGTTTTTCTAGTATTTTTGGAGTCTTTTCAAGTCTTTACATGTTTAGGTACGTTTGGAGCTAAATTGGAGATATTGGAGCATTTTGGAGCCAATCAAGATCATGCAGCTGAAGGATCAAGTTGAAGTCCTGGTGTCGAGCGACACCAGCCTGAAGAGTCGACACAGAAGATGTGTATCGATCGATACTACTTATGGTATCGGTCGATACTGATCGCAACTTTTTACAAGTCTGAAGATTTTACACTTTGGTCCAGAAGACTTTAATAATTACAAGAAGCTCTAAAACGTGTTTTAGCATTATAATTAGGTTTTTCAGCCACCTTGGTTGGCTACGCTTTATTCTATCTTGGATTGTTTTGAGAAAGCTTTGAGGGAGACAAGTTTGAAACTCTGTTAGTCCGAGAGAAGATTTCAAACCCTTGTTTTCTTTCTCCTTTATTATTAATTTCATAGATTTATTCAATCATGTTGTTTGTTTCAATCTCCATGTCTGAGTAGATCTTTTGTTAGGTTTAGGGTTCTCAATAAATGATCTCTTTGAATGTTAGGTTAATTAGTTGGTTAGGGTTCATAATCTGAATTAGTTCTTCACCAAAGGTTGTTCTTAAAGCTAATTCTGGATTGATCACCTGGAAATTAGATCTTAGGTTAATCAATTAGGCACGCCAGTGCAATTGATGATCTGATAGAACCTAGGTTGATCAAAATAACTATCTGCAAAGAAATTTGGTTTAGTTGTTTTGTGAACATATCGAACATGGACTTAAAGCTAGTTTAGTCTTTAGGATTTGCAAAGAAATTTGGAATTCTGAGATTTAGACTTAGATAATTCTCGCAACGACAGTTAGTTAATTATAGCTTAGTGATTTGAGTTCAAGAACCGGGCTTAACCTGAATCCTAACTGATTAGGTTATCTGCATTCTCTGATTTCCTGAGAAATACCATGAACCTATCTCTTCTCCATTGAATTTACAAACATTACTACTTTCTTATTTCATTGATTTACTTAGCTTAATTCGAACCTATATAATATATTGTGTGATTCTTGAGTCTCTGTGGATTCGACCCCTAAATACTACAATCGACAAAACTGTTAGTACTTTAGGGTATTACATTTTAGCCTATCAAATTTGGCGCCGTTTGATATATAATGGTTTTTAACCCTTTTAGACCATGATATAGGTCCTATTTATGAAGTCTTTCTAGTATTTTGGAGTTTTTAGAGTCTTTTACAGGTTTAGGTACGTTTGGAGCATTTTGGAGCGTATTGAGATGCAGAGTCATGCAGAGACGTCAGAAGTTTGGCATTATTTGAAGATCTTTCCACCGTTGGAGTGAGCTGAAATTTGGACACAAGATAGATCAATAGATTAACTTTCATTTGGAAGTTGTTTGAGGCCATTCCAACGGTACGATCAAAAGTTATCCCAGTTTTTGTGAAGACTATCCAGTCTGGCGAGCAGAAGAAGCAGGATGTCGACCGACACTGTTTGGTGTCGACCGATACCGCTTGGTTTCGACAGACACCGACTGCAGGAAAGCAGATACGCGATTTTTAAAACCTGCAGAGTTTCTCCCTAAGCCCAGAAGACTTTATTAATTACAGAAAAGGCCCAGAACGTGTTTTAGCTTATAAATTAGGTTTTCAGCCACCTGTTTAGGCTATGCTTTAATTCTTACTTTGGTTCTTGAGAGAGATTGGTTATAGGGTTTTTAGAGAGACAATTCTGAACCCTTGTTACTCTTTTCTTATTATTCTATTTGATGATCTATTCAATCATGTTGTTTTTATTCTCCATGTCTGAGTAGATCCACTTTAGGTTCAGGGTTCTCATAAGGGTTTTCTCTGAATGCTAGGTTGATTAGTTTATTAGGATTCACCATCTGAATTAGTTCTTCACTTTAGGTTGTGTTCAAATCTTGTTCTAGATTAGCTACCTAGAACATAGATCTTAGGATAATTGATTAGGCACGACAGTGCGATTAATTACCTGATAGAACCTAAGGTGAGCAAAATAACTATTCGCAAAGAGATTTGGTTTAGTTGTTTTGTGAAAAAATCAAACCTGATCTAAAAGCTGATTTAGACTTTAGGATTCGCAAAGAGATTTGGAATTCTAGGATTTAGATTTAGATAGTTTTCACAACGACAGTTGGTTAATTATACTTTAGTGATTTGAGTTTAAGAACCGCGCTAAATCTGAATCATGTTAGTTAGTTTATCTGCATTCATTGATTCCCTGAGAAATACCCTGAATCTATATTTCTCCCATCGAATTTACAACTCTTTACTGTTTATTGCTTTTTGTTTCAACTGAATTGCTTAGCTTGATTCTCATCTACATAATCTATTGTGTGTTTCTTGTGAGTCCTTGTGTTCGACCCCTACTTTACTACAACTACTGCTTTAGTACTTTTAGGGTATTAATTTGAGCATATCAAATTTGGCGCCGTTGCCGGGGACTCAATTCACCATTAGATACTACCTAGTATCGGTCGATACTCGTCGTTTTCTTTTTGTTGATATCGATCGACACCACCCAGTGTCGGTCGATACTCAACGTGTTTTTGTTGTTGTTACTTACGTACCTTGCTTAGTGTGTTTTATGTGTGAATTTGGAACGTGCAAACAGGAAAGCAAAGAAGCCAGAAGAGATGAACAACACGATGACTCTGATTCAGGATGCTGTTGGAATTTTGAGAGACCAAGAGGGTTAGTTGTGCAACGAGAGAGGACAACGTCTGGATGGAGAGGGGAACATCATTTCACCTGCTCCTGTTGTCGCTGGGAATATCGCTGGAAATGCGAACACAGGGAATGCTGTGGCTGCTCGCGGTACAACGACTGGTGAATACAACAGGCCTGATCAGTTCTATGCCAATCGGTCAGCGATTCGTCCTCCCCCTTTTCAGAGGAATGACTTTGAGCTAAAACCTGCATACTTTACTCTTGTGGGTCAGCATCTTTTTCATGGTTTTCCTCATGAACACCATATGGATCACATTGAAAGGTTTGAGGATCTAGTTACAAGCATCAAGAGCAATGAAGTGTCCTATGACTACCTTTTCTGCAAGCTCTTCCCATACTCTCTTAGTGGAGATGCGACCTACTGGCTGAAGCAGTTACTTCCTGGGATCACTGACCACTTGGGAAGAGACTAAGACTGCTTTCCTGAACAACTTCTATGATGATGCACGATCCGAGGATCTCAGGAACAAGATTTCTCAGTTTTCTCAAGGACCGACTGAGGCACTCAAGGCTGCTTTGATTCGTTTCAAGTAATATCAGAGAGATTGTCCGCACCATGGGTTCACTCAAGTTCAGCTGCTGGGTACTTTCTACAGAGGAATCGATTGGAGGTATCAGATGGCTCTAGATGCTGCGAGCAATAGAGATTTCTACACGAGGTATCCTGGCGATGCCTATGTGCTTATTGAGAACTTGGTTTCTAGCAATAGTACAAAGAATGCAGACATGGAGCGCAAGAAACAAGCTGGTAACTTGGATTGCAGTCAGATTGCTGAGGTGAATGCTAAGTTAGATTTGCTGATGGACAAGCAGCAGAAGGCTGTTCGTTTTGCTAAAAAAGATGGAGTGGAATTTGCTAACCACATTGATGGAGATGGATTTTAAGATCAAAGGTATCAATGTCCACCCACACCACCCAGAACTTTTGAGAGTAAGATGGAATCCATGCTTGAACAGCTTCTTCAGGGACAGCAGAAGATGACACTAAACCTCAATGGGAAGATGGACGCTATGTACACAGATCTGAACGGGAAAATTGAGTCTCTCAGTATTCATCAGAAGATGCTGGAAACTCAAACAGCAGATATTTTCGTCCATCTTGCCAAGGATGACGTTGAGATTTCGGACACCACCCCTGTGTCGACCGATACTCCCTTGTATCGATCGACACCCATCCAAGAATCTGTCAAGGACGTCTCGAAGGAGCAAGTATCGATCGACACCCTACCTGTATCGATCGATACTCACCCAGATACTGCAAAGGAGCTGCGTATGAGTGTTGACAGACTTCGTAAACCCAAGAAACTGAATCCTATTCCTCAACACCTCCGAGCCCCCATCACTCCAAAGCAGCTGAGTGGCTTTGAGAAGATGGTACGAAGGATTCCCCATTCGTTGACTTTTGAAGAAGCTCTAGAGGGCTGGCCTTTGCTCGGTCACTTCAAAGATTGCAGAGAAACCCTAGAAGAGATTGAAGTACTCTTTATCAAGGCAAGAAGTAAGTCACTACCGCTGAGGCAGTTGACCAAGAGGGAAGATCCAGGAATATTCTCCGTTCCATGCTCCATCTCTGGAGTTGAATTCAAAGAGTCTCTCGTTGACTCAGGGGCTAGCGTCAATGTCATGTCAAGGGCAATTGCAGAGAGATTGGGAGCTGATATTCGACCGCCCAAGTCATCTATCACATTCGCGAATTGTTCCACCTCACTTCCATATGGTACAATCCCTGATTTGCCGGTTAAATTAGGAGACTGTATGGTTCCAGCTGATTTTCATGTTGTGGAGATGAGTGCACAATCTCGTACGCAGTTGATTCTTGGAAGACCGTTCATGGCTACGGTTGGTGCCATTATGGACACACCCAGCAAGAGAATCTCGTTCTCATACATTGACAAAGAGGTGTACGACGAATCAATTCCTACTCGAGGAACTCCCACACGTGTCTCTTGCATCGATATTGTTACAGGAGGGATGCTGGTAATTGATCTTTTGGAAGAGCCTCCTGACGAGCCCACTGTCATCGACCTTCTAGATAGTCCTTCTGTCATCACCAAGAAAGAAGTCAAAACAGCTAAGGCAAAGAATAAGGCGAAGAGCAAAGGCGTAACAAGTGTTCCCCATGTGACTTTAACCCCTCAGCAGTGTGATGGGGATTCGATTGAATACAAGGTGAAGTACAAGGGAACTTCGAAACCATTCTCTAAGGTTAGAGTTATTCTCACTTCGGAGCTGAAAGAGAAAGGACAGGCGTTTGTGGAGAGCATGATGAGCAGAACTCTGAAGCTGGCGATGTCAAATTGTGGAGCTTGTTTTGGAATAAGCTCTCAATCTTCTCCTGACTGATCGCCCGTACAGTCAAGCTCGTGACGTAAAACAAGCGCTTGGTGGGAGGCAACCCACTGGTGAGTCTGTGTTTGAGTCTTTTTCTTTTTCTTTTTTTCGTTTTGTGTTTGTGTCAGGATAAACAAGGAGCAAAAACTCGAAATCGCCTGAGTATCGATTGATACCCCATTGGTATCGGTCGACACCCTACGCGAATGAGAAGGTTCATCATGTCGACTTAATCCTGGTATCGATCGATACCAGGTCGTGTGTCGGTCGACACTCGATGTTCCAGCACGGTAACTTCTTGTTTTTCCCTTTTCTATTCTATTCTTTTGTTTTCTTTTACTGACTCTAGGCTAGATAACACTAGGGACAGTGTTGTTCAAGTCTGGGGGAGGTAGTCGCTGACATTGTTTTTGTTTTTCTTAGAGTCAATCGTTTTTTAAAATTTGTTTTATTGAGTCAAAACTTTGTTGGAGACTGTGAACTTTTTCTTGAATATATTGATCTGACCTTGCTTCTAACTGACCATTGTTACAGAATCAGTTCTAGATCTACTAATGAAAAATCCAAAGACTGGCCGGTTAACTAGAAGACATTCATGTTTCTAGCAAAGTTCTTTAAAGCCTGAGCCAAAATTTTGCACTTCATCGATGTGGTTTGTATCCATAGAGTTTGATTCATCATTCGTATCTGACGAAGGAACCCACGTATTTAAAGTAATGGTATTTCTCTCCCTGTTACAAGTTAATTAATAAGATGCATTAAAAGATGAGATGATTTTCTTCTGAGTAAAGGGTTAGGAAAATTTCCAACGATCCCATTATTCTACTTCAGAGGAGATTATCACACAAAGGTGGAAGCGAGGTTAGGAAAACTTCCTGTGATACCATTATTCGCCTACACCTTTGATTACTTTTTAGGGAAAAACCGGGGATTCGATGGCAAACACCATCAATACTCGCGTCTCGAACCTTAATTTGTATATGCAAGAAACATAATGAAAAATAAGTCTGGGGGAGAGAAATAATACCAGAAAGTGTGAAAAAGGTGGTTCCTTGTCATGATATTGTATGGGAAAGAATCTAGAAGGTTCTTGGTATTAATCACAGCGATGAAACTGGCGAGGATGGCTTGATTTAACGATGTTGTGAGATAATGTGTTAGTCTGGGAAGCTGTGAATGTCTACGGAGAAGTACATGGTGGTTAGATAAAAAAGCTGGTTAGGTGACGTTTGGGTGCTTGGGAAAAGGGTCATTGCAACGTTTCAAGAACAGGTGAGTCTCTATGTGTTCAAACCTCTTTCTCTGGTTTAGTATCCTATTTGCTTGAGGGCAAGCAAAGGCTAATTCTGGGGGAGTTGATATATCATGGTTTTTACCCCTTTTAAACCATGATATAGGTCCTATTTATGAAGTATTTCTAGTATTTTGGAGTCTTTTAGAGTCTTTTACAGGTTTAGGTACGTTTGGAACATTTTGGAGCATATTGAGATGTAGAGTCATGCAGAGACGTCAGAAGTTTAGCATTCGTTGAAGACCTTCCACCGTTGGATTGAGCTGATATTTGGACAAAAGATAGATCAATGGAATAGATTTCATTTGGAAGTGGTTTGAGGCCATTCCAACGGTGCGATCAAACGTTATCCCAGTTTTTGTGAAGACTATCCAGTCTGGCAAGCAGAAGAAGCAGGGTGTCGACCGACACTGTTTGGTGTCGACCGACACTGTTTGGTGTCGACCGACACCGCTTGGTGTCGACCGACACCGACTGCAGGAAAGAAGATACGCGATTTTTAAAACCTGCAGAGTTTCTCCCTAAGCCCAGAAGACTTTATTAATTACAGAAAAGGCCCATAACGTGTTTTAGCTTTATAAATTAGGTTTTCAGCCACCTGTTTAGGCTATGCTTTAATTCTTACTTTGGTTCTTGAGAGAGATTGGTTACAGGGTTTTTAGAGAGACAATTCTGAACACTTGTTACTCTTTTCTTATTATTCTATTTGATGATATATTCAATCATGTTGTTTTCATTCTCCATGTCTGAGTATATCCACTTTAGGTTCAGGGTTCTCATAAGGGTTTTCTCGGAATGCTAGGTTGATTAGTTTATTAGGATTCACCATCTGAATTAGTTTATTAGGAGTCACCATCTAAATTAGTTCTTCACTTTAGGTTGTGTTCAAAGCTTGTTCTAGATTAGCTACCTAGAACATAGATCTTAGGATAATTGATTAGGCACGACAGTGCGATTAATTACCTGATAGAACCTAAGGTGAGCAAAATAACTATTCGCAAAGAGATTTGGTTTAGTTGTTTTGTGAAAAAATCAAACATGATCTAAAAGCTGATTTAGACTTTAGGATTCGCAAAGAGATTTAGATAGTTTTCGCAACGACAATTGGTTAATTATACTTTAGTGATTTGAGTTCAAGAACCGCGCTAAATATGAATCATGTTAGTTAGTTTATCTGCATTCATTGATTCCCTGAGAAATACCATGAATCTATATTTCTCCCATCGAATTTACAACTCTTTACTGTTTATTGTTTTTTGTTTCAACTGAATTTTTTAGCTTGATTCTCATCAACATAATCTATTGTGTGTTTCTGTGAGTCCTTGTGTTCGACCCCTACTTTACTACAACTACTGCTTTAGTACTTTTAGGGTACTAATTTGAGCATATCACCGTTGCTGAGGACTTTTAATTCGCCATTAGATTTTAGTCTAGAATTTCGACTAGGTTCGATAGTGTCGAGCGACACCACCCAATGTCGGTCGATACTCATCGTTATTTTTGCTACTTATGTTCCTTGTCTTTTGTGTTTCAGGTGTATGCCCACTCGCGAAACCCGGAGGAACAAGAGCACTCAACTAGTTATTCTTTCCAACAAGGAGCTAGCAAATTTGGAATGTGCAAACATGAAAACAAAGAGGCCAGCAGAGATAAATAATCCAGTGGTATTGACTCGTGATGATGCTAGAGCTTTGAGAGACAAGAGGGTCATTTGTGCAATGAGAGAGGGCAACGACTTGATGGAGATGGAAACGCCATTTCCCCTCCAGTTGTTGTTGATGAGATGGCCGCGCCAGCTGCGCGCGATAACCAGGGGAATGTTTGGAATGATGTGGTTAATCGTGGTAGAACGATTGATGAGTACAACATGCCTGATCAGTTCTATGCCAATCAATCAGCGATTCGCCCTCCTGCTTTTCAGAGGAATGACTTTGAGCTGAAACCTGCATACTACACTCTTGTGGGTCAGCATCCTTTTCACGGTCTTTCTCATGAACACCCCATGGATCATATTGAGAGGTTTGAGGACTTGGTTACTAGCATCAAATACAATGGAGTGTCCAATGATTTCCTCTTCTGTAAGCTCTTCCCATACTCTCTTGGTGGATATGCAGCTTATTGGCTTAAGCAGTTGCCGCCTGAATCACTGACTACCTAGGAGGAGACTAAAAAATGCTTTCTTGAACAATTTCTATGATGATGCAAGGTCTGAGGAGCTTAGGAATAAGATCTCCAAATTTTCTCAAAGAGAAACTGAGGCATTCAAGGCTGCTTGGACCAGATTTAGATAATATCATAGGGATTGCCCACATCACGGGTTCACTAAGGTTCAGTTGCTCGGTATCTTTTTCAGAGGGATTGATTGTAGTTATCAGATGGCCTTAGATGCTGCGAGTAATGGGAATTTCAACACCAGATATCCTGACGATGCTTATGTGCTCATTGAGAACTTGGCATCTAGAAATAGCACCAAGAATGCAGACTTTGAGCGAAGAAAGCAGACTGTGAGTATGGATGGATCGCAGATTGCTGAGGTTCAAGCTAAGTTGGATTCAGTGGACAATCTCTTGATGGAAAAGACGATGAAGGCTGTTCATTTTGCTGATGAGGTTGAGAACTTCAATGAGGATGAAGTGAAAGGTGTTAACTATATTGGTGGTTCTAGTTTTCAAGGTCAGAGAAATCAATACCACCATAACAACAACCGAAAATTCACCAACAATGCTCAGCAAGGAGGGTACAAGTCTGAAGGCAATCCAACTGGTCTTGGAACTAATCAATTTGTCCAGAAACTATTCCAGAGCAGTGGCTACACCCGCACCTATGGGAATTCTTCTTATCAACCTCTACCTGCTAAAACCCCATAGAGCAAGGTTGAGTCTATGCTTGACCAGCTTCTTCAGGGAGAGCAGAAGATGACAGTGGATTTCAATGGGAAGATGGATGCTATGTACACATACCTGAATGGAAAAATCGAGGCTCTCAGTATTCATAAGAAGAAGTTGGAAACTCAGGTTGCCCAAACTACATGTGCTGTGAAGAGGCAAGATGGTTTTCTTCCAAGGAAAACAGAAGATCCAAGGGCACACATTAATGCAATCACCTTGAGGAATTGAAAAGAGGTCAATTCAGGAGTGAAAAAGAGCCTAACTGCAGGAAATTTCGTTGGTCTTATGGGAGATGACGATGAGGATTCAAAAAATCCCAGGGTATCGACCGACACCACCGCGTGTCGATCGACACCTGTCCAAATACTTTCTCGAGACGTGTCAAAGCCCCGAGTGTCTACCGATACCAATCATGTGTCGATCAACACCCACCCTGAGGATGAGAAGACACCTAAGTTGATTGAAGAAAGGGTTTACAAACCTAAGATACCTTACCCTAGGCCTATTGGGAAGACCAAGAAGGAGGTGGAAGACTCTAGATGCAAAGCGATAATGGATAAGTTTATTGTTGAGCTTCCTTTTGTCGATGCCATCAAGACTTCCCCAGCCTTTAGGAGATATGTTAAGAGGATGGTATCAAGCAATGTGAACCTTGAAGAAGGAGTTTTGATGATTACTCATGAGTGCAGCGCGATTCTGCTCAACAAAATCCCAAAGAAACTACCTGACCCAGGGAGTTTTGTGTTAGATTGTACGATCTTCACAGAAAGATTTGAGCGTTCTCTTTGTGATCTTGGCTCGAGTGTGAACTTCATGCCATACTCAGTTGCTCAGCGGATGGGGATTACAAACTTCAAGTCCACTAGGATCTCACTGATACTTGCTGATCACTCAGTTCGACTTCCCGAAGGATTGCTCGAAGATGTTCCAATTAATATTGAGAATTGCTTAATCCCAACTGATTTCATTGTCTTGGAATATGATGCAGAGCCCAAGGATCCTCTTATTTTTGGAAGACCATTCTTAGCAACAGATGGAGCTTTGATCGATTGCATGAATGGGAAGATAGCTCTTAACATTGGTGATATGGTTATGACTTTCAACATGGAGAAGATGATGAAGAGACCAATTATCGATGGGCAAGCTTTCTTTGTTGATACTTTCTGCTATATATATAGCTGAAGAGTATTTTCTGGAGATGCATCCTGAGGATCCATTTGAGAGAGCATTGGTATGTTCAGCTGATTCAGAGGTGTATTTGAGTGATGTTGCTACTGGATATGCTAAGATTCTCGACACAACATGAGCAGTGTCGACCGACACCATTGTTGGTATCGATCGACACCACTCGCGAGCACCAGAGAAGTTGGCCGAAACTTCTACGAAAGCTGATGTGCTTGGTGATTGGAGTGAGGAGAAGCCTCCTAAGATCGAACTCAAACCACTCCCAGCCAATTTAAGGTATGTTTTTCTTGGTCCGAATTCCACATATCCAGTGATCATTAATGCTTCCTTAAACAACGCAGAGATCACCTTACTGCTGCGCAAGTATCGCAAAGCTCTTGGCTATTCTCTTGATGACATTTCAGGTATCTCCCCAGACTTGTGCATGCATAGGATTCATCTTGAGGACGAGTCAAAGTCTTCAATTGAGCATCAGAGGAGGCTGAATCCGAACTTGAAAGAAGTGGTTAAGAAGGAGGTAATGAAGCTCTTGGAAGCAGGGATTATCTATGCCATTTCGGACAGCTCTTGGGTCAGTCCAGTTCATGTTGTGCCTAAGAAATGAGGGATAACTGTGGTGAAAAATGAGAAGGACGAGCTGATCCCTACTAGGACAATCATTGGGCATCGAATGTGTATTGACTACAGGAAGTTGAATGCAGCCACAAGGAAATATCACTTCCCATTACCATTCATTGATCAGATGTTGGAGAGGTTGGCGAGTTATCCATACTATTGTTTTCTCTATGGGTACTCAGGTTTCTTTCAGATTACGATACATCCAGAAGACCAAGGGAAGACAACCTTTACATGTCCTTATGGCACATTCGCTTACAGAAGAATGCCCTTTGGATTATGTAATGCTCCAACAACTTTTCAGAGGTGCATGATGTCTATCTTCACAGACATGATTGAGGATTTTATGGAGGTGTTCATGGATGATTTTTCAGTGTATGGATCATCATTCAAGAGCTGTCTTGATAACTTGTTCAAGGTGCTACAGAGATGTGAAGAGAAATACTTGGTTCTTAATTTGGAAAAGTGTCACTTTATGGTTCAGGATGGCATCGTTCTTGGGCACAAGGTTTGTGAGGCTGGGATAGAAGTTGACAAAGCCAAGATTCAAGTCATTACAAGCCTCCAACCACCGAATTTTTTAAAGGACATTCGAAGCTTCCTTGGTCATGCTGGGCTTTACAGATGATTCATCAAGGACTTCTCAAAACTATTGGACAAAGGGTGAAACACTATTGGGCGAAAGCCGAGATTCCAAGAGGACACATAGTGCCTATGGATGATGCACCCACCGCCTGAACATCCGTAAAGTCAAGCTAGTGACGTAAAATAAGCGCTTGGTGGGAGGTGATATGCTCAAATTAATACCCTAAAAAGTACTAAAGCAGTTGTTGCAGTATATGTAGGGGTCGAACACAAGGACTCCAGAAATCACACAATAGATTAATTAGATTCGAATTAAGCTAAATCAAAAGATGTAATTGAAAGCAGTGCGTAAATTAAACAAGTTGTAATTCGATTGGGAGAAAGATAGGTTCAGGGTATTTCTCAGGAAATCAATGAATGCAGATAAACTAACTAACATGATTCAGATTTAGCGCGGTTCTTAAACTCAAATCACTAAAGTATAGCTAACCAACTCTCGTTGCGAAAACTTTCTAAGTCTAAATCCTAGAATTCCAAATCTCTTTGTGAATCCTAAAGTCTAAACCAGCTATTAGATCAAGTTTGATTTGTTCACAAAACAACTAAACCAAATCTCTTTGCGAATAGTTATTTTGCTCACCTTAGGTTCTATCAGGTAATTAATTGCACTCTCGCGCCTAATCAATTATCCTAAGATCTAAATTCTAGGTAGCTAATCTAGAACAAGCTTTGAACACAACCTAAAGCGAAGAACTAATTCAGATAGTGAATCCTAATTAACTAATTAACCTAGCATTCAGAGGGGTTAAAATCACGTGGGGAACGCTTTGTACTCATTTGCTCTTTACCTTCTTCTTTGCCTCTGTTTTGACGTCTTTCTTGGTGATGACAGAAGGACTATCTAGAAGGTCTATGACAGTTGGCTCGTTAGGAGGCTCTTCCAAAAGATCAACTACCAACGTCTCTCCTGTAACAATGGTGATGCAAGAGATATGTGTGGGAGTTCCTCTAGGGATGGCTTTGTAGTACACCTCCTTGTCAATGTATGAGAACGAGATTTGCTTGCTGGGTGTGTCCATAATGGCACCAACCGTAGCCATGAACGATCTTCCCAGAATCAACTGCGTACGGGATTGTACACTCATCTCCACAACCTGAAAATCAGTAGGAACCAGACAATCTCCTACTTCAACCATCAAATCAGGGATTGTACCATATGGTAGTGAGGTGGAACTGTTCGCGAATGTGATAAATATCTTGGGAGGTCGAATATCAGCTCCCAATCTTTCTGCAATTGCCCTTGACATGACATTGACGCTAGCCCCTGAGTCAACGAGAGACTCTTTGAATTCAACGCCAGAGATAAAACATGGAACGGAGAATACTCATTGGTCTTCCCTCTTGGTCAACTGCTTCAATGGAGGTGGTGTACTTCTGACCTTGGCAAAAAGTGCCTTAATCTCTTCCTCAGTTTTTCTGCAATCTCGGAAGTGACTAATCAGGAGGCGGTACTCTAGAGCTTCTTCGAAAGTCAGAGTGAGGGGAATCCTTCGTACCATCTTCTCAAAGCCACGCAGCTGCTTTGGAGAAATAGGGTCTCTGAGGTGTCAAGGTGGTCTAGGATATGGCACCTTAGGTTTGTAAACACGTTCCTCAATCACTTTCGGTTTCTTCAAAATCTCTGGATCGGTCTGCGATTGGTGTCGATCGATACCAGGTAGGATATCGATCGACACTCGTGGTTCTGACTCGTCTCCGGAAACGATTTGGACGGGTATCGATTGATGCTCGCTGGTATTGGTCGACACCCTGGGATTTGCTGAATCCTCGTCGTCATCTTCTACAGGATCGTCGAAATTTCCTGCATTCAAACCCTTCTCTACCACTGCAGTGATCTCTTCAGCACCTCTTACAGTGATTGCATTGACGTGTTCATTGTGTGAATGAACCATCTTTCCGTTGCCAGCTGCTGCAGTCTGAGCTACTTGAGTTTCCAGCATCTTCTGATGAATATCGAGAGCTTCGATCCTATCACTCAGATCTTTGTACATAGCATCTATCTTACCATTGAATTTCACTGTCATCTTCTCCTGCCCTTGAACCAGCTGTTCAAACATAGCCTCAATCTTACCCTCATAAGTCTTAGCAGGTATAGGTTGATAAGATGAACTCTCATAGTTCCTCGTGTAGCCACTGCTCTGGAAAGGTTTCTGCCCAAAATGATTCGACCCAAAACCAGCTCCACCAATATAGTTAACTTCCTCCACTTCATCTTCAGCAGCAAAGTGGACCGCCTTTTGGGTCTTTCCCATCAACAGATTGTGCATTGAATCCAACTTAGCATTCACCTCTGTGATTCGACTGCTATCCAAGTTACCAGCTTGCTTCTTGCGCTCCATGTCTGCATTCTTGGTACTATTGCTAGATGCCAAGTTCTCAATCAGCACATAAGCATCGTCGGGATACCTTGTGTTGAAATTCCCATTACTTGCATCATCTAAGGACATTTGATACCTCTAATCGATCCCTCTGCAGAAAGTACCCAGCAGCTGAACCTGAGTGAACCCATGGTGCGGACAATCTCTCTGATATGACCTGAAGCGAATCCAGGCAGCCTTGAGTGCTTATGTCGGACCCTGAGAAAACTGAGAGATCTTGTTCCTGAGCTCCTCGGCTCTCGTATCATCATAGAAGTTGTTCAGGAAAGCATTACTCGTCTCATCCCAAGTAGTCAGTGATCCAGGAGGTAACTGCTTCAGCCAGTAAGTTGCATCTCCACCAAGAGAGTATGGGAAGAGCTTGCAGAAGAGGTAACCATAGGACACTCCATTGCACTTGATGCTAGTGACCAAATCCTCAAACCTCTCAATATGGTCCATGAGATGTTCATTGGAATGACCATGAAAAAGGTGCTGACCCACAAGAGTGTAGTATGCAGGCTTCAGCTCAAAGTCATTCCTCTGAAAAGCAGGAGGACGAATCGTTGATCGATTGGCGTACAACTTATCAGGCCTGTTGTACTCACCAATCGTTCGACCACGATTAACCACAATGTCCACAGCGACGTTCCCAACGACAACAGGAGCAGGTGGAATGATGTTCCCCTCTCCATCCAGACGTTGTCCTCTCTCATTGCACAACTGACCCTCTTGGTCTCTAAATCATTGTATTGTTGTTCATCTCTGCTTGCCTTTTTGCTTTTCTGTTTGTACGTTCCAAGTGTGCTGCTCGTTTGACAGATCAACTAGCGGAGTGTTCTTGTTCCTTCTGGTTTCACGAAGAGGCATGCACCTGAAACAAAAAATTCAAGAACGTAAGTAACCGAAATTCACAACGGGTATCGACCGATACCACTAGGGTGTCGATCGATACTCCACGATTTAGACAAAATTCTAAGCTAAAATCTAATGGCGAAATTGAATCCCCGGCAACGGCGCCAAATTTGATATGCTCAAATTAATACCCTAAAAAGTACTAAAGCAGTTGCTGCAGTATATGTAGGGGTCGAACACAAGGACTCCAGAAATCACACAATAGATTAATTAGATTCGAATTAAGCTAAGCCAAAAGATGTAATTGAAAGCAGCGCGTAAATTAAACAAGTTGTAATTCGATTAGGAGAAAGATAGGTTCAGGGTATTTCTCAGGAAATCAATGAATGCAGATAAACTAACTAACATGATTCAGATTTAGCGCGGTTCTTAAACTCAAATCACTAAAGTATAGCTAACCAACTCTCGTTGCGAAACTATCTAGAATTCCAAATCTCTTTACGAATCCTAAAGTCTAAACCAACTATTAGATCAAGTTTAATTTGTTCACAAAACAACTAAACCAAACCTCTTTACAAATTGTTATTGTGCTCACCTTAGGTTCTATCAGGTAATTAATCGCACTCTCGCGCCTAATCAATTATCCTAAGATCTAAATTCTAGGTAGCTAATCTAGAACAAGCTTTTAACACAACCTAAAGCGAAGAACTAATTCAGATAGTGAATCCTAATTAACTAATCAACCTAGCATTCAGAGAAAACCCTTATGAGAAACCTGAACCTAAAATGGATCTACTCAGACATGGAGAATAAAAACAACATGATTGAATAGATCATCAAATAAATCAATAAAACACGGGAGTTCAGAGTTGTCTCTCCAAAAACCAAAGTAGAATCAAGAAATATGAAAAGCCTCTCCATCAAACTGGCTGAAAAACCTAATTATAATGTTAAAACACGTTCTGGGGCTTATTGTAATAATTCATTTAAGTCGCGACTCGTGTCTGCTGCAGTGGGTATCGACCGATACTAGGCAGTATCGATCGATACCGAAGCTTCAAATCGGGTACTCAGCTACACGAACGTCTGCTTTGCTCCAAAATGCTCCAGAAAACTCCAATATCTTCAATTATGCTCCAAACGTGCTAAAACCTGTAAAAGACTCTAAAACACTACAGAATAGTATAAAGACTCTATAAAACGGACTTATATCATGGCTTAAACGGGGTAAAAACCATGATATATCAGGAGGCAACCCACTGGTGAGTCTGTACATATTTCTTTTATTTCTTTTGGTTTTTGGTTTTGTGTCTTGTGTTTTGCGTGAATCGGTTACTAAGGAGTTGTGTCGAGTGATACCAGTAATGGTATCGATTGACACCACTTGCACGACAAAAGAGTTGAGCTTATCAAATCGATGAAAAGAGTTACATGTGTCGACCTAAGCCTGGTATCGATCGATACCAGTGATGTGTGTCGGTCGACACTTATACCCCATTCTGGTAACTTCTTTGTTTTTCATGACTCCACTCAGTTCTTTTGGTTTCTTTTACCGACTCTAGACTAGATAACACTGGGGACAATGTTGTTTAAGTCAGGAGGAGGTAGTTGCTGACAATGCGTTTGTTTTTCTTAGAGTCAGACGTTTTTGAGTCAAAACCGTTTTATTGAGTCAAAAGTTTGTTGTAGATTATGCTCTTTTTCTTGAATCTATTGTACTGAACTTGCCTCTAAGTGACCATTGTTACAGAATCAGTTCTAGATCAGACTAATGAAAAATCCAAAGGCTGACCAGTTAACTAGAAAACACCCATGTTTCCAGCAGAATCCTTTAAAGCCTGAGCTAATTTTTGCACTTCATCGATGTGGTCGATGCCCATAGAGTTTGATTCCTCATTCATATCTGACAAAGGAACCCATGTGTAGAAAGTAATGGTATCCCTCTCCCCTGTTATAAGTTAGTAAATAAAAGCATGAAAAGATGAAATGATTTTCTTCTGAGTAGAGAGTTAGGAAAATTTCCAGCGATCCCATTATTCTACTTGGAAGGAATGATCACACAAAGGTTGGAAGCGAGGTTAGGAAAATTTTATGTGATACAATTATTCGCCTACACCTTTGATACGTAGAGAGGGGAGAACCGGAGATTTGGTGGCAAACACCATCAATACTCGCGTCTCAAACTTTAATATGTATATGCAAGAGAACATGATATGAAATAAGTCCGAGGGAGAGGAAACAATACCAAAAAGTGTGAAAATTGGGTGGTTTTTTTGTCATGAAATTGTATGGGAAAGAGTCTAGAAGGTTCTTGGCATTAATTACAGCGATGAAACAGGCGATGAGGACTTTATTGGACAATCCTGCAAAAGTATGTGTGGAGTCTGGAAGGTTGCGAATGTCTACAGAGGAGTACATGGTGGTTAGATTTGGAACTGGTTAGGTGATATGTGGAGTACTAAGAAAAAGGGCCATTGCAGTGTTTTAAGAACAAGTGAGTCTCCGTGTTTTTCAAACCTCTTTCTTTTGTTTAGCTTTCTGTTTGCTTGAGGGCAAGCAAAGGCTAATTCTGGAGGAGTTGATATATCATGGTTTTTACCCGCTTTTAACCATGATATAGATCTTATTTATAGAGTCTTTCTAGTATTTTTGGAGTCTTTTCAAGTTTTTACAGGTTTAGGTACGTTTGGAGCTACATTGGAGATATTGGAGCATTTTGGAGCCATGCAGCTGAAGGATCAAGTTGAAGTCCTGGTGTCGAGCGACACCAGCCTGAAGAGTCGACATAGAAGATGTGTATCGATCGATACCACTTATGGTATCGGTCGATACTGATCGCATGAAGAGAAGGATCGCAACTTTTTACAAGTCTGAAGATTTTACACTTTGATCCAAAAGACTTTAATAATTACAAGAAGCCCCAAAACGTGATTTAGCATTATAATTAGGTTTTTCAGCCACCTTGGTTGGCTACGCTTTATTCTATCTTGGATTTTGTTGAGAGAGCTTTGAGAGAGACAAGTCTGAAACTCTGTTCGTCCGAGAGAAGATTTTAAACCCTTGTTTTCTTTCGTCTTTATTATTAATTTCAGAAATTTATTCAATCATGTTGTTTGTTTTAATCTCCATGTCTGAGTAGATCTCCTGTTAGGTTTAGAGTTCTCAATAAAGTATCTCTTTGAATGTTAGGTTAATTAGTTGGTTATGGTTCATAATCTAAATTAGTTCTTCACCATAAGTTGTTCTTAAAGATAATTTTGGATTGATCACCTGGAACTTAAATCTTAGGTTAATCGATTAGGTACGACAATGCAATTGATGATTTGATAGAACCTAAGGTGAGCAAAATAACTATCTGCAAAGAAATTTGGTTTAGTTTTTTTTTGAACATATCGAACTTGGACTTAAAGCTAGTTTAGCCAACCTTTCACCATCAGAACTGATTAGCAGAGTTTGAAGCATCTTTTGGAGCAAAGATTCGTGACCAAAGAGCATCAGAAATGGACTACGAAACTGTTGGACTTGGACTTCACAATTGAGTATAAACCGGGCAAAGAAAATAGAGTAGCTGATGCTCTGTCCATGAAGGTACAAACTGAACACTTAATGGAAATTATTTTCTCTGCTCCTATTTCCCTTGATCTGCCAGCACTTAGGCAGCAATTAGCACAGGATCCAGCCTATCAATCGATTATTCAGCAACTCCAACATGGCACATCCTAGGATCATAGGTATTCTGAGCATGATGAGGTTTTTACAAGGAAGGGCGTATTGTAATTCCATATGAATCTCCTTTCATTCCAATCTTGTTGCAACAGTTCCACGGCAGTACCATTGGTGGTCATGAGGGTCAACTAAAAACATTAAAGAGGCTAGCACGTGAGTAATTCTGGAAGGGAATGAGACATGATGTGATTAAATTCATTGAACAATGTCAGACTTACCAGAAGAATAAGTACTCCACTCTAAGTCCGGCAGGTCTTTTGAATCCACTTCTCGTGCCGAAGCAAGTTTGGTCAGATATCAACATGGATTTCATTGAAGAACTTTCTAGATCAAAAGGATACAACTCCATCCTGGTAGTAGTTGATAGACTCAGTAAGTTCAGTCACTTCCTACTGCTATCACACCCATACACGGCAAAGGATGTGGCTGCCCTCTTCATATCTGAGGTGGTAAGACTCCATGGTTTCCCTGAATCTATTGTTTCTGACCGTGGTAAGGTGTTTTGAGTAACTTTTGGACAACACTATTCAAGAGTCAAGGAACATTTCTGAGGTGTATCTCGGCTTACCATCCGAAAACAGATGGGCAAACCGAGGTGGTAAATAGGTGCATGGAGACTTACCTACACTGTTTTGCAGGACATAGACCAAGTTCGTGGGCTAGTTGGATTCCATGGGCAGAATTCTGGTTCAACACGTCTCACCATTCATCGGAGGACTCCGTTCAGGGCATTGTACGGTAGAGATCCTCCTAAGCTGAAGAGTTGATAAAAGATAGAGATGCCTTGCTGGAAGAATTGTGTGGTCATATCCTCAAAGCTCAACAATGGATGAAGAAGTCGGCTGATAAACACCGTCGTGACGAGGAGTTCTCTCCTGGTGATTGGGTTTATCTAAAGATCAGGCCCTACAGGGAACGGTCCTTAGTAGCCAGACGCAATGAGAAGCTGGCCCCTAGTTTCTTTGGACCTTTTGAAGTGCAAAAGAGAATTGGACCAGCTGCTTACCACCTGATTTTACCTCCAGGCAGCACCATTCACCCCGTTTTTCATGTCTCTCAGCTTAAGAAAGCAATACCATCCGACCAACAAGCGATGCCGTTACCACCTGAGCTGAAGTCCAACTTGGAATGGTTCATAGAACCTAACACCATCACAGCTATAAGGCGTACACCGGGAGGACAGGGAGCTGAAGTGTTAGTTGCATGGGACGAGTTGTTTGATTTTGAAGCTACATGGGAACCGACTGATAAGATTAAGGAACAATATCCTCACTTCCACCTTGAGGACAAGGTGGCTCAATTACAGTGGGGTATTGATACACTTAGAGTACCACTTGCGATTATGAGAAGAAGAGCCAGAGACTCGAAGATGAGGAGCAGGTTCCAAGTCAACCAAAGTGGCTAGAGAGTAAAAGAAGCAAATGGTCAACAGACTCGGATTGTCACAGAGTCTTTACTACCTAAATAACGTGGCAATGTCCCTATCCTTCTCTTATAAGAATCAATACTATATAAACTGTATGAGTCATTGTAAACCCATTTATCCAATACCTAATTAAGGAGGCTGGTTTGTCCTCGAACTCAACCACTCTTCTGCCCATTTCTTATTCTTATCTTCTTCTCTAATCTCCATTCTCATCGTTGTGTGAAGGTTAATCCTCTGGGTTAACAGGTGGTTGATGCTGGGGATTCTGAAAAGGAGGCGGTGGTTGATGTTGGGGATTCTGAAAAGGGGCGATGGTTGATGATGGGGTTGCTGATAAGGAGGCGGTGGTTGTGTCGTCGGAGGATATTGGGATGGAAGAAGACAGGTTGTTCTCGACACCGACATTGTCGCATCAGAGGACCGGTTGGAGGTGCGCGAAGACGAGTTGACACCTCCGTCTCCTCTCCCACCGGCGATTAATCGGCCACCGCCGCCGCCTCTACCACCTGGACCTCTACCGGATTTTCTCGTACCCGTCATTGAGAGAGATTGAGATATATTGAAAGAAATTGAGCGAGAGAGGGTTGAGGAGATTGAGAGAGATGGAGAGAGATTGAACGAGAGAGGGCTGAGGAAATTGAAAGAGTATTGATTCAGAGATTGAGAGATATTGAGAGAGATCGAGAGAAATTGAGAGATAGGGTTTTAGAGCATCTCCAAAGGTAGAACTCCAATTGGGGTTCTTACCATTATTTATAATAATAATTTTGAAATTTTTTAATTTAAAAACCTCATTAAAAGTTTTTAATATTTCTCACTTCCAATGGTAGAACCCCAAGTGGGGTTCTTAAAAAAAAAAAAAAAGTTTTTTTCCAACAGATAAATGATTCAAGTCAGTATAGAAGTGGTAAGGAGAGGATTCGAGACCACATTTGCCCACGCTAATACGAAACATTCTCCAAGTCTAATCCTTTATAAACTCGATCATAAGCTCCTTTACCAATTTCATCTCCCAGCATCTGTGCTCAAAAAAATCAAAAATCAACCTTGGGAAGTTAATTAAGCTTTGAGTAGACAAGGATCAATGAAAAGAGACAAACTTTGAGCAGATTTTCATGTCCTCCAATTCCTAGGAAAGTATCTGATTATATGCTTTGATTTTATCAATTTGTTAGGTAATTCAAGCACATATATATATCAGAAATGATGGCTAAACAGAGTGAGGATTGGGTTTGATGAAGACTAAGTTAGCATGAAGCTTACCAATGACAATCACCATTCCATCAAACTGGATAAGGAATTCTGATTTCAACATTCTCCTTCCAACATTACAGAACCAAAAAAAAGAGCAAGACAATATACCTTATTCTCAGCCATTCCAACACCTAAAATAAGAAGGCCATTGATGCCAGAAACAAGCAAAACAAACAAGAGTCACATCTTCGTAACATGAAAAAATTCAATACATAATCCAATATGCAAAAAGTAAAAAATCGAATTGATCACCTGTACGCTTACCCAGAGCTTGCAATCTTTCCGATACTTGATTTTGCCATTTGGAAATCTTCTCTCGGTACGATCTCACCTTCTCCTTTTCGCTACTATATAAGTCAACAAACTGCTATGCTCTATGACAAACTTTCACCAGGCGCTCCGATCTACGAGCTCCAGCCGCGGCCGCTGCTGCGATAGGCTTTGGCGGATCGACGCCCAGAGGCGCGAGAGCCGATCTTGGGAATTCTCAGCGACGCTCAGATGGTGACCAGCGGCGAACGCAGAAAAAAAAATTCGTTTCTTTTTCCCTTCAGCTAATAACAGAGGGACACGTGGAGTTTAGAATCGTTCCTAAAAATCCTTATTTAAGGATCGGTTCTAAACTTTAAACCCATTTTTGTTTTATTTTTAATTATAATATTGCTAAGAACCCACCTTTTTTACTCTAAGAACCTGCCGATGGAGATGGTCTTAGAGAGATATATTATGGAGAAAGAAAATAACTTTGTCTTGTAAATATCGAATGAGTCCCAATTTCGTCACAAATTTCGGTCACAAAAGGAGAGATAAAGTTGCCGCGTGAAATTTTCATGAAATCAAATTTGGTCGCTAAATCGTCTTACATTAAAATGATAGCAAAGTTGTATTAAAGTAGGCGCAAAGTGTGACTGTTTTGTGACGCTATTTAATATGTCACAAATCTAAATCATAAACCCTAAACTTTACGAATATACAAGACCATAAATATGACTTTACATCCATTCTTAATATACTTCTAAAGTATAACTCTCTATTTAAATAGTAAACTAAGATAATTTTATTAAATTTTGAAATTTTTATATCTTTCAAAATCATTACATGTAAAACACATAAACACTTAGTACATGTTATAACCACATACAAACATAAATTTAAAATATTGGAATTTAAAAGTTTTTTTCTCTGTTTCAATGTATATAGTAGTTCAAATCTATGTAAAAACGTACAAATTAACATATTTACAATTCAATATTGATGATTTTATAAAAACAATTCAAGTGCAGTTGCTAAACGATCGCAAATTTGAGACCATTTTATGACTACTATTAAAAAAATCGAGTGAAGTTGCTAAACGTTGAGTTGGCCTAGTAGTTAAAGGAGGAGTGGGTATGTGCCTTTCCTACCGACCCTGGATCCGATACCCGTTGGGAGGGGTCTCCTCCGAATGAGTGACTTAAACATAGTTTGGGCCTCGCTCCAAGGATGTACGAGCCTGGAACCTCGGCGTTTAAAAAAAAAAAGATGTTGCTAAGCGGTCGCAAATTTGGGACCCTTTTGTGACTACTATTAAAAAATCGAGTGGAGTTGCTAAACGGTCGCAAATTTGGGATCATTTCGTGACTACTTATACATATTATGAGTAGAAACAAACATAAGTTTAGAATATTAGAAATTAAATTTTTTCCTCTAATATCATGACAGTCTATATAATAGCTCAAATCTATATAAAAACGTCTAAATTAACCAATTACAATTATATATTGATTAATTTTTTTTAACAAAAAATCGACTAGAATGGCAAAATCGAAGCAAATCAGTCACAATTTCAGGTGTTGGTTGCAAATTAGTGGGTATTAAAGACGATTTTGTGACACTTTAAAAAAAACATCTCTACCATAAACCCTAAACTTTAAGAACCTACAAGGTTTGAATATGACTTTACAATGATTTTGTGTATATAGCAGTTCAAATATATGTTAAAATTTATAAATTAACATATTTACAACTATATATTGATGAATTTCTTTAAAAAATTCGAGTGGAGTTGATAAACCGAAGCAAATCAGTCACAAATTTGGGACTACTTTTGCGACTACAAAATCAGACTAAAACATGAGTCGCTAATAAGCGATTCTTTTGTAACTATTGCGTTTCGTCGTTAATTTGCGACTGTTTTGCCTCTACATTGCGAGTAGTCGCAAATTAGTCACACTTTCATCCCGCATTTTTGTGACAAAAAAAAGTCACAAAAACTGTGTTTTTTTGTAGTGTTCCGACCCAAGAATCTTCATCGAGTTATCATGGTGGCTCTTCTTCGGAGTACAAAGAAGAGAGCGAGAGGCTTACCCAAACAGTACTTTGATGCAGTTTTGGTGGGAGAAGAGTTCACAAGAGCGAGGTATTCCATGGGTTGCTTGGAAAAGATTGCAATATTCCAAAAAAAATGGAGGTTTAGGCTTTAGGGACTTAGCTAAATTCAATGACGCTTTGTTGGCTAAACAAGGTTGGAGACTTATAACTAATCCATCATGCTTGTTCTCACGACTATACAAAGCCCGATATTTCAAAGATATACATTTATTCGATGCCAAAGCTCGTCCATACCATTCTTTTGGTTGGGCCTCGCTCTTAGAAGGTATCTTATGAAACAAGGGACTCGTTCTATCATTGGTGATGGTCGTGATACAAGAAGTTATCATGATAACTGGTTACCGACACATCCTCCAAGACCAGCAATATCGGATAACATCAATTTGGATATACGAGTTTCGGATCTTATTAATGACAATGGACGTACACGTTCTTGGAGTGAGACTGCACTAGATGATAATTTAACAACTGTTGATCAAGAGTTAGCTCTTTCACTTTATTTGGGACAACGGAAAGGAGATGATAAGTTTAAATGGAACTACACAAAATCTGGGTCATATACTGTTAAATCAGGCTACTGGTTGGCCAGACATATTCACTAATTACAAATTGGTTTACCGCCGATTCCTAATGGTGATCCAAGTCTGAAAACTAGAATTTGGAACCTTCAAATTATGCCGAAACTAAAACACTTTCTATGGAGAATTCTTTCTGGAGCTCTCGGAACTGCTTCGAGATTAATTTCGCGTTGAGTTTGTATAGATAGTACTTGTCAAAGATGTTGTACTCACCCGTAAATAATTAATCATATGTTATTTACATGTCCACTATCAACCTCAACATGGCTTATGTCAAATTCGCCAATAACATCCATAAAATATCCAACACATAATTTTGAGGAGAATATCAAAAATTTATTGGATATACAAAACAATACGGATTTAACAGAACAACATAAACTTTTGCCGTTTTGGTTAATGTGGCAAATTTGGAAATCGAGAAATAATTTAATTTCCAAAAAATCAGAATCAAACCGAGAAGAGATGTTTCATATGCCATGGCGGATGTGAATGAATGGATAGAGAATTTGACAAAGGACAGGACGGCTAACACTCAACCTGTTTCTGCTCGCAACCACCGACCTATTTCTTCTTGGAGTCGACCAAAAATAGGGTAACTTAAATGTAATTATTACGCAGCGTTCAACCCACACACACAAGAAGAGTTATCGGAGGTTGGATTGTTCGAGATCATTATGGTTTTGCCAAATTATGGGGTTCGGCTAAGTTACCAAATGCGTTGTCTAGCCTTGAAGCTGAAGGAAAAGCCTTTCTACATGCATTACAAAGCGTGCGGAGCCTCGGTTTTGAATCGATTTGTTTTGAAGGCGATTGCAAAAACTTGGTTGATATATTACACGGATCTCATCAGGATATATCAATCATTAACTTGATTCATGGTATTAATATTTGGCGTTCTAAATTTATAAGTCATACTATTGCTCATATTAATAGACAATCAAATGAGGCTGCTCACTTATTAGCACAAAAAGGACCACCGAACGATATTTTTTCTCGGATTGTATATATCCACCTTTTTGATTAACCAATACTTTGTATTCAGACTTTTCAATTTCAAATTAATATAGTTATATTTCGTCGAAAAAAAAAATTATATTTTTGGTTTTTACTCTAGAAGATTTAATCCAACGACTTTTGTACTTTAATTTGTTTCCGTTTTTTTGGACTATTGACTCTAAAAGGGTTTCAATCTTTGCCGAGTTACAAGTTATTGTAATTTAACTATAACTAGATTTTAGCCCGTGCGCTCGCACGGGAATTTTTTATATATTTTTTATGAAATATTGTAATATAATTTATGTTTAATTTTGTGTTTAGATATAATTTATTTTTGTAGATTTAATTTTTGTAATATGAGACACATGTTTATTTTATGTTTAGATATAATTTTTTGTAGATTTAATTTTCGTAATATGAGATAAATTTATTTTGTGTTCATATATAATATGTTTTTGTAGATTTAATTTTTGTAATATACGACATATATTTATTTTGTGTGTTAGATATAAACGGGAGTTCATACTGTTGAGGAGAACTCCAACGTTGTTCATAACAGTAGACAAACCTCATTTTTTCGTACATGTATTCATGTCAATTAAAAAAATCTTAATTCACACCGATAATAAGCAATGTATTATGCAACCATATAGAGTAATTTGGTTCATTGAAAGAAATTTTTGTGATAGTACCCGAAGAAATGAGACTCTCTCATGGATTATCTTATATGTTGTTTTTTGTATGAAACAACAATTCAATTCCATCCATTTGAATAAGAATCTTCCGAGTCTCAATCTTGGCTACCGATCAAAAAGGAGAAACATTATATTATTAATAATCAATGGGAGATGAATATAAGTGTGCCTTGATAGAAATTTAGTATGAGGAAACATGATTGATCACTAAATAAGCCAATCAAATACTTTTTGAAATTTCGAAAAACATTAGAATTACTGTGAAATTTTACAAACAATACAAACACCCAAAACCTCCTATGGAAACTCTCAAAGCCGATGAACGACAGAACCAATTAGCTAAAAAGACGATCAAAAACAAATAATCAGCTTTTGCAGAAGAAGAGAACATCCACAGACAAAACTTGATCCATCTAAAAAGATCAGAACGTTAGTTTCAAAATGAAAATAGAAAGGTGAGATTAACATTGGCGCAATGTATATATATTTATAAGTAAGGAATCGTATATGAAAAAAATTAGGTTTATCTATTTTAAAAATAAAATCAATATCTTAATTGATTAAATGCAGATTTTATATCCAAATTACTGTTACGAATTTATTGTTCAAATATTTCTAAATTTTCAAAATTAGTAGCAACAAAATTAATGGCAACGAATTAGGAAATAAAATAGTTTAATAAGGATATGTTTTATTCTTGGCCAACCAATATATTTTTTTAAACAATTCGCGTCCATTTGGTTAGGTAGTAATAATAACTAACCAAATTTGATTAAATTTTGAAATAAATGCTAATAATAAAAAAAATTCTAATCACGTAATTACTTTTTTGTGTTCCGAAATATTATGCTAAACAAATAATTATATATTCAAATTCCTTATTTGGTGAGCTAAATGTTATTTGCTATGTATAATTTTAAATCATAACTATATCGATTAAAGAGTTGTTTTAGGTTGAAAATTAGGAAACAATGGATTAAATGATATTGAATGCATCATATACGATATGATAGAAATTGTTGAAGAGGAAAAACCGGAAAGAAATATGAAGAACCAAATATAATTAATTTTAAATTTTTTTAAAAAATTATGTTTGGCAACAGGAATAAAAAGAACCCGTGCGTCCGTACAAAGTTTCTATAATTTATAAATTATATTACAAAGTTTTAAGAAATAATATTATAATATCTCGGAGGTTAAATTTTTTACTATGTTAATTTTGAAATTGTAGATTAATATATCAATTTATTAGGTGCACAATAAAAAAAATTAAGATATCGATTGAAAAGGGAAGCAGCTATTCAAATACTTCCCGAATTATATGATACTAATTGACGCTATTAACTAATTTTCCAAAAAAAAATGATTATGTGAATTAATAATTTATTCTCATATATCAATTACGTTTATGCAAGTAAAGATTTGCCATTGGTAAATGGTATTTATCAGGGATTTATATTCAGAATAGGAAATTATTATGATTTTTAATAGCCTAATAGGATTTGAAAATATTTGATGTTATTAGTATAGAGATGTCGTTCTTTTGGTGGCATGGTTTGATAATATTTACATTTCGAATTTAATTCTAAATTAACAATTCCTAATATTGTGTGATATATTAATCATTTTATATATGTAAATAAAATATATTGAATATGTATTAGTAACTGAATGATGTCCATTTGCATGATCGAATTTATGGTTGTGCAAATCTAATTAATAATATATTATTTTTATTTAAAAAATATTCAATTATAAATATGAGTGTGTTAATAAGATGTGAATTTAGAAATAAACATATTTTGTTATTAATTCTGAATATTTTGTTTGTAACTGTTGATGAAATCTCAGAAAATCTACATTAAATTCAAAATTTAAGATTATCTTTCAATACAAATTGTTAATTTTGAATATGTATCATTTTAAAAATATTATTATTAAAATATTTGGCATAATCTAAATTCAAAAATTCAAAATAAATAATATTATTTTCATCACAAAATAATAATAAAATTTTAAATTATTTTTGTAATATGTAATTTATATTAATCGATTTTATTTATAATTTTAAATATTTAATTTAATTTTTGGCATAGTCTGAATTTTTATAATTACGATTTAAAATTAATATATATATAATCATATTAATTAATTAAACTAATCTTTAATTGAATATTAATTTTGTAATTTAACCAAAAATATCTGTTTGGCAACATGAATAAACAGAAGAGAATAATAGTTATCCAGAATAGGAATAGACTAAATTGTATTTTTCGATGTTTGGACACAAATGTTACCATGTTTTAATAGTATGGATAGATATTTTCATAGAGATTTGGTAAAATTTATTTGTTATTGTATAACAATTTAATAAGATTTTGTTACTAGATCTTGTAGATGCTTAAAAGAAACCATAAATTGTATATGGGTAACCGTAAATTGTAGTTAGTCCAAAGTAATTTCTTATGGTTAACTTAGACATTAATCGTTTTAGTTTAACGATGCGTGTGGATCATCTTTTAACCACCTGAATAGATTCATAACTCTAATTTGATCAAATTACTATTCTATATGAGTGCATGAACTCTAATTTGATAGAGACAATAGAACTGGATAATCTTTTGATAAACGCTTACATAACAATGCATTCAAGAATAAAAGAGAGCATACCCAACGGATTTCAGATGCTGTGTTGGCGACGCCCCTATATTCAGCTCTGTCGACGACCTGGCAATACCTTTTTGCTTTTTCGCTGACCATGCAATCGGTGATGAACCCAGATATAGAATGTAAGAATTCGTGGAGACAAAATCATCTGTATCACCCGCCCAATCAGCGTCAGAAAAACCATGAAGAGTTAGAGGTGAAGCAGATTTCAGAAAAATACCATGCGATAGCGTTCCAGCAAGATACCGAAGGACACGTTTCGTCGCTTGCCAGTGAATATCAGTAGGACGATGCATAAATTGTGATAAGCGATTTACTGCGAATGCAATATCAGGCCTGGTGAAAGCCAAGTATTGCAAACTACCAATCACTGCACGGTACTCACCAGCATTAGGCAGAACATCGCCGAGACGAAGAGAGAGCTTCGGTGTATGTTCCATCGGTGTCGAAACAGGCTTAGAGTCAAGAATGTTCGTCTTGAGAAGCAAGTTCTGAATATACTTCTTCTGCATCAGGTGAAGACCGGTCGCTGTCCTGGTTACCTCGATTCCCAGAAAGTATGTCAGATCCGTTGGGTCTTTGAGAGAGAATCGACGAGCCAGAGGATCGATGAACTGATCGATGAGATGATTGCTGCCTGTGACAATGATATCGTCAACATATACAAGGATATAGGCAATGTGTGCACCTTTGATGTAAATGAAGAGTGACGTATCGGCCAGAGAGTTTTGGAAACCGATGGAGCAGAGAAAGGTCTTCAGTTCTTGGTACCACGCACGCGGAGCTTGTTTGAGGCCGTATAGTGCTTTCTTGAGACGACATACATGATGGGGTCGATCTTTATCCACAAATCCTGGTGGTTGAGATACGTAGACTTCGTCGTTTAATGTTCCCTGGAGGAAAGCGTTATTCACGTCGAGTTGTTTGATATTCCACGAACGAGCTACAGCCAACTGAGAGACAAGTCGTATTATGATCGATTTAACCACCGGACTGAATGTTTCAGCATAATCGAGACCGTATTGTTGATTAAAACCTCTCGCCACCAATCGAGCTTTATACCTGTCAAGATGACCATTAGGTAAGTATTTTAGTGTAAAAATCCATTTGGTTGCAATAACATTCTTGTTTGGATTGAGAGGGACCAAATCAAAAGTGTTATTGCGGATTTGAGCATTGAACTCATCTCCCAAAGCCATCCTCCATTTCCGATCTCACAAAGCTTGGTTCACCGTGGTTGGGATTTCTGGTTTAGTGGGTTTTGTAGTAGCGGCAAAGGTGAGTTTAGATTTTGGCTTAGTGATTTGGTTTTTGGCACGGGTTCTCATCGGATGGGTGTTTTTGGGTGGTGATGGTAGGTTTGTCATGGAAGAAGGAATGACGGAGGAAGAAGGTGAGGGATCGAGAATTGGTTTGGATTTTGGTTATGTTGGTTTTGGGCCTCTGCATTACCTGCATCGATCATTTAGGCCTAAATAATTATTAATCAAGCCCAAATTTTCTGTGTTAGAAGAAGACTGTAGAATTCTCTCCGACGGCGATGATGGGATGACTGTCGCGACTGGTAACGGCAGGTGAGGTTCTGTGCACGGGGGCAGGGGCTGCGATGGAGGTGGCTGAACCGGATGAGCTGATACGAGCGGCGGGGAAAGTGGGACAGTTACCGGAATTTATTTGTTCACGATATCAGTTGACTCGGGTATGGAGACTGGATTTGCTGATGTAGCAGCGAATGGGAACTTCTCTTCCACAAATTGGACATGTCGAGAGACATACATACGGTCAGATGCTGGTTCGAGGCAGAGATATGCACTCTGGGTGAGTGAGTACCCCAAAAATACACATGGTGTTGAACGATTCTCCCATTTGTGACTTATGTAAGGTCGAAGCCAGGGAAAGCAGAGGCAACCAAAAACTTTGAGCTTGAGATAATTTGGTTGTTGTTGAAAGAGTTTTCCATAGGGCGATTCATCCTTGAGCACCGAGCTTGGCAAACGATTAATGAGATAGATTGCTGTAGCAAGTGCGTATGTCCAGTATTGTGGTGGAAGAGAAGCTTGGTGGAGAAGTGTAAGACCTGTTTCGACAAGATGTCGATGCTTCCTTTCTAAAACACCGTTGTGTTCTGGCATATGCGGCGGAGAAGTTAAATGAGAGATGCAATGCTCCGATATAAATGGGCGTAATCCCACATACTCACCGCCGTTATCTGAATATAGAGCTCGTATCTTGCTTTGAAACCGATTTTCCACCAACAGTTTAAACGCCATAAAAGTTTCACGAACCTGAGACTTCTGCTTTAACGGATAAAACCACGAGTAGCGGGTGTAATGATCCACAAGTATGAGATAGTACTTGTAGTTATCAACGGAGACAATGGGCGAGGTCCACACATCAGAAAATATGTATTCAAGTGGGCTATGGGAGGTACTTATGTTGGAATAAAAAGGAAATTTATGGCTTTTATTGATAAGACAATGAGAACAAGGGTACTGTGTTTGCGGAGAATGAGAAAGCGGTAAAGAAAATTGAGAAACAAGCGTTTTTAAAACAGGAGAGGATGGGTGACCAAGTCTCGAATGCTATGATGAAAGTGAGGTTTTTGGTATTGGGGAAGCAAAGAGAGAGTGAACGGTGTTGGTGTTGGGATGGACTGGCCACTCGTATAGCTCATCTCTAGTTTTGCCTTGGAGTAATCGGGCCCCCGTGCTGAGATCCTTCACCTGAAAATGAGCCGGAAAGAATTCCACAGAAACGCGATTAGCATTGCAGAGGCGGTAAACAGAGATGAGATTTTTATGTATGTTGGTAACATAGAGGATATTGTTTAAGGCAAGTAAACGAGAGGGGGTATAGAGATTAGATGAACCAGTGTGCGAGATCGGAATTGTTGAACCATCGGCTATGGTGACCTCTTCTCCGCCGTGATACGGCTGATGGAGTGACAGGTTGGACATATCAGTTGTGAGATGGTGCGTTGCACCGCTGTCGAGAATCCAATTGTTGGGATTGTACGACGTCGTAGCTGCCATGTTGGCTCGTGGTTGCCACGGCGCTGGAGGGGGAGAATAGGAGCTCGTGGAGGAGCTGTTGATACCACCGGAGAGCTGCAGTTGTGAGCAGCGACGGGCACTATGACCATGAACACCAAAAATCTGACAACGACCTTGATAGCCACGAGGAGTAGGTTGATCAGGACTTGGATTAAACTGGCGTTGCTGCCATGTCTGGTTGTTGCGATTGTTGAAGCGATTATTTCCCCGATAATTGCCATTGGTGTTCTTGCGATATGCGTTGTTGTTGTTGTTGTTCTTCTTCTTCTTCTTGTTAGAGCCTCGATACTGAGTGACATTGGTGATATATCATGGTTTTTACCCCTTTTAGGTCATGATATAAGTCCGTTTTATAGAGTCTTTCTATTATTTTGTAGTGTTTTAGAGTCCTTTACGGGTTTTAGCACGTTTGGAGCATAATTGAAGGTATTGGAGCTTTCTGGAGCATTTTGGAGCGAAGCTGAAGTTCGTGTTGCTGAGTACCCGATTTTACGTCAAGCATCGATCGATACCCCTTGGTATCGATCGACACCCATCGAGCAGATTACAAGTCGCGACTTTTAATGAAGTTTGAATAATTGCAGAACTTGCCCAGAAGACTTTAATATTTACAAGAAGACCCTAATTCGTGTTTAGACTATTTAATTAGGTTTTACAGCCACTTTGTTGGCTATGCTTTGTTCTAGGCTTTTAATTATTCTTGATTCTACTTTGGTTTTTGGAGAGACAACTCTGAACTCCTGTGTTTTATTGATTTCTTTGATGATCTATTCAATCATGTTGTTTTTATTCTCCATGTCTGAGTAGATCCACTTTAGGTTCAGGGTTCTCATAAGGGTTTTCTCTGAATGCTAGGTTGATTAGTTAATTAGGATTCACTATCTGAATTAGTTCTTCGCTTTAGGTTGTGTTCAAAACTTGTTCTAGATTAGCTACCTAGAACATAGATCTTAGGATAATTGATTAGGCACGACAATGCGATTAATTACCTGATAGAACCTAAGGAGAGCAAAATAACTATTCGCAAAGAGATTTGGTTTAGTTGTTTTGTGAACAAATCAAACATGATCTAAAAGCTGATTTAGACTTTAGGATTCGCAAAGAGATTTGGAATTCTAAGATTTAGATTTAGATAGTTTTCGCAACGACAGTTGGTTAATTATATTTTAGTGATTTGAGTTCAAGAACCGCGCTAAATCTTAATCCTGTTAGTTAGTTTATCTGCATTCATTGATTCCCTGAGAAATACCCTGAATCTATATTTCTTCCATCGAATTTACAACTCTTTACTGTTTATTGCTTTTTGTTTCAACTGAATTGCTTAGCTTGATTCTCATCTACATAATCTATTGTGTGTTTCTCTGAGTCCTTGTGTTCGACCCCTACTTTACTGCAGCAACTGCTTTAGTACTTTTTAGGATATTAATTTGAGCATATCAATTGGCCGAGATGGGTAACAGAGAGGAGTTGACAACCACCGATTGTAGTTTAACCTCAAAATTGATTAGTTTTTCATGAAGTTCGTTGAGTGAAGGAGAAGCATCACGACCTTCAATCTGATAAATTAACTGCTTGTAATCATCAGGTAATCCTCCAAGAACATAGTCGATTTGATCTTCATGATCCAAGGGTTTTTCCAAGAAGTGCCAATTGATCAAATCGATTTTTGAATCCCTGGAAATATTCGTTAATCGACTTTGTGCCTTTCGTCCATTGTCTGATTTGTTGCTGTAATTGTTGCATATGCCCACGACTTGGACTGGCGTAGGTGCAAGAGAGAGTTGACCAGATCTCGGTGGAGGTGGTCGTCGTTGAGAGAGTTGGTTGAATGGAGATCGAGATGGCTCCAAGAAAAGCGCTGTAAATCAGCTTGTCATGTTGCTTCCAGTGTATAATCACGATTAGTCGTGATTACACCATCAGTGGTGATTGTCGCTGGTGGCACCACCACAGAGCCGTCGATGAAGCTGGCTAGATCGTAACCATCGAGTAACGCATGAACTCGACGGTTCCACATTAAGTAGTTGTTGGATGTTAACTTCGTAACATTCGTCATGTTGACGTTGAGAAGGGTGTGAGATTCAGACAGGACAACAGTCTCAGATGAATGGGCCGGTGAAGAAGAGATTAAAGTTTGGTTGTAGGAGAAGACAATTTTGAAAACGAGAAAGGTGGCGGCCGCGGGGAAAAAATGTTTTTAGGTATTTAGAGATCTTTGCTCTGATACCATAAAGAGTAATGAGCTTAAGTTGTATACATTAGATAATTGGGATACAATATTTATACTGATTATACAGAGGAAACTAGGGATTACATAACGACTAATTTACCCTTCTACATACGTATACATATACATAATAACGGCTTCATTTTACTCAGTTGTTGATGCTCGACTTTAATACTTTCTTATTGATTTTATCGAATGGAGTTATTTAGTTTGATGTTGTTGGATAAAACAAATTATTTTCTTTAATTTCGGATATTAGGAGGTCAATTGCTTTCAAGTCGGAAAAGAATAGAGGCGAGGTTACCATATTTCACCGAGTTGTTGTTGGTTAGAGAGGAGATTTGTTGTTGTGAAAGATATGAAATGGATATAACATCCTATTTATAGATGGTATAGGTGAATATAAAAGTAGTTGCGAGAATTTAAGGTCGTAATTAAGTGGCCAATGAATTATTTTTTGGTGTTACACGTTTGATATTATTGTTGTTGTAATTGTGAATTTGTGAGTGATTATCTGTAATCAATGTGATTTACGGCTGATGGTCGAGAGGATCTGGCTCCATTCTGATTATGACTACGTCGTGGACTCGCTGTAGATGCTGCTGGTCGAGAGGATCTGCCTCCATTCTGGGATTCTCCGATCGAAATCACGCGAATTTTTCGATCAGGGTAGAGAATGAAAATAGCAAGGGGAGAAAATGCAGAGTAGAGGAGTGGTCAAATAGTCAAAAGGCTTTCTAGAGAAGACAATGTCAAAGAAGGTGAGAAGAAGGAGAGAGGTCAACTAAAAAAAAATAAAAGGAGAGAGGTCAACTGTATTTACTTTTTTTTTTCCATCTGAAACTTATTGAACTATTGAAAACAAAAGAGGAATACACATAATGGAATACGATTTTGATACACCAAGCCGGTGGAAAATAAAAATTCTCCGGAGACTAAGCCCCACACTCGGGAGAGTAAACCTGATACACAGAAAACTAAGCCCGAAATATGAGAAGCATAAAGAAAAGACTAATAACAACAACAAAAACCATAAACTCGATAACCCCGAACCCAAACAAAAAGGAAGCGACCTAACAAGCGAGAATTTATAAGGCTGCACAACGAATCATGACAATAAAATGGAAAGTTACACGGGATTACTCAACTCTTTCAGTCCAAGAACACTGAGGTCCATGCTGACCGTGAGAATACCATGGTTTCACCTTCCTAACAAAAACCGGAGATGAACCAAACGATTGAGAGATGATTTTGACCAGTTTATGAAAGATAAGGAAACTGTTGACATACTCAAGGAAGAACGGATAAGAGACACCAAAAACATCGATTAGAATAGTAGATCTATGAATTTGACTCTTACACCAAGACCGGAAGCAACCGGAAAAGAACCGTACTAAAACTTCAGCTACCAGATCCAACAACTCCAACACCACCGCTCAAGAATCCCGAACTCCACTCGACCCCACTCGCCTCCACTCCGGAAGCTTCATTTTTGCCTAGAAAATCGAGGCCACACCAATGGTCCATGACACAAAGAAATACAAAAAACCTAAAAAGGGAGACACACAGTTCCGATGCTGTGGAAGCCACCGGAATCGACCAAAAAACGGGATCTAAGAACTTGTTTTAAGAGAGAAGGGAGAGCACTTTTTTTAAGAGAGAGAATTTTTTTTTTGGTCAACTATATTTACTATTTTGTATAATATATGAAAATTGTTTTCAAAAAAAGATGTTAAACCCTATTTAATCTAGATATTGTTTTTGTCATTCATATAGAGTAGATATAATTTTTAAAAAAATTATAATTCTTCAAATCCTATAAATTTTCCTTATAAAATAATGTGGAGGAACCTTTAGATATGTGTTTTTTTAAAAACATTCTCTATATTACTTTAAACCCTATAGATTTTATTTTTAAGATAATGTGGAGGAAGCTATAGGTATGTGTTTTTTTCTTCTTTTAAATCCTATAAATTGGGTGAATTGTAAAAAAATATTCAATAAGTTACAATGATTGTCTCTATATATATATATTTTATCATAGTATAAATAAATTGAAATATGTTATTGAAGCATTTGAGCCGCGTCAATTCTATTTCCTTTATGTTTTTTTTTTGTTATTTTGCAAACTTTCAAATAAAAAATCTTTAAGAAAATAATTAGTTGGTAATTTGTGTGAAATAGAAAAACAAATTGCGAACGACTCACTAAGAAAAAAGAAAAAAAGGAGGGCGAATTGAAACAACTTCTTCTCGATCTTCGACGAAATCCACCAAAATTCATCTCCATTGAAATTTTGGATCATGCTCTAGAACCCAGGTTTAGATCTCGAGGAGGAAAATGTGTCGGATCTTCGAGTACTTCGTCGTCTGCGGACTTGGTCTGGAGATGCGAACCATGGATGGAGATCTCTTGGATTCCATGGAATGCAGATGAATTACGTGCCTTCGCTTCTATAAACCCGTTCCCTCCCTCTAATCATTCTCTCTACCCTCCCCCTCCTCCTCAGCTTCCCACTGTAAGTTAGAGAAAACCTTTTGAATGTTACGTCGAGATTTCTTATTTTGGAGGATTTTTATTGGGGTCTAGGTTGGTGCTATTGATGCTTTGTTGTTAAGCGGTGGTGAAATGTGGAACTTCGAGCTGGATCAGAAGTTTTGTCTAGTTGCTAGGTTTCTTGTGTAGAGTTTTGATTTCATAGGTGAATGATTCAGAATTCGGGATGCCATATATTTTGGTGGAGAAGAAGATGAGTAAACCGGAAAGGTTCTAATCAGTATAATTGAAGACTAACAGAAGTGGCGGTTTCATGGCGGTGATTGAAAATTTCAGGTTTCACCGACGGCCAGCGGAGGAGCCGATTAACGATGGCGTTGGTGATGAGGCGTGACATTGAAACCGTTCTTCTTTTCTGATATGCCCACCTAGCAAGACATGTGGTTTTTAATTGTTGATCTTATCGTTTTGTTTGCTTGTAATGGGTTTATTGGGCCTCAAAAATTGTTCTGTTTCTTGCCGGGACGAGAACAAAAAACAATAAAAAAGGATGGAATGAAACAAAGTGAGTGCTGAGGTGTCAAGAATATAGAGTAGGAATAAACGAGGTGGCAGCATAAAAAAAAAGAATGAATTTTCTTTTATATATATATATATATATATATTTATTTATTTCCATTTATTGGACTATTGACTATAAAAAGGTTTTAATATTTGCCGACTTACGAGTTATTATAATTTGACTATAATATTTAATTTAGCCATATAATTGAAAAAACAATATATATATATTTTTGGTTTTTTTGTACGTTTTATATTTTTGGTTTTTACTCTGGAACATTTAATTCATCGACTTTTGTATTTTAATTTGTTTTCGTTTTTTGGACTATTTACTCTAAAATGGTTTCGATCTTTGCCGACTAATGAATTGTTGTAATTTTACTATAATGTTTAATTTAGCCGTATAATTGAAAAAAAAAATTATTTATATTTTTGGTTTTTACTCCATCGGATTTTTTACTTTAATTGGTTTCTGTTTTTTTGGAATTTTGACTCTAAAAGGGTTTCCATCTTTACCTACTTATGAGTTTATTGTAATTTGACTATAATATTTAATTTAGCCGTATAATTGAACCAAGAAAATAATAATTATTTATATTTTTGGTTTTTATTCCGGAAGATTTAATCCATCGACTTTTGTACTTTAATTTATTGTAATTGACTATCAATAAATATAAATCTTACAATAAATAAATATTTATAACCACAAATAACATTTTTTTTTCTTAATTAATCCAAACCGGTGTCTTTATCTTCATTCCCAATTACGATTATAAAAAATAAACTTCTGTAGTAATGAATCAACTAAGCGGTCGGAAAAAAAAAACAAAATCGATTCGAAGCAGTGACAAACATCGATTCGAAGCGCCGCCGATTTTAGTTGAAGCGAAGCGACCCTTCATTTTCCTCTAAATTTCAATTCTCTTTTGGGATCGCTTTTTGCTACTTGAAATTCCATTTTCGCTGGATTCTGTATCGCCAAAACGAAACAAAACCCTCCACTTTTTCCGATATCGTCTATGTAAGATTCCATCTCCTTGCTTCTGTTATTGTTTTTCCTTAAAACTCCGATCTTTGGTTACTACTGTGTGTTAATACCCACTCGGATTATACTTTGTTGAAAAATAAATTGGAAATCTGGAGAATTAGAATGTGTTTTTGAGTGGTATATGTTGAATTGTTGAGAATTTACAAGCAAATGTCCCTGCGGATACATTTAGCCTTTAGGTTTAGGGCAATTTAATGATGAGGGTGATGTTTTGCAAAGACATAATTGCTGACTTCATGTCCGAATTTACATGATATCCAGAACATTTTGCGCAATTTAATGATGAGGGTTACGTTTTTTTTTAACTAGATTCTTCAATGCAGCATGTTTGTGAGTTAAATGATAAAAGGGTTTTGATGGAATTGCTTAGTCTGTCTTGAAATTCTTAAGTTATTGTTAATCGTAAGTATTGCCATTGTATATCACTTTTTGGGAATCGTTGTGCTTGAGTTGGATCATTTTGCATCTTTTGATGAGATACATACATTGATTGGTTACTTGTTGTGACTTTACTTTGGGTTGCTTCTGCCTAAATTTCTCTCATCGTTATCTTACAAATGTATTTGCAGTCTGAAGTTTATCTAGAAAAATCGCTGTCTAATCCATCTCTCGTGTTGGTTATTTTTTTTTCTCTGCAACTTTTATATCAGTCTCGTTATTGAGCAATCGAAATGGTTCCCATGAGCAGGTATCGGTGTCTTATCACTCCATACTGCTGCTCTTAGTCAACCACCTCTTCTCCATTCGTGATATCTTGAAGTAGAAAGTATAAATTAGGAGGCTTCGAATGGACTGTAATAAAGACGAGGGTACTAGGGCTAGAGAGATTGCAAAGAGGAGGTTTTTAGCAAATGATATTTCGGGGGCCAGGAAATTTGCCTTGAAAGCTCAGTTCCTGTCTCCCGAGCTCGATGGAATTTCCCAAATGGTGGCCACATTTGATGTACATTTATCTGCCCAGAATATAATTTATGGGGAGATAGACCACTACGGTGTACTTGGTGTGAACCCTGAGGCTGACGATGAAACAGTGAGGAAACGTTACAGAAAGTTGGCTGTAATGCTTCATCCTGACAGGAACAAGTCGATCGGAGCAGAGGAAGCCTTTAAGTTTCTTTCGCAGGCATGGGGTGTGTTCTCCGACAAGGCAAAGAGAGCTGACTATGACCTGAAACGAAATCTGGGATTGTGTGATGGAGGAGGGACTTCATCATCGAAGCCTGCAAACAATGGATTTCAGAAAGTTACAAAAGTGAAGGGTTCAAAGAGAGGTATAAAGCGGGCAAGTGATGCCTCTGCTGCTGTGGCTACTGCGTCTACTTCAGCCCATAAAACAACTGCTGATGGAACTTTTTGGACTGTATGCCGCACTTGCAGAACACAGTATGAGTATCATCGTGTTTACCTAAATCAGAACCTCCTGTGTCCCAATTGTCGTAAGCCGTTTATAGCTGTGGAAACAGATCCTCCAGGTTCAGGTTCGATCCGCAAGACCTTTCACGAGCACCAATTTGACTCTATCCGTCAGATGACGGATGGAAGAAAGAAAAGTAGAGACAATAATGGGGTGTATGGGGAATATGATTCCTTTGAGTGGGGTGGTGTGTGCACTGGAAACAAAAATGCTGTTCAGGCTGCGCAGACCGGGTCACGAAAAGACGAGGTTGTGCGTAGAGAATATACCAAAAGGGTGGCTGGTGCTCCATCGACAAATCCTCCAAAAAGAAGAAAGGTTATGGAAAATGCAGTTGCTGGTTCCAACATAGCAAGTTGTTATGCTCCCAAGTCCAATAGTGTGAAAGAATTTTCTGAAGATGAGCTGCAGAATTTATTGAAGAAGAAAGCTAAGCCGTTAATCATCAGAAAGCTGCAAGAATTATGCACCATCGTTGCTGAAACTGACGCAAACGGAAGGCGAATGGAAACAGATGATCTCGATGGGGCCAATGCAGGTTCTTCAGAAGACACAAATGACATTGAATCATGCTGCATGGACTCCGTTCAGGATACTTTAGCCTTGACAATAGATGTTCCTGATCCAGATTTTGGTGACTTTAACAAGGATCGAACTGAGAAGTCATTTACAGATAACCAGATATGGGCTTCTTACGACTTTTTAGATGGGATGCCTCGATCCTATGTCATGATACAGAAGGTCTTCTCCATAGATCCTTTCAAAGTGTGTATCATCCCGCTTACTTCAGAAACATACAGTGAGCTTAGGTCAACAAATTGGCTTGGTTTTGGTGTTTCAAAAACTTGTGGAGATTTTAGAGTTGGGAAAACCGAAATCTGCAGGTCACCTTACATTTTCTCTCACAAAGTCAAGTTCTTTAAAGGCAATCAAGGAGAGTTTCTTATATACCCTAGAAGAGGCGACGTATGGGCTCTGTATCGGAACTGGTCCCCTGAATGGAACTATCTTACAGGAGCCGAAGCAATCGAGTACGATGTAGTCGAAGTCCTTGAAGGATATACAGAGGAATATGGTGTATCAGTGGTTCCTTTGGTTAAAGTTACTGGCTTCAAATCCGTGTTTCACCATCATCTGGATCCCAAAAAAATCAAAAGGATCTCAAGGGACGACATTACGAGGTTCTCTCATCGGATACCGTCTTACTTGCTCACAGGTCGGGAAGCACCCGGTGCACCCAGAGGTTGTAGACAGCTCGACCCAGCAGCAACACCGCCACAGCTTCTTCAGGTTATCGATGATCATCCGTAAGGTGTAAAAGATTTGATACATTTTTTTTTTTGTATTTTGGTAATGTAGTTTGCCTTAAACATGAACCAGATGTTTTATCATCTATAATGCTAAGTTATTCATTGTGTTTCATTACTAAAAAATTAAGGAAGCTTTAACAAATCTGAATACTTTCATTACATCTCTAGCTGCAAAAGTAGTTTCAATTACATTAAAAGAACAACAAAAAAACATCGACTATTCCGAATCCTTTTCATCATCGAAATCGTTCAACAACGCTTGAAACTGCAACCGCAAACTATTGCTGCCGTACCCGCTGCATTTAAACCTGTTTCATGACTCCTCGACCACAATTACACGGCAGAGAGGGCAAGATTTACTGCTCAGTAACCACTCGGAGATACAACTCATATGAAATCGATGCGGACAAGGTAGCAGCAATTCCATTGTTTCATTGTTGTTGTGGTCGTCGTCCAAACAGATCGAACATGTTGATTCTTCTTCTTCTTCTTCTTCCGGAAGACGAGAAACTGGAAACGAGTCGAACATTTGTTCGGTCAAAACGATGTTAACTATGGTGTAAGGTTGTGGGAACCAACCCTTTTGAATCGCTTGATTAGCGACTGTCTCAGCGATATGACTGGACAAGGGAGGATCATGGAGACGAGAATTGATGAGCGTAAACAGATGGTTAGGACTGAATTCGTAGCTATGGAGATTCAAACGGATTTGATAGACGGGAAGACGGTAAGAACTAGGAAAAGTTACGGTTCCATAGGATTCATCTGTCGCTAATCTCGGAAATTGGTGGAAGAGATTGATCAAAACTCTGTTGCGGAGGCTCGACGGATGAACAGAGGTTTGAATATTCCGAATATTCGCATCGATATTTAGTGTAACAGCTCCAGTCTCCTCCATCTTCGTATACAACAAAATCAAAAGCAGAGAAAGAGAGATGAGTGAAATCGCTTGAAGATGACGAGAGGATTAAGTGTTGTTGAAGTTTATTTTTATAGGGTTTTATAGGGTTTTTTCTCAAAGTTTACTTATTTCCTTTTTTTTATTGTTGTTTTTCTTTTGTTTGTATTTAAATTGTCTTTTTTTCTCTCTTTTTTTCTCAGATTTTGTTTTTTGTTGCTTATTTTCCTTTTCTTATTCGAACATTGATTGGTTTCAACTTTGAAGTATGTATGGGCAATCGGATACCTATTTGGGTTCGGTTCTTTTGGATTTTTGATATTTCAATACTAGAGGTTTATTATGACTTATTCGGGTATTTACTTTTTTCGGATAAGATTCGGTTCGGTTCTGCTGGGTTCGGGCCCAACTATGGCCCAAATGATGTATCTAAACAACCGAAATTTAAACAGCCGCCTTGATTGGGAAATCTTAAACCTAAATAGGCCCAACTATGGCCCAAATGATGTATCTCCGATCTGAGATTGTCGTTACAATTGGTCGCCGTCAAACCAAAGACGGCACAACTTTCGCCGGTCTGAGATTCTTAAGATTTTGGAAACCCTAATGGATATTGACTCGAGGATTCATCACCTAGAGCAAGGTTTAAGGAAGTCACTTGAAATAGAGAACATGGGGGAAACCAAAACCGAATTGGGAAGTTAGTCAAAGTATTGTTCACACAGAATTTGGGGTTCGAATCTCAAAACCTCAATTCGAACAGCAATTGGCAAAATCTAAGCTACAGGATCGGATTATTGAAATGGTGGATCGTCTTGGCAGGTAATAAGACTCTTGAATGCAACATAGAAGACAAGTTTGAGGACTTTGATGCATTTTGGAAACAAGATAATCTAAAATGCTATGGAATCATTTGAAAAGATGGGTCATGTTTTGGATTTAGCTAGAATTTTACCGTTAAGTAGCTGTTCAGGGGAAGATCAGAGCTTTAGATTACCATTTAGATGCTGGTAACTCGGACCAAAATTGATGTTCATGCTGCGCAGACCGCGACACGAAAAGACGAGGTTGGGTGTAGAGAGTATACCAAAAAGGTGGCTGGCGTTTCATCAACAAATGCACCATAAAGAAAATATATGGTAGGAAAATGCATTTGCTGGTTCGAACATTGCAAGTTGTTTTGCTGCCAAGTCCAACAGTGTGAAATAATTTTCTGAGGATGAGTTTAAGAAATTTATTAAAGAAGAAAGCTACAAGAATTATGCTGAAACTAAAACTGACGCAAACAGATTATCGATGATCATCTGTGACTATAAGGTGTAAAATATTCGAACTTTTTGTATCTTTGGTAATGTAGTTTGCATATAGCAAGAACTATATGTTTTGTTTCTATTTTATGGGTAGCACATAATCTATTAATGCTAAGATTTTCATTACTAAAAACGAAAAAGAAAAAAAGTAAGCTTTAACGAATCTCAATCCTTTCATTACATGTCTAACAACAAAAACATATATAGACTATTCAGAATCTATTAATGCTATGTTTTTCATTACTAAAAGGAAAAAGAAAAAAAAAAGCTTTGACGAATCTGAATCCTTTCATTACATGTCTAACAACAAAAACATACACATTACGTTTCACCATAGAAAACAATTTCACGGCAGATAGGGCAAGAGTTATGGCTTAGTAACCACTCGCCGATACATTCTGGATGAAATCGATGCGAACAAGGTAGCAATTCCAACATCTCAGTCTTCAACGAGTCCTCCAAACAGATCGCACATGTCGATTCTTCTTTCCTCTTCTTCTTGGGTCTCTTCTTCCGGAACAGGAACCGTGAAGAACACTTCTTCGGTGAAAACGACGTTAACGGTCATGACTCATGAGGTAAGGTTGTGGTAGAAACCTGAAGTTTTGCATCGCTTGATCAGCCATTGTCAAGGCGATAAGTTGGGACAAGGTAGGATCAATAAGTTGGGACAAGGCAGGATCATTGAGACGAGAATCAATGAGCGTAAACAGATGGTTCGGACTGAATTCGTAGCTAGAGAGATCCAAACGGATTTGAGGGACGGGAAGAGGAGACGCAGGGTCAAATCCAGTACTAGTGACGGTTCCTTCGGATTCGTCGATCGCGAATCTCTGGAGTGTGTGGAGGAAATTGATGCAAACTTTGTTGCGGCTGCTCAAGGGATGAACAGAGGTATGATTGAATATCATCTTTGCATCGATATATACTGTAACTGTAGGACCAAAAATTCGCACAATAGACAAGATTAGATTTAATCACGAATACATAAATAAACGTTGAACCATAAATAAATTAATGGAGGCGAGATGAATCTCTTTCCTTAACTCAAAGAATCTTCCGTAGTGCGACGGTTTATAATAGATCCATGAGTCTCAGGATACAACCAAAAGAATCTGTTATCGCAGACACTCGATAACAGATCTGTCGAACATTATACTACGATACTCTCGAATAACGACTTACTCTAAGCAGTAGGGAATTGAAGGAAATTGCTAGAACTTTTCGGATGTGTTTTTTAGTGTTTCAGATGATGATTTTTCTGGTAAAAATCGGCCAGTATATGTAGGAGAGAGGCTAGGGTTTTTCGCAGACTTGATTAACAAGTACATAATATTCCGCAGAATATTCTAGAAGGCTGCGACTTAAAATCGGCCCAAAAATTCAATTGCTCGATCTAAAGCCCAATGACCGTCAAGCATCAATCGATACCAAGGGGTATCGATCCACACCTATAAGAGCACACATCCACTCCATATATATACAAGAGAAAACATTTTTCAACTAGCAATGTGGGACTTTTGCTCTTCCCACAAATAGTTATAGCCAATGAAAACATTTCATTTAAATGGGCTTAACTCATTTCTTTTCACACAAACACAATTTTATCAAGCCCACAAGCTTTGATAAAAAATTTGTTCCAACAATCCCCCACATGAATAGAAATGACTCTAAACATATGAAAATTGAACATACTAGACTTAACTAGACATACTTGACTAGACTCGACTAGACGTAGACAGACTTTCGAGAGTATACGAAAATGTAACTGTATCTGAGAGGTAGCGTTTTTCAGCTTTGAACCAATCATTTTTAATATATGTCGGGTTTACTCGGCCGGGAGGTGAACATGATGTCTTGAACCACCCAGATTTTGATGTAAACCTAGACAACAGGTATCGCACAGCGACATTTTCTCGTATAACTTTGTTCTCTATTGTGTTCATTTTGGCCTTGAACATTCCTGGTTTTTCATGAGTGAACTTGGAGAATATAGCCTTCTCTTTCATTCTCCTAGAAACGACCCTCATTTCACACTCACTAGGTGATCTGTTATCAGCTTGTTTTCAGAAGTATCCTGTCACACTCCACTATTACAAAGCTATGCAATCATTAAAAGCCAACGCTTATCCTCAATATTCACAGGTAGCACTGTTTTATCATCTTAGGAACTGGGCAGAGACATAGTCTCACAGTGCTCAATTTCGAATCAGCTCAACTTTGTTTTCCCTTTGAACCTAGATCTTGGGATCTCCAGTCACATAGGTGGGGTATCTGTCAAACGTCATCTTTGTCTATAGGCTTTAAACCCATTCCTTTTGATGATTTTACAATTTGATCTCGCGGCAAACTTTTGGTGAACGGATCCGCTAAGTTATCAGCCGACTTGATGTAATCTATCGTAAGTACACCAGTTGAGATCAATTGTCTAATGGTCTTATGTCGTCTTCTTATGTGACGAGATTTACCATTATATAGGTTACTCAGTGCCCGAGAGATAGCCGACTGACTATCACAGTGTACACGTAATGCTGGCACAGGTTTTTCCTACATCGGGATATCTTCCAGAAAGTTCTGAAGCCATTCTGCTTCCTCTGCAGCTTTATCTTAAGCTATGAACTCAGATTCCATGGTCGATCTAGCGAACAGAGTTTGTTTGGAAGATTTCCAAGACAATGATGCACCACCAAGCGTAAAGACATATCCACTCGTGGATTTTGAGGTTTTGGAGTCTGAAATCCAGTTGGCGTCACTGTATCCTTCCAAAACTGATGGTTCTTTACCATAGTGCAACCCATAATTTTTAGTATGACGTACATAGTCCAATACTCTTGTTATGGCTTTCCAGTGTTTATGTCATGGATTACTAGTGTAGCGACTCAGTACATTAACTGTGTGCGCTAAATCGGGTCTAGTACAATTTGTTAAGTACATCAGACTTCCGATTACACGTGCATACTCCACTTGTGACACAACTTCACCCGAAGTTTTCGTCAGGTGAAGACTAGGGTCTACGGGAGTTTTTGCAATCCCACTTGGGTAGATTTTGAATCTATCAAGTATCTTTTCAGCATAATGAGCTTGAGACAAGATTATTCCTTCGGAAGTTCTAGTGATCTTAATCCCTAGAATGACATTCGCTAATCTCATGTCTTTCATATCAAACTTGCTATTTAGCATGTTCTTAGTTTGACATATCATGTTTTTATTGCTACCAATAATGAGCATGTCATCAACGTACAAACAGAGCAAAATGTATCCGTGCGGAGTACTTTTGATGTATATGCACTTATCACTTTCTGTGATTCAACAGCCATTTGACATCACTGTATTGTCAAACTTTTCAAGCTATTGCTTAGGAGCTAGCTTAAGCTCGTATAAAGACTTTACAAGTCTACTTATTTTCTTTCCTTGTCCAGGAGTGACATAACCCTCGGGCTGTTTCATGTAAATCTCCTCTTCTAAATGGTCATTTAGAAAGGCAGATTTCACATCCATTTGATTGATTACAAGATCGCGTATCGCTGTGATTCCAATAAGCATACGAAGCGAAGTTATTCTCTAAAAGGAAAAACTATCATGAAATCAAAACCAAAAGATTTCTTTGTATAATCTCTTTGGCTATGACTAATTTCAACTTCAGCCTCTTCTGCTTCTTTTACAGAAGTACCAAAAATGCTCGCCTCAATTCATGAGGTACTAGAGCTTATCCTTTACACGGAAACACATGTTCAAAGGAAGACACATTCATTGGTTACCGTGTTCACGTGGATGTTTGGTATATCTAATTTATACACCAGAAGACTATCAACACTACATTGTGTGCATATTCAATGAGGATACAATCCACCGTTTTTGGTCTGATTGTCACCTTCTTAGGTGGTTGCTAGGCACCCCCACACTTTCATGTATTTGTATCAAAACACTTTACCTTTCCAAAGTTCACATGAAGCATTTCCAGTGACTTTGTGCGGTATTTAGTTCAAGATATAACTTGCGGTAAGCAATGCTTCCCCCACATTTCTGGACTAACCCAGATTCCATGTTCATGTCCTCTATCACTTCAAACTATGTTGATAGTTCTCTCGATTTGGTTTTCAACCTCGAGTTTATACTCCTTGAGTTTTCCAAGGTCTCGTATTTGTTTCTTAGCAACTAGACATAACTATATTTCGTACAATCCTCAATGAAAGTCACGAAATATTTCTCACCACCTCTTGTATGAATCAAACCAAGAAGTTCGCTCGATGATGGCGTTTTAGTGAGTTTGGTTTGAACGCAAGCCTCACATTTATCTTTGCTTATTTTGTATTTCGGGATCTCATTCAATCTACTCATAGATTCGAATATAACATGACCAAAACGTTTGGGTCAAATAGTAAGAGATTCAGCAACATAAGCAACTGGTTATTTCTCATTAATCTCAATAACATTGGTTACATTAATTTTAAGTAAGACTGTCTCAAAGTTAATTTGGACCAGTCCGTCCTTAACAAAACCTTTGCCTACATAGAAACCATTCTTTGTCAATACAAGCTAATCAGCCTTGAAATTGACGATGAATCTGTGCCTAGTTAGCATTGTGCCATAAATCAGATTTTTCTGCATCTCTGCCACATGCTTTACATTGGTGAGAGTGAACTTCTTTCGAGAAGTCAACTTCAGCACCACTTATCCACAACTTGCAACCTTTGAAAGTGCATTGTTGTCTCTGAATAACTTCTTGTCATTCTCACATATATGAACCGTCACACCGGTATCATACCACCACTTATGTGGGTTATACTCAACCACATTTACTCCGAGGATGACATTACACATGTCTATCTCGACTAAATTGGTTTGAGCCATTCAATTGTCTTTTACACCACCGAATCTAACAATTATCACATCGGTGTTGATAGTCATATTGAAATTTGATTTTGTTCAAGAGAAACAAACCAAATTAATATACTAACCAAGAACCCAATAGAGGCTCAAAAAAAAAAAAAAAAAAAAAATATATATATATATATATATATATATGCAATAACAAATAATATTTGAACTGCATAAACAGTACATGTTTCATTTTAATAAAAAAGAAACGTATTGCATAAACAATTACCAAATGTTAATTGGCCCACTAACATAGTGTCTACCAATTAATTAAACCACTTGATCAAGATTCAGTAACCAGACCGACATCTTTAAACCAAGAAAACAATCCAATAGCTTTTGACAAACAAAAGTGATCGTCTTTGCAAATAACCGATTGACAAAATAATCGGAAGTCAAAACCGATACAGTCGGTGAATATCTTTAAATATCGATACGGAATTAGATTCCAATTTAAAAATCCGCTAATCGAACCGACTAGAATCGCATGTGCGCGTTCTAAAGTTTGAACCGCAAACGCGCATTCAAGTTCGAACCTCCTCAGAGCGTTCGTCAAACGGTTTCTCGAAACGCGTTTGATTAGCGTTTTAGACGCAATTTTAAACCTTTTGAAGGCGTTTATGAGAGACGCGATAAAGCGTTTAACAGTAACCTCCGCAAAGCGTTCTTCAAACCGTTCTCCAATGTGTTTGATGTTAGGCGTTCGCAAACCCTAACCCGGTCGATACAAAATTTCAGAGAATCTGAAATCGATCGATGCACACACGGTGTCGATCGATACAAGAGAATTTTGCACAGACTCGATCGATGCGACTGTAGGTGTCGATCGATGAACACACGGTGTCGATCGATGCAAGAGAATTTTGCACAGAATCGATCGATGCGACTGTAGGTGTCGATCGATGCACACACGATGTCGATTGATGCAAGTGAATTTTGCACAGTATCGATCGATGCTATTGTAGGTGTTGATCGATGCACACCAAGTGTCGATCTATACACAACAAATTTCGATCGATACACAACAAGTGTCGATCGATACACAACAAGTGTCGATCGATACACAGTTCCAGAGTGATTTAAATCGATCGATGCACACACGGTATCGATCGATACAAAACAGGTGTTGATCGATGCTGATGCAATTGCTTTTTGCACAGGATTGATCGATACAGACCCATTGGTCGATGCACACATACAGTGTCGATCGATACAAGTGAGATTTTCACAGTATCGATCGATGCTTTAGACGTTCGCAAAAGATAAGCGGTATCGATCGCAATCGAACCAGATTCGAACCACCTCGTGCGTTCGTTGTTTACACCGTTTATTAATCGCAATTAATGACGGTTGTTAAAGACATTAAAGCAATACTACTTCTACTACACGTTTCAAAATTGCTAAAATAGCGTTTTTGATAACGTTCGAGTATCACTAGCAGTGGAACGTCTTTTTTATAAAAATAAACACAAAATTGCTTATACTACACGTTTCAGAGTTGCTAAAATAGCGTTTTGATAACGTTTGAGTATCATCAGCAGTAGAAGAATCGTTTTATAAATCGTTTGAAAACACGTTTATTTACTCGCGATTAAAATCCGTTTGATGTTTATAAAACATAAACGGATTTCTTTGAGCTAGGATTGTAGGACCAAAAATTCGCACAATAGACATGATTAGATTTAATCACGAATACATAAATAAACGTTAAGGAAATAGGAGATTGATAAAACGATGAACCATAAATAAATTAATGGAGGCGAGATGAATCTCTTTTCTTAACTCAAAGAATCTTCCGTAGTGCGACGGTTTATAATAGATCCATGAGTCCCAGGATACAATCAAAGGAATCTGTTATCGCAGACACTAGATAACAGATTTGTCGAACATTATACTACAATACTCTCGAATAACGACTTACTCTAAGCAGTAGGGAATTGAAGGAACTTTTGCTAGAACTTTTCGGATTTGTTTTTTAGTGTTTCAGAGGATGATTTTTCTGGTAAAAATCGGCCAGTATATATAGAAGAGAGGCTAGGGTTTTTCGCAGACTTGATTAACAAGTACAGAATATTCCGCATAATATTATATTCTAGAAGGCTGCGACTTAAAATCGGCTCAATAATTCAATTGCTCGATCTAAAGCCCAATGACCGTCAAGCATCGATAGATACCAAGGGGTATCGATTGACACCTCTAAGAGCACACAGCCACTCCATATATATACAAGAGAAAACATTTTTCAACTAGCAATGTGGGACTTTTGCTCTTCCCACAAATAGTTATAGCCAATGAAAACATTTCATTTAAATGGACTTAACTCATTTCTTTTCACACAAACACAATTTTATCAAGCCCATAAGCTTTGATAAAAAAATTGTTCCAACAGTAACATCTCCAGTCGTCTCCATTTTTTTTGGAGGAAAATTCAACGAATAACCAAAAAGAAAAAGCAGAGAAAGAGAGATGATGAAATCGTTTGAGATGAGAGAAGAGAAGTCAGTGTTGTTGATGTTATTTATAGAACAGTTTTTTCGAACGATAAAAGTTTCCATTTCTCTTCGTTCTTACGTTATTTCCTTTTTTTTCTTAAAACTCGAACGTTTATTTATTGTTGTTTCCTTTTTTTGTTGCTTATTTTATTTTCCTTTTTTTGTTGCTTATTTAATTTTTCTTTTCCTATTTTATTCGATGATTGATATATTAACTCAGTTTTTTGTTTTTGGTTGTAAAATTATTTTGTGGAAATTATTAAATTCCTGCTCGGAAGAAAATCAACATTAAAAACTTAACAAAAAAAAACTAATAAAAGAAAAATTTATGCATCTAAGGGTGTCCACATAGAATTTTAAACGATCAATTAAAATATGCCAAATCAACATTTAAATTAAATCTTAAATAATGTCAAGAATTCCAAAAAATCATGTCTCTTAAACTGTAAATAAATATCAAAAAGCTAAATTAACAAAAGAAAAAAAATCATTTAAAAAGAAATTATTTTGATATCTATGATAACTTTATGGAAAATCAACATAAAAGTTTAACAAACAAATAAGAAAAAGGAATTTATATGCCAAAAATCGTGTCTCTTAAAATGAAAATAAATATCAAAATAGCTAAATTAACAAAGAAAAAAAATTCATTTTAAAGAAAATTAACTTGATATCTATGCTAACTATATGGAAAATCAACATAAAAAACTAATAATTTTTTTTTATACATCTAAGGGTGTCCACATAGAATTTTAAACGTCCAATTAAAATACGTCAAATAAGCATTTTAATTTTTTTTGGGCGTCATCAGCATTTTTATTAAATATTAAATAATATATAGAATTCCAAAAAACCGTGTATTGTTTTTTTTTTGGTCAACAACCTAAGCGCCTAGAACTGTTCATAAATCCAAATGAAGGTACCGAAATTACATAAGTAATATCTAATGGGTAGACATGAGCACTATGTGCTAGCTTGTCCGCCTTTGTGTTGTTTGTGCGAGGGATGAGAGAGATAGAGAAAAAAGTAAAACCTCCTTACATTTCACGAATTCCTCCAAGAGTAATGTGAAAGCCGGCCACTCCTTGGGTGTATTTTAAAATGAAAATAATTACCAAAAGAACTAAATTAACAAGAGAAAAAATTATTTAAAATAATATAATTTCATATCTATGATAACTCTATGGAAAATCAACATAAAAAGCTTAACAAAAAAAAAGAAATTATATGTCAAAATAAAATAGAAAAAACAAAAAAAAACGAAATTAACAAAGAAAAAATTATATAAAAAATTAAAATTAATTTGATATCTAGGTTTAACTAACAAAAAAAACATGTCTTAATGTTTTATTAAGAAGGAACTGATTATTTGAGTCGTCCACTTCTGGGAGGCACGAAATGACAAAAATGCGGTTTCATTATGGGTTTTGAACTATTTCTTAGCGATCAAAAGGTAATAGAAAATCTATATACTCATCACCAATCGAAAATTTAATTAGCATTATTATAGTCTGTTTTAACACAAATTTTTAAAGTCAACTACAATCCAAACAATCATAGTGGCTAATCGAATAGGCTATTATGAGGCAAACCTAAAGGCCGACGTAGTCTACATGATTAAAAATTTATTTGTCATTAACAACAAGACAAATTACAAGGTGACTTCTCACAAGTTTCTAATCTAATATACTTTAAAAAACAACATTGGTTCATACCACAAATATTATCTAAGAATACTAATCAGCAAACTAAAAAGACCACAAAGTTTTGACAAAATTCTAGATTTCAAATCAGTATGCTATGCTAGAGGTTTACTAGATTTAGCTTTTGCATGTACCTACAAATCTCCATGTAAGACTACAAAAAATAAACAAACATTATTTACCTTACCACAAATTAATATGGAATACATTTTGTTTTGTAAAAAGTAAATTTTTTTTATCTATTGCAATGTAATATAAAGTCATACAAGTTTTGCTACTACACACATAAGTTAATCGGATCAAGTAGAAGACCACATCTAACACACTAGACTTTTTCTACTTTTATCTCAATAAATAAAAATTTACTTAACGTTAGTTAAAATTCATCAAATGTTTACTACTCAATTTTCTGTTATCTAAAAAAGATTACTTAATATTAGTTTAAGTTCATTAAATGTTTATTGTAAAATTTCATATTCAAAATCCGGGTATTATGCTATCAGATAGACATTTTAAAAGGATAAAAACAGTCATTTAGACACAAAATATTTAAAATAAATATATAAAAATTATGAGAAAATGTTGAAAACTATATACACATACACATTTATATACACATATAAAAATCATGAGAAGATGTTGAAAACTAAATATATAAACAATAATTCAGACACAAAATATCAGATAGATATATTCAAACACAACAGTCATCGTGAGTTCTTCCTTAATACAAAATAAAATTGAAAACTATGCAAACAAATTAGCAAAAAATGGAAAAGAAGATGTTGAAAGATACGGTATAAGCATATATTAAAAAATGATTTTTTAGTTTTCTAAAATGTCAAACAATTCTTCTTCTATTCTTATTTTTATACACATGACATATAACCCAAACATGTTAGTATTTTTTGATAAATTAGTATTTTTGATAAAATAGTCTTCTATTCTTATTTTCTTTTTATCAATTGATTTATTAATATTTTACTTAACAATTAAAATCTGTAATCTTATAAATAAATACAAATAGGAGAAAACATCACATCATATTTAAATATATTTTAATAAAAAGAAAATTTATGATTTTAGATAATTTAAAAGTTACTAACCAAAAAAAGATTAAACTAAATTATTAATACATACCGTGCGTACCTAATAATAATTTTAGTTTAGATTTTTGTTTAAATCCGAAAACTGGAGAAATACCTTGTTTATCCCCATACCTCTATAATATTACAACCTAACCTAAATTCTACCCACCCAAACCCAATGACCCATGAATACTATCCAATTTACCTTATCCCTTCATCGATTATCTTCTCTTCCCTTTTTTTATTTTTGAAATATTCCTCTTCCCTTCTTCAAGGAGCTTCCTTTTTTAATATTTTTCCTCTTCTCCACCACATCAATCAATTCCTTTCCGCTCACTTTACTCGTCTTCCAGCCTCACAACTTCTCTTCTCCTTCTCATTCGCTTTTCTGTCTTCCATAAAAAGGTTTCCATCTGAGATTCTCTCGCCGGCAAAATCAAAATCTAACCATTCCAAAATTGCCGCTACGGTCATCGGAAAATTCAGAGTTCTGTCTTCTATCGATTTCTCCGGAAAGGTAACAAAGATTTGTGGGTGAAGGATATCTACTTTGTTCATTAAACCCCTAACAGACTTTAAAGTTTAATTCCGGTAGAAAAATTCTTCAGCGTTTGATCCAATCCTGAAACCGCGGACACGATGGTGTGTTATTGATGCATGTGTAGTAATGGTGGGGCTTTCTATTGGGGAGCAACACTTCGTTAAAGGTGGGATTACTCAAGATCTTCGAACTGATGGTCGGAAAAGATTGACTTACCGTCCTATCTACGTCGAAACCGGTGTTAGAGCATCTCCAAAAAGACTCTTCATTTTGAAGTATGTCACACTTCAAATTTGTAGTGTTTTTGTTTTGTCTCCAAAAACAAACTTCAAAAAAATACTTCAAATTTTTTGTTATTTGCATTTTAGTCCTCACTATTAATCATAATTAATTAAAATCATAAAACTTTTATAATTATCTATAAAACATACATTTGAAATATTACAAGCAATATTAATTAATAAAACATTACATCAAAATATAAAATTACATAACACTAAAACAAAAACACACAATATTATTGTACTTTTTCTGTAATATGTATGTGTTCATGTAATTTTACTTTCTTCTGTTATTTTATATTGTATGAAATTTGCTTAATGTAATATTGTTGTTGTGTAATATTTATTTTTAATGATATGTAATATTTCTTCTATATTAATATTTTTATTTAAAGTATTTATTTATCTTTATACAAAATTAAACGTATAAATATATATATATATATATGAAATACTAAAATTATATATGTGGATTAAAAGTGACAAAATTATTTGAATTTTTTATGAAATTATATAAATTTAGGGACTAAAATGAAAAAAAAAATGAAACTTCAAATTTTGAAGTGCCTTTTGGAGCATAATATACTTCAAAAATGAAGATATAGAGTGTCTTTTGGAGATGCTCTTATTCCGCAGGTAATGTAATCTCAGAGAGCTCATCATTTAGCAGATTGGCTTATTCTCTTGCTTTTGTTGGCTGTAGGCTAATGGTTCAGCGAGAGTTAGGATAGGTGGAACTGATGTGATTGCCAGTGTAAAGATACTTTCTTTATTCTCTCTAGTCTCTACTGTCATTGTTGAATGCCAAGTGCTACTGGTAATGTTGACCCAATAGTCTTTATGTGATTGCAGGTTTGATATGATATGGCCTGGTTTTGGCTCTATCTTCACATCTGTTCTCTCCTGGTGTATCACTTTCAACCGGAATCATAGCTTTGTTCAACCTGAGTTTTTGGCTATCATAACCTTGTCTTTATGGGTCCTTAATAACATGAGGAGTAGATGTGTTACCCATCGAAACAAATCGATTGTAGTCGTTACCTCGAAATCCTGACATCTAAAAAAATCGAAAAAAATAATTATATTCAGTATAATTATATTATAATTTACAAATTACAAAAAAAAATCCAAATTTATACTAATCATTTTACAAAATTATCTATATATTACAAAAATCCAAATTTACAAATTACAAAAAAATTACAATCATACTAATCATTTTATAAAATTCATTATATAAAATCATACTAATCATGATTTTATCTAATCTAAATTCATCCTAATTCAAATACAAATCTAACAACCTAATTACTAACAAATCTAAATCTAACAATCTAAATTCATCCGAATTGAAATACAAATCTAACAACCTAATTACTAACAAATCTAAATCTAACAATCTAAATTCTTCCTAATTGATATACAAATCTAACAACATAATTACTAACAAACTATTTTTTTTTAATCGTTAACAACCTAATTTACAAAGTAAAAATCTTTAAAAAAAAATTGCTTTTACCTTCGCCGGTCGGAAGTGGAGGAAGAGGAGGTCGCCGGTCGCCGGAGAGAGAGGAGGACGAGAGCTCGCCGGTCTCCGGAGGGAGAGGAGGGCTCGCCGGCGGATGAGGAGAAGGGAGGAGGTCGCGGAAGGAGGAAGGGAAGTCGCGGGCTCGCTCGGAAGGGAAGGGGGAGTGCTCGCCAGAAGAGGAGAACTCGATTCGCCGGAGGAGGAGTCGACGGGGTCGCCGGAGATGACTGCGCACGCCGTTCGCCGGAGAAGAAGATCAATGGAGGAATATTGAGATGGGAGAAAGGAAGAAGAAGAGCAATAGTCGTGGTTTATAAAACGAATGAGCGATGGATTTGCGACGGAATTGCGATGGATCCGTCGCAAAATGTGTGGCCCACTAACAATTCGCGGTTTAATTTGGGCCAAAATGTGATGAAAAAATTCAATTTTCTGACCAAAATTCAGAAAAATTTATTTTTGCAACGGATTTGGAACGGATCCATCGCAAATCCATAGCAAAATTTGCGATGGATCCATCGCAAATCCGTTGCAAATTTATGATTCCAAGTTTTAGGGTTTACAGTTTATGAAATTTATGATGTCTAGTTTAGGGGTTTTTAATCTCATAAGAGTCTTGATCATTAGCAATTTTTTCGAAAATATTCTGATTTTGATACTACAACCAATGTTAAACTTCTCTATATATTCATAAACAACATATACAGATATATGACGTTCATTTTATCATACAGAGACTTCTCCAAATATTTGGTGGTGCGTGGCCACATCATCAAATAATTTTAGAAATCTGATTTTTGAGATTCACCTTTAACACCGATAAACACGTGTCACGTATTTTTCGATGTCGGAAATAAAGAATGAAATATTGCTAGGGAATTGCAAGTACCTTGCTAAGGATCCGTCACAAATCCATACCAAATTTGCAACGAATTTGCGATGGATCCGTCTCAAATCCATCGCAAGTCTTGATTTGCGATGGATATGCGACGGATCCATAGCAAATCCATTGCAAATTTATGACTCCAAGTTTTAGGGTTTACGGTTTAGGGTTTAGGGTTTACGGATTAGGGTTTATAAAATTTATGATATCTAGTTTAGGGGTTTTTAATCTCATAAGAGTCTTGATCATTAGCAATTTTTTCGAAAATATTATGATTTTGATACTACGACCAATGTTTAACTTCTCTATATATTCATAAACAACATATACGGATATATGACGTTCATTTTATCATACGAAGACTTTTCCAAATATTTGGGGGTGCGTCGCCACATCATCATAATACTTTATAAATCTGATTTTTGCGATTCACTTTTAACACCGATAAACACGTGTCACATCTTTTTCGACGTCGGAAATAAGGAATGAAATATTGCTAGGGAATTGCAAGTACCTTGCTAGGGATCCGTCGCAAATCCATAGCAAATTTTGCGATGGATTTGCGATGGATCCATCACAAATCCCTCGCAAGTATTGATTTGCGACGGATCCATCGCAAATCCGTCGCAAATCGTGGATATATATATTTTTTTTTAAAAAAAATATATATATATATATATATTATAGTACATATAACACATTATTCAGATTCGTTTTCAGATTCATTTTCAGACATATTGGAGTGTTCACTATGCTCATCATTGTCTTATCCGCTATCGTTCTCCTCGAACTCGTCAGATGCGGCTGCATCTTCACTCGAATCATCCACGATGTATTCAACTTCTCTGTTTTGTGGATCGATATGTATGATATCTTCTGTTGATTCGACTGCGATGGAGACTTCTCCAACTGTTTCATTTTGTATAGCCACATCGATGCCTAACCCAATTATACGGCATCTTGGGTTCACTTTTATCACCGATAACCATGTCTCACGTCTTTGCTTAATCCAAAGATATGGAATGAAACACACTTGTTCTGCTTGCAATGGTAGGATGAAGGGTTCGAACTTGGAAAAACACGGGTTTTCATTGACATCGATCACCCATAAGTTTTTTGCGCGGACCCCTCGACCGACTGTTGGATCGTACCAATCACATTTGAATATAATGCATTTCAAACCGATAATTCCAGGATATGTTACTTCTATAATTTCTTGCAAGACGCCATAGTAGTCGTTTTCACTTGGCACATGGATTCCATAATTTGCGGTTGACCTTCGAGAGCCATGCTTATATGTATGAAATGTGTATCCGCGAGTGAAGTACATTGGGACAGTAGTGATCTTCGCAATTGGTTCTTGAACAACCTCGTGCAACTAGTGGCAAGGGCTAGTTTGCACATCCATTTATTACCTACATATATACTATTTGAATAACAATTAATTTTAACAAATTATGTTAAAAATATTCGTGAAATGATAGATCACATATATATATATATATATATCTTACGTACATAGTATTTTAACCATCCAGCAAAGTCACATTCTTTGTACTTCTCATTATATTTTTCAAGTAAACCGGGATAGGTTTCTCGGATCTGTATGTCAAATATGATGCAATAATTATTTTTGAAAGTAATTAAACAACGAGTGAGATATATATTATATAAATGTAAGTTAAGTGCATCTAATTAATACCTCTCAAACGATTGAAGAAAATCACAATTTCGTAATATATAATTGTGAGCTACACGACAATGTTCAGGGTCTTCCCACCAAACTTCTTTCAACTTTCCAACAAGTCTCCCTATTTGGACAAAGATATCCGGGACATCAACGTTATACGTAGGTGCAACCCCACCATCCTCATATTTTCTAGGTGCGGTTTTGTTTTTTGTTCTGACGGTTGGGCTAAAGTAGTATGACGTGAAGTGAGATGTTTCCTCAGTCAAACTACCTACAACTATGGAACCCTTCACTCTTGCAAGATTTTTTGGCATTTCCTTTCAAATGTCACATGAATCGCTTGAACGGGTACATCCATCGGAATTGCACGGGCCCCCCAAGAGCTGCTTCATGTGGTAGGTGGATTGGGAGATGTTCCATGACGTCAAAAAATGAAGGTGAAAATATTTTTTCCAAATTACACAGCAAAAGAGGGATATTATTGAGTAATTGCGCTATGCCATCATCAGTCAGTGTTCGAGTGCATATATCCCTGAAAAATGCTCCAATGCCTACCAATAATATATATAAGTAATTAAATAAGAAAATTATAATATTTATAAATATTATTAGAAATACGTATTTAGATACTTGTTTACCCGCAATTGCTTCGTGAAGAGCTGTCGGTAAGAACTCGAGTAATGCAAATGGTAGTAGTCGCTGCATTAATACATGGCAATCGTGGCACTTCATACCAGAAAATTTATTGCCTTGCTCTATGCATCTTGAGAATTTCAACACATATCTATTAGGATACTTTACTTCTAAACCAATCCAGTCAAACAACGCTCGTTTCGCATCCCTAGACAATCGAAAAGTCGGAATCGGTATTTTTCCGTTTTCTGTAATATGCAACTCACTTCTTACGCATATTTCGGCCAAGTCTAACCTTGATTTCATATTGTCTTTAATCTTTCCCTTTCCCTGCACAATCAAAATCGTATTCATTATGTTATCGGAATTTTTTTTTCCGATGTACATCACATCATGATTATGCCGTAATAGGAGATCCTTCCAATATGGCAGTTCCCAAGAAATTCTTTGTTTGTGCCAATTGTGAGAAACGTTATATCCGTCAGGCATGTTTGCCTTAGTGTGCCAATTGCCCCCACGTTTACATGTTTTTTGAGCACCGTAATAATTTATCTGCTCACACAAATCTTTCCCTGAAAGATAGACTGGCGGGGGGGGGGGGGGGGGGGGGGGGGGGGGGGAACACGCACAACCTTGTTCTTCCTAAACAACTTTTTGTTCTTTCGATGCGGATGATGCATGAGAAGAAACCGACGATGACAGTCAAACCAACAAGGTTTCCTTCCATGCTTCAGCTGGAAGCCCTCTGACCGATCAAGACAATATGGACAAGATACCCTTTCATGCGTAGTCAACCCCGATAACATTCCATACGCCGGGAAGTCACTAATGGTCCATAATAGCACATCACACATCTTGAAGTTCATTTGCTACGAATAATCGAATGTACGAACACCTGTGTACCACAACTGTTTCAACTCATGAATCAAAGGTTGGAGGAAAACATCAAGGGATCACTTCAGATGCTTAGGACCGGGCACTATAATACTCATGAACAAAAATTCCCGTTGCATGCACATTTTCGGAGGAATATTGTATGGCGACAATATGACATGCCATAGAGAATATTGTCTCCCAGACATACCAAATGGACTAAATCCATCGGTGCATAAGCCAAGATAGACATTCCTGCTCTCGTTAGCAAAGTCTGAATGTACAGTCTGAAAGTGTTTCCACGCCTTTGCATCTGACGGATGCGTAACCTCCCCATCCTCCGTGGTATGTTGTGCATGCCATCTCATTGCCGCCGATGACCTTTATGATTGGTATAACCGTTTCAATCTATCGATGATTGGTAAGTACCACATAAGTTGGTATGCAACGCGGGTCCTTCCAGTAGTTGGTTGATATCTCGCTTCCCACAAAATCGACATTCCTGCAACTTATCATTATCTTTCCAGAAAATCATGCAATTGTCAATGCATACATCAATCGTTTCTGATGGTAACCCAAGACCCGCAACCAACCTCTGTATTTCATAGTAACTCTCAGCGGAAAGATTATCTTCTGGCAAATACTCTTTAATTAGCTCAGCCCATGAATTCATGCAAATCTCATTTAGGTTATGATCACTTTTAATTGTCATCTTCCTAGATGCCAATGACAGTTTAGACTGCCCTTCTCTACATCCATCGTTGATGGGCTGCTTCGCAGCGTCTAACATATCATAAAAACGCTTTGCTTCTATGTTGGGTTCTTCCCTAGTATTATCATCAACAAATGCAGTTGTACTTTCATGAAATGCATCTGTAACCATATCATGAAACCTATTTCCCTGTTGATACCCTTCATCAATATTTCTGAATAAATGATCATGGCCATAATTATAATTATCATAATTATAACTAGGTTGATCAACGCCATGACTCGTACTAATACTTCCTACATCAACACTACAACCTTCCCCATGCGAAAACCATATATAATAATTTGTTTTAAATCCTCTATTATATAGATGCCTCTTCACAATATCAATATCCACATATTGGGTGTTCTTGCACTTTCTACATGGACATAAAAATTTTACCGTCACGAGTTGCACATGGTTGGTTTGTCGCCTGGTACATGAATGCTCGCAACCCGTCTCGAAACTCTTTCGTCACTTCACCCGTCCCTGGATCTCTTTGATTGTACATCCATGATCGTAATGCGTATATTTCGTGCCCCGAAGACATTTTTTAAACACCCACCACTCAAAATCTATTTCTCAAAAAAAATTTTAATGATCGAATTTGTTTGTTGTTATGAGCTCTCATCTCACGATTCCGTATTTATAGAATTTCAAAAATATTTGCGAGGGATTTGCTACGGTAATTTGCAACGGATTTGCTACGGAAAAGGAATTTGTGAGGGATTTTCAACAGCTTTGCGACGGAAAGGAATTCGCCTTTAAACGTGGTCCATCTACCTCACCTAACTCCACCTAATTACACGCCGTCGCAAATCCCTTGCAAATTGCCATAGCAAATCCCTCACAAATTTGCGATGGAAAATTATCGTCGCAATTTGCGAGGGATTTGCGACTACCTTTAGTTTCCTCCCAAATTCCTTGCAAATCCCTCGCAAATGCGTTCAAATCCCCCACAAAGTGGCAACGCATTTGCGACGATAGACTGTCCATCACAAATTTGCGAGAGAATTGCGACGACAGACTGTCCCTCGCAAATCCCTTGCAAATTTGCTACGCATTTGCGACGATAGACTGTTCCTCGCAATATCGTCGCAAATATGTTGCAAAGTCGTCGCAATTTGCGATGACTATTTCCCTCGCAAATTTGCGACGGATTTGCGACGACCGTGAAACCACTCGCGAATCTGTCGCAAGATACTCGCAAATCTGTCGTAAATTTGCGACGGATTATATCCGTCGCAAATTCCATTGCAAATCGATTGTTTTCTTGTAGAATCTTACTAACTATTCCACAAAAGAGTTTTTCAAAGGTAAAATTGTTAAAGTCGTATTTGCGGACAACTATGACACAAGAGATACTCAATGGGTAAGCTTTGATGGCAATCAAGAATGATCTTATGGAAGGAATAGATGTGGAAAGCTTAATAGATGATTTTGCTTCTAAATATGTTAGGAGGGCAATGTTGTTTAGTTGAATAATTAGACGTAGTGGTTAGTATGAGATGCAAATGTAGGTAGAAACTCTTACAATAATTAGAGATGTCTAGTAAGAAATGTAAATATGATTACTAAATGGCCAATTTTTTACGAATAGCACATGGAATCCATATCTATTGAGCCACCCTTGGTTATAATCCTAGTATGTCTAATTTAAATAAAAATACATATAATTTTAATTAAATAATCTTATTATATATAATGAAATGTTCAAAGTTGCTAACTCACCTGATTACGACAAGTGTTAAGTTAATCGATTAGATTTTGACAAGTGTAAAAAATATCCGATTAGATTTTAACACATAATATTAAAAATAAAAGAAAAATTTATAATCTTAAAAGGTAAAATTACTAACAAAAAGGAAAAAAATAGAAAATACATAGTATTAACAATAAAAGAAAAATTTATAATTAATTTCTAATCTTAAAAGGTAAATTACTATAGAAAAATAAATAATAAAAAAATAGAAATTTATCCCAATAGCCAAAATTAATTACAAAGATAAAAAAATTGGAAAATTTTTATAACTGATTCCTAAATCTAAAAAGTAAAGTTACTAAACAAAAAAATAAAATAAATATTATATTTATCTTAAATGACAAAGTTAATAATAAAAATAAATATATGTGTGTTTAAATAATACATAATAAATCTTATTAGAATAAAACAAATATGTGAAAATATGTGACAAAATTCTATTAAAAACCAAATACTAGATTCATAAATTGGAGAATCAAAATGAATAAATAATGGTTAGGTTGTGGTTTTACGTTGGCGGTCTCAACCTTATATTATTTATTTTCATGAGAGGTTTAATTTTGATTTCATTTTTTCGTTTATAGTTTATTTTTCATTGGTTACAAAAGATCTTATTATATAAAATTGAATGTTTCAAAGTTAATCATTCACCAGATCGCAACACGTGCTATGTCAATCGATCTAATTTTAACACGTGTAAAAAACATTTCCAGTTAAATATTGCCACATACTATAAATAATAAATGGAAAAAATTATAATCTACATAATATTTACAATAAAAAAAAAAATATAATCAATTCATAGTCTTAAAAGGTAAAGTTACTAAACAAAAAGGAAAAAAACGTAAATTTATCATAAAATTCAAAGTTAATAGGAAAAAAAGAAAAACTAAAAATCCTAAAACTAAATATTTGAAAACATGTGATAATATTTAATTGGAAACTATATAATAGAAAAAATAAAAGATTTAAATAAATAAATAATTGTTACTCTTTCAGACTTCTCTATCGGTGGGTGATTTCGTATCAACGTTTTTAATCTTGTTTATTTTATTTTCACAGGTGATTTTACTTTTTCGTTTTTGAGTCTTTTTCACGAGTTATAAATTTTTAATCATAAACCCCGCGTATACGCGGGGCCTTATCTGGTATTATATAAATATCAAAAAATGTATATAGTACTAAATTATATTTTATTTAAACATAGAAGACAAGATTGAGGAATTTCATTATTTCATGTCATTTTGGAAACAAGACAATCTAAAATGCTATGGAATCAACGAAAAGACGGGTCATGTTTTAGATTTAGCTAGACTCTTGCGGTTAGCACAACTATTTAGGGGAAGAAGATGCTTTTCAAGACGACAATGCTTTACAAGAAACTAAAAGTGGCTGTTCAGGGGAAGATAAGAGCTTTAGTTTGCCATTTAGATGCAAACTATTTAAGATATTATACTGACGTCGTGATTGAGGAATTTGATGCGTTTTGCAGACAAGGTAACTCGGACAAAAACTGATAATCATGCTGCATAGACATTGCGGGTGTTTCAATCGACAAATTCACCAAGAAGAAGATAGTGGTTGGAAAATGCAACATTGCAAGTCGTTTTGCTGCTAAGTCCAACAGTGTGAAAGAATTTCAGGAGGATGAGCTAACGAATTTATTAAAGAAGAAAGCTAAGCTAGTTATCAGCCTAAAACTACTATAATTATGCACCATCGTTGCTGAAACTGAAACAGACGCAAACGGAAGGCGAATGGAAACTGATGATCTTGATGGGGCCAATGCAAGTTCTTCAGAAAACAAAAATGCTAACGATTTTACTTTGGAGCCTTGACCATAGATTTTTGTGACTTTGACAAGGATAGAACTGAAAAGTCATTGTTGGTGTCGGATCTCGCTCATGGGCTGAGAATCTCTGTAAAGTACTATGGACTGTCCATCTTAATTGGCAAAATTCAAAAATATGTACTTCCAGTGGCGGATCCAGGTGAGCCAAGGGGGTGGCAGCTGCCACCACTCAAATTTTGATTTTTATAAAATTTATAAGGAAATTTTTATTATTTTATAATTATGCCCTCACATCCCAAAGTAAAATATTGGTTTTACCCCCACTAAATATAATCTCTAGATCCGCCACCTGAGATCCAGTAAAACCCAAGGAAAACGATGGAGCTCCGAACGGTCGTGGACCCCGAAATGGCCATTACAAAGTAGGAGCAAATCGAAAGGATTATGTTTGAACTGATAGCCGAAAGCCCATCAATAACCCCATCCACGACGAGCTCGGGGAGTTCAAACTCAACGCAATCAAAACGAAAGAATCTCGCTAATTATAACATAATTAATGAAGTTTGACCACAAAAAGACGTTAAAGACGAGGAGTCGTGAGTATATAAGAAGAGAGGATCGACATAACGAGGGATCCAACTTTTTACATCCTAATACTATAGCAAAAACTTTTGTACTCTTATCACAAAAGTCATAAAAAACTATGATTTACTCTAATTAGATTTTCTTGTATTTTTCATTACTCACTTCTTTCGAGAATTCTTTATAATACGAAATCTTTTAACCCAATATCAAATTAATATTATAGAACCGGAATGTATTTACAATTTGGCGTCGTCCGTGGAGAGAAAGCATTCAGACTCACCAGAACTCTCATTCTAACCAAACAAGATGTCTACAGTTACCAACGAACAAATGATCCAACGTCTCAACGAGCTCCAGGAGACGTTCATAAGCAGCACAAAGAAATATGATGCCTTAAAAGATCAACAAGCTGCCCAGAACGAGCAACATAGATCACAAACTACCAGACTACAAAATCAGCTAATCACGTTTCAAAACACTCTTCTCGGCACATCGCCTACCGCATATCCAATCGCCTAGCTATGTATAGATTGTGAAAGTGAATTGTATTTTACAGAGAATACCTTCTACAACTATAGATACAGAGAGTAGTCTAACCTAATGTAATTACACATAGAATATTGAGGTAGTGAATGAGAAGAGTAATTACAGTGATTGGTAATCAATAGTAAATAGATTGATTCTATTTTCTTAATATGCCCCCATAAGATGGAGGGACACTTATTACTCCAATCTTGGAGCATTCTGCTTGGAAGCTCGGTCGAGGTAGAGGCTTGGTGAGAGCATCCGCAAGCTGATCCTTCGTTGAGACATGGGAGACAGGAAGAACGCCTGCTTGAATAATATTTTGAATGAAATGGTATTCGAGAGCAATGTGTTTCATTCTTGAATGAAACATTGGATTAGCACAAAGATATGTGGCTCCAACGTTATCTCAGTAGATGACTGGTGATGAGTTGATCTTGACTCCCAATTCCGTTAGTAGAGAACATAACCAACGTACCTCCGATGCAGAGTTATCAACCGCACGATACTCCGCTTCTATGGATGAACGCGCAACTCCCATTTGCTTCTTGGATGACCATGAGATTGGATTAGAACGGAGATAAATGACAAATGCATTAGTAGAAACATAGTCATCAGTGTCGCCAGCCCAGCCTGCGTCGGAGAAACCATGAAGTGTAAGAGGAGAATTGGACCGTAGGAAGATGTCATGTCTAAGAGTACCAAAGAAATAACGCAGAACAAATTTTGCCGCAAGCCAATGTTCCGTAGTGGGCTGATGCATGAACTGAGAGAGACGGTTCGTAGCATATGTTATTTTATTTTTCGATCGAGTTTGCATCTGGTGAAGGTTTTGAGGTGGTTCTGTGTTTATCGGTGGGGAAATAGAGGAATGAGGGTGATCGTGTTGATTTTGTGGAAGAGAAGAAGGTTGGGCTAAATTTGGTGGATTTGTTGGATTTAAGTGGGCTGTGTTTAAAGATTGGGTTTGCTGGGCCGTGGGTTGCAGCCCATTTTGTTGTAGAGCAGTGGTAGAGGATGGATGGCCAAGACGTGAGTGCCACAACGTTAACGTCGTCTTTGGTGATGGTGCCACAGAAAACGCTGCTGCTTGAGACTGTCATTGGCCATTCATAAAGTTCATTTTTAGTTTTCCCTTGGAATAATGGGACCCCCCGTGCTGAGATTCTTCAATTGAAAGGAAGCGGGAAAGAATTCCACATAAACTTGGTTAGAATTGCATAGACGATACACAGAAATCAGATTTGTGTGTATATTAGGCACGCATAACACTTTATGTAAGGCAAGATCATGAGAATTTCAAGAAAGAGAAGCGGAACCAGTGTGAGAAATTCCAAGTCCAGAGCCATCACTAATCAGCACATCCTCCACATGTGTATGGCTGATGAAGCGACAGGTTATTGAGATCCGACGTGATGTGATGAGTTGCACCACTGTCGAGGAACCAGTTGTTTGCTGTGTAAGGTGTACCGATTGCAAGGTTTGCTCGGGGCTGCCATACCGTGGTGGTTGAGGGAGGATGAGACATCTGTTGGTGTATCTGGAGTTGCGGGCATCGTCGAGCACTATGCCCTTGAACACTGCAGATTTGACAACGTCCTAGGTAAGGACGAGGTCCACCATGATTGTCATGTCGTGGTTGTTGTTGCCAATTTGCTGTGGAATTGTGGTGATTGGTGTCGTTGTAGTGGTGTGGCTTCTGTTGCTGACGTGAGTAGTTGTTTTTGCTGCGTTGTTGTGCAACATTGGCTGTCGGTGCGATATGAGAAGTAGTGACAGAGGAAAGCAATTTTGCTTCATAGTTTAACAGCCTTTCGTGAAGGTCGGTGAGAGTGGGCGGAGTGTCTCTTCCTTCGATCTGATCAATGACATGTTTGTACTCTTCCGGTAAGCCTTCAAGAACTTGATCAACTTGATCTTCGTGGTCCATAGGTTTCCCGAGAATAGCTAGTTGATCCATTCTTGTTGTGAGGCCTTGCATATATTCAACGATGATGCGGTTTCCTTTGGTCCAATTCTTCAATTGAGTCTTGATTTGCTTGAAGTGCCAACGGCTTGGTTTGGCATAAGTTTACGATAGAGTGCACCAGATTATAGAGGATGCCTTAGCACGTGAAACCAAAGGTTGAATGTTGTTGGAGATGACACCAAGAAGAGCGCTATAGATCAACTTGTCTTGGCGTTTTCAGATGGTAAAATCTGGGTTCACAGAAGTTACTTCATTGACAGTAACTGTAGCAAGCGGAACTGGAGTAGATCCATCAAGATATCCTCCAAGATCGTGGCCATCAAAGAGAGCGTGGATTTGTAAACTCCACATGAGATAATTGACCTGAGTGAGTTTAGAGACGTTGGTCATGTTGATGTTGAAGAGATTGGTGTTGTTTGTGTTGACGATTTCAGAGGCATAGGTTGCTGGTGAGGCCATTGTGACGGCTAGTTTTGAAAATTGAAAAGAAGAGAAAAGGGAAAAAAAATTAGGTTTTGGGTATCGAAGACTCTAATACCATATAGATTGTGAAAGTGAATTGTATTTTACAGAGAATACCTCTTACAACTATACAGAGAGTAGTCTAACCTAATGTAATTACACAGAGAATATTGAGATAGTGAATGAGAAGCGTAATTACAGTGATTGGTAATCAATAATAAATAGATTGATTGCTATCCCCCCCACCTCCCCTTCCCAATTGCCAGGCAACGCTCACCGGGCAGCTGCCCACAAGGACTATCAACTCAAAAATTCTGGTGGGAGACGTGAATCCGACTTCACCACCAACCAGCGTGCCCGTGGATAACAACAATTTTTTTAACTTTTGGTCAATTTTGGTTTTTTTTTTTAATTAAGATTTACATTTTTGGGGTGAAACGGTTTCCCTTTTTAAAATTACGGGTTACTATTTTTAATTATGGTTTACAAAATATAAGTTTTGGATTATTAAACGTGAATCTTAATCTAGAATACAACTATACGGCTCATAATAGCGCCAAATTTAGAGATTAAATATTTTAGTTTTATCAAATATGTTTTTGGAACCATCTTATTCATTTATATGGGTTGCTTACAAAGATTTTTAGGCAATTTGAGTTATTTTTTTTATTACGTTTTATAAAACATATTTTATGGATAATTACACGAGGGTCTTAATCTATAATATAATTATACTGGTTATAGTTAGACGAGTTATCAATTTAAAACCTAAATAGTTTACTTTAATCATCATATCTCCTATGATATAATAAATTGTCATCCTATTCTTATTTGAATTAAATTTACGTTTATTTACTACTAGAGTAGGCCCCGCGTGATACGCGGGTATAAGATACATTATTTTAGATTCCAAAGTTGATAACCCACAAAAATATAACCTGTATAATTAGATTTTTAAGTAAGACTCTTGTTTAGTTATTCAGATATTACGTTTTGTAATTCGCAATTAAGAAAATTTAAAATTGATCCATATTATCCATGAACCTTATAAACATTCGCTCTATACGAATGAGAAGGTTCCAAAAACAAAATTTAAATTTTATATAACTTTAAACTGAATCAAATTGATAAAATCAATCTCTTTAAAACAAATTACTATCTTCAGAAACTTGTTGTTCTAACATGCTAGGAAATTTATGTTTTAATATAAAAATTCAGGTTTAAAATTCATACATCTTAATTTTTATCGTTGTATTCTTTATAAAACATTACCACACATGATAAAAAAACTATTATTTTATATTAGTTATATATACCATGAATCTTATATAGATTTTATAGTTTAAATTTATATGATCTGATGTTTTTTAGTTTCTATTTTTTAAATAGAATATCCTTTTCCTTTTTTGATATTTGATCTATTTCATAATAAAGGAAAAATAAATAACTAAAAATTGGAAAGTTTATATGATCATATTCACACATGTCACGATCTAAATTAACAATGACACATGTCACGATCTGGAGAGTTATAATTATCCTACGTGTCATGCTCAAGTTGAACTCACTCAGCTTTATATAATAAGATATTTAAAACTTTTTATTTTTTCTCTTATTTTATCTTTTCAATTTTATTAGTTTCCATAAAAAAACACAGAATTCTTTTTTCCTTTGTTGTTATTTTTCTTTTTTTTTATTATCAAACTAGATTAGGACTCGCATATATGGGGATTTATAATTTAATATTGTATAACCTGTGAAAAAAGAAAACTAAAAACAAAAAATAGAAATAAAATTAGATTACCCGTGAAAATAAATAATATACAAATTTAGAAACAAAGTTTCGGATGAAATATATATATATATATATATATATATATATATATATATATATATATATTGAAAGAAGAATTTTGTGGAGCAGATGCAATTTAATAGCTTTGGAAACGACTATTAAACTTTTGATTTTTCGGTGTGTGATTGATATACTATCAAATTGTTTATATAGAGGTGAGAAATTAGAAATTTTTTCCTTTTAGCATTAGTAATCCATTGTTCAATTTTCTTAATCTAAATGGAAAACCTAAAAAATCATATTTTAATTAACTTTGCATTTTATGATAAATTTATATTTTCTATTTTTTTATTTAATAACTTTACGTTTTAGGATTATGAATCAGTAATTATTTTTTCAAATTTTTATGTTTTTATTTTTGTTATTAATCGATTATTAATCGACTTTAATTTTTTCCATTATTAATTTTGTATTTTTCTTTTTTTTCTATTAAGTTTGGCTTTTAGGATACACTTACATTTTCTATATTTTGTTTGTTTAATAATTTTACTTTTTAGGATTAAGAATCAATTATAAATTTAGTAATATATTTGGAATTTGTTTTTACCTATATCAGAATCTGATCGATTGACTTGACATGTGTTGCGATAAGGTGAGTTAACAACTCTGAAATCTTCAACTTTATATAATAAGACAACTAACAATATGAAAGTTTATATTAATTATTACATTGATACATGTCACGATCTAATTTTATGATGACATATGTCACGAGCTCATGAATTAGAATTGTCATATGTGTCACGCTTAAGTTGAGTGTGTCTAGCTTAATATAATCAGATAATTGACATACTTTTTTCTTAATTGGAAAAATGACTTTTACACGTTTCGAAATCTAATCGACTGACGTCTGACACAAGTCGCGATCATGTTAATTACAAAGTTAGAGATTGAACCAAACTTGGGATGCGATCAAACCCTAATCGAACAAAGATCAAAACTTTTCATATGAACAAAACAAAGAAATTGAACCAAACACGAGATGCATTCAAACCCTAATCGAACAGAGATAAAAACTTCTTACAGGAACAAAACAAAGAGATGTGAGATTTAAGAAAAAAAGAGAGATCGAAACTCACCAAACACTGCAGAAACACTGACCGAAATGTTTAGTATGAGACTAATCGAAGGTATTGTGTGAGTTTCTATAGAGTGAGTAATTATAATGTTATTCCTTTTAATATAAATTTGATTGCATAATTTTTTTTAATTTAATTGGAGAATGAAGGAATATCTTATTTACCTTTTTTTATGAATTTTCCTTTTAGTTTAAAGTATATTTTTGGGATTTATAATTTTCTTTTTTTACATTAATATTATGTTTAAATCTAATTGGTATAAGTTTTGTACACGTATCGATCGATCGACTTGACACGTATCACAATCATGTTAATTACTACCTTTGAAATATCAAACAAAATATTAGTAAGATCTTAATTGTGAGGTTCTACTATTGTCATCTTTTTTTTTGTTGAATGAATGTAAAATTTATTCATCCAAAAAAATGTTTTTACAACGAATGTTACATCAAGCTTAATTTTGAACCAACTAGATAGAAATTGAGATTAGCTTCTTGTGGCAAACCAGAATTCTAAGCCTACATTCCAGTTTAACATACAATCTCCTATGGTGAAGCGATTATGAATCGCTAACCATGTGAAGAAATGGAATTTTGGGGTAGAGTGAGTAATCCAAACTCCCTTTTACCAAACTCACTTGTGACAATCCACCAGATTATGAGTCTTGTGAATTAGCAACCAAGTTTTCTTTGCATCGAAGTTCGGGGAGAACTTTTCCTGATTCGCTTTCCATAGGGCAGTGTCCTCTCTCATCACATCTCTTATGTGTTTCCCTTCCTATAGGGAGGCTTCTACTAAATTCAGATTTCATAGCGATGGCGTCGTCTCATTCGATTACTCCATGCATATGCGATAGTTGCAGCCAATGGTATGCCCATGTCTATAACACCCCTCAGACCTGTTATATCCAAAAGACATCCCATATTAGACCATTTTTCATACCAGAATGATATTGATTGCCCATTTCCAATATCTCTCTTATAGAGCTCTTTTGCAAGTTCCCTATACTTCAAGATCTTTCTCCACATCCACGATCCAAGGCTAGTAGTAGACTTAATCGAAACAATTCCTTTTTTAGAAATGTGTTAGATCCATTTTACCCACATCGATGTTTGAGATGAAAGGATTCTCCAGATCAGTTTGAGGCAACACACGACATTATATTCCTTCAGCGGGGCGAAATAGATTTTTATGGAGTGTTGCAAGACATAATTGAAGTTGAGTACCCTGGCTGCTTAGGTTTGAAATGCGACTGGTTCGATCCAACAGTTGATCGAGGGGTTCGTAACAACAAATTTGGGGCAGTAGACGTCAACCAATCGCGATGTTACAATAAGTATGAGCCATTTATCCTAGCATCACAAGCAGGACAAGTCAGCTTTATTCCATATCCGCGAGTTCGCACCACGCGTATCTCATGGTTATCAATTATAAAAGTTTCTCCGAGGGGTCGAATTGTGAGGGTTGAGGATCTACCAATGCAACAAGATCATTGTTCTGATATGCCAGAACCAAATGAGAGCACTCATGACATCTTTTTTATAGATCTTCAAAATAGTTAAGTTGAATATCTCACAGACGATACAGAGGAAGAAGATGAGGAAGATGAGTTCGAAGAAAGTGATGAACAAGATGATGAAGAAACAAATGTGTCTTCGTTCGGAAATGAATCCGAGTGAGTAATTATTGTGAAATTTAATGTATTATTAATAATATTTTTCGTTAGTAAGTGAGTAATTATTGTGAAATTTAAGGTATGCCCTAAACCCTAAATTTTGATCCAATCTCCAATTATCTCCGCTCATTTCCCACCAAAGGAGCGAAGATTAATAAATTACGAAACATAGACGAAATTAGGGTCAACAAAGGGTTAAATTATGTGTCTAGCCCTTTGTTGACCCTAATTTCGTCTATGTGTCTCGTAATTTATTAATCACCGCACATTCGGCGGGAAATGAGCAGAGATAATCGGAGATGGGATTGGGGTTTAGGGTTTAGGGCATTTCATTTACGACAATTTTGGGATGATTTCTATTAAATCATCGCACATTCGTCGTAAATAGAAATCGTCGCCAAATCGTCGTAAATTTACGACGATTTTGCGACAATATTTATGAAATGCCCTAAACCCTAAACCCTATGCAGCAAGACCCTAAACCTTAACATCTTAACACTCACCCTCATGGCAATACTTTTTATTGTATAGGGAATAAGGTAAGAGATTTCATAGATCTCGTCGCAAAATCGTCGAAAATTTACGACGGTTTCTAATTTACGACGATTTTGCAATGTATTTTATGAAATCCTTTTAAACCCTAAACTCTAAAGCCTAAACCTTAATATCTTAACATCTCATTGTATTTTGTAACTCTCATTGAAATCCATCTTGAGTTTATTGAATTGATCAGAAATGGAAACTCGATCAATCACTGTGATCTCCGCAAACTGAATCATTGTCTTACTAATTCTTCGTAAAGCTATCATGTACGCAAACTCTCTATTTTACTCTTTCTTCAATCTCAATGAACATATAGATTATTTGATGATTTTGGATTTATGGAAAACATTTAGATGGATTTCAAATGTGTTGCAATCGATGTAACAATCATCGTACCTATGCCCTATACCCTAAACCGTATTTTAACAATATTTTATCGCTAAATCGTTGCAAAATTCCGACGATTTTATGAGAAATCATCACAAACTATGAATTTAATTTACCGCGTGTCGGAAAATGAAACAATTTGGCTGTTCCCGCGTGTGGGAAAACCATAAATTTAAATTTTATTTTGCGACGATTTAGCGACGACCACAAATTCTATATAAACACACACTCAGATTTTATTTCTTCATTCTTCAAATCTCAATCTCTCTCCTCTCTCGCGAATACCTTGCAAAAAAGGTAAAAATTTAAATAATCTATTTTAATTTTAATTTAATTTAGGTTAGTATATATAGGAATGGAACAATTTAGGTGGATAGAAATGGAATCAAATTAAGAAAAATATAAAATATGAGATTTCGAGTAATGGATAGTAATTTTGATATGTGTTTATAGATAGTAATTTTTCTTCATTTTTATGCAGATGAGCCATCGTCGTGCCCACTACGCTCAATTTTTGAGAGAGATTGGTGCGACATCGGCTAGCGGACAGCCCGTGTCTTCAGAGGCTACATAGATGGATTCTGTCCCGGCGACGCAAACAAAGAGTGCTCCACCGCCGCCATCACCACCTCAGATTCAGAAAGTTGGAGGACGTGCGCCGGCCCCATATGCACATATGACGGTCCATGATTTGCTTGCACAGCCGGGCCGGCATAGGCTTAAGAGATTAGATCCGGACCATACTGACGGTCCAGAATGGTAATATATTTTTTTAATTACATTTGTTTTTACATATTTATATTTAATTAATATATTTTTTTAATTATTGTTTCAGGTTTGGTATTGAATGCAAGGTCGGACGCACTGTTTCTGACATCATCAAGTCCATACATGGTTCAAGATGTTTGCGGTACGTATGAACAATTTTTTTGTTTTTTTGTTTTTTTCCTTATTTTTATTATATTTATATATATAGTTAATTTAATTTTATAAAATATTTAATTATTTTTGTTTTTCATGCAACAAAAATATGACAGGGATCTTGCGATTTATGGCAATGTTGAATCATTGTTCCTCGAGAGAGTGAAGCTTCGCATCCAAGAGGTAGTTGGTGAATGGAAGAAGGCATGGAAGAAGGATGGCGATGAAGCAAAGTCACCCGCACATGGATAAAGCCGTATGAGATGGCTTGGTGCGGTATTGGCTGGATCCGAAATCGATAAGAACTTCGGAGAAGTGTTCGGCTTCCCGCAACACCGTTGGTCCGGACGGCAAACCTAAGGCTTTGCCTCATACAGCCGGCCAAACGACTTTTGCGAGTGTTCGTCTAAATATGGTAATTAAATTTATTTAAATTATTTTGTTTATGTAATTTACTTCATCAATAACATTGCTTTTTTTCCTTAGGCCGCCAAAGACGGAGGTGTACTCCCTCCGATGACGAAAGTTTTTGGGCGGACGCACCGGAAGAAGAATGGTGCCTTTGTTTCAGAGATGGCTGAGCAGATCTTCAACGAGGTGACTTCCAAGGCCACCGAGCGAGAGACACAGCTCTCTCAGCAGCTATCTTGTGGCGGTTCGCCGGTCATGTCTGGAGGGTTGACCACACCTGATATTGCCTGGATCTTCGAGGAGGTATATAGAATAATTACGTACTTAATAATTTTTAGTTCTTAATCTGTTTTTAAATTCTAATTAACTGTAAATTTAAATGTATGTCGTCCCTAAGAAAAATGGGAAGGTCGTCGGGATGGGATCTATTCGAGATGTCTCAGCTGCTTCGTCATTTGCTCCGCGACGACGATCGCCAGAAGATGATCTGGTCGTCTTACGTGCCACGATTACGAGTCTTCAGCAGCGGGTTGAGACCAAGTCTACGGCATATCAGGCGAAGATTGTGAGTCTTCAGCAGCGGGTTGAAATGGATGCTATGGCGAATGACCCGCTCTTCGACATCATGGCAACATGGAACCCGCAAATGCATGCAATGTTGCGGGAAAAGCGACGAAGAAGCGGGGGTAATCAATCAGCCACCAACGCAGACATCCGGTGCGCCAAGAGATGGGGAGCTACGTCCCGAAGACGATTTGGTTCTCGAGGATTACAAAATAATTGTTTAGAGTAGGATTTCGAAATCTAAATTTTAATATATAATCTTTTTGTAAGAAAAATTTATTATATAATATTTTTTAAAATTTCAGTTTATGATTTCGAAATTAATTAAATTATAAAAATAAAATAAAATAAATCATTAATTAATTAAACTAAAAAAAATTACAAATCGTCTTAAAATTGTTGTTAATTTACGACGATTTTACGACGATTCATTAGCGACGTATTTACGATGGTTCTTGTTTTCCGACAAATCGTCGTAAAATCGTTGTTAATTTACGATGATTTTACGATGATTCATTAGCGATGTATTTACAACGGTTCTTGTTTTCCGACGAATTTACGATAAAATATTTACCTCCGATTTACGACGAATATTTGTCCACCTAGTCATCCTAAATTCGTCGTAGTTTTGTTGTAAATTGCCTTCGAAATTCTATTGTTCTTACGACGTATTTCTATTTGTTGTAATTTCGATATAAAATTTATGACGATTTTACGATGATTTTTTACCGACGATTTTGCGACATTTTTGGCCCCTCGTAATTTTCCGACGATTTTTGGTTTGCGACGATCAGTTAACGACGATTTTTGTTTCGTTGCAAATTCGATGGTACAACGATATATGTCCTTACGAAAGGAGTGTTTTCTTGTAGTGTGCGAGAACTTATCTAGTAACTAATAAAAAGAAAACCTAAGACAAAATAATATTCGGCTCAAATCAGTTTTTCTCTATTATAACGACTAGAATTATGTTTAAATTTAAAATTAATTTTCAACAAATTTTAAATGACTTATAGAATTAAGATTTTTTGGTGATAAAATTTATTTGTACATACTATATATCTTATTTAAAATGTATATGTTTTCATTTTTTCTGCAAATTAATGTGTGGAATTATTTACACTCTAAAGCATTTTAGAGATAATTTGTGTATTTATGAAATAAAAGATAATGAATTTAAAAATATGTATGGTAATAAAACAAATAATATATTTCGGTGCCAAACTTTTTGGGAAAGATTATTGTCTTCATTTTCTTTTTAACCTTTTAGTACTCTTTTTGTTTTTAAATACTTTTACTACTCTTTCGGCATTTTAATTTGCTTTTATCACACCTCCTATAATTTTTTTCCTTCCTAAAACTATCACAAGTTTTTTTTTTTTTTTGCAAACTTATTATCACAAGTTAAAAAGAAAAACTTATGACATTTTTCACTAAATATTTAAAATTACAAAAAAATAAATAAAACTGTATGCTAAAAGTGCACATATTTATAGCGTCATTTGATATTTTGAGCATATGATATTATATATATATATATATTTTTTTTGGTCAAAGAGCATATGATATTATATATAATTTGATTTTTATTACCAAAAATCTCATTTTACATATTGTATTAGTATTTGCATCTCCGACTATTTTTGTAAAATCTGTACTCCTTCTGTTTTTTTTATAAGAGGTTTTCCCTAAAAGCACAAGAATTAAAAAAATCTTTTTTTTTTGCTTGAAACATTAAACACTACCATAACAGCATTTAGTTATCCAATTAGGAAGAGGGGTATTAATGTTTCATGATAGTACTGAGACTACTAATGAGTATAATTAATTAATTTTTTCATGGAAATGTGAGAAGCTCTTATAAAAAATAACAAAAGAAAATATCTAAAACTCCTAAAAAAAACGGAGGGAGTATAAGTAAAGAGATATAACAGATGCTTTATTTTAAGCTAATATAACTAATGAAAATCAAATTTTAAGCTCAATGAAATTGAATAGCGATTGTTGAACCATCATACTTGGTTTAAAAAACGAAAAAGCATTTGAATGTAAACAAATAACTTCACATAATAAGTAATCGTAAGGTGAGTTGTTTAGGTTATCTCCAATAGAACTCTAAAACATTAAATCTACCCTATAAAGAGAGAAGGGATGCTCTCCAGGGCTGACACATGTCCCACCCCTCCCCTTATTGGTCATTTTAGAGTTCTTAGTAGTATGCAATTATTATGATTAATTAAATCTTAGTAGTCACGTGATCAAATAAAGACAAATCGAGTTATTAAAGTTGTTATGAAAATTGAATCACTTTTTATTAAAAAAAAAGAAAAAATAATAACCAATAAGGGGGGGGGGGACATGTGTCGACGCTGGAGAGCCCCCCTTCTCTCTTTATAAGGTAGATTTATGAGTTCATATTTAATACACTTGCGAATTCACAACAAGAGTATTTTGAAAGTTTAATAAGGTTAGGTTGAAGGACAAAACATAATTCTCTTAGGTGTTTAACTTTTCATATGGCAGTGTCCTCTCTCATCACATCTCTTATGTGTTTCCCTTCCTCTAGGGAGGCTTCTTTTAAATTCAGATTTTCAGAGTGATGGCGTCGTCTCCTTCGATTACTCCATGCATATGCGACAGTTGCAGCCAATGGTATGCCCATGTCTATAACACCCCTCAAACCTGTTATATCCAAAAGACATCCCAAATTAGACCATTTTTCATACCAGAATGATGTTGATTGCCCATTTCCAATGTCTCTCTTATAGAGCTCCTTTGCAAGATCCCTATACTTCAAGATCTTTCTCCAAATCCATGGTCCAAAACTAGTAGTAGACTTAATCGACCAGAACAATTCCTTTTTTATGAAATTCTGTTAGATCCATTTTACCCACAGCGATGCTTGAGATGAAAAGATTCTCCAGATCAGTTTGAGGCAACACACGACATTATATTCCTTCAGCGGGGCGAAATAGATTTTTATGGAGTGTTGCAAGACATAATTGAAGTTGAGTACCCTAGCTGCTTAGGTTTGAAATGCGACTGGTTCGATCAAACAGTTGATCGAGGGGTCCGTAACAACAAATTTGGGACAGTAGACGTCAACCAATCGCGACGTTACAATAAGTATGAGCCATTTATCCTAACATCACAAGCAGAACAAGTCAGCTTTATTCCATATCCGCGAGTTCGCACCACGCATATCTCATGGTTATCAATTATAAAAGTTTCTCCAAGGGGTCGAATTGCGAGGGTTGAGGATCTACCAATGCAACAAGATCATTGCTCTGATATGCAAGAACCAAATGAGAGCACTCATGACATCCTTTTGATAGATCCTCAAAACAGGCAAGTTGAATATATTCCAGACGATACATAGGAAAAAGATGAGGAAGATGAGTTCAAAGAATGTGATGAACAAGATGATGAAGAAACGGATGTGTCTTCGTCCGGAAATGAATCCAAGTGAGTAATTATTGTGAAATTTAAGGGAAAATTGCTGTTTTTACCCCAAAATTTCGTTTTTATGACAAAAATACACCGTCCTTTCAATCAAATGCCGCGCTACACTTTCGGGGGTGGAAAATTACAGTTACCCCCGTATGACCAAACAAAAAACGCGAAACCGCTATTACCATTTTAACCTTCGCGACATGTCAGACTTCTATAGAGGTCTGACATTTAGACTCTAATAGAAGTCTGATTGATTTTTCTTACAAGACTTCTCTCAGACGTATTCGAGAAGCCTGATACAGATTAAAATAGTAAATTTAAATTTAAAAATTAAAAAAAAAAATTGTTAAAACTTTTTTCTAAAATAATTAAATATAGACGATTTTGATGTATAGAAATTAATATTTCATAAAACTGAATCAAATTAAACAAAGTTAGTTAATTATGCCTATACCTCAATAAATATCAGACTTCTCGAAGAAGTCTGATACAGATTTAGTTAGTAAATTTAAATTTAAAAATTTTAAAAAATTATTTTGTTAAAGATTTCTTATACATAAATTAAATATAGACGATTTCGAGGTATTAAAATTAAATTTCGTAAAATTGAATCAAATTAAAAATATGAAGGCAAAGTAGGTTGTAAACCTCAAAACATGCTTTGTAATGGAAAGTTTTACATATAACTTTAGGGTTAGATTCTTGGTTTACCAAATTTACATTTTAAATTTTAAATTTGCACATATGTGTTGTAATGTGCATATATTTCACGAATTTGATGCCTCCTAGAAGTTATGTTTTAATATTGTTACTCATAAGTGCTAAATATTAGATTTAGGGTTACTTGATATGCTCAAATCTAAAAAGTACTAAGCAGTTGCTGCAGTAAAGTAGGGGTCGAACACAAGGACTCAGAGAAATCACACAATAGATTGTATAGTATCGAATCAAGCTAAGCAGTTCAGATGAAACAAAAAGCAATAAGCAGTAAACGAGTTGTAATTCGATAGGAGAGAGAGAGGTTCAGAGATATTTCTCAGGAAATCAATGAATGCAAATTAACTAATCAGGGTTCAGGTTACACACGGTTCTTGAACTCAAATCACTGAAGTATAATTAACCAACTGTCGTTGCGAGAATTATCTAAATCTAAACTTCAGAATCCCAAATTTCTTTGTAAATTCCTAAGAATAAATCAGCCTTAACATCGAGTTTGATATGTTCACAAATCAACTAAACCAAATCTCTTTGCGAATAGTTAATTTGCTCACCCTAAATTCTATCAGGTAATTAATCGCACTGTCGTGTCTAATCAATTATCCTAAGATCTAAGTTTTAGGTGTTCAATCCAGAATTAGCTTTGAGAACAACCTAAGGCGAAGAACTAATTCAGATTGTGAACCCTAAACAACTAATCAACCTAGCATTCAAAGAAATCCCTTATGAGAATCCCTAAACCTAACAAGAGATATACTCAGACATGAAAATTGAAGCAATAAACATGTTTGAATAAATACTCAATAGAAAATAAGAAAGAGTAACAAAAGGGTTCGAAATCTTCTCTCGACGAAGAGAGTTTCAGACTTGTCTCCCTTCAAAAGCTTTCTCACAATTCAAAGCAAAAATAAAGCGTAGCCAACAAAGTGGCTGTAAAACCTAATTAAATAGTCTAAACACGAATTGGGGTATTCTTTTAAATATTAAAATCTTCTGGGCAAGTTCTGCAATTCTTCAAACTTCATTAAAAGTCGCGACTCGTGTCTGCTGCGATGGGTGTCGATCGATACCAAGGAGGTACCGATCGATACTTGACACTTCGATGGGCACTTAGTCACCAGACTTCAGTTTTGCTTCAGAACGCTCCATAAAACTCCAATATCTCCAATAATGCTCCAAAAGTGCTAAAACCTGTAGAAGACTCTAAAAGGCTTTATAATAGAATAAAGACTCGATAAAACGGACTTATATCATGGTTTAAACGGGGTAAAAACCATGATATATTAACTTCCCCAGACTTAGCCTTTGCTTGCCCTCAAGCAAATAGAGGACTAAACCAGAGAAAGAGGTTTGAAAACGTAGAGACTCACCTGTTCATGAAACATTAAAATGACCAATTTCCCAAGCACCTAAATGTTACCTAACCAACGTTTTGATCTAACCACCATGTACTTCTCCTTAGACATTCGCAGCTTCCCAGACTACACACATTATCTAACAATATCGTTCAATTAAGCCATCCTCGTCAGTTTCATCGCTGTGAATTAATATCAAGAAACTTCTAGATTCTTTCCCATACAATATCATGACAAGGAACCGCCATTTTTCACACTTTTTGATATTATTTCTCTCCCCCAGACTTATTTCTTATTGTATCTCTTGCATGTACAAATTAAGGTTCGAGACGCGAGTATTGATGGTGTTTGCCACCGAATCCCCGGTTCTTCCCTCAAAAGTAGTCAAAGGTTTAGGCGAATAATGGTATCATAGGAAATTTTCCTACCCTCGCTTCCACCTTTGTGTGATCATTTCCTCTGAAGTAGAATAATGGGATCGCAGGAAATTTTCCTAACCCTCTACTCAGAAGAAAATCATTTCATCTTTTAATGCATCTTATTTATTAACTTATAACAGGGAGAGAAATATCATTACTTCAAACACATGGGTTCCTTTGTCAGATACGAATGAGGAATAAAGCTCTTTGAATACTAACCACATCAATGAAGTGCAAAATTTGGCTCAGGCTTTAAGGAACTTTGCTGGAAACATAAGTGTCTTCTAGTTAACTGGTCAGCCTTTGGATTTTTCATTAGTCGATCTAGAACTGATTCTGTAACAATGGTCACTTAGAAGCAAGGTCAGATCAATAGGTTCAAGAAAAAGATCACGGTCTCCAACATTATTTTGACTCAATAAAACAAATTTTGACTCAAAAACCACTGACTCTAAGAAAAACAAAAACAAAGTCAGCGACTACCTCCCCCAGACTTGAACAACACTGTCCCCAGTGTTATCTAGCCTAGAGTTGGTGAAAGAAAACAAAACAACCAAATAGAATTAGGAGAAACAAGAAGTTACCGTGCTGGAACATCGAGTATCGACCGACACACAGCTTGGTATCGAGCGATACCAGGCTTAAATCGATTCATGTTCTTTCATTCGCGTAGGATGTCGACCGATACCCAAGGGTATCGATCGACACTCAGGCGATTCCGAGTTTTTGCTCCTTGTTTATTCTGACACAGACACAAAAACGAAAAATAAAAGAAAAAGACTTAAAAACAGACTTACCAGTGGGTTGTCTCCCACCAAGCGCTCGTTTAACGTCATTAGCTTGACTGTAACGCCAATCAGGCTGTGGGTGCATCATCCAAAGGCATTATCTGCCCTGTTGGAATCTCAGCTTTCGCCCAATAGTGTTTCACCCTCTGTCCATTGACAGTAAATTCATCGCCTGTAGGACTAATCAGCACGACAGCACCATGCGGTCTGACCTCCTTGATTGTGAAGGGACCTGACCAACGAGAACGCAGTTTAGCAAGAAACAATTGCAAATGAGAGTTATACAGAAGTACCTGGTCGTTCGGCTCGAAATGTCTGGAGATGATCTTCCTGTCATGATAGGCCTTAGTTCTCTCCTTGTACAGCTTCGAGTTCTCGTAGGCGTGGTGCCTAATCTCATCCAACTCATTCAGCTGAATCAATTTCCTCTCAGCTGCAGGCTTGATGTCAAAGTTCAGCAACTTCGTTGCCCATGCTGCTTTGTGCTCGATCTCCACTGGAAGGTGATATGCTTTCCCATACAGCAAGTGAAATGGTGTAGTGCCCAGCGGTGTCTTGAAAGCAGTCCTATAAGCCCACAACGCGTCATCCAGCTTCGTAGACCAATCATTCCTAGAAGTACCCACTGTCTTCTCCAAAATTTCCTTGATCTGTCTGTTGGAGACCTCTACTTGCCCACTGGTTTGAGGGTGATATGGAGTAGCCACACGATGATTGACACCATGCTTCTTTAGCAACTTCTCGAAAACTTTGTTAATAAAGTGGCTGCCACCATCGCTTATAACAATACGAGGCACTCCAAATCGTGGAAAAATGATGGTCTTAAACAGCTTAAGGACCACCGCAGAGTCGTTGTTTGGACTAGTAATCGCTTCCACCCATTTGGACACATAGTCCACACCAACCAGGATGTATCTGTTATTGTGTGACGAGGGAAAGGGACCCATAAAGTCAATGCCCCATCAATCGAAAACTACAACCTCAAGGATGAAGTTTTGTGGCATTTCATGCCTCTTGCTGATCTTCCCTCTCCTCTGACAGGCATCACACTGTGAGATAAAGGCATGAGGATCCTTAAACATAGTAGGCCACCAGAAGCCTGCTTGAAGAATTTTGGACACTGTCTTGAAAGTGGCAAAGTGTCATGCATACTCAGACCCATGACAATGAAAAAGAATCGTAGGCTCCTCAGATTCTGCAACGCATCTTCTGTATATACCATATGAGCAGTGTTTGTATAGGTAAGGCTCATCCCAGAAGAACCTCCTCATCTCGCGCATAAACTTCTTCTTCGCATACTTTGTGGGATGATTTGGCTCAGTCTCGACAGCAAGGTAGTTAGCAATGTCTGCGTACCATGGTCGTGTAGGACTAGATACAACAGCTAGATAGGCATCATAAGAGTCGAAGTGCTCTGCAGGCAAAACATATCCAAATTACGTCGGGTATCGACCGATACTAGGTGAGTATCGATCGATACTGAAAGTCTACACTCGTGGGAATTGCAGATTTTCGGGACGAACGTCTTGAAGCTGAGCTTCAATGAAGTAAATACCCTCCTCTGGCAAGAAATCATCAATAGGTACGACTTCATCGACCTTTGATCGCGATAGGTGGTCAGCAACGCCGTTCTCAACTCCTTTCTTGTCCTTGATCTCGATGTCGAACCCTTGGAGCAAAAGAACCCATCGGCATAGACGAGGCTTTAGGTCCTTGTTCTTCAGCAGGTATTTGAGAGCAGCATGGTCTGTGTGAACAATAACCTTGCTCCCAATCAAGTAGGACCGAAATTTCTCAAAAGAGAAAACAAATGCAAGTAACTCTTTCTCAGTGGTGCTGTAATTTCGCTGAGCATCATCCAACGTCATGCTGGCATAATAAATAGCATGGAGTTTCTTGTCTTTCCTCTGGCCCAACACAGCTCCAACAGCAAAATCACTTGCATCGCACATAACTTCAAAAGGTAAACTCCAATCAGGTGGTTGGACAATAGGAGCACTTACCAATGCCTTCTTAATATCCTCGAAGGCTGCAGGGCAATCAGATGTGAAATCAAACTTGACTTCCTTACATAACAGGGCTGTGAGTGGGCGTGCAAGCTTAGAGAAATCCTTGATGAATCTCCTGTAAAACCCAGCATGACCAAGAAAGCTTCGAATCTCGGGTATAGATCGTGGAGGTTGCATGCTCGTGATGACCTGAATCTTAGCTTTGTCAACTTCGATCCCTGCCTTAGAAACCTTATGCCCAAGAACAATGCCATCTTGCACCATGAAGTGACACTTCTCCCAGTTAAGAACCAAGTGCTTCTCCTCGCATCGTTGAAGCACCTTGCACAAGTTATCCAGACAATCCTTGAATGACGATCCATACACAGAAAAGTCATCCATGAACACCTCCATAAAATCCTCAGTCATGTCTGTGAAAATCGACATCATGCATCGCTGAAAGGTCGCTGGAGCGTTAGATAATCCAAATGGCATTCTTCTGTAGGCGAATACGCCATAGGGACATGTAAAAGTCGTCTTTCCCTGGTCCTCTAAATGTATAGGAATCTGGAAAAAGCCTGAGTACCCATCGAGAAAACAGTAGTATGGGTGACTTGCTAACCTCTCCAGCATCTGGTCAATGAATGGCAATGGGAAGTGATCCTTCCTTGTAGCTGCATTCAGTTTCCTGTAGTCAATACACATCCTGTGACCAGTGATTGTCCTTGTAGGGATCAACCCATCCTTTTCGTTCTTCACCACAGTTATACCTCCTTTCTTAGGCATAACGTTAACAGGACTGACCCAAGAACTATCTGAGATGGCATAGACAATCCCTGCTTCCAATAGCTTCATCACTTCCTTCCTGACCACTTCCTTCAGGTTCGGATTCAAGCTCCTCTGACACTCAATCGAAGACTTTGACTCATCCTCCAGGTGAATCCGATGCATGCACAAGTCTGGTGCTATACCTGAAATGTCAGCAAGAGAATAGCCAAGAGCATTGCGATACTTGCGCAGCTTGCTCAGCAGTAAGGCAATCTCTGTGTTGTTCAATGAAGCAATAACGATTACAGGGTACGTGGAATTAGGACCAAGAAAACTATACCTCAGATTCGCTGGAAGTGGCTTTAGTTCCACCTTAGGAGCATTCTCTGCAGTCCAATCTCCAAGCCCAGCAGCTTGCTTAGAACTGTCGACCAACTCTCTTTCTGGTCGCAGGGTATCGACCGATACTAGAGGGGTATCGATCGATACTGGTGATGCTGAATCGAGCATCTTCGAGTATCCAGCAATATCATCACACAAATGGACCTCTGAAGTGGCCGAAGAAACCAATGCTCTCTCTAGTGGATCCTCAGGGTGCATCGCTAGGAAGTAGTCCTCAGCTATGTCACTGAAGGTATCCACATAGAATGTCTGCCCATCGATGGTTGGCCTCTTCATCATCTTTTCCATGTTATAGGACATCACCAAGTCACCGATATTGAGAGCTATCTGTCCATTCCTGCAGTCAATCAAGGCTCCAGCAGTTGCAAGGAATGGTCTGCCCAGGATAAGAGGGTCCTTAGGCTCAGCATCGTAATTCAGGACGATGAAATCTGTTGGGATCAAGCAATTCCCAATCTTGATTGGGACATCTTCAAGTAGCCCCTCTGGAAGTCGCACTGAACGATCAACAAGTACCAGCGAAATCCTTGTAGACTGGAAATCTGTCATCCCCATTCGCTTGGCAACTGAGTGTGGCATAAGATTCACAATTGACCCAATATCGCAGAGAGCACGCTCGAATCTCTCTGTGAAGATAGTGCAATCTAAAACAAAGCTCCCTGGGTCTGGTAGCTTTTTGGGAATTCTGTTGAGTAGAACCGCACTGCACTCAGCTGTAATCATCATGACACCTTCCTCAAGGTTCACATTGCTAGACACCATCTTCTTCACATACCTCCGGAAAGCTGGAGAAATCTTAATAGCATCAACAAAAGGAAGCTCCACAGCCAACTTATCCATCATAGCTTTGCATCTGGCGTCCTCCCATTCCTTCTTTGTCATCTTAGGAGGCATAGGATAAGGCATCTTGGGTTTATACACCCTCTCCTTGACAATCTCGGGCTCCTTCTCGATCTGCGTCTCAGCATCGATCGATACTGGAGGAGCATCGACCGACACACGGGATTTTGGATCCTCTCGTGCAGGGGTCTAGACTGGTGTCGATCGATACTGAGTGGTATCGATCGATACTTGGGGGTCTTCAGAATCCCAATCATCTTCTTCAGCAAGATCGACGAGATTCTCTGCAATTGGGATGTTCTTCACTCTTGTAATCACCTCTTTTCCACTTCTCAAGGTAATGGCGTTGATGTGAGCCCTTGGATTCTCAGTTTGCCCTGGAAGGAAACCTTCCTGCCTCTTCACAACTGCTGCAGTCTGAGCAACCTGAATTTCCAGCTTCCTCTGACTCAGATTGATAGCTTCAATTTTCCCATTCAGATCAATGTACAGAAAGTCAAACTTCCCATTGAAATCACCTTGAAATTTCTCTTTTCCCCGAAGAAGTTGTTCCATCAAGGATTACATCTTACTCTCTGTGGATTTTGGAGAGATGGGTTGGTACGAAGAGTTACCATAATTTCGAGTGATCTCGCTGCTCTGAAGTGGTTTCTGAACAAATTGTTTTGATCCAAAGCCAGATTGGTTTTCCTCAAACTTGTACCCACCTTGCTGATTGTTGTTGTTGAAGTTTCGGTTGTTGTTGTACCCAGATCGCTGACCCTGAAATATAGAACCACCAACATAGTTAACATCCTCCACTTCATCTTCAACAATATTTTCGACTACATCAGCAAAGTGTACAGACTTCTTCGACTTCCCGATCAGAAAATCCAGCTTGGCCTGAACTTCAGCAATCTGCGCTCCATCAACTCCTCCAGGTTGCTTCTTCCGCTCGAAATCAGCATTCTTGGTGCTATTACTAGACGCCAAGTTCTCAATTAACACAACCGCATCATCTGGATACCTGGTGTTGAAATTCCCATTACTCGCAGCATCCAAACCCATCTGGTACCTCCAATCGATCCCTCTGTAGAAAGTACCCAGCAGCTGAACCTGAGTGAACCCATGGTGCGGACAATCTCTTTGATACGACTTGAAACGAATCCAAGCAGCCTTGAGTGCCTCTGTCGGGCCTTGAGAAAATTGAGAGATCTTGTTTCTGCGCTCCTCGGATCTCGCATCATCATAGAAATTGTTCAGGAATGCATTCTTCGTCTCTTCCCATGTATTGAGTCAAGCAGGAGCCAACTGCTTCAACCAATAAGCAGCATCCCCACTAAGAGAGTATTGGAAAAGTTTGCAGAAAAGGTAGTCATTGGGCACTCCATTGTACTTCATACCAGTGACCAAATCCTCAAATCTCTCGATATGATCCATGGGGTGTTCATGAGATAGGCCATGGAAAGGATTCTGACTCACAAGAGCGTAATATGCAGGTTTCAGCTCAAAATCATGCCTCTGGAAAGTTGGGATGCGAATCGAAGCTCGATTGGCGTAAAATTGATCAGGTCTATTATGCTCACCAAGAGTTCTACCTCGATCAACCTCGGCATTCCCAACGTTGGCACACCCAGCTGGCGCGACAATCTCACCATCAATAACAGGAGGGACAATGACGTTTCCAGCTTCATCAAGTCGCTGCCCTCTCTCATTGCACACTTGACCCTCTTGGTCTCTCAAGACTCCAGCTTCATCAGCTCTTAATACCACTGGGTTGTTCATATATGATGTTTGCTTTGCCATTCTGTTTGTGCGTTCCAAACGTGCTAGCTGCTCCAATGACAGTTCAACTAGCTGAATGCTTTTGCTCGTTCTGGTTTCACGATTAGGCATACACCTGAAAACAAGAGTCAAGCACGTAAGTAACCAAAAACACGATGAGTGTCGACCGACACTGGGTGGCGTCGATCGATATCAACAAAAGAAACAACGCGTATCGACCGATACTAGGTAGTATCGATCGATACCGACGAGCTTAGTCTAAACTCGACAGCTAAAATCTAATGGCAAAATTGAGTCTCCGGCAACGGTGCCAAATTTGATATGCTCCAATTAATACCCTAAAAAGTACTAAACAGTTGCTGCAGTAAAGTAGGGGTCAAACACAAGGACTCAGAAAAATCACACAATAGATTGTATAGTATCGAATCAAGCTAAGCAGTTCAGATGAAACAAAAAGCAATAAGCAGTAAACGAGTTGTAATTCGATAGGAGAGAGATAGGTTCAGGGATATTTCTCAGGAAATCAATGAATGGAAATTAACTAATCAGGGTTTATGTTACGCACGGTTCTCGAACTCAAATCACTGAAGTATAATTAACCAACTGTCGTTGCGAGAATTATCTAAATCTAAACTTCAGAATCCCAAATTTCTTTGCAAATTCCTAAGAATAAATTAACATCGAGTTTGATATGTTCACAAATCAACTAAACAAAATCTCTTTGCGAATAGTTAATTTACTCACCCTAAATTCAATCAGGTAATTAATCACACTGTCGTGCCTAATCAATTATCCTAAGATCTAAGTTCTAGGTGATCAATCCAGAATTAGCTTTGAGAACAACCTAAGGCGAAGAACTAATTCAGATTGTGAACCCTAAACAACTAATCAACCTAGCATTCAAAGAAATACCTTATGAGAATCCCTAAACCTAACAAGAGATCTACTCAGACATGGAAATTGAAGCAATAAACATGTTTGAATAAATACTCAATAGAAAATAAGAAAGAGTAACAAAAGGGTTCGAAATCTTCTCTCGACGAACAGAGTTTCAGACTTGTCTCCCTTCAAAAGCTCTCTCACAATTCAAAGAAAAAATAAAGCGTAGCCAACAAAGTGGCTGTAAAACCTAATTAAATAGTCTAAACACGAATTGGGGTATTCTTGTAAATATTAAAGTCTTCTGGGCAAGTTCTGCAATTCTTCAAACTTCATTAAAAGTCGCGACTCGTGTCTGCTGCGATGGATGTCGATCGATACCAAGGAGGTATCGATCGATACTTGACACTTCGATGGGCACTTAGTCACCAGCCTTCAGTTTTGCTTCAGAACGCTCCATAAAACTCCAATATCTCCAATAATGCTCCAAAAGTGCTAAAACCTGTAGAAGACTCTAAAAGGTTCTATAATAGAATAAAGACTTGATAAAACGGACTTATATCATGGCTTAAACGGGGTAAAAACCATGATATATCATTACTCGGACTTATCGGAGAAGTCTGAGAGAATCGGGATTTCTCAGACTTCTCAGAGATTACCAGACTTCAATTTTAATCTGATTTTTTAAAAGTCAATTGCAAAACTACTCTCTCGTTGACCATATGGGTTTCATCAGACTTATAAAGCAGTCTGAGTATACAACTCAGATATTAAAATCGACGATATGCAAAAATTCGTACCTATTTCCGTTTAGAGTTTGTTTTCACCCTCGTCGAGCGCCCATAACGTCTAATATCACCGAAATCCCGCAAGCCCATTTGTGGTTTGCCATTTTTATGCCATAATTTCCGATTTCGGTACGTTTGAATCGGAAAATCAGTGGGAAAATGGGAGAAATCGGAGAGAGAAGTCGCGAAAAGTGTTTACGAGCTCTATTCTTGAGTTTTAATGGCGGAAAACGGGTTAGTTACTGCATTAACTCATCGACGATGGTGGTTGTCGTGGTTTCTCAGAATTCTCAGAGAATTGGGGTTTCTCAGACTTCTCAGAGAAGTCTTAAACGTATTTAATTTGAAAATTTAAATTTAAAAAATATTAAAAATTTAGTTTTTAGAAATTTTTACTACATAAATTACACATACTCATTGCTGCTGTATATAAATTAAAAGTACATAAAATTTAATCAAATTGAATTATTGGAGATGAATTTGGATCTAAACACAAGTTTGCGGTTTCTTAGACTTCTCCGAGAAGTCTGAATTGTATTTAATATGAAAATTTAAATTAAAAAAATAATTTAAATTTTTTTCATACAAATTTTTGATACATAAATTAAACATAATCATTGTAGATGTATATAAATTTAAATTACATAAAAGTTAGTCAAAATTAGTGAGTATGAGATAAATTTGGATCTAAACACCATGTAGGTAAGAGTTTACGGTTTACGGGCTCAATATTTGTTGGATTAGGGTTCAAAGTTTGCCCTTGGAGTGTAATTAACTATACAAGAGTGCGAATATCGAGTTATATATTGTATTGTGCAAATAACAAAGAAAACAAGAGTTTTGTCTATGTTCGACATATGAAGTTGGATATCCTGTTCTTATCTGTAGGGTTAGATCGAGAGTTTCCAAATTTTTTATTCATAATTTTTTATTTACATATACTGGTTATTTTGTGACTAAGTTAAACAAGGTTGATGTTTGTTATAAGTTTTCTATATAATATGATGGTATTTAAGTAGTAATTATCAAGTTTAGGGTTTATCAGACTGCCATTTCAGCTGATCATGTCCATGGTTTATAAGACTTCTTGATGGAAACCTGTGAATTAACCTGAAATAAGTTACCCTACTTTTGATTTTACCCCATATATAAACTAAAGTTACCAACCCTAATCTGTAAAAGTCATTATCGTCTCTCTATCTCTAAAACATGAAGAATCTCTCTCTCTAAACTATCTCAAACATCTCTCCGGAAACCCTCGTCGCCACCGCCCTCGTCAGCTTCTTCAGTCTGGTAATTACCTCTCCTTTTTCGTGTCACCTTACCAGTCTCTCCATATATCCCTCTTCATCTTTTCATCACAACTCCATTTTCTTGTAGGTCGAATCGCCACCGCCACCGCCCTCGCCGTCGTCAACTTCGTCTTTGCAACTGAGTTAAGCTTCCTAGAAACAAGTTTTTCGCCTTCTACTCTACTTTTTTCTGCAAATTGTTTATATCAATACGAAATAAGACCATTTTCCCATGTTCTTTGCCTAGATCTAAACAAACAGATGGGTTTTTAATTAATTCCGTTTTAGATCTACAAGATAGATGTCCATTTTTCTATGTCGAACAAAAGTTCTAGGTATGGTATGTATTTTGATGCTTGGTTGTATCTAGTCCAAAAAAACTTGAAAATTACTATATTAGAAGTTTGAAAGTGAATTAGACTGGATACGAAGTCTGATACTTGACCTGATCTGAATTAGACTCTATTAGAAGTCTGAAATTATACTTTCATTTAATTAGACTATGTTAGAAGTCTGAAAGTTGAGTTTGTACGAATTAGACTGTAGAAGAAGTCTGAAATTAGACTTTCCGAATTAGACTCTTTTAGAAGTCTGAATTTCAACTTGATTTTAAATTAGACTTTATTAGAAGTCTGGCTTTAGACTTGTTTTAATTTTTGCGACTGTTTTCTGGTACACAGGATGGGGCGATTCAGTCACCTTCCAACGTCGAGTAGTTCATGTTCAACATGTCGACGTCGATCCGGATCATCCTACGGATTCCCCAAGAAATGATTCTGCGGTCTGGAGCCCGTCATGCAACCATCCACTACTGCCGATAATCCGGGAAGAAGATTCTTCGGATTTCGTAACTATGATGTAATGGCCTCTATATGTCATGTGGTTCGTTTGTTTTTTTCCTGCTTATTATAATTTGGGATCTTAATATGATTGTATAAATGTGGCTGTGTAGGATGGTAGTTACCATATAATGAAGTGGTGGGATGAGGGTATGACTGAGGAGTTTAACGATGTAAAGATGTATGTTGACCAACATGGTCAACTAATTGATGGCATGTTCGTTTCTAATGCTCAAAACGACAAGTATTTGTCCACGTTGCTCGATGACGTCAAGGTAACGAAGGCAGAGATAGCTCAATTGAAGGAGCGGTTGACGGAGAAGCCATGTGGCCAGATAATGCGTGGTGTCGAGTTGAAGAGTCTGACGTTCGTTGGTGCTATTATTATCGTCCTGATCATGTTTATCTGTTTTAGTTTCTTGTAATATGTGACAATTTGTAACCAAAATTTCTATTTTTTCCATGGAACGAGATATTTGATTATGAAGTCGGTTTAATTTATATGTGTCCTTCTTTACTATGTCAGACTGTTTATGAAGTCTGGATTTATTAGACTTCTTTCGAAGACTGAAAAACTTAAACTTTTGAAAACTTTCACAAGTCTGGTCCTGAAAATATCACCATTTCAGACTGCAAAACGAGTCTGGCAGTAGAAGTATTCGAAACAAGACACTAAGCAGGCAGCTGCTGGAGCTTATGTAAAGGCGAAGGCTCAAGAACTCAAACAGAAAGAGCAGGATAAGAAGGAGAGAAAGAGCTCAACCCAAGTGCAGATCACATCGACATATGATCCTTGTGCTCCGGCAACCAGGACGGAAGTGAAGACACTTAATGATTGTGAGAGCAGAATCTCACAACCTCAATCCTTGGAGTTTTAGGTTGTATGTTCTCGTGAGTGACTTAGAGAGTTTAGAGAGAAAAGTGTGTATATTATTAGCTAAGAATTTGATATGTCTTACAATGAAGTTCACCTTCGGACTTATACAATTTTTTTAAAAAAAACGTCTCAATCTCATTCAAAACGTGGAATTGAATTTGTGATCTTTAATTAAATGCTCAGCTTGATTCTGGGGAGAACACATTTAATGTATTTGACCTGCTTGCTGTGAGTTGCCTTTCCCAACGATCTCCCACTTTCCTGCGTACTCGACTCCTTCCCAGCTCGCGGGCTTGCTTTACGAGGCTTTTCAGTGAGCCCCCCAGTATCTTTAATGATTTATCATTGAGGATGCGGAACTATGATCTCGGGATTTAATTGATCCTCCAACTGGAACGATCTCGCAGTCTCGGGCTTCTAATTGACTTCCAGCTTGCTCGCAGGGCGAGTTTGTAGGGATCCTGTAGCGTCGACGCGACTTTTAAGGGATATGACAGGACAAGTGGGCGAGTGGGTATAAGTGAGCGGTTTTTGTTGCTTCAACTTCCTACGCCGCCTTAGCTCCCACTTACCGAGGTAATGATGTCTTTTCACTTTTTCTCTTCTTTTTTTATTATTACTTTTACTCCATTAATTGAATTGTCTTCACCTTATCTTTACTTTTACCCGAGATATTCTTCTCTGTGAAAATTCAACTTCCATCGTTTCCGGTCGAATTTCCTCCTTTTTCAAACTCAATTTTCTTTGCTTTTTTCTGCAATGGCTTCTACTTCTCAGCTGGATGTTCCTCCTCCCCTTGCCGAGCGATTTGATTCTCATTCGAAGAGCACGATTTCGGCTGCTGAGCACGCGAATATCTCCTCCTTATGCGGACTCGATATCGGCGATCTACTCATCCCGCTGGCTTATAGCTCTCCGGAGAGTCCTCCAGAGGGTTATGCATGCGGTTATGCCGCGTTCTTCCTGAGATGTCGCCTTACTTTTCCCATCCCGACAACTATCTTTAACATCATCAGTGACCTCGGACTTGCCCTCCTGCAGCTTATGCCCAGTGCGATGAGATCCCTTGTCGCACTCTGGGTGCATTCTAGGGAATCTGGGATTGTTTTTGATACTGGGGTCTTTCGCCAGCTCTTCAACGTCAAGGGGAATTCTCATCTTCGCGGGACCTACTATTTTCCGGCGAATGTCAATCGGTCCATTTTTAGATTCAATGTGAGGGATGACAAATGGTGGGAGCAATGGTTCTATTTCAAAATTTCCCAGCAGATCCGTTGAGGGCGAGTCGGTGTTTAGACATTCCTGGTCTCAGATTACTGGTCAGCGCGATCCCTCGGATGCTGATTCGAGCATCCCTTCTGGGGATTTCTTAATTGCTGTTTTTCTTCTGTTCTAATATGGTGACCCCTTTTCTTATGTACATAGTCAAATTATTCTTCAATGACAGTAATAACTGAGGTTCAACGGCTTATCGACCTTGTCAAGGGTGAGAGTTCCGACTGGAAAGGTTTCTCCCTTGATAGAATTCAGCAAGCTCGTGAACGCCGATCTCCCGGGCTATCCGTTTCATCTGCTTGCCGACTTATAGGTTTGGGGGGATTTATATTTTTATCTTTTTAGATTAAGAATCGTTTCTTTATTTAGACCCCCTTTGCTTGATTCTGCAGATTCTTCGCCTCCGTCTCCTCTACTTCAAATTCCAGCTTCGACTCCCACTCCATCCATTATCCCGAGACTCAAGGCTGTTACTAAAGATCTAGCCCGTGTTGAGGTTGATCCCCCGGTTGGCTCCCAGGTGCCGGATACTGCCCCTGCTACCTCCCAGGTTGATCTTACTCGTAGCGAGAGCTCCACCGAATCCAGCAAAATGGTTCCTCCTAAGAAACCGCATCGCCTTTCTTACAGGGAGAGGATGCGATTGCGCCCTGCCTAGACGCCAGCCGGTGCTCTTGATAAGAGGGTCAAAGAGGCTCTTGGTAAGTCCGTCCGTGCTGAGGCCCCGCATCAAGAAGAGGTTGAAAAAGATGGTCATTGCGAGCCCGAAGCTGATCATGGTGGTGGTGGCATTCTGCCAAAGGGTGATGAAGCCGAGGTCACCCAACATGATGTTCGAGCTAGGGGTCATCAAAGGTCGGCTTCAAGGGTGTCTTCTAAAGAGCCGAGTCATTCTGCCGAGCATCAGTCTCGCTCCAAACGATCTCGCGGCGACGGGTTTGATGGCGAGGAGACATCAAGGAGGCATGTGGCACCTCGTTCTCAGGGTGGTGGAGTTATTTCTCCGAATGCCTTTAGGTTTGATTTTGATGGACCTGAGGCAATCGTTGAGAACAACTCCCAGCTTGCTAATCTCTTTAGGCGTGTTAGGCCTTCGTCCTGCTTCATGCCATCTCTTAGGAACATGAAGAAGTCTGAGGGCTATATTCAGTTCGCAAGTGCGAAGGGCCAGGTAATTTTAACTATCTTTAGTTTCCATTACTTTGGTTTTTCTCGGTTGGATTTTCATATTCTTTTCTCAGGCCGTTTCCGCCGCCAACGAGCTGATTACCTCTTCTGAGCAAGATCTCCGTTCTGCTACCTAGCCTGAGGAGGTGGAGAGGGCAGCTAGGACCATTTTCGACCTTGTCTCTGAAAGGGACGAGCTGATGACGAGAATTACTCGGAACGAGGAGAAGATGGCTGCGGTTACTCTTTTGGAAGGCCAGATTAAGGACCAAGCATTTTGGTCAAGAGATGGGAGGATTCCGCTCGGGAGGCTCAAGCCTGGGTTTCTGTGTTGGAGAAATTAAGTGAGGATTTGAAGGTGGATCTCTGTGTTGCCGAGGGGCGAGCTGGAGCTACCGAGGTTGGTTTGCGTTCAGCCAGTTAAAATATAGTGGATTTAAGGGTCCAGGTTGAGAAGGTTACTTAGGACTCGAAGAAACTTGCCAAGAGGCAAAAAGAGATGGTGAAGAAGGCCAAAAAGGCCGCGAGGAGGGAGATATCCAAGCAGTATCGTGCCATTCTTTTGGGGATAAAGGATAAATGGGAAAAGAATAAGATCGAGGTCGATACCGAGACTCATATTATGGAGTGTAAATCCAATATTCTTCTTCTTGATGACATTATCAACCAGACCATCAATGATTTTGAGGCTGAAAAGAAAAGCATCCAGGTTGAGAAGCTGAGGTTGGACGCGGAGCTTGCCATTGTCCAGTTATCAGAATTTTTCCTGTGTAAAATTGACATTCCTCAGGTATCCGATGACTCGGTTACGCTGCCTGCTGGGCCAAGCGCACAATTGAATGATCAGCTGGGGCTTGGTTCTCAGGAGCTTAGGAAGGAGTTCCCGCTACCCTTGAATCAACCTGCCCCGGAGGATAAACCAGCTGAACCTGCTTGCTAAAGATACCTTTACTGTTTTATCTTTTGTTGCTCTTTTGAATTTGGTGCCTGGGGAGGCTTTTAAACCATTTTCTGGTTTGTTTGTTGAACTCGTTTACGCCCTAGTGGGCTTTTTGGTTTGAACTCGTGCTCCTTTGAGGAGGCTTTATTTACTTTGGTGATTAAAAATCTTTTTTATGGTTATTCATAATTTTTGCCATTTAGAGGCTGTCTTTTTTAGATCAAAGGCGATTTTTCAACCAAAGACCCATGTCGTTTAGAGACCTTGCTCCCAGGTCATTTAGAGACCTCGGGAGCTGACCAGACGGTTTAAAGACGCAAGGTCGAAGCCGTTTAGAGGCATACATGTAACCTAAACAGTTTAGACGTAGAGGTTATTGTTATTTAGAGACTATAAAGGTTGTGACTCTGCAATTTAGACGCAAAGTCGAGTCGTGCTAGCTGGTAGCATGCTTTAGCTCGTAAGGCTGTTCATTTATAGAGTAAAACTTTTAGCTTGTAAATAGTAGCTGAAAGATCTCAGGCTGCGTTTAATCGAGCTTAAGAGAAGAAGATTTTTTTTATTTTAATAGCTGCACCCTTATGAGGTTGCCTACGTACCCTGAGGAGGGATCAAGCCTTTTCGTAGTTCGATTTTTACAAGTGTCTTATTAATGATAGTACTTCTTTAAATTCATAGCATTACATGAGTTCCTTTCAGGTGTATTGTCGTGCATCCTGGCGAGCTTGTATACGCCATTCTTTACTACCTCGGAGATCCAGTATGGGCCTTCCCAGTTGGGGCCCAGTTTTCCAGCGTTCCTTTCCCTTGTGTTTTCGTAGGTTTTTCGTAGGATGAGCTCACCAACTCGAAATCTTCGCTGTTTGACCTTTGAATTATAGTAGCGTGCTGCCGAGTGTTGATAATTTTGAAGATTAACGAGTGCTCGATCTCGACGTTCTTCGATAACATCGAGTTGGTCGAGAAGCATTTCGTTGTTTAGTTCCTCGTTTATGGGACACATGTCTATCCTCAGGCTGGGGACTGCGACCTCAGCAGGGACCATGGCCTCGATTCCATAAGCCAAGGAAAATGGTGTTTCTGAGGTTGCTTTGCAAGGTGAGGTCCGGCAGGCCCACATGACTCCAGTCGCTTTCTGAGATTACTCAGTATTAGCTTATTTGCTACCTCGGCCTGCCCATTACCTTCAGGGTAATGTGGGGTCGAGCATGTTAATCGGATTCCGTAATCTATGCAGAACTCGAGGAACTGATTTGAGATGAACTGTGATCCGTTGTCGGTTACAATCTCGTATGGGACTCCGTGCCGGCAGACTATGTTTTGCCATACGAATTCATGTACGTGGTTTGCTTTAATTTGCTGGAAAGCACCTGCCTCCACCCATTTGGTAAAGTAGTCAGTGAGGACGAGTAAGAAGCGACACCTTCTTTTTCCCGAGGTTACCATGGGCCCCACTATATCCATTTACCACCTCATAAAGGGGTATGGAGATGAAATGGAAGATAAGTTTTCAATAGGTTGATGCAACGTGGGAGCATGTCGTTGACATTTGTCGCATGCTTTGGAATGTTCTTCGCAGTCAGTGACCAAGGTGGGCCAAAAGTATCCTTGCCTTTTGATCATGATGGCTAATGCCCTTCTTCCTGAGTGGCTGCCACACGAGCCTCCGTGTATTTCTGATACTATCGTAAAAGCTTCGATCCCGTGGATGCATACTAGGTAGGGACCATTTACACTTCGCTTGTAAAGGCGGGGGTTGATTATACAATATCTTGAAGCTATGGTTTTGAGCTTGCGAGCTTCCCACTTGTTGGGGGGAGCCTCTGCCCCCTCAATGTATTGTATAATCGCTACTCGCCAGTCAGTTCTCGCAATCATTTTTTCGCGGAGGGTAACATATCTGGCGTCAAGTGGGTCTGGCTCCGGGTCTGTGGCTTCTCCTTCTTCGGGAGGGAGGTCGCCCGTTATTGGGGCTACTATTATGTCCAACTCCATATCTTCATTGTCTATTTCCATTAAATCCTCGATATCCTTATCGATTTTGATGCTTGGTTTTTCAATTCCTTCCACTGGAATTACTCTTTTTACAAGCGGACTCGAGGTTGATGCTAGAGCTGCCAGTGTGTCTGCGATCGTGTTCTCACCTCGCGGTATTCGCGTTAGACTGAAGGCTTCAAAATTTTTAGCTGGCTCACGGACTATGGCTAGATAGGATTCCATCCTGCTATCTCTGGCTTCGTATTCTCCATGAAACTGGCTTGTAATAACCTGGGAGTCGCTGAACGCATTCAGTTTGCGTATTCCTATTCTAGCTGCGAGTCGGAGACCCGATATTAAGGCCTCGTACTCGGCCTCGTTGTTCGATGCTGAGAATCCGAGTCTAAAGGACTGTTCCACGACTTCGTTAGTCGGGGATACTAGGTGGATTCCAACGCGTGCCCTTGTTTCGAGGAGGCTCCATCGACATAAAGCTGCCAGGTCTCGGCACTTGTTCCGGTCACCTGGCTGTTAGCTGTGAGCTCGATAATGAAATCAGCTAGAACATGTGCTTTGGCGCTTGTCCGAGGTCGATATTCGATGTTGTATTCGCTCAACTCGATGGCCCATTTGGCTAGCCTGCAAGACTGGCTGGGGCTGTGCAATACTGTGCGTAATGGTTGTGTTGTCATTACTATGATGGGGTGTGACTGAAAATACGGCCTGAGTTTGCGAGCTGAGATTAATACTGCCAGAGCCAGTTTTTATATTCGTGGGTACCTGGTTTCAGCGTCTACTAAGGATTTGCTCACGTAGTAGATCGGTTTTTGCTCAGCTTGTTCTTCTCTTAGGAGGACACCACTCACTGCGGCCTCGGAGATCGCTACGTATAAGTAAAGCGGCTCACCCTCAACTGGTTTTGACAAAATGGGGGGCTCGGAGAGGTACGCCTTTAGTTGCTTAAAGGCCTCCCCGCACTTGTCATCCCATATGAATTTTTTGTTTCCCTTTAGTAATTGGTAAACCGATTTAATGCGGCAATGCGGCCTGTCAGCCTTTGCACCTCTTTTACCGAGCTCGGAGGTTGCATTTCCAAGAACGTCGTGATTTGTTTGGGGTTTGCTTCTATTCCTCGTTGAGTTACTATGTAACCTAGGAATTCGCCTGAAGCGACCCCGAAGGTGCACTTTGAAGGATTGAGTTTCATCCCATACTTGTTTAGTAAGGTGAAACATTCCCTCAACTGGCTTATGTGATCTTCCTCTTTCAGAGATTTACCAGCATGTCGTCAATGTAGACTTCCATTGACTTACCCAGGAGGCTGGCAAACATCTTGTTCATAAGTCTTTGGTACGTTGCTCCAGCGTTTTTAAGGCCAAATGGCATCACTTTATAGCAGTACGTTCCTCGTTCTGTTATGAAGGATGTTTTATCTTGGTCCTCAGGGTTCATTTGTATTTGATTATATCCTGAGAATGCATCCATAAAGCCGAGGAACTGGTGCTTTGCGGTAGCTTCCACCAGCTGGTCGATGTGAGGTAGTGGGAAGCTATCCTTAGGACATGCTTTGTTTAGATCTGTAAAATCTACGCATACTCGCCAGGTGCCCTTTTTCTTCTTTACTACGACCAGATTTGCTCACCAGTCAGGATATTTTACCTCTTTGATGAATCCAACGTTTAGTAACCTGGTGACCTCACTGTTAACAGCCTCGGTCCTGTCAGGTCCAAATTTACGACGCTTTTGACGTATTGGTTTGTGGCTTGGATCCACATTGAGCTCATGTGAAATGATGTTTAGATCGATTTCGGGCATATCAGCTGTTGTTCATGCGAATGTGCCTGAATTTTCTTTGAGGAATGTTATTAACTGGTCCTTTTGAGACTTGCAGAGTTCGTACCCAGTCCGATAAAGCCTGGACCACTTTTCTTTTTGGCTAGGTGGTATGCAAGCTCATCTTTTCGTTTTAGTTGGTATATAGTACTTTCCTTTGCGATCTGGAAGCCTGCCATGTTGCACATTCTGGATTCCTTTTGACTCCCCTTAATTGTTGCGATCCCATGCTGGGTAGGGAATTTTATGCATTTATGGTATGTTGAGGATACATCCCTCATTTAATGTATCCAGGTTCTTCCCAGGATGGCATTGAATGGAGCTGGCCTGTCTATCACCGTGAATTCGACCGATCTTCTTACTCCGACTGCTATTACATGGAGTTTTATCGTTCTGAGAGATAGCGTGGTTTCCCCGAAAAGCCGGTTAACACCATATTATTCTCTTCTATTTCGTGATCTGGTATATCCATTTCCCTAAGGATGCTTAGGAGGATGAGTTCTACAGAGCTCCCCATGTCTACGAGCATCTTCGTGAGCTCATATTCACCCACTTCTACCATGATTAGAAGAGCATCATCATGTGGAGAATCTAGCTCAATGGCCTCAATTTCCCATAATGAAATTTGTGTGTCAGGTCCCTTGAATGGGGTCCTATCACGTGTTTCGGTGTTTACCCTTCGTTGATGTTTCTTAATTGAGTTTACGGAGTTGCGACATAGATGAGATCCTCAATGAATAAAGTTAATTCTTTTCTTCGTGCTGGGGGGAGGCATATCTGTTTCCCTGTCTTTGGGGGGATCTCGCCTCGTCGTGTCCTCGGCTGAACGTTCTCGCTTACGATCGTCCTCGGATGGGCGATCCCGCCTTTCATCGTCTCGAGCTGGGTAATAGTTCTTCCTCAGAGGAGGTTTTTCTAGCTCGATTTTACCCAGCTCTCCTGCTGCGAATTTAGCGGCGAGCTGCTTCTTCACCTCATGGCACTCCTCGGTCGAGTGGCCCTTGATTGTATGGAAATCACACAACTTGCTGGGATCGTAAGGCTTGAATCTATTACGAGGTGGGCTTCCCACTGAGTATGAGTGTATCCCCTGACTTTGTCTCTGATCTTGGGACTCCTTTTTCCCGGTTTTTTAGGTCCTTGGGAGTTGGTTATCTGAGCTTCCTTAGTCGAGGTTGCGGGTGCATGCTGCTTTGGTTGAGCTGCAATCGCTTCTTCGAGGATAATCCGGCGCGAAGCGCGATGTAATGCATCATCTAGTGATACGGGCTCCTGAACTGTGAGCTCCTCAAAGAATTTTGAGGTTTTTAGCAATCTGTTTTGGAGGGCTTTCAGGGCCGTTGGGTTATGCAGATCAGCGATTTTAGCTTTGACGGCTTTAAAGCTGTCAATATACGTTCGCAATGAGTCGCCTGGTTTTTTAGTGAGTACCCACAGATCGGCCTCCGAGGTCTCGATCTGGATAAATACTGAATACTGCTTCAAGAATGCCGCTTGAAGTTGGGTGAAGTTGTCAATCGATTTTGGTTTCAGAGAGGTGAACCATTCTAAGGCCGAATCCGTTAGATTTTCGGCGAAGAAGCGGCAGCGTGCTGACTAGAGGTCGCCCCTGAGTAGTCGCACCCTCGAAAAGGCGAATTTGAAACTTCTGATGAATGCCTTGGGGTCGGTTTGTCCGTTATACCTAGGAAATCGGATATTCCCGACATCGCCGAGCTGAGGGCTCGCGATTCGCGAGGTGAATGGGGTCTGATTGACTTCATCAATCACTCTGTCTATCTCAGGTGCTGAGCTTAGAGCAGCATGGACCTGCGATCTCATCCGCTGTAGTTCGGCGTTCGTTTCTTCGCAATATTTCTTGATTTATTCGAACCCATGTGAGCTGCCGGATCCCAATTTGTTTTCGTTATTGCTTGGGAAGCGGAGCAGGGATTCTCCGGCAGGCTGGGGATGGTTGCTGCCACCGGGATTATCCCGAGGTTCGACCTCATTTACGTTCCCAGAGCGATCCTGACCGATTAGTAGATTTGAGGCCGGGTCTACTCCTAGTAAGGTCGCAATTGGCGTAACTTCTCCTTCCGCGATCTGGATCGTGGAAGGAGTGAATATGGGGTCCGATATCATCGAGCTGAACTGTGAGGCGATGGCTGAGCCGACCATCCTGCTGGTCAAGGCATTGATATCGGAAAAGTTTAGTCTTGTCACCGGTGGAGGTGGGAATGCCAATCCTCCCTGCCCAGGGGCAAAAAGGGATTGTGTCCCAGATGGGAGGGCGAGCCGCCCGATGGTGCCTGCCCGAGCCGCTCTTTCGAGGTCATCCTGGCGTACTGTCATTGAGCGATTCTCCTCTATGAGGCACGATATCAGGTTCCGAATCTCAGCTATTTGATCCGGAGCCGATTGGTTCAAGGTTGCAGGTCCCGAGGGATCGGCAATATCGTCGATCCCAGTCGAGACGTTCGCTCCCGAGGTGGTAATGGGAGCGTTTGTTGTTCCGTCCAGGTATGTTGGAGCGATGTCGTCAGACTGGGTTAGAGGAGTGGAGGTGTTTATGACTTCGGATGATGTAGTAACTACGGCACTTGTTGTGTCCACCATTGTCTTCTTTTGAGTGGTTAGTTTCGTAGGTTACAAAGAGGAAGTTGTTTTGCTCTTCCCCACAGACGGCGCCAAATTGTGAGAACAGAATCTCACAACCTCAATCCTTGGCTTTTCAGGTTGTATGTTCTCGTGAGTGACTTAGAGAGTTTAGAGAGAAAAGTGTGTAAATTATTAGCCAAGAATTCGATATGTCTTACAATGAAGTTCACCTTCGGACTTATACAAGTTTAAAAATACAAACTTCTCAATCTCATTCAAAACGTGGAATTGAATTTGTGATATTTGATTAAATGCTCAGCTTGATTATGGGGAGAACACATTTAATGTATTTGACCTGCTTACTGCGAGTTGCCTTTCCCAACGATCTCCCCCTTTCCTGCGTACTCGACTCCTTCCCACCTCGCGGGCTTGCTCTACGAGGCTTTTCAGTGAGCTGGGATTGATTCTTGGCCTACTTAATCAAGCTGGACTTTGAGTGTGGAATTTGGGCCCAACAATGATCACGTCAAAAAACTGCTGTATGTCGTCACACTCTACCTATATTCTAGAATAATTAGCTCGATGTCTAACACGCGTAGTATATTCTGTAGGGGTTATCCGAAGAAGGAGGCAAACACATCCCTATCTTGGTACTACGATATGCGCACCCCCAAGGAATGGCTGCATGACACGGTTAGTATATAATCTGGTCGGGTTTAATGATTTTCTGTTCTCAGACTTGATTTGCAGTTTGACATTGTTGTTATCTCTTTTAGACTTCCTTCAGACTTCTTTAGAGGTCTGGTGTCAGACTTCTTTTCAAGTATGGTGAAAGAATTTCTTTTCTCAGACTTGTTTTGCAGTCTGACATTGGTGTTCTCTCTTTTAGAGTTTCTTTAGACTTCTGTTTAAGTCTGAAATTTTTTGCACAATGTTGACTGAATGCAGCAAATAGATGATGGGATTGATCTGATGAGGCTTCGACAACACGAACACCCGGAATGGTTTAGGTCCGAGAGGCTGACCTTCATTGACACACAGCTGGGTAATTTGTGGAAGAAACATTATGATCATTTTGTGAAGAGAGGCTAAGGAGAAAATGTGATGCCCACAGCAAGGAGGCTGCCACCTGGTGTATGGGATTACCATACTGGTGAACTACCCTTATTCCTGAAATCAGACATGACTTGGGGGCTGGAAATTTATTACATCTACACTGCCTTGCACGTTGGGAGAAATCATTGGATAGCTATTATGATTTCTATCTCGGATAGGCACGTAACCATATGGGACAGCATAATTGGACCGAAAACCGATGAGGTGGTAGGAGTGGCAGTGGCACCTATATGTGAGATCTTTCCCTTCGTGATGCATTGTTTGGCCCCAGTAGATGATAGGTGGAATTATCCCCTTGATCGATACACCTACACGATTGTAAGGAGCCCATAACTTCCCCAAAACATACATACATGTGATTGTGGGGTGTTTTGTTTGAAGTTCATTGAGTTCCATTCTCTTGGTATGCCGTTTCCGAAGTGGCTGTGTGATAAGAACATGAAGACTTGCAGAGAGAAGCTTGCGTATGAGATATTAACTAAGCTCTGCCGAACAGGTGAAGATGCTCATACCGACACCGAGAATGAATGGCTAGACGTCTACGAACAGGTGAAATAGAGTTCCTCTTTAACTTTTGGATTCCCGAGAACAATGGATTCTTGCATATATTTATCCTTTGTAGATGTAAGAAAAACTCATCCATCTTTTGGCTTACTTTCTGCGGGAATTTTTTTGTGCCATGCCAATTGTGATGTTAAAAGCGTGTTGGGCATAGGTAGGGTATTTCTAGGGTAATTGGTTTAAGACTTCTATAGAAGTCTGGTGTCACACTTCTATTTCTATCTTTTGTAATGAATTTCTTTTATTAGACTTATATTGCAATTTGGAAAAGGTGTGATTTTCTTAAGACTTATTTAGAATTGACGAGATGCAGCAAACACATAAGTACTACAAATTAAGTTTAAGCCAACAACAACAACCAACGATTAACACAACAAGTTCTTAGACTTAGACAGCTTAAAAACGACTTGGAAACGAAATATTGTACTGGAAAGACACCAACAGACTCCTCTCAGACTTTCTTCAGACTTCTCTATCAGACTTATAAATTGCATTCGTCAGTACATCAGACTTCCACCAGATCTAATCCTTCTCAGGTTTGGTTTCCTGTATCTATGGAAAAAGACAGCAGCTTCTCATATACAGTAGATAAATGAAAACAACTATAAAACAGGTGAGTGTAAGGTGATTTAGCTTACACAATTTGGTTTTTTTTTGTGGCCTGGTTGTTTGCAATTAGAACAAGTATATTGCGTGGGAAGATTCTGTGGTTTATTGCCCTTTTTCTTGGCAATTTCTAGCCAAGTTTGCCACCTCGACTTCTGAGGTCTTCCAGGAGGACGAGGATTATTCGGGGGAAGGACACGTACGGTGTCAGGAGCTTTCATAGTACAGTTCTTCGGAAGGATGTTCATTGCGTATGTCTGAAACAGATAGTCCCTACCGTATGATGGGCATGGCAGCGTATATGGGTGTAGCTCAAGTTCTGGTGCAGCGCAGATTGCATGTGAGCAAGGTATCTTTTCGTAATCCCACACACCACATTCACACGTTAGGTTGTGCAAGTCGACCACACAATCCCTATGTCCTCCCTTAACAACGAATCGATACCCATCAACGCATTCCGCCGTCATGAAGTGCGCATAATATTCACGAATAACCATCAAATATTCAACTCCTCTGCTAAATTTTGTTGTGAGACTCAATGCATCTAGCCGCCTTTTATAAAACCACGTCCCTATCTTCTCTTGTATGAACTCCAAAAAGAAAGATATATGATATCCTTTTGCCTTCTTGACTACGGAGTTTATAGTTTCGGCAATGTTGCTCGTCTTTATGTTGTACCTTTCTCCAACAAAGTGAACGCGGTTAACGCAAGTGAAAACAAGACTGCAATAGAAGTCTGATAAAGACGAATCAGACTGCACAAGAAGTCTGATAAGAAACATGCATTTTCAGATTATACATGTCTCCATCAAAATGAACGCGTGACCATAAACTCGGATCCGCTTCCTCCAAGTATCTAGCAAGGTCAGGATTTACCGCTCGTAAGGAGGCCATGTATCGGTTAAAATCGTACATCGTTTATGCATACGCCGCGTTTTTCACCAAGTACAAAAGATGTTTTTCCCTGAACTTTGTGACTACTTTATTTTGTAGATGGTAATAAAAAATCCCTCGCTTTGCCCAAGGAAGAACCTTTTCAATAGCATTCTTGATGGAGGTGTGCCTATCTGAGACTATGACCAGAGGATATTGGTCTGAAATGCAGTCTCTAGGCGTTGGGAAAAACCACTCCCACGAGGCATCATTCCCAGAGTCTACAATGCCAAAAGCCAACGGAAATATTTGAAAATTGGCGTCTTGTGAGGCCGCCACTAGCATAACACCTCCATACGGCCCAGTAAGATGCGTACCATCTACCACAATGACTCTTCTAAGATACTTAAATCCCTCTATGGAAGCTCCAAATGCTAGAAATAGATATTTAAATCTATTCTCCTCATCTAGTTCTAGACCAGTCTGCGTTCTCGGGTTGGTTTGCTCGATTCCATGCAATAAAGCAGGCAGTCTCTCATAGCCATCTTCCGCTGATCCTCTCACCAACTTTTGAGCATGTAACAACGCTCTGTATGCGGTTGTGTAGCTCATCTTAATCCCATACTGCTTGTTCATTGATACTAAGACATGCTTTGGTGTAATCTTCTCAATTATTCCAAAGCATTCTAGAAACAACCAACCAATATAACGCGTAGTATGACGTTTTTTCTTAGCCTTCCGGTCCAGCGTTGAACATGTGTGGGCTCTATTGTAGAGCATCACCCAAAAATTGTTTGGTTCGTTTTTGACAGCCGCTAGAAGCTTCCAGTTGCATCCTTCCACAAGACATTTAGCGACAAATAGGATCTTGTCAGACTTATCTACTGTAAATGCATATTTCCTCATTATCGCCGTCAAACGCAGCTCTGATATAAGATCTTGTTTGCTATTAAAACACTTTCCGAGAAAGATGCCGTCAGACCAATTTCTTTCTCGACCAGCAAATCGTTCATCCACACGCTGCAACTCGTAAGTCTTATTATCTTCATCTTCATCTCCCACTTTCCCATACATGCTATAATCTACACCATCATAGTAAGACTCAGCTTGTTTCTTGAAAACTTGCTCTGGCCCATCACCACCACCACCACAAATAGAATCATCTGTACTGAGCCCACATCTTCGTCTTCCCAGTCTTCATCATCTTCATCTTTTACATCGTGATTCCCCGCATCTTGATATGCCAAACCGGATCGGCTCGAGACACAAAGACGGATTAAATGCGCACTAGCTAACTCGACCATGCTCCTTACTTCCTATCATTTGTGACATAAATAGGAGGGCTATCCGGACTGATATGTTGCAAGAGTGGTTCCGGTAACGGATATGATAACTCCACCAACTCGGTTTTCTTTTCCAGCATATAATTAACTTGTACCATCTCAACAAGTTCACAATATGTAGAACGATCGCCCAAAGTGATAAACCTCCCTCCTTTGAGAGTATCCACCACAAAATGCCAAATCTGGTCTCTCACAACCCATTCACCAAAATTAACAGGTAGATGCACCATTATCTGTTAAAACAATCATGGAAAACAACATTAGCGATCTTAATGGAAATATCAGACTTCTTCGCGAAGTCTGATTCTATTAGCTACATAGCCAGAATTATTAAAAAATTATTTAAAAATAATTACCAAACATAAGCATGTAAAACTAACGCAGGACGGACATATACAACTAACACACATATAAAAAATTTAAAATCAACGAAATTCATCACAAATATACAAAAAAGGGTTTAAAAAAATTTGTCAATCCAGACTGCCACAGAAGTATGACAAACAGTACGTCAAACCTCTATGGCAGTCTGAAAAAGAGGGTATTTTTAAAATTAGAATGTTACAAAGCAGACTGCGGATGCCATCCGACAAAAAGTTATCAAAGCAGACTTCTATCGCAGTCTGACAAAAATGGTATTTTTGCAATTGACCCAAACTTTGACTTTTTTGTCAGACTGCATTAGATGTCTGAGAAAAAGAAAAAGGTATTTCTGCAATTGACCAAAATTTTGACTTTTTTGTCAACTTCACGGAGAAGTCTGACGTTTGTCAGACTTCTCCGGCAGTCTGAAAAAATTATGGGGTAGTTTTACAATTGACCGAAGTTTGACTTTCGTTCCCAGACTTCCAGGGCAGTCTGAAGAAATCCTTCAGACTGCGATAGAAGTCTGACAGAAATTGGTGTATTTTTTGCGTTGACCAAAATCTTCGATATCAGACTTCTTTAGCAGTCTGAAAGATTTCATCATTTTCAGACTGCCATAGAAGTCTGAAAATTTTCCCTCCTATTCAGACTGCCAAAGAAGTCTGATACTTTTTCCCCCATTTTGGTCAACTTTTGAAAAATTTCGGTCAATTACTACCAGTACCCTATTTTGTTTTCAGACTTCTTATTCCGTCTGAAAAAACAGTCAACTTCCGGTCAAAATCGCTCATTTTTCCTTCATGCTGGATATGAAGTCTGAATAAAAAGTCAAGTTTTCGGCCAATTGGAAAACTACCCTATGCCTCGATTAGAGGATTTTTCTTGATTTTTTTTTTGTTTTCAAAGAAAATTACCAGACTTCAATTTTAATATGAGTATTTAAAAGTCAATTGCAAAACTACCCTCTCGTTGACCATGTGGGTTTCATCAGACTTCTAAAACAGTCTGAGTATACAACTCAGATCTGAAAATCGATGATATGTAAAAATTCGTACCTATATCCGTTTAGAGTTTGTTTTCACCCTCGTCGAGCGCCTAGAACATCTAATATCACCGAAATCCCGCAAGCCCAGTCGTGTTTTATCGTTTTTATGCCATAAAAAATAATTTTGGTAAGTTTGAATCGGAAAATCGAGGGGAAATGGGAGAAATCGGAAAGGAGAACTCGCGAAAAGGAAGTCCGAGCTCTATTCTTGGGCTTTAATGGCGAAAAATGGGTTAGTTACTGCATTAACTCGTCGACGATGGTGGTTGTCGTGGAGGTTGAAAATTGATGGCAATGGTATTTCCGTAATTAAGTTAGATCTGAAATTGTTTTTTGTCTTCTGAAAAAAATGTTAGACTCTAACAGCAGTCTGAGGAATGACATTTGCGTGAATACCAAAATTCTTAAAGGGTAATTCGTGGGATTCTGAAAAAGAGGAGAGTATGGGGACATTTTTAGTTTTGATTTCAAATTATAGGGTATTTTTGCTAAAATGCCGAAATTTAATGTATTATTAATAATGTTTTACAAGTAGATAAGGAACCGATTGACTTCTTTACGACAAATGGGAGATACAATATATAAGGGCGGGATTCAAACATGGTTTGCTTCAAGATGATTTTTTAATCAAATTCAGAAATAGATATAGTAGCTAATTTATGTAAGTCGAAATAAGAAGCACTCAGATGTGAAAGCGGTTTTTTTGGTTTGAATTAATTTTACATTCAATTTTAAAAAAATAAAAAAATATGTGAAGCTCTTTGTAGTAAGTAAATCTGTTTATTTAAGCTTTTTCTTGGATAGGTATCCAAAGCACATAAACTTACAGAAACACAATAGATTCAAGCTTTGGCTTGGATAGAAATATCCAAGAATTGAGCTAAAAAGATCTTAAGACAACATACTTTTTGTTGAAGCGACGAAAGCATCGACAATGCGGAGCCATGCTCGACGCCCAGGACAATCAAAGCACATAAGTACAACAATGGCTATCAATGCGCTCACATAAACTGAAGCAGTGCTATAATAGAAGACCAACATGTCAATATCAACTTCATTTTCTTCTTCTTCTTCTCCTTCATTATTTGTTTCCTCTGAGCTCTTCTTAGCCGCACAATATATATTGGCCGATGGTCCACAAAGAAGAGGATTGCCTAAGTAGCTTCTCTCGTTGAAGGTGTTAAATTGCCTTCCTTGGGAATGATTCCTGATAAATTATTGTAAGACACGTCAAACACTTCAAGAAATGTAAGGTTGGTTAGCTGGTAAGGAATGCTTCCATGTAACATGTTGTATGAAAGATCAAGGCTCTCAATAGCCGTCAGATTGGAGAAGCTGGATGGTATAGAACTCGACAAAAGGTTGTGAGATAGATTCAAGACTTTTATTTTCGAGAGATCTCCAAGATCCGCTTGGATAATACCACTTAATTCAATGTTTGACAGATCCATCCCATACATATAATCAAGTATTCCCCTGATAAAAAATCTTCCTCCAGTATAAGATTCATACCTTTGCTTAGCTGCAAAATTGATTTCACTTTCTTTATAGGCTTATCTTCTACCGCAAGCTCCTCTACGACAAATGTGGATTTGTAAAATCCCAACTTAAAGAACTCTAGAGACAAACTCATTCCATAGGAAGTTACACTATGCATCTCATCTCCTTTCATTCCAAATGATAAATTAGAGAGGCATGAAGGTATGGAGCCATTGAGCTTGTTATTTGAAAGATCTAAAACTCCGATGTTGCTTAAATCACACAACTGCCTTGGAATAGATCATGTCAGATTGTTCCCCCTCAACAAAAGAATTATCATGTCCTTGATATTGACAAACTGCAGGATACTTCCAAAGAGTTTATTGTTCTGCAGAGAAAGTATATCGACACCTTCCACTAATGTGTATGGAATTGGCCCTGTGAAGTTGTTGTGGAGGAATAAATTTCTCACAACCATATGTGATGGTAAGGCTCCAGATAATTGGTTTCCAGAGAGGTCCAGAAACGAAAATGAGTGCAAGTCCACCAAAGAAGGTGGTATTGTACCTTCTAAGAAGTTGTTTGATAACAATAAGTTATGCAAATCAGATAACTTAGATAGCCAATTTGGAATAGAATCTGTGAGAAAATTGTTGGACATGTCAAGAGTTGACAACTTAGTGGTGCTCAGCAAACCAACTCCAATCTGCCCCGTAAATAAGTTGTTATCGATTATCAACACCTCTAGCGAAGTGAAGTTTGTTCCTCTTGGAAGAAATAGGCTGCTAAATTTGTTGTGAGAGAGCTTCAGGGTAGTTAAAGAAAAACAACCTTTGACAAAGCTTCTAGGTATCTTCCTAGAGAAGTTATTATAAGATAGGTCCAAGAATGAAATGTTCTTCATCTCACCCATAGACGATGGAACTTGCCCCTGGAACCCATTATTCGAGCCATTCAGATATGCCAGATTCAGAAGCGCACGACAAATATTATCAGGGAACATCCCACCAATATGATTTGCTGAAAAATCCAAAACATGCAAATTATGCACTTTTGTAGGCATTTGAAAGATTGTGAACAAATTGTTTTGCAACTGTAAGACTTTAAGTTCTAGATTATTCGCCAACAACCAAATGGGAATGTGTCCGGATAATCTGTTGCTGGATAGATCAACTAGATGCAAGTTCCTCTGGTACATGAAAAATGAAGGGATTTTCTCCAAGCTGCAAAATCGTAGTACATCAACACTCAGTTGAAATTTTGGATCCCAAGTGCTCTCCGTCTCTACTTGTACCTTATCAGATGTTGATGAAAGTTTGAACACCTTGAGCTTTGTGAGGTTGGTAAGTGGATTGAGAGAGAATAAGCTTGTGAAGTTGTTATCTAACAATGATAGATACTCGAGGGACTCAAGGCTACTGAAACCAGAAGGTAGATTTTCACTTAATTGGTTGGATGAGAGGTCAAGGAACCGTAGCTTCTTCAAACTTCCTAAACAAAGAGGAATCTGGCCTATAAAATGTTTTTTTTAGATCGAGCTCCCGCATATTCTTCATTTCACAAATTACTGCAAAAAGATAGTTTGGAAAACAGACAAATAATGAGAACAATAAGAGTTGTTGTATTCGTTTCGAGAAGGCACGAGACACTTCTCATACATATATTAGAGGTGTAGAAAGCAAAGGTCACCTTCTATTGGTATAGGTCCGTCCAAATAGTTTCGAGCAAGACCCAAGACTTCCAAGTTAGTCAGATTCTTTAGATCTGTAATGCCAAAGGGTGTACTTTACAAAATGATCATGTTGAAATAAAAATAAGCTATATTCATATCCATTCCCAATAAAAGAATGTTAAAAAGAAAAACCATGCTTGCCTTGCAATTCCATTGAGCTAGAAAAATCACTGTAAGTTAGATCCAGAGCTTTCAGCTTTTTCAGGTGAGTCAGCTCTGTCCCAAGACAACGCAAGACACTGGAGAAGATGATCTTTGAGATGACAAATCAACATTTAATGTTAAGTTACATGGGCTTCCAACTCAAAACCAATTGACAATGAGTGGATTGGTCCATGTTCCTTATACATTACTTAAGATCCTTTCCAACTTCCGATGTGGGATAATATTCCTTAATACGCCCCCTCGAGATGATGGCTCTTTGCCTATCAATCTCGGTATGTTAGGGTATGGATCGATGGACCAACTTTGGGTCCGGTCGATAATAGATCGGGTTGGACAATATGGATTGGGCTCTGATACCATGTTAAATTACATGGACTTCCAACTCAAAACCAATTGGCACTGAATGGATTGGCCTATGTCCCTTATATATTATTTAGGATCCCTTCCAACTTCCGATGTGGGATAATACTCCCTAATGTGTTAAGTTACATGAGATTTCAAAGCAAAACCAATTGGCAATGAGTTGATTGACCCATGTTCTTTATATATTACTTAAAATTCCTTCCAACTTTCGATGTGGGATAATATTCCTTAATAGTTAAGTCTGATAAAAGTTATATTTAAAAGATAAATGACAGTGACAATTAACGTGGATGTTAGAGCATGATTAATGGTGGAACTCACCATTGAGTCCTTAGCAATATTATATTATTAGTTTAGAAACTTTTTTGTAGTTAAGGATTTTATGCATAAACACTCTTCCAATGGTGAACCTTGCATTTGAGTCCTTAGCAATATTATATTAATATTTTTTAATTTATTTAATTTAATTTTAAATTAAAACATACAATAATTATCAAACATTTTCACCAAATTTATGCCAAATATCCTCAAATCCTTCACTTGATGAAGACGAAGACATGAAGATCAAGGTTGGACAAGATTTTTGGACAAAATTTTCTGCGGTTCAAGGTTAAGAAAACCATTTGGACAGGCTAAAGAAAAGGGTTCCATTTGTGGTTTCTGTTAAACTAGACTTTTGGAAGCTGATATTGTTCTATGTTATTTGGGTTTTATGGTAAGCTGATATTGTTCTATGTTAGTAATGAATGAAAGCATTGCTCTCAACCACCAAGCAGAACATCAATCATGTTGATTGATATCAACATTTACTAAATTCATTTATGGACATCAAATCCCACTTACTGCATTAAAAACACTCACCTAAAAAAAAGCTACCTTAAGTTATGATACCTAAACACTCTGTGTAATTAGGTATCATAGTTTATTAACAGGGAAAGCTAGTCTTCAAAAAGTTATGAAGGGAAAGCTACCTTAAGTTACTCACCAACCAACAAGTCAAAGTTTTAAAGACAATTTCAAAGTGTTAAAGACAGTATCAAAGTTTTAAAGACAGTTTCAACAAGAAGCACAAATCGACTAACCTCATCAGTCTCAAATCAAGAAGCACAACAAGCAGCAACAAGCAGCAAATAAACAACCACTTAGAGAAATAATCGACTAACCTCATCATGTTCAATCAGCTGAATCCCCTGAATCAGCTGCCTCGAAGCACAACCTCTCAATTACCAGCGCCATCTCCCCCTGCTCAGTTACAAGATTAATAGGACAGTGTGATCATTAGAAGGTCTCTATGCATCTACTATATATTTTCTGACACTTAAACTAAGAGAATGAAATTTCACCTTAAGTGTTTCAATCTGTCTCCTGAGGTCCTGCACTTGCCATGTAAGCTTCTCAGTTTCTTCCACCCGTGAAGTGAGCCTTTGAATCTCTTCCTGAACTCCTACAACCCAGGGATGGCGGAAATGCAGCCCATCATCCTGCAAATGAGAAACACAGCTAATAAATTAGCAATAAAAGACTTCATTTAACATCATGAAGAACCAGTGGTGAGTTGAGGTACCTTGAACTTGCTGCAAGTGAAGAATCTTTTACCAGGTAAGAGGTCGAAGCCTTCTCCTCGACGCACCTCGTCAATGATTCTTGCCCCGCAAGGGCACTCTGTCGGAATTCCATACTGAGCATCAGCTACGTAGCCAAGCATATCACAATACTCCTTATGCTTCTTCATGTCCCTGTGATCTGGGTCCGTCATCTGCGAGAGAAACATAAATCGGCCACAATCAACTCCTCAGAAGACCCACATAAATTGGATCCCTAAATCGAGTTCATCAACAAGGAGGACACTAATCGGCCACAAACCAATAGTATAAACCAATCATCAATCCCGTAACTGAAATCCCTAAATCGAACTCATCAAAGAAGCCCCAATCCCGTAACAATTCGGTTTCGACAAACCCTAAATGTTAAGACGAACCAGACAACCGATTTCAATCTTTCAACCCTGCCATAAGCGATATTTACCTGATTGAAGTTCTTCCTGATGAATCGCTGCTCGATCAGTATCTCTTTCGATTTCGCCCAAAAAATCGCCTAGAGCAAAGAACGAAGAAGCAGAGAAGAAGTTTGAGGAGAGAGAACGTCGCGAGCCGACAAACGAAGTTGCAAAGATCGATCCGGTTTTTTTTTCTTTTGCCAATCAGAAGGAGCCATGTGGCAGTAAGAACCGATCCTAAAAAATCCTTAGTTAAGGATCGATTCTAAACATTTTCACCATTTTTTATTTATTTTAATTCCTCAAAAACCTAAGGATTCCTCTCAAAAAAACCTAAGGACCTGCGTTGTTCATGGTCTTACCTCGAATGGAACCGTTAAAATAATTTTGACTCAGATCCAGCAACTCCAAGTTTGTCAAGTTCTTTAGATCTAAAAGAGATTCCATGCGAATATTAAAATGATGACTAAGAACTGAAATTAAGACATAAAATTACATAAACCAAACAGACGTCATCAATGAGTAGGTAGGAAAAACACACCTTTACTAGAAAAAGCTTTCACGAAGTTACCGTGAAGAAGAAGAGTTGTAAGTGATGTAGCGGCATTAAGAAAAGAAAAGATGCTGCTGTTGAATGCATTTGAAGAGAGATCCATAATCTATAGGTATTTTAATTTTCCTAAGCTGTTATAACCTGCAAACAAATATCTCGTTAACAAAAATAAGATAGGCCTTATCACTTCAATAAGGTCAGACTAACTTCAATAATATTTATGGGATTTAGAAGAAAACGTGATTGGCCGTTGGATGTAATTGTGCATAGACATCAGCAAGTTGGTAAATGCAGTCAAAGAGAATTAACCCAGAGAAATAAAATTCGAAGTTTTGTAAGCAATGTTTCCAAATAGAGACCACAAGAATACGCTCAACACTGTGAAAAGCCTGGAATACCTTCAACATCATCAAAGAAGCCAATGAATGAGTTTGAGTAGATGTCTCTGCCTAGAGATAACTTCAGACTTCGAACCTCTTCAAAGGGATGTAGCAAAGAAAGATTTAGGAGAGAATTGAATCCGAAGTACATATCACCAACAGAAAGACTGATAACCCGCCTGCTTGTAACATTGAATTTAATGCCATCCCACCGGCAGCAGTCGCTCTTTGTGTCATTAGTCCAAGTAGTCGATTCTGAAGTCCTTGAGATTATGAATTTATTGAGCTCCAACAAAGCTTCCCTTTCTTTCTCAATGCAGCTTTTGTATCCATGTAGCTGCCCTAACAGTAATATCACCCATATCAAGTATTTGCCCAAGAAAAGATTCCCCTCCATTGCACATAAGATAAAACAAAAAACAAAAAAAACAAAAAAGCAATTTGGGAGTGTGAGTTCGATGCAAATTGGGAGTGCGAGTTATATAAGAATTCAACAAGAAGTTTCCGTTAATAAAAACACTTCTAAAAATTTCATGTAAAAAACGTTAAGTGAGTAAGCGCTATCGTTTACTTTGAATTGTATGATAAGACAAGTCAAGGTCTTGGTAGAAAAACGAGCACTTTGGAAAAATCATCATAGAAGGAGGAACTATTTTAACGGTTACACTTTGTTACTCTTGTTTTTTTCTAATCAATGACAGAATCATTTTAGATCACTTTTAGCTAGTCCACGAAATGATATAAACTATTTTTTGTTTCAAAAATACCTTAAAATAGGATAAAATTTATTTATTTTTCCAAATCTAGCACACCAAATTTAAAATTTCAAAAATAGCATAAATAATCATGTAAAAATACATGTGTATCCAAAATAAATTCAAAATGAAAAACCCTAGCCGCTCTGAGGCGACTCCAAGGCGAAACTTTCCTTTTTTACTTCCTCCTCACGTTTCACCCGGCGGCCATGGAGTCTCTTCCTCCGGCAACGGAGGCCCCCCCCGCGCCTCCCCCAAACTAAGCAGCCCCAAGCCGTCGTCTACGCTCAACAATCCCATCTCCTGGTGCTCTATGCTTCGTGGTCCATCGAAGGACATAAAAACTTTCAATCCCACCTTTGAAACCATCGATGGGAAACCTTCAGGTCTAATTCCTTCAGAAGTATTGGCAGATGTAAAGCCTCTATGGCAGAGTTTTATTTTGGGACATTTCATTGGTGGCTCACTGCATATTGGGAAGATCCACGCGATTGTCAACAAGCTTTGGCGAACCAGTGACCAGGCACCGAAAATCGATGTCCAGTTTCTAAGCAAATCAGCAGTTCTTTTTAAAATTGATAACGACTCTATGCGTCAGGGAGTCCTAAACAAACATTTTTGGCATCTGGCTGATGTACCCCTGGTTGTTCAATAGTGGAGGCCGGAAACTGCTAGTAAAACTCCGGATCTGCTTTCCGTGCCCATGTGGGTTGACTTCACATCGGTGCCAGGGTACCTTTATTCAGACAAGGGTCTTAGTTTCATCGCCAGCTTCATTGGACACCCGATCAAGCTGCATCCCAACACGGAGAGATGTGTGCGGTTGGACACAGCCAGGGTTTTGGTGGAAGTAAACCTAGAAAGGGAGCTTCCGTCATTTCTACTCCTCCATGAAGCTTCAGGGAAACCTTTCGAGGTTCAGGTTCATTTTCCATGGCTTCCTTCACGCTGTCAGAACTGTAACCATTGGGGACAGGCTACAGATGACTGTAGTAGAGCACATGTAGCTGCAGAGGCTGGGAAAACGCAAGACAAGGAAGATTCAGCGTCAATTTCCCATGCTGCTCCTGCCCATGTTTCGACAATACATGACAAGGACAACCAAATCGATGCTAACACGAATGAAAACTCTGTGGCAGTAAATTCTGAAAAGGAAGCTGATTGGACTGAAGTGAAGAAATCAACTCGCCACAGTCCATCAAACTCCAAACCACCTTAACATTCCTCTGAGCGAAGTGGCTCTGTTTCACCGTCCCGATACTCTGTTCTTGCTGGTGAGGATCGTGAGGAGGGAGAACTAGAAGCTTTTGACGACTGCGACACTGATTTGGTGCTGAGGAGGTGACTCAGCAAGCCGAATCATGTAAAGATATTCCCACAAGGAAAAACTCAAATAATCGAAATAAGAAAAACCAGTCTAAACCCATTGCTAGCCGACGTGAACTCGGTCTTCCGCCAATTTCCTCCACAAATGGAAACAAAGCTTCCTTCCGGAAGCAATGCCATCTTTTTTTGCCTGGAACGTGCGGAGGTTCAATCAGCCCCGCAAACACACCGCGGTCCGTAACTTGGTGCAAGCCGCAAAAATTTCGTTTGGTTGTTTAGTAGAAACGCGTGTCCAAGAGACACTCTCAGCCTCTATGATTCAGTCCACCTTTCCGGGTTGGTCATTTGTTACCATCTACGGTTGCCATCGACTAGGGCCCATTTGGGCCTGCTGGTCTGACTTGGTTGACGTCACTGTGTTGGACAAGGATGCTCAATAAATCACTTGCTGGATTCGAGTCAAAAGTACGGGTGAAACTTTCCTCAGCACCTTTGTTTATGCATCAAACTTTGCTCAAGATCGTCGCCTTCTGTGGAACACTCTTGCGGCAATTCAACATACGTCTGTTTCCAATATAACTCCCTGGATTGTACTAGGGGACTTTAATGAAATTCTATCGGGGGCGGAGCACTCTCACGTTGACAGCTATGGTTTGGATCGTGCAAATGTTAAAGAATTTTAGAATGTAGTCTCTCATTGTGAACTCTCGGATTTAGCTCATACGGGGTCGCAATACACCTGGACTAACCATCAGGATATGAATCCCATCGGCAAAAAACTGGACAGAGCTCTCATCAATGGAGCATGGCTCACATCATACCCTCAGGCTTTTGCATCTTTCGAAGCATGCGGAATATCTGACCACTCGAAATGTTTGATCAGGCTATCGGCCACTGTATCCAGCTGACGGAAGCCTTTTAAGTTCTTCAACTTCCTAAAGGATCATCCTCAATTCCTAGACATGATAACGCGGGTGTGGAATGAATCGAACCCACTTTTCCACTCTCGAGCTGCTCTGCTCAGATTTCACGGTAAGCTTAAGAGCTTAAAGCAGTGTATTCGGGATCTAAACAGAACTAGATACGGAGATCTTCCCCGACGTTTAAAGGAGGCTTTTGATATGCTCTGCAACCTGCAACAGCAATCACTTCAAAACCCAACGCAATAGACTCTAGCTGCAGCTGCAGAAGCTTCGGACGAATGACATCACTATGCATCGATGGAGGAGAAATTATACCAGCAAAAATCAAGGATCCAGTGGCTGGCGTGTGGCGATCAGAACACAAAGTTCTATCATCTCGTAGCTCAAGAAAGAGCAGCAAAAAACGTAATCCGATCATTGACACTAGCTACGGGTGAGGTGATTACGGTTCTATCAGACATTAAACTTGAAGCGGCACACCACTTTAAGGAATTTCTTTAAGCTGACTCTGATGATCATCAAACATTCTCTCAGTCGTATCTCTCAGACCTTCTTGACTTTTGATGTCCCCGTGAAGAGTGCGCCAAACTCATTGCCACAGTAACTCTTGACGAAATCTGACAAACCCTTTTCTCCATGCCCAAAGACAAAGCACCTGGTCCAGATGGATTTTCCTTCGAATTCTATATATCTGCCTGGAAGACGGTGGGACCTGATTTCATTGTAGCGGTCCAGTATTTCTTTCTTCATGGTTTTGTGCCAAGAAGCGTCAATGCCACCGGACTAGCCCTAATCCCAAAACATACAGACGCTCAAACCATGAAAGACTATCGTCCTATAGCTTGCTGCAACATGCTCTACAAGGTTATTTCAAAGATATTAGCAAATCGACTCAAAGCTACTCTCCCAAATTTCATCGAAGCAAACCAGAGTGCTTTTTTAAAAGGACGGATGCTCCTCGAAAACGTTCTTCTTGCAACGGAACTCGTAAAAAATTACCACAAAGACACGGGCACACCTAGAAGTGTTATCAAATTCGACATCTGAAAAGCATTTGATAATGTCGATTGGGATTTCATCACCTTGAATCTCAAAGCTATGGGCTTCCCCATTCTGTTCATTCACTGGATCCGAGTCTGTATATCCACAGCGTACTTCTCTGACTCCGTTAATGGTGAATTGGAGGGATTCTTCCCGAGCAAACGCGGTCTAAGACAAGGGTGCTCACTTTCCCCCTACCTCTTCGTGATTGTTATAAATGTGTTATCCCGTATGCTAAACCGAGCCGTAGGAGCTGGTGTAGTGGGCTACCATCCAAAGTGTAAGGAAGTAAAGGTCACACATGTGAGCTTCGCGGATGACCTGCTAGTGTTTACAGACGGCACAGCCGCATCTTTTGAGGGAATTCTCCAGGTCTTTGCTGTTTTCGGGCGTATATCGGGTCTCTGTATAAACCCGGTGAAGTCAGCGCTTTATATCTCAGGTTGCAACCAATCTCACCTCCAAGCTGCTGCAAATTATGTGGGTATGCCAATTGGTTTGTTACCGTTTCGCTATCTAGGTCTCCCGCTCACCACTCAAACGATGAAGGCTCAAGACTATGCTCCACTAGTGAATAAGATCCGCATCAAGCTACTCTCCTGGACAAGCAAACAATTGTCTTACGCATGCCATCTACAGTTAATAAAATCGGTAATCGCGAGCATATCAAATTTCTGGTGTTCTGTTTTTCGCCTACCTTCTCGCTGCTTAGATGAGATTGAGAAACTATGTAGCGCTTTCCTTTGCTCAGGCTCTCCAACAAATTCGAACCGGGCCAAAGTGACATGGAACGACATATGCTGCCCAAAACGGGAAGGGGGACTTGGTATCAAGAAAATGCGAGATGCATCAAGGGTCTTTGCGCTGAGCCTCATCTGAAAATTGTTCTCCTTATCAGGTTCATGATAATGAACTTTTTACGGTTCGCACAATTAACCCATTGTGCACAATACCACAATCTAATGGTATGTCATTGTAGCACTTAGGGATCGAATCCACAAGGAGGCACGAGAACAACACACAGAGAATACGAGACACTTCTTAATCTAAGCTAATCAAATAAAGGTTTTCTAATGATCCTAATCAATTTAAAGACAAGATAATAAATAACCAAGCATATAACAAAGGTAATTAAAAGACTAACAAGTTTTGAACTAAAACGTAACGAAAACGATTTAAACAAGAATAAGCAAACGAACTTCGGGTAATGGTAATCGACTTGGACATTCTCTAGCTAAACCATGATACTCAAACAATGCTAATCCTTAGGCCTTAGATCACTAATTTAGACTAATCCACTTCCATGAAAATAATCACTTCACTAATCACTTAACTGAGAACAAACTTCCATTTGCAATTAAATGATCAACAAGCATTAATCTCAAGTCTAAATAGCCATTAAACACCCTAGACATCTATTTCCATAGGCTAGGAATGTAAAACACTTGCTAAGTTTGGTTGAGGAATTTCATCGAACACCTTCCGGGCATGAAATTCCTTAAGTTCTAAATCAACTTTGTCAAGGCTAATCTAGCATTAATCACACCTAACAAGTAAGGATTCTTCATAAACTAAGTCGTAAGCATCATGATTTAGCAAGAAAACATCTTAATCTACCATACCCAAAGTTCTAAAGAAACTACTCACAAACCATGATAATCTCAACAAATCTTATGTAGGAGGTGTTTAGATTCATGGTTAGATGATTAGAAATAGATAGATAGATGAAAACAAACAAGAACTTTCATAAAAACACCAAGAATCTCTTAAAAACTCCAAACTCTCTCTAAGAAGAGTGTTTTTGAGAAGTTAAAATGAGATATATCCTCAAACAACAAGGTTTTTGGCCTAAATATCAAAGCAGGTCGTAGGTTGCAGCGGTCTACAGTTGCCCGATGCAGCTGGCCGCTGTGGATTTCCGGTTTTGCTCCGTTTGCAGGCCAGGCGGACATGCGCTTACTAAAGTTGTCGTATCTCTCTAACCCCAGATCGGAATGACTTGACACTGGTTCCATTGGAACGCTAACTCACATATCGACAACTTTCATGAAGTACTCTGAAGCTAAATCCGAATGGAAACTATCTTTCCGAGTCGATCTTTGAAACACTTCGGACGGACTCTGCATTTTGCTCAGGAGGGAACCACAGCGGTCTGGCTCTCCCCGCTGCATGACCGCTGTGAATCTCTGTGTTTTTGACGGGAGGATCCGCAGCGGTCACTGTAGACCGCTGCCACACACCGCTGTGAGCTCCATGTAGCTCATTCGCGCGCCAGACGGACGTATGCTCAGTGAAATGGTGATAACTTCCGCAATACAGCTCAGAACTTGATGAAACAACGTCCGTTGGAAAGATGACTCAATTACCTACAAACTTTATCAAGTGTTCCAAAGCTTAATCTGAGCGCAAGAGCTTCTTCTGACCCAATCTTTAGAGCACATCGGATGGCTTCTACATTTTTCTTGATTGTTTGGGTTTATTTTGCCCCATGATCTTGGTCCAAGCTCCAAAATGATTCCATAAGCTCCAAATGGTACCTAAAAGACTCCATAGCACACAAACATATGCAAAAACTAACCTAAGACTCATTAACTCTAAAATGGATGCAAACTAGACCAAAAACAATGAAATGAATGCACAAAGTCACAAAATGCTAACTAAAATGTATACTAAAATGGACTAAATTATGCAACTATCAACTCCCCCGAACTTGCCTTTTGCTTGTCCGCAAGCAAACAAACAAGAACAAGTCGAAGAAGAGGTTGGAATGCGAGAGATCATATCCGAGAATATTAACAAAATAATTTAATTCAATGCCCTTGAGAGTAGTTATGTGATGCACAAACAACCTCTAATTCAAAAAATTTAGCCATACTCGTCGCTATACGAATTGGTCTAAGCCTTAGCATCTACAAGTAATCATATCCTCTAACTCTTTAACATTCATTAAGTACAATGGTGAATCATGCTTAATAAAAATCAAGTGAACTCATTTGGCTTAGGGAAAAGGTTTTGAGATAAAAATGATCTCAATCATGTGGGTATTCCAATGCAATGGGATCTCTCACGAAAGAATGAACTTTGGCAAAATGCTAAGAGTAAAGAACAATTGATGCGTACAAGGATGACATCCGTCTACCCAATGCCCCAATATGAACTTCACTCCTATTTCTAAACCCATCAATATTCATTCTAAACTACCCATATCACAAGGCATTTTGCCTTCTTAGACCACATTTCTTTTCTAACTTAGGGGATTCTTTTCTTCTTATCTTTCAACAAATGGATTGGCTCTTCATCTTTTTCTTTTAGCTCTTTTTCACTTTCATAACTAGTCTCTCAATCATCATTTAGATGCCTTAGCCATATATATATTTTTTTCTTTTTTGGCTCTTTCTTTCTTCTACACACATAGAGACTTATACTTTCAACACCTAGAGCTATTCCACACTTTCATGCCAACCAATCCAAACTTTTTACTTTCCCCTATCATTTTTCCCAATCTTTTATTTTCTCCACACTTTATTTTCTTTACATCAACACCCAAATCACCAACCTATCTGTCAACTCCTTGTCGTTCCAAACTCAACACTTTTTGCTAAGTTCATTCAAAATTAGGCCTCACGACACACACAAGAGATGAAGGCTTGAAGGAAAAGTATAGTTAAGGGTGTGGTTAACCGTTCCAAAAATGAGAAACGACTATTTGAGTTAACAAGAGAGTGGTGAAAAGGGGTAAGATAGCTCAAATATGTATAAGGTATCCATGAATTCACTTTTCAATGTACAAGCATGATAATTTCAAGTCAAGATTAAAGTTCATGTAGATAGAGTTATATTCAATTCAAAGCATGCTTCAACCAAGACAAAAACATTCAAACCGCAAGATCAAAGCATAGATCATCCTTAACTTCGTGATCGCTCAAATGCATCAAAGAACTCCTAACGAGGGCATTAATTCAAGCTCTTAAGTTTATATTCTACATGGATAATTCTCCCAATGCAAGTGAATGCAAACCTATATGCATCTAGACTCAATCTTAAACATGCAAAATGCAACTAATTTTTTTTTTTTTTATGGTTTTTATATGCACTTATATGAATGAATGAGACTCAAAGATGGAAAAATAAAAATAAGATCACAAAACACAAGATCAAAAGACACAAATCCTTCCCCCGAACTTGAATTGCAACGTCTCGGTGCAACAAAAATCAAAGAGAAGGTAAAAATATGCAAAAGTATGTACAATGAAATGGAGTTTGGATCATACCTTTGGATTGGAGAGGAGTGTGACGTGCTGTAGCTCTACCCATTCATGCATTAAGCACCACGACCTTGGACCCAAGAAAACTATAAACATCAAACAAAAACATCAAAAGGAACAAGAAAGAACGAAAATATATACAAAGATAGTCATGGGAATGCCTCCCAAGAGCGCTTGTTTTACGTCGCTAAGCTTAACGTTTCAAACCGTTTTAGGCTTGGAGAGAAGGAGTAGTGGAACTCCATGGCGGGTCTTCGAGCTTGAGTGTGAGAACCTTGCTCATGATCTCTTGAATTCCCGTTGGACCTTTTTCTTTGAGCTCGGGTGTGATGATTGCTCTAACCATGGCAAAAGGTTTTAACCTTCCCTTACACTTGATCTTGTACTCAACCACACCATCTTCATATCTCCACGGTGTCAAGGTCATAGTGGCGAGTTTGGGAAAAATTGATCTAACCTCATTAGGCTTGCTCGTCACGCCTTTGACAAGGGTGGGAGGGTGGGTATCATTGGGTTTCTTCTTTTTGGCCTTAGTGCCCTTACCCTTCTTTTGAACCTTTATACTCTCAACCTCATTTTCCATAGACGTATGGAAAAGAGATTCCAAGCAAACACCATCCAGCGCTAAGGCTTCTTCAACATTACCATAACCCAAAGCTTTCTCTTCATGAGAATCTTTCTTCTTTTTACAAGCTTTTGGGGGTGAAACCAAATTCATCTTCTCACAACTTCCCACATACTCAACCTTTTTAACTTCCACTTCATCATCCTTACAAACAATGGTGCCACAAAGCTTGGTGGAAGAGGGCTTCATGGAATAGAAGACTTTGTCATTCACGTTCTTGAGAACGACCTTCTTGTTTTGGAAGTCCATGCTTGCACCGGTGGTATTGAGGAATGGAGTTCCAAGGAGGAGCGGGAGTTTGCTGGTTTGCTTCATCTTCATAACTATGAAATCGGTTGGAATGAGACAATTTCCGATCTTGAGAGGATAATCTTCAACAATGCCAAGTGGTTGCTTAGAAGAAGAATCTCCAAAAGTGATGTGTGATGGGTGGTGCTTCATGCTCTTGATTTCAAGACTCTTCACCAATTCAAGTGACATCACATTCACACTTGATCCCGAATCACACATGGCATCATCAACATTCAAATCACCAAGGGAGCAAGAGATGACAAATTTACCCGGATTTCCAAGCTTGGGAATCGATTTGGGCTCACGTTGAGGAGGTTCAATGCAAGAAGTCTCTTTCCTCACAATTGTCTTGGCCTCCACATCTTTTTTCTCAACTACTTCGTTGCTAGCAACCACTACGACTTCATCTTTGGATTCATGGAGAACTCTCTTGATCTCTCGTATAGCTTCTTCAATCTCGTCACTTGAGAGGAGAACATTGCAATACTCCATTGGGTTTGCATCGATTTTGCCCTTTAATTTCTCCATGGGTCTACTAGAATGGGAACCTCCTTGAGTGTGTTGTTGATCCAAGCGTTTGATTCTAGAGGATAGATCTTCAAATTTTGCGTTGAGATCGTTGTATGAGCAATCCACCTTATTGTGAATCTCGGTCATCTTCTTATTCAACTCATTTGCTCCAAGAGCTTGCCCCGTCAAGAGTTGTTGAAGCATACCCTTCATTTCGACATCTTGTTGTGTCGAGTTGCTTCCTTGCTCTTGTTGAAGTTGAGGTGCAAAATATGGTTTGCTTGGGTAACCACCTTGGTTTTCTTGGAATTGGTTTCTAGGAATAAACCCTTGTTGCGGGAAGTTGGAGTTGATGTCTTTGTTGTAACCGTCTTGGTTTCCCACAAAGTGAACTTCCTCTTGGTAACCTTTGCAATCCCTTACATAGTTCACTCGCCTTTGTGTGGCTTCCAAGACCTTGTCTAACTTCTCATTTAGGGCTTTCATCTCTCTTCTTGTTCGTTCCTCATACTCTCCACTTCCTCTCAAAGCTATATCATAATCCTCACCATAATTCCCATTGCTTTGGGCAAGATTCTCAACAAGCTCCATCCCATCATCAACTTCTTTTCCCAAGAAGTTGCCATTGCTTGCGGTATCAAGGAGCATCCTAAACTTGGGCAAAACTCCTCGGTATAGAGTGCTTAAGAGCGATTCTTCGGAGAAGCCATGGTGTGGGCATTGCATTGTGTAGCCTTTGAATCGTTCCCACGCTTCACAAAAGCTCTCATTCCCTTTTTGAGTGAAGCTCGAGATCTCGTTTCTTAACCTTGATGTTCTTGTAGTAGAGAAGAACTTGGCAAGAAAGGCTTTCTTACATTGATCCCAAGAAGTGATGGATCCTTGAGGTAGGTTCTTTTCCCATTGGTGGGCTTTGTCTCCAAGAGAGCATGGAAACAATCGAAGCTTGAACCCATCTTCCGAGACTCCATTGATCTTGACCATTCCACAAATTCGATCGAATTGATCCAAGTGGTCTAAGGGATCCTCCACCGGTAAACCGTGGAACTTGTTTCCTTGCACCATGGAAATGAGACTCGCCTTGATCTCAAAATTATTACTCTCCACCGGTGGTGGATGTATACCGGCGCGATTTCCATGGGCGTTGGGAGCATCACCCGCTCCAATCAACCTCGGTGCTCTAATCCTTTGAGCAACCTCTTCTCGGTTCTCATTTGCATCTCTAACCGGTGGTGCTAGATTCATATTCATACCTCGCCTTTGAAAGTTCATGCACCTATAGAGAGAAGAGCAAACAAGGTGGAAAGATTAGTAAACAAAGAAAAATAAAACTTAGTCTCAAAAAGAGTCCTAATCCCTATGGCTATTGCTAAACCTCCCCGGCAACGGCGCCAAATTGATAATGAACTTTTTACGGTTCGCACAATTAACCCATTGTGCACAATACCACAATCTAATGGTATGTCATTGTAGCACTTAGGGATCGAATCCACAAGGAGGCACGAGAACAACACACAGAGAATACGAGACACTTCTTAATCTAAGCTAATCAAATAAAGGTTTTCTAATGATCCTAATCAATTTAAAGACAAGATAATAAATAACCAAGCATATAACAAAGGTAATTAAAAGACTAACAAGTTTTGAACTAAAACGTAACGAAAACGATTTAAACAAGAATAAGCAAACGAACTTCGGGTAATGGTAATCGACTTGGACATTCTCTAGCTAAACCATGATACTCAAACAATGCTAATCCTTAGGCCTTAGATCACTAATTTAGACTAATCCACTTCCATGAAAATAATCACTTCACTAATCACTTAACTGAGAACAAACTTCCATTTGCAATTAAATGATCAACAAGCATTAATCTCAAGTCTAAATAGCCATTAAACACCCTAGACATCTATTTCCATAGGCTAGGAATGTAAAACACTTGCTAAGTTTGGTTGAGGAATTTCATCGAACACCTTCCGGGCATGAAATTCCTTAAGTTCTAAATCAACTTTGTCAAGGCTAATCTAGCATTAATCACACCTAACAAGTAAGGATTCTTCATAAACTAAGTCGTAAGCATCATGATTTAGCAAGAAAACATCTTAATCTACCATACCCAAAGTTCTAAAGAAACTACTCACAAACCATGATAATCTCAACAAATCTTATGTAGGAGGTGTTTAGATTCATGGTTAGATGATTAGAAATAGATAGATAGATGAAAACAAACAAGAACTTTCATAAAAACACCAAGAATCTCTTAAAAACTCCAAACTCTCTCTAAGAAGAGTGTTTTTGAGAAGTTAAAATGAGATATATCCTCAAACAACAAGGTTTTTGGCCTAAATATCAAAGCAGGTCGTAGGTTGCAGCGGTCTACAGTTGCCCGATGCAGCTGGCCGCTGTGGATTTCCGGTTTTGCTCCGTTTGCAGGCCAGGCGGACATGCGCTTACTAAAGTTGTCGTATCTCTCTAACCCCAGATCGGAATGACTTGACACTGGTTCCATTGGAACGCTAACTCACATATCGACAACTTTCATGAAGTACTCTGAAGCTAAATCCGAATGGAAACTATCTTTCCGAGTCGATCTTTGAAACACTTCGGACGGACTCTGCATTTTGCTCAGGAGGGAACCACAGCGGTCTGGCTCTCCCCGCTGCATGACCGCTGTGAATCTCTGTGTTTTTGACGGGAGGATCCGCAGCGGTCACTGTAGACCGCTGCCACACACCGCTGTGAGCTCCATGTAGCTCATTCGCGCGCCAGACGGACGTATGCTCAGTGAAATGGTGATAACTTCCGCAATACAGCTCAGAACTTGATGAAACAACGTCCGTTGGAAAGATGACTCAATTACCTACACACTTTATCAAGTGTTCCAAAGCTTAATCTGAGCGCAAGAGCTTCTTCTTACCCAATCTTTAGAGCACATCGGATGGCTTCTGCATTTTTCTTGATTGTTTGGGTTTATTTTGCCCCATGATCTTGGTCCAAGCTCCAAAATGATTCCATAAGCTCCAAATGGTACCTAAAAGACTCCATAGCACACAAACATATGCAAAAACTAACCTAAGACTCATTAACTCTAAAATGGATGCAAACTAGACCAAAAACAATGAAATGAATGCACAAAGTCACAAAATGCTAACTAAAATGTATACTAAAATGGACTAAATTATGCAACTATCAGTTCACTATAAGTCGCTTGGACTTGCCACTACCTCATGCGCATCCACTCATATTGGAATGCCCCAAGCACTAATATCGGCTCCTGGATTTGGCGAAAGCTGTTGAAAATCCGTCACCAAGCCCAAGATTTCATCAAAGTTGAAATAAATGATAGGAAAAACGCCTCCTTCTGGTTCGATAATTGGCTGCCTCTTGGTCGCCTTATTGACATTACGGGCAGTAGGGGCCCGAGTGTATTTGGTATCCCTGTAACTGCAACTATTTCTGACGCTGCCTCCCCCACAGGTTGGAAGATTCAGAGGCACCGAAGTCGACAGTTTCCGCAGCTAGTTGAGTTGATCCTATCTACTCCCACACCTCGCGATTCATTAGGACATGATGTGTATCTCTGGCGACATGGACCAGATTCCTATCGATCTAGCTTCTTATCTCACGCAACTTGGGAGCAGCTCAGAGCAGAACGGAATCCAGTGCCTTGGTGCAGAACGGTATGGTTTCCTCAAGCAATACCACGATATAGTTTCATTCTCTGGCCCTCTATCCGGGACCGTTTAGCCACAGGTACCCGTATGCGGAAATGGGGAGTATGCCAGGCATGTGTCCTCTGTGGTGAGAGAGATGAATCTCGTGACCATCTCTTTTTTGCATGCCCCTACTCGTTCACGCTCTGGTCTGAAGTAAGCGGATCACTTCCCGCTAACCGTATATCTCCAGACTGGTCAGCTACTCTCTCTGCTATCGGTGCGCTGTCAAATGACCACATGCGGTAAATACTGGCCCGTCTTGCTCTTCAAGCCTCCGCTTATTTCGTTGGGAGAGAGCGGAATGATAGGGTCCATGGTAAACCCCAACAACCAACACATCGGCTCGCTCGACACATCGACAAAATAATTAGAAATCGTATAGTCTCACTCTGCTACTGGGAACACCCTCGACTCCAGCCTCTTATGGAGCTACGGTCCGCGCATACCAACGTCCCCTGCTGAGACATATTGGTAGCTGGCTCTCTGCTATCCCCTAAAAACTAATCTTTGTTTCCTTTCCTCTTTTCGTCAAGCTCACTTGAGCTATGTACATATTTTCTCCCTTTGGTGCAATAAAGTTAACCTTTCATCAAAAAAAAAAAAAATTCAAAATTAAATTAAAGTATTATGTTTGGATTCACTATTTTCTATTTAGGGTATAGTTTTTTCCCATTATAAAAGAATTTCGGATCATTTTAATATTAAATTTGTGCTATTATTGTCACTTTTAACTAGTTGTGCTAAATTTGGAACAAAATTTTTAAAATGTGCTATTTTGGACAATTGCCTTATAATATATAAGGAAGATTACTATAATAACACAAATTTGTATGATTATTACTAGATTAGCTCTCATTTTATTGTAATTACTAGAATGTTTTATGGGTCTATTATACCCTTTAATCCATTGTTAGGAAAAAATTAATTACAAAAATGCCATTATTATTATTTTCCACATCAGCAAAAAAAATCATTAATTATGAAATTGCCACCTAAATTTCGCAGAAAATCTATAATCTGCAGTGAAAAATCTGTCGCGGAAGTGATAATAGATTTAACATTTTTCTACAGATTTATTTTGAATGGGAGACTTTTTTCATAGACTTATTTATAAGACAGTTTTATTTTGATAAGTCTTTGGTATGACACAGCAGATTTAATTTTGTTGGCAGTTTTTCAAATGTGACAGACTTACTTCACATACTTATTGTGCTGATACAACAAATTTATTTATTTTTGGTAGATTAAATTTACTGTGACAGATTTATCTTACATACTTATTAATATGACGGATTTACAGTACATATATATTTTCTCAGGCAGACTAATAAATTTATTTGGTAGCATATTTATATAACACGATGTCTTTGACGACATATTTATGATTAGTTTCATTCGACAAAAGTGATTACTAGACTAGCATATATGTGGTAACAGATTTGTTTTATGTGGTAGTAGATCCAATTATTTTATCTAATACTAATGTGTGATCCGCGCTACGCGTAGATGTGAACACAATTTTTAAAAAAAATTGGTATAATATTATTTTAGTTTTATTAGTATGATTGTTAATGGATTTGTCTCTATTAGCTTAATGTGGGTTGTTTATTCTTAAGTTTTTTTTCTTTCTTAATTTTATGTTTATTTATGTATTTGTTTAGTGGGTGAACCACAATTTGATATTTTATTCTTTGGTTGACTATTTATTCAATTAGTTGGTTTTTAAAAGTTAAGTTTTTGTCATTTTAAAGTTTAGGAAATTGTATATTTTTTTTAACTCAAGTGAATAATAATAAAATAAATACTTCGAAATTGGATTAGTTTTGTATACTCCGAAAGTTACTTCGAATACTAATAAAAGGAAAGTTAGTTTTATGAATTTAGAATTCTTTGAAATTATTAAAAAAATACTTTGAAATAGGTCCCTGTATTTTTATCTATTTTTACATGAAACCAAATACTAATAAAATGTTCAGAATTTACTATTATTCATCTTCGATGATCCAGTATTGGTGACTACAAAATGAATCTAATTTTATTTGAAAAACAATTTAATTTCTATCACTAATTTACTATCAAAGTTATCGTAGATGTATGTGTTAATGGAATCATTTGAGATAATATGGGCCGATTTGAAAGTGTATAAGAAATATGGGGTCTAACGTCGATCTAAACATTTCAAGAGAGAGAATTTTGGAGAATATGATTATCCTGTAAAATAACATTACCCACTCCTCTAAAACCCTCGTATTCTCCGATATCTTCCCTCATCGCCGGTAAAATTTAACTTTAAATTTCAATCACAAAGGGTGTGATATTAGATTATTTTGTAAACCTCTTACAACCATTCTTGTCCACCGCAAACTCTGTTTTGCAAACTGTTCCCGGGTTTGAGGTTTGCAAATTTTCAATATAGGATGGCAGCAATGCAAAACTTCCTGAGACTGAGCCAAAAGCTTTTTCGACATCAACTTCCCGGCAGCGCCATGCCTTCCAGTAGGAGATATTCACCTGGAGCTCCTGAAACATGATTCGTTGAATCTCAATTGGACCTGGACCTGCTAGTCCTACCACAAATCTTGTTTGTATCAACTCTCCTATAACCTGTGTAGTTGCTTGCCTGTGTTAGTGTCACCGATCGTCAATGGGGCACAAGTGTATGAATTTCCCCTTCTTAATCTGGAAATTCCCGGATGCGTCCATCAAGGAAGCGTAAACACGCCAAGGGCATGTTTGATTAACACATAAGAATTCCATGTAGTTTGGTGTGGAACGTGTAGTCCTAAAATGGAATTTTCTGTTGATTGCGCCATTTTTATTTTGCACTCCATTTTATTTCTGAATATCCGGCCAACAAAAATCTCATCACCCTCGTACCGAACGTCTCTCAAAGCACTGTCGATCCCTGCAACCATTAATATTCATATACAAATACAACACTTTAGTATACAGCTACAAAGATATATAATATATTTATCTTCAGGTAGTAAGAATTGGCGGAGCATCCCTTCCAAACATAGCAGGGACCTCTTCGGGATCAGAGAAAACATCATTAATTGTCTCTTGTGCGCAGCTGAACCTAACTGATTGACGGCTACTTTCACCTTTATGTAGACCTTCAACATCCCCTTCAAAGCCGGAGTCAACGGCATTGTTTCCCTCAACAGTTTCATCAACTGCAAATTCATGCAACTCTTCATCGTTCTCCTCAGCTTATTCATCATCAATACCTTTGTCAAAATCCACCTATTCACTAGCAAGACTAATTGCAGCCAACTCGTCCAGCTTTTCACATCCTTCTAAAATTGGAAATTGTTGTTAGTAGTAAAAATTAGTTACTCACCCAAATAGACGACTATTCCCCGTGTTGACTATATATATATTTTACCACATCTTTATAATCAAATAGTAAGTATTGTCTACCCGGACTTAGTAGTTAAGTATACAACACATGTGTTAAGTCAATATACTCGACTATTATCATCGTTAACCTCCCCAAATTATAGATGAATAGTCAGTCAAAAAAATAGTTGACTACTTAATACGGACATATCCCCAACCAAAGATAAGGACTCATTCAAAACAAATAAAATAGTAAACTATTTAGCAAAAATAAACGATTTAACTACAAGTATGAGTATTTGCTTATCTAACTTACCATTATCCTCTTCAGTGTTTTCAAATACAACCATAGCTCTTTCATTCGCACTCTCAGTCATCACTTCCTCCACAGTAACGCATAGGTTCAGTTGCTCTATCTCAGAGCGCATTTCCACAAACAAGGAAATATCGTCGTCACAGCGAATAGAAACCGGCGGTGCATCTTTCCCATCATCGATGAGCATGTATTGAGGCCATAGATAGGTCAGGGCGACGACTGCGTGTTCTTTTAACTTCATCTTCTCCTTCACCAGATTTACAACCTCTAAATATTCCATCCTTGAACTTAGGAAAGCACCTCGGTTGTTTTCTGTTTTCTATGTGAGGAAATTCCAAACACCAATTGATTTTTCAAACCTTTTCCCTTTCACAAGCAACACAATTTGTCGCCCAACCATCTGCAACCAAAGTTTCAGAAAAGTAAAAAAACTAACTAAAATCTCAAAATAGACATAAATTCTACCCAGAAATAGACAAACCCTAAATTCGTGAGGAAGTTGCTGAGCGGTGGTGGTGGACAAAAATGTAAGCGGCTATTTATGAGGTTGAAGAAAATAACCTAGTCGCTTACACAAATATCGAAACAAACCTAGTCATCGTACACACAAAACAAAAAAGGAGGGAAAATGACACATTGTAAAAGTTCCCCCTGCTATTGACTGAAACTAAACACTAGCAGCTTCACCTTTTACACTCGACATGTCGATGTCGAAGTCTGCAAAAAGCAATGTCCAGAATAAGGGAGCAAGGTTATTTCCGAGAATTCCCCTTATTCTGGGCAGTTGACTATTGTTAGAAATTCAATTGGCTGCTTTCAGATGGTAGTCACCTAATTAGCTCTTCCAAATGTAATATTGTTGCAATTCACCCTTGTTGAAAATGGAGAAAAAAGGGTTATGATTGCATTTGACCACAAATTGTGAGTCATTTTTGCAAGTATCCCTATTAACTATATATTTTATTAAATGGAGAAAGAAATTTGAAAGGTCATTTTCATATTAATATCATCAAAACTTAAAAAAATCAACAAAGTTTTTTGAAAGAATAATAGATTTAAAAATTTGAGTTTTACTAATATATTACACATTTTATTATAGTTACAAAGTTAAAGTTTTATATCGAAAAGATGTTTAGCGAATGTAGATTATTTGATCCAAACTAATAATAGACAATATATACAATATTAATGTAACATATATCATTCACATGTATGGGACATCATTTAGATATTTAATTTTCATAATTTAATTAGTTAAAACTTTGATATACATATTAACTATGCATTTTATTAAATTATGCAAGAAATTTGAGAGGTCATTTTCAGATTCATATCATGAAAACTTTAAAAAATCAAAACAATTTATTGAAATAATAATAGATTTAAAATTTTATTTTTACTAATATATTACACACTTTATTATAGTTACAATGTTATTTTATATTGAAAAGATGTTTAGTGAATGGATATTATTTGATCCAAAATTCCAAACTATTTGTATACAATATATACAATATTAATTTAACATATCAAAAAAATATAGAATTTAAAAAAAAAAAAACAGAATATCTAATAAATAAAAAGTAAACTCATTATCGTTTAATAATGCATATTATAGTAACTTTGTTAAGTAAATTATATATAAGAAATTCAATTTTTTTTTAAATGTGTAAATAATTTAAAATAATAAAAAGGAAACATTCGGTAATTTAGATATTTGTATAACATAATTTATTTGTTATTTAAATATATATAAGATATGAAAATTCCAAACAAACATGATTATTTGTAAATAATATAGAAGTGATTGACCGTAGATATTGAAGTGATTGACTGTCACTTACATTTTCATTTTAATGGAGGTGAAAATAAGAAAAACATTTAGTTAAGTTTCAAATAAATTATTAGGCTTACAATCTACAAGCAATGGTTTGTTTTACTAAAAATGAATTAAAAAGTTCTCATAAATAAATTAAACTATTATAAAACTTTAAAAAATAAAAACTTGTGGGTCACACACTTTTTTATATATAAAATTGAATTTCACCAGTTTTATCCCTTATCAATAGCCTTATGTGTTGGCTAAATTTTTATTATTGCTGTAATTAAATTCATTATTTTATCAAAATACATAATCTAACACATTATCTTGAATAAGCAAATTCTAAAACGGTTAAATCTGAATTTGTGTGACATGCAATCCATGAATATATTTAAAATCAACAAAAGTTGACCAATTGTTAATTTTTTTATTGTTGTAATGGTTTACCCCTAATCAATAGCCTTATGTGTTGGCTAAATTTTCGTCGTTCTCTCGAGTTATATATAATAATCGTTTTCAAAAAAATAAAAGAAAAATATTCTTAGGAATCATAAACCTATTGCACACATAAATAGGGTTAAAATCATAAATGAAACACTTCAAAAATAATAACTTCACATGAAAAAAAAATTTATTATGCAACTTAAAAATGTAAATATATTCTTTCTAAAAAACCCAAACTAATTGCATAAAATTGATCACCAAAAAAAGAGAGGTAAAAATGCGTAACATCCAATAAATAAACACATAGATGATCATAAACTATATAAAAAACAAAAAAACAAATACACAGATCTTAAGCTGATAGAGATAATTAAATTAACTACGAAACCAAATAAAATAAAATACCATTAGATTACAAAACATTATTAGTTTGGATCAAATAATCTACATTCGCTAAACATCTTTTCGATATAAAACTTTAACTTTGTAACTATAATAAAATGTGTAATATATTAGTAAAACTCAAATTTTTAAATCTATTATTCTTTCAAAAAACTTTGTTGATTTTTTTAAGTTTTGATGATATTAATATGAAAATGACCTTTCAAATTTCTTTCTCCATTTAATAAAATATATAGTTAATAGGGATACTTGCAAAAATGACTCACAATTTGTGGTCAAATGCAATCATAACCCCTTTTTCTCCATTTTCAACAAGGGTGAATTGCAACAATATTACATTTGGAAGAGCTAATTAGGTGACTACCATCTGAAAGCAGCCAATTGAATTTCTAACAATAGTCAACTGCCCAGAATAAGGGGAATTCTCGGAAATAACCTTGCTCCCTTATTCTGGACATTGCTTTTTGCAGACTTCGACATCGACATGTCGAGTGTAAAAGGTGAAGCTGCTAGTGTTTAGTTTCAGTCAATAGCAGGGGGAACTTTTACAATGTGTCATTTTCCCTCCTTTTTTGTTTTGTGTGTACGATGACTAGGTTTGTTTCGATATTTGTGTAAGCGACTAGGTTATTTTCTTCAACCTCATAAATAGCCGCTTACATTTTTGTCCACCACCACCGCTCAGCAACTTCCTCACGAATTTAGGGTTTGTCTATTTCTGGGTAGAATTTATGTCTATTTTGAGATTTTAGTTAGTTTTTTTACTTTTCTGAAACTTTGGTTGCAGATGGTTGGGCGACAAATTGTGTTGCTTGTGAAAGGGAAAAGGTTTGAAAAATCAATTGGTGTTTGGAATTTCCTCACATAGAAAACAGAAAACAACCGAGGTGCTTTCCTAAGTTCAAGGATGGAATATTTGGAGGTTGTAAATCTGGTGAAGGAGAAGATGAAGTTAAAAGAACACGCAGTCGTCGCCCTGACCTATCTATGGCCTCAATACATGCTCATCGATGATGGGAAAGATGCACCGCCGGTTTCTATTCGCTGTGACGACGATATTTCCTTGTTTGTGGAAATGCGCTCTGAGATAGAGCAACTGAACCTATGCGTTACTGTGGAGGAAGTGATGACTGAGAGTGCGAATGAAAGAGCTATGGTTGTATTTGAAAACACTGAAGAGGATAATGGTAAGTTAGATAAGCAAATACTCATACTTGTAGTTAAATCGTTTATTTTTGCTAAATAGTTTACTATTTTATTTGTTTTGAATGAGTCCTTATCTTTGGTTGGGGATATGTCCGTATTAAGTAGTCAACTATTTTTTTGACTGACTATTCATCTATAATTTGGGGAGGTTAACGATGATAATAGTCGAGTATATTGACTTAACACATGTGTTGTATACTTAACTACTAAGTCCGGGTAGACAATACTTACTATTTGATTATAAAGATGTGGTAAAATATATATATAGTCAACACGGGGAATAGTCGTCTATTTGGGTGAGTAACTAATTTTTACTACTAACAACAATTTCCAATTTTAGAAGGATGTGAAAAGCTGGACGAGTTGGCTGCAATTAGTCTTGCTAGTGAATAGGTGGATTTTGACAAAGGTATTGATGATGAATAAGCTGAGGAGAACGATGAAGAGTTGCATGAATTTGCAGTTGATGAAACTGTTGAGGGAAACAATGCCGTTGACTCCGGCTTTGAAGGGGATGTTGAAGGTCTACATAAAGGTGAAAGTAGCCGTCAATCAGTTAGGTTCAGCTGCGCACAAGAGACAATTAATGATGTTTTCTCTGATCCCGAAGAGGTCCCTGCTATGTTTGGAAGGGATGCTCCGCCAATTCTTACTACCTGAAGATAAATATATTATATATCTTTGTAGCTGTATACTAAAGTGTTGTATTTGTATATGAATATTAATGGTTGCAGGGATCGACAGTGCTTTGAGAGACGTTCGGTACGAGGGTGATGAGATTTTTGTTGGCCGGATATTCAGAAACAAAATGGAGTGCAAAATAAAAATGGCGCAATCAACAGAAAATTCCATTTTAGGACTACACGTTCCACACCAAACTACATGGAATTCTTATGTGTTAATCAAACATGCCCTTGGCGTGTTTACGCTTCCTTGATGGACGCATCCGGGAATTTCCAGATTAAGAAGGGGAAATTCATACACTTGTGCCCCATTGACGATCGGTGACACTAACACAGGCAAGCAACTACACAGGTTATAGGAGAGTTGATACAAACAAGATTTGTGGTAGGACTAGCAGGTCCAGGTCCAATTGAGATTCAACGAATCATGTTTCAGGAGCTCCAGGTGAATATCTCCTACTGGAAGGCATGGCGCTGCCGGGAAGTTGATGTCGAAAAAGCTTTTGGCTCAGTCTCAGGAAGTTTTGCATTGCTGCCATCCTATATTGAAAATTTGCAAACCTCAAACCCGGGAACAGTTTGCAAAACAGAGTTTGCGGTGGACAAGAATGGTTGTAAGAGGTTTAAGTATCTATTTACCTCGTTTGCTGCCTCCATTGCCGGTCTAAAGTACTTAAGGCATGTTATTTTGATTGATGGTACACATCTTGTTGGGCGGTATGGTGGATGCCTTATATGTGCAAGTGCACAAGATGGGAACTTCCAAATCTTCCCCATTGCTTATGTTGTAGTCGACAACGAGAATGACGCATCATACAAATGGTTTTTCAATTGTCTGCAAACAATCATAAGAGATGACAGAGGGGTAATGTTTATTTCAGACCGACACTCAAACATTTACTCGGGGCTAGGAAAGGTACGAAAAACTATAAGTTTATAACAAAAATTGGAAAGATAGTCCACTGTATGTAGTCATATTCGTACGTTATAATATTTATATAAAAATATGCGAATATAATATATAACGGTTAAGTTGCCTATTTGTATAAATAGTTTTTAAGACTAATATACAACTATCTTTATTTGATTGTAGGTGTATCCTTCGACAGGACATGGTGCTTGTGTAGTTCATCTAGCAAGGAACATGACAACAAGATTTAAAGAGAATCGTTTGCCTTCACTAATGGTTTGTGCGGCAAAGGCTTACACAGTGTATGAGTTTACCCAAATATTTGCGGACCTGCAAACTGTTAGCCCTAGTTATGCCGAATATTTACTTGATTTGGGACTACCACACTGGACAAGAGCCTATTGCATTGGTGAAAGGTACAACCTAATGAAAACAAACGTTGTTGAGTCTTTGAATAAAGTATTGAAGGAATGTACGGATTTCCCACTAATCTCAATGCTTGAGGCCATTCGGATGAGTTTTATCGGTTGGTTTGTAAGGAGGAGAGCTGCATGCTCCTTTGAGACACATCCTCTTACCCCGAAAGTGCGAGAGGTGATGGACGACAACTTCTATGGAAGCACCGAGATGAAGGTAATTGACTGAATACATAATGTAGTCTGAAACGAGATTGATATATTAGTAGGTGACTACGTGAATTTCTTGTTGTAGTCATATGTGAGGTTGTTGACTATCTTGTCAATGTAGGTGGTTGTCGTTACCCAAGATGGATTTGAAGTTTATAACCGAAAGGGGGACAGGTTCGAAGTCAACCTAGACTCTAAAACTTGCATCTGCAGGGAGTTTCAAATGCTGCTTATACCATGTTGTCACGCTTTGGCTGCTGCTTCTAAAAGCAACATTCCAATCGAAAAACTTGTGGGAGAGGTGTACACAACAGGTTTTAGGAGATCTCTTTACGAAGGACTTTTCCACCCAGTACCAACTCCTATAACTTCTGGTGAGGTGGAACTTCTTCCTCCGATAATGCATCGTCCACCTGGACGTCTGATATGCTTGGTTTTTACCACTTTCTAACGTATGTTTTAATGTTTCTTTCAAATGTTTTATCGAGTAAAAGTCCGTTTTAGAGTCTTTTAGTCTTCTATTTAGATATCTCAGGTAAAAAGGCGTTCAAAGACAAAATTAGAGTCACGAGGGCAAAAACGCACAAAACCGTGATTTAAGAGCCAGTATCGATCGATACCAGTGGGACAGGTCGATGCTACCCCTACCCGAGAGGTCAGCATCGATCGATACTGAAGAAGACGGGTTGATGCTACCCCTACCCGAGAGGTCAGCATCGACCGATGACGAAGGAGACGAGTCGATGCTACCCCTACCCGAGAGGTCAACATCGACCGATACCAGCCGACGAGAAGAAGAAATGAAACTTCTGTTTTCCTTATTTTTCACGGGGAACTTCCTGTTTCGACCTAATTCGACCTAGACCTATATATACTCTATTTTTAGCCTCTTGCAGGCAGCCACCTTTTGTTCTATTCAGACTTTTTGCTATTGAATCATTGTAAGCTTTGGAGAAGAATCTTTGCATCTATTGAGAAGAATTCTAAACCTTTATTTATATTATGATTTCTTCATCTCTTTGCTTGTTCTTCGTTACTATGTCTGAGTAGTTCCATAGTTAGGTTAGGGTTTTCAAGGGGATCCATGAGTCATTCAATTAGACACAGATAGGGATTTATCTTTTGTGGTTTTCTCTTATTGTTGTGTTTATTGCTTAGACTTGAGCTAACCGCTAGGTCTATGAACTAGGGCTTAATCTAATAGCGCGAGAATGTGAAGATTGCTAGAAATAACATAAGAGAGCGAATCACCTAGTAGCGCGAGAGTGTATTGGATTGAGTCGTGAACATATTGAACTTGCTCGTTATGGCTGATCTATGATTCTATGAGCACGAGAGTGGATTAGGTTGTTAGGTTTAGTAACCATGAGCACGAGAGTGGATTGGTTAATATTTATGTTTGAGTTTGAAACTTGCTTTTAATTATTCCCTGAATAGTTGTCTGAATTATGATCTCTGGATTCCTGCGAATAAACCCTCGACCTAACGCTTTTCTTTTATTGAATTTACATCGTTTCATTCGCTTTCGTTACCTTTCTAAAACAAATCATATTTATGTCTTAGCTTAATTTCATAATTGTGAGAACAGTAGTGTAACCTTGGTCTCTGTGGATTCGATCCTAAAGTACTGCATTGACAATCGTTATGATTGCGGTAGTGTGAACTTTAGTTTTAATTGACTGAGTGAAAACGCTTAAATCAATTTGGCGCCGTTGCCAGGGACCAATAGCGTTACCTTCAATTCTGAATTTGAAATTTCGTCTAAGATTTACCAATACATTTTACTTTAAACTCTGATGTATTTCAGGAACCCTGTCGAGATGGAGTACTACTCAAGAAACAATGGCAGTCGATCCCATCTCGGTCGGGAAGCTCAGGGACGATCACCCATGAGGCGTGAACCCGCTGGCGATTACGTCCCGATGCCAGATTTTTACACAAATCAGCCATCCCCGCGCAACTCTTACGAAGACCGGAGTTGGAGCAACAAAGGGTGCATCCATAAAGGCCACCAGCCAAGAGCCCATGCACACCCTCAAGCTCACGGCCTCCTACCCAGCGAGTCTCTGGAAGATATGATGCACACGCTGCTGAAAAACCAGCAGGAATCCTTGTTCGAGCTCGATGCGAAACTGGAATATATCAAGAGGGATCTTGGTGGATAGTGTCATGCTATCTATGCCCAAGTACAAAAACTTGATGAGAAATTGAGATAACTGGAGGAGATACAACTGCGACAGGCCCACGAGATCGAGAAAAATCAAATTTTCACCGATCATGCCAACAAGTCCATGAAGCTCATGGAAGACAACTTTAAAAGGAGATTATGAGCTTGAGAGAAAGGCTCTCAACCACTGCTGCGGGCCTGGAAATCGTTGCGACTAAGACACACATGGTTGAGCGGAGAGTGGAGGAGATTGGCAGCCAAGGGAGAGAAGCCTATTCGTCTATCCATGTTCTCCACGAGGGGCAGAAACAGACAGTAGAAGCAGTCAAGGACGTTCGTTTTAAAATGGATGGAAGATACAATGACCTTCTTGGGAAAACTATGGGTTTTATGGACAACTCGTCCACCCTTTCTGGTGAGATCAAGATGTTTCAGAAACGTCTATCCAGTGTCGAGGACACGGTCAATCTCCACCTTCGGAGAGATATAGAGGGAACAAAACACGAACCAGCAAGCGGTTGCCATGTTGTAGCTTTCCTAGGTGAAGGAGAGGTATCCCCTGGAATTCAGAGAGAGACAATTAATCAGTGCATAATGATACAACAAACTGCGAGAATCCGAGGAAGGAAGCCGCACGAAGGGATCGCGGTGGCGAGGAGGACTCTGGCATCATAACGTGAGGATTGGGAAACTCGACCCATTAGCGAGGAAATGCTAGATGATTTCCATTCTATTGTGAAGGAAATCCCCCTCCACATGTCATTCGACCAGGCTTGGAAAAAGTACCTAGCAATGAAAGAGCTGTTCTGGTACAGCAGGGAAAACAAGTACGACATCGAAGACCTATTCGACGAAGTTAGGAGGAAACTATATGGATCCAGAACGCTGCACAAGCTTGAAGAACCAGGGTGCTTTGTCGTTGCATGCGAGATCTTCGGTTCCTACTTCGACCATGCTATATGTGATTCTGGAGCTGCTATCAACCTCATGTCAGAAATGGATGCACGGCGTCTGAGGATCAACAACATGAGACCCTCAAGGATGCGAATTGGACTCGCGGATGGGTCAACCACCACCACGATCGGCAAGATCGAAAATCTCCCTTTGAAATTTGGACATTGCATTGTCCCTGTCGATTTTCAAGTGACAAAAACCCATGGAATGATAGACGAACCTCTAATCCTTGGGAGGCCATTCTTAGCAATAGTTGGATCCGTCATGGAATTGCCGAATAGAAGAATGTGTTTCGCAAAAATCGATAAAGAAATCTTCTACCTAATAGCACCTCCCGGTTTCACATCAAAACACATTTGTTACACAGTCGAAGGAAGAAGCGAATACAAGAAGCATGAGGACCTCGGTGACTATCCAAGCGCGGATGAAGACAAGAGGACCTTAAGGAGGAGACCAAAACGAGCTAGGGGAAATGCGAACCCCGCAGACACGCCATCCACCTAAGACACTCAAGAAGTCGAGCTAGTGACTTTAAACAAGCGCTTGGTGGGAGGCAACCCACCGGTACGTATTTATCTAATTGTTCTAAGCTTTCTAGACATTAACTTAATAAATTTGGTTTTCTCCTTCTTAGTGTTCTAAAAAAAAAAGGGATGGATCGATCGATGCTAAGCAAGCATCGATCGATGCTATGGTATGCCGAGAGATCAGCATCGATCGATGCTACCCCTACCCGAGGGGTTAGCATCGACCGATGCTAAGCTGGTATCGACCGATACCCGCAGCAGGTAAGTAAACCAACTTATTTTCCGATTTAATCCGGTTTATTTCACTAAAAACAGACCGGTTTTTCCTTATCTTCTTTTTCTCCCACGATTTTTTTTCTCTGTCTCTCTCCTCCATCGATTTTCTCTCTTCATTTTTTTCAAGAACACAAATCTTCTATCTCCTATAACTTTTTTGATTCTCAACGGAATTGGACGATTTTTGTGTCTATCCCCATAGATTTTTCGTGCTCTACAAAACCCCCAACCCAGTTCTTCGATTAGCAAAGGTATAATCTCGTAATTTCCTTTTTTTCAGTCCGATTTTGGTAAGAGAAAATCAAACTTGGATTGTTGCTTTGATTCATGTATTCATAGCTAGTTACCTTGTGTAATTAGACCTTGTTAGGCTGTTTAGAAACAATTTTGACACCCCTTTGCTATTTTTGATGAGAGTTTGCTGAATTTACAAAAACCTAGGGTTTTTGGGATTATGTGAATTTCGAATTTGATTTGCCGCTTGTGCGTGTTAGATGCATTCTTTGACTAGATTATTCACTTCTTAGAGTTCTATCACTCTACACATGCATGAACATTTAATCCTCATCAATGAGCATATCTATAGTTCGTCGAGTCTATATGCTGGGATTTTCATGAAACTAATCTGTTATGCTGGATTGTTATGGCTGTTTCATAATGATATACGCGATCGGTTATTCCATAACAACATCATGATGTGATTGTCTGCTGTTTTTGGGTCACTGGCGCTCATTTTTGCAAATTTATTGATGTTCACTTTCCAAGACAATGAGAAGGACTAGTAGGCAAGGAAAGGAAAAAGCTATGACAGATGCAAAAGAGGACGTGGGAAAAGGCAAGGGAATCGCCAAGCAGACTCTGTGCAAGACACCTTGGCCTCGGCCAGACAAATGTGCATTTCCGGTTCCCACAATGACCAAGGCAAAAATACAGCGGGACACAAACTACCAGAACCGGACACTATCCAGTACGTGGGGAAAGTATGAGAGTGTGTTCTACAATGGTTTGCTGAACTTGGACCTGCATCCCACGCCTTTTGTCAATACCCAGGTTTGGTGGCAATGGAAATCAGGACAGACATCAACCTTCTGGTTGAGCGAGCTGGTTTAGGGCGGTTAATAAAACTCAGAGAAACTGCTGATCCTGAGTTGACACGCCAATTCTTGGCGACAGTGGAGATACGGTATGATAACCCGAGGAAACCAGTCGCTAGTGAGGGAACGCTCTGGTTTTTCGCGCACGGTATTGCCCATCATATTGAGCTACCAGCTCTCTGCGGGCTATACGGTTTCGAGGCTAACCACGAGGCAGTCTTCTTTGCGCTCTTCCAGGAAAATATCAAAATTTGAGCTAGTTTATGCGCTCTTCCTTTTACCTCATCATCGTGATTGGTGTTTTCAGAGCTTCATTCCTCGTTCATATCCGACAAGACAACCCGTGTTAAAGTATGGTACCCATCTCCCTCACTTTTAATTGAAAGTATAAAAGATGAAATGATTTTCTTTCGAGTAAAGGGTTAGGAAAATTTCCAACGATCCCGTTATTTTACTTCGAAGGAGATGATCACACTAAGGATGGAAGCGAGGTTAGGAAAATTTCCGAAGATACTATTATTCGCCTACGCCTTGGATTGAAAGGGTGGCACTAAAATGAACCGGGGACTCGGTGGCTAAAACCATCAGTACTCGCGTTCCATCACCCATTAGCCCTATGAAAAAGAGATAAGGAACATATAAGTATGAGGGAAGGGAAAGGTACCAAGGGTTGTGTTGTTGTCTTGTCGCAAGATCGAAAGGGAAAGAGTCTATAAGGTTCTTGGCACTATGATCTTCGATGAGACCCATCAATGCTAATTTTGAGATTGTCCTGCGAGATTATGTGTTGAAGCTGGGAGGTTGTGAATGCTTGCAGAGAAGTACATGGTTGTCCAATCAGGCGCTAGTCTAGCAATACGTGGATTAATAAGGTGACAGTCATTGCGGGATTTTGAAGGCAGTGTGAATCTCCGAGTTTTCAAACTTTTCTTTCTTGCTAGTCTTCTGTTTGCTTGAGGACAAGCAAAAGACTAAGTATGGGGGAATTGATATGCTTGTCTTTTACCGCTTTCTAACGTATGTTTTAATGTTTCTTTCAAATGTTTTATCGAGTCAAAGTCTGTTTTAGAGTCTTTTAGTCTTCTATTTAGATATCTCAGGTAAAAAGGCGTTCAAGGACGCAATTAGAGTCACGAGGGCAAAAACGCACGAAACCGTGATTTAAGAGCCAGTATCGGTCGATACTAGTGGGACAGGTCAATGCTACCCCTACCCGAGAGGTCAGCATCGATCGATACTGAAGAAGACGGGTCGATGCTACCCCTACCCGAGAGGTCAGCATCGACCGATGCCGAAGGAGACGGGTCGATGCTACCCTTACCCGAGAGGTCAACATCGACTGATGCTAAGCTGGTATCGACCGATACCAGCCGACGAGAAGAAGAAAAGAAACTTCCGTTTTCCTTATTTTGCCTGGGGAACTTCCTGTTTCGACCTAATTCGACCTAGACCTATATATACTCTATTTTTAGCCTCTTAGATGCAGCCACCTTTTGTTCTATTCAGACTTTTTGCTATTGAATCATTGTAAGCTTTGGAGAAGAATCTCTGCATCTATTGAGAAGAATTCTAAACCCTTTCTCTCTTTATTTATATTATGTTTTCTTCATCTCTTTGCTTGTTCTTTGTTACTATGTCTGAGTAGTTCCATAGTTAGGTTAGGGTTTTCAATGGGATCCATGAGTCATTCTATTAGACACATATAGGGATTTATCTTTTGTGATTTTCGCTTATTGTTGTGTTTATTGCTTAGACTTGAGCTAACCGCTAAGTCTATGAACTAGGGCTTAATCTAATAGCGCGAGAGTGTGAAGATTGCTAGAAAGAACATAAGCGAGCGAATCACCTAGTAGCGCGAGAGTGTATTGGGGTGATTCGTGAACATATTGAACTTGCTCGTTAAGGCTGATCTAGGATTCTATGAGCACGAGAGTGGATTAGCTTGTTAGGTTTAGTAACCATGAGCACGAGAGTGGATTGGTTAATATTTATGTTTGAGTTTGAAAATTACTTTTAATTATTCCCTGAATAGTTGTCTGATTTATGATCTCTGGATTCCTGCGAATAAACCTTCGACCTAACGCTTTTCCTTTATTGAATTTACATCGTTTAATTCGCTTTCGTTACCTTTCTAAAACAAATCATATTTTTGTCTTAGCTTAATTTCATAATTGTGAGAATAGTAGTGTAACCTTGATCTCTGTGGATTCGATCCTAAAGTATTGAATTGACAACCGTTATGATTGCGGTAGTGTGAACTTTAGTTTTAATTGACTGAGTGAAAACGCTTAAATCAACGTCCAAAGAAACTCGTAATCTCATCGCGTGGAGAATTCAAGGTAAATATGTAGTTGGCTATTCCATGATACATCATGATAGACTAGAGTAGTTGCCTACTTCATGATACTTCATGATAGAGAAAAAATTCGCTATCTACGGTGAATATGTAGTTGGCTACATCATTATTAGAAAGCGTCGAAGGTTAATATGTAGATGGCTATTCGAAGATACTTCATGATAGACTAAAGTAGTTGGCTATTTACTGTAAATATGTAGTCACATACATTAAGATAGACGTAGTAATCTGTCCGTTTTATTTTAATGACTCAACGACGTTCGAGGAAAGCGGCCCGACTTTGCACTAGGTGCCTTGGACGGGGTCACAACAAAGCCTCTTGCAAGCTCCCTGTACGTGAAAGCTGAACACGAATAGAAGGGATATTTTTGTTATTGCCATGGGAGAGTAGAAGATGATGCACTTCAAAATAGCTCTTGGTGTTTTCTATATCATTGGGGAATATAAATATTATATTTTGAGGGATTTTTTTTGCTACAATGCATTGTTAATTATGGATATTGTTTCGTGTTTTTGCTTTTGGATTTTGAACTGGTTATTGTATTTTACTAAAACTCCCTTAAATTATGATATGGCATTCAGATACTTTTGTTCTTTGTAGCACACATAAGGTTGTCTATATTCACAAAATAACTACATATTGATTATGAATTATATATCACAAAACTCCATAACTTATTTACACTTTAGGAGTAGTTGACTACCTAACAAAAAAGAAAAAATAGACAAAAAGACAAAGATAGACAAAAACTTTCTAAAACATATGTAAATTAAACATAAAAATAGATAAAATTCCTAGTTCCTAATAATATGTGAATACATAGATATAGTCAACATCTAACATACATAAGAGGTTAGACCTCACCGAATTTAGGACAGTTTCAAGTAGATTTTGGTTCGCTCGCTGAGACGGTGTCAGAGGACTTAGGGGGTTCTACCTCAGCTAGAAGATCGACTGAGTACTTTAGTGATGCATCACGAACCTCATTTTCACTAATACAATGTCAAATGGCATATTTCCAACGTGTAACTCAAGTAGCATGAGTGTCATAACACCGCTGTGAACTGCAAGAATAGTAGTAGTACGTAAGAAACTGTTCGAAAGGCTAAACAACTATACACTTTTAATCCTGATAACGAATAAACGAGGTTCCGTAGGTGACTATTAAGTAGATAACTATTAAAGTGATACAAAAATTTACCTGAGGCTTCTGATTGAGGAACATGATTCACTATTAAGATTTGGAACGCCATAAGTGTATCATCTTTCATCTCTGAATTGTACGCCACTGACCTGATGAAGTGTGGTAGAGATTGAGCAAGAGGTGCTATGGTAGTCTTAAGCTTCAGCTCCTTAACCGGCTTAAGGCAGTTCAGAACAGTTATCTCGTGAGTCTCGAAATTGATGCACAGACCAACCCAATACTTTCTATCAATTAGGTAGGGGCAGTAGATACAAGCAATATATGTGTACCATGCCCTCCTGGATTTGACATAAGTAAGGGATCCCATGGGAATCCCAACGGCTTTCTTCTTCGAAGGTTTTAGATACAGTGAATGGAGCTTTACGATTTCATTGATAAAACAGAACTCGACGAAATCATACTTTTTTGGATCTTCTTTGTTTCTCAACAATTGATTACGAAAACAGTTAATTAAAGTGTCAATGGCCTAGCAAAAAAGCGCGAAGTAGACAGTTATATTGGGGCAAAAGTAGACAAATACATTGATTATTAAAAAGTAGACGACTATGTATGAGTGGACGTTTTCTTACCAGTGGGGAAATTGAATATGTAAGGGACATGATTTCTGTAAATGTTTTCACTAATAGGTGAAGCCCGTTCCAGGTTGTAAATTGACTAACAAGGATAGATCAGAAATGTTATTAAGTATAGCAAAGGGTAGCGTTACCAAAACAAATAATGTCTTACTCACATGGGTTCTTCAAGCCTTGCTTTGAGAATTTCTATTTGTTGAAGGTTTGGTCTTGTGAACATCTTTGAGAGCTCATCTGATTTTTCAATCTTTCTTTGCCATTTCGCTGGGAGTACATAGCCTATCATAGAATTTGGAGCAGCCCTTGGTTGGCCACTTTTACGTATTAGTGCCTGGGTATCTGGCAATATTTTCTCTTCTTTTGCCTGGTCTTCTTGTGGCTGGTTTGAGGTCAGTTTTTTCTCTTCTTGTGTTAGACCAAGAGAAAAATCAGAAGCAGCGACATCTATTGGAGGAAGTACTTTCTGTTTAAAGATAGAGAAAATGATTATTTACGTACAAAGACTACAAGAAACTGACAAAGTCTACATTTTGTACGAACTTGAGTAACAACTTGCGCAGAATTCTCTGAGGAAGTGATTTTGAGCTCTGGTAGGTGTGTATTCTCCTCCATGGTCTATTTATAATCATGAATACTTGATTATTATAATGTAGACAGATACTTGATTATTAAAAAGTAGACGATTATATGTATGAATCAAAATTGATGGTAAAGTATTAATTTTTAGCAGTACACTATCTGTTAATGGTAGTTATAAGAAAGTATTCTGATTTTACTTTCATCTGGTAGTAAACTTGATAATCTAAAGTACATGACTATCTAATTATGGTAGTTATATAAAAAGTAGTCGACTAACCTCTTTCTCGTTAGTATCCTCGGGCTTGTCAGACAATGGGTGTGTATTCTCCTCCATGGCCTAGTTATAATCATGAATACTTGAGTATTAAAAAATAGACATATACTTGATTATTAAAAAGTAGACGATTATATGTATTAATCAAAATTGATGGTAAAGTATTAATTGTTAGTAGTACACTATCTATTAATGGTAGTTATAAGAAAGTAGTCGCCTTTTATTTACATCTGCTAGTAAACTTGATAATCAATAGTACATGACTATATAATAGTGGTAGTTATATAAAGAGTAGTCGATTAACCTCTTTCTCATAATTATCCCCGGGCTTGTCAGACAATGGATGTGTATTCTACTCCATGGCCTGGTTATAATCACGAATACTTGAGTATTAAAAAGTAGACATTTACTTGATTATTAAAAATTAGACGATTATGTATGAATCGAAATTAATGTCGGTTTAAAAAAAATTACCTCGTCAGTAGTAGATCGAATATCAGAAAGCACATAAGATATCGTGTTATTAGCGATTGTCGCTTCATCGAGTACATCATCCCCATCCTTGCCATGCTGATGATCATTACCATCTTGTAAATCAAGTCCAACCTCCACAGACTTCCCATCCTCTCTAGCATTTCCAACCTCCTCATTCTTTCCATCCTCATCGCCATCCTCATTAACAGCTTCATTCTTGTTTGCAGCATCATATTCATTTGCGCGTCGCTTCCCGTTTGAATCCTTGTCTTCGTTAGATTCTTCTCCATCGGAGGTATCATTCTCTGAATGTTGCTCATCATTTGCAAGCGATGTCTTTTCACTTATATTAAGTTTGCTAACCCCGAGAGCAAACTTTGCTAGTGCTGATGCAACTTCGGTCCGTAGAAGGGCAAAATCAGCTTTCAAAGTATTGACCTCTTTTAGGACAATGGCATTGGCAGCAACCACATTATGAAAAAATGATGACGCAGCAGAATCTACTAATACCTCGACATTCACATCAGAATTCTGCACATTTGGGACCGTTGATGTTTGTGTCGTTGTTGTTTGTGCCTTTGGTGGTTTAATATTGTCACATGCCCTTACCCCGCCAGTCCATGAATCAATTGTGAATATATCTCAATGATTTATTGCATCCATTAAGTTGTCAACCTGGTGGTCTTCTTCTTCATCCGAGAACCTTATCTCTGTATCGTCAAACACATTGTCCTTGTCTTCAAGTATTGGTTTCACAACAACCTGTTATAAAGTGGAGGAAATAGTTGTCTATTAAAACCATATGAAATAGATGAATATTATAAGATGTGTCTATAGTCGACTATTAATGAAATGCATTATTTGTAGACTTATCTGTCACCGATAATAGTAATTGTAGTTTACTATTTAGATGTAGGGGAAGTAGATGTCTATTATTTAAGGAATACAATATAAATAGATTATTATTAATGAAATGCTTTATTTGTAGACTTATGAGTAAATGGTAGTAGTAATTGTAGTTAACCATTTATATAAAAAGGAAATAGTTGTGTACTTGCAATTAAATTTATAATTGGATACCTTGTGCTCTGTGTCAAGAAACTTCACGTAAGGCATGAAGATGTTGATTGGCTTCTGAGCACCATGTCGTAGTATTAGAACTTCATCTTCTTCGTCTTCATCATCCGCCAAACTGGGTTTTAGAGACTTTTCCTTCACATCCTTCGACAATATGATGGGAGCGCAATTTAATACAACCATCTGTAATGCGTGTGTGAAGCCCTGAAACGCACAAGTTGTTTTGCAAAGGTTTGACAAGGTAGCACAATTTTTTTATACTTTCCATGGTCTAGTCAAACGACTTGCGACCCCAAAGGTAAATAAGAAATGCGTCCAAATCTTTAACCATCCAGATGTGTTCCCCATTGATTTTAGTATTCTTAGAAGTAGGACAGAGAACTCCATCGACAAGCAAAAGACAAGCTAGCCTGAATCTTGTGTCTTTGTCTTTGTACGGCTTGCCTAAAAGGGTGTTCAATATCCATTGCGGAGTTGCGTTCTTCTCTTTACCAAACAATTGTTGCGTGTACTTTTTTATTTTATCTTCATCAACTGGCGAAGAACCCGGTAATTTGGAGCAATGAAGACCCGTAGCAATAGCAAACTCTCTGATTGAGAAGCGAATTGGCTGACCCGCAAATAGACACCATATCCCCTTTTTTCTTAACGAGTTGCGACGATTTAATTTTGTCGCAAATTCACAACGTTTTTTCGACGATTTTTAAGTCGTCGTAAAATTGGGACGAAATATTTCATCGTAAATTCGTCGAAACTTAGCGACGATTTACCGACGAAGTTACGATGATTTTTAAAATCGTCGTAAAATCGTCGTAACTTACCGAAGATTTACCGAGGTTTATATAAAACGTTGTCATATCGTCGTAAAATTACCGGCGAATTAGCAAGGATTTATATAAGTTGAACTTTACAACGACTTCTGATTTAAGTGTTTTCACTCAGTCAATAAAAACTAAAGTTCACACTACCGCAATCATAACGGTTGTCAATGCAGTACTTTAGGATCAAATCCACAGAGACCAATGTTACACTACTATTCTCACAATTATGAAATTAAGCTAAGACAGAAATATGGTTTGTTTTAGAAAGGTAACGAGAGCAATTTAAACGATGTAAATTTAATAAAGGAAAGACGTTAGGTCAATTGTTTATTCGCAGGAATCCAGAGATCATAAATCAGACAACTATTCAGGGAATAATTAAAAGCAAGTTTCAAACTCAAACACAAATATCTAACCAATCCACTTCCGTGCTCATAGAAGTCTAGATCAGCCTTAACGAGCAAGTTCAATATGTTCACGAATCAACCTAATACACTTATGCGCTACTAGGTGATTCGCTCGCTTATGTTCTTTCTAGCAATCTTCACACTTCCGCACTATTAGATTAAGCCCTAGTTCATAGACCTAGCAGTCATCTCAAGTCTAAGCAATAAACACAACAATAAGCGAAAACCACAAAAGATAAATCCCTATCTGTGTCTAATTCAATGACTCATGGATCCCCTTGAAGGCCCTAACCTAACTATGTAACTACTCTGACATAGTAACGAAGAACAAGCAAGGAGATGGAGAAATCATAATATAAATAAAGAGAAAAAGGGTTTAGAATTCTTCTCAATAGATGCAGAGATTCTTCTCCAAAGCTTACAATGATTCAATAGCAAAAAGTCTGAATATAACAAAAGGTGGCTGCCTCCAAGAGGCTAAAAATAGAGTATACATAGGTCTATGTCGAATTAGGTCAGAACAGGAAGTTCCCAGGGCAAAATAAGGAAAACAAGAGTTTTCTTTCTTCTTCTCGTCGGCTGGTATCGGTCGATACCAGCTTAGCATCGGTCTATGCTAACCTCTCGGGTAGGGGTAGCATCGACCAGTCTTCGTCAACATCGGTTGATGCTGACCCCTCGGGTAGGGGTAGCATCGACCTGTCTCCTTCAGCATTGGTTGATGCTGACCTCTCGGGTAGGGGTAGCATCGACCCGTCTTCTTCAGTATCGATCGATGCTGACCTCTCGGGTAGGGGTAGCATCGACCAGTCTTCTTCAGCATCGGTCGATGCTAACCTCTCGGGTAGGGGTGGCATCGACCTGTTCCACCGATATCGACCGATACTGGCTCTTTCTCCATGGTTTCCTGCGTTTTTGCCCTCATGACTCCAATTTCATCCTTGAACGCTTTTTTACCTGAGATATCTAAATAGAAGACTAAAAGACTCTAAAACGGACTATGAATTGATAAAACAATTGAAAGAAACATTAAAACATTCGTTAGAAAGCGGTAAAAAACAAGCATATCAATTCTCCCAGACTTAGTATTTTGCTTGTCCTCAAGCAAACAGAAGACTAACAAGGAAGAAAAGTCAAGCAAACAGAAGACTAACAAGGAAGAAAAGTTTGAAAACTCGGAGATTCACACTACCTTTAAAATCCCGCAATGACCGTCACCTTATTAATCCACGTATTGCTAGACTAGCTCATGATTGGACCACCATGTACTTCTCTGCAAGCGTTCGCAGCCTCCCAGCTTCAACACATAACCTCACAGAATAATCCCAAAATCATCATCGATGGGTCTCATCAAAGATCATAGTGCCAAAAACCTTATAGACTCTTTCCCTTTCGATATTTCGACAAGACAACAACACAAACCTTGGTACCTTTCCCTTCCCCCAGACTTATACGTTCCTCATTTCTTTTTCATAGGGCTAGTGGCTATGGCTAATGGAACGCAAGTATTGATGGTTTTAGCCACTGAATCCCCGTTTCATTTGAGTGCCATCCTTTCAATCTAATGCGTAGGCGAATAGTGGTATCTTTGGAAATTTTCCTAACCTCGCTTCCAACCTTAGTGTGATCATCTCCTTCGAAGTAAAATAATGGGATCGTCGGAAATATTCCTAGCCCTTTACTCGAAAGAAAATCATTTCATCTTTTCTGCTTTCAATTAAAAATGAGGGAGATGGGTACCATACTTTAACACGGGTTGTCTTGTCGGATATGAACGAGGAATCAGGCTCTGAAAACACCAATCACGATGATGAGGAAAAAGGAAGAGCGCAGAAACTAGCTCAAATTTTGATATTTTCCTGGAAATATGGTTGCCTCTGAATAACTGTTTGGCCTCTCGATTTTCCATTAGTCTTGTCGGGAGCTAAATCTGTAACAATGGTCACTTAGATGCAAATCATATTAAAAATTCAAGAGTGGTGATATTAATCTCCAACAAGTTTTTACTCAATAAAATATAATAAACTTAAGAAAACAGAAAAATGACAAGAGAAAAACAAAAGAAAGAAACATAGCGTTAGTAGCGATAGGTACCTTCCCCCAGGCTTACTTCACACCGTCTCGGTATGAAAATAAATGAGGAAGAAGGTTAAACAGACTCAATAAAATAAAATAAAAGGGAAAATTAAAATAAAAATAAAATGTACTGGTGGGTGGCCTCCCACCAAGCGCTTGTTTTAAGTCATTAGCTTGACTTGTCAGCCATTTTAGGCGATGGAAGGCTCATCGAGGAGAATTGTTTCTTCTCCATCGAGTCCTACGTCGGCTAGGTATGGTTTGAGGCGCTGACCGTTAACCACAAACTCTCTTCTTGTGGTGTTCAGCAACACTACATCTCCGTACTGTCGCACTTCCTTAAAGGTGAATGGTCCGGACCATCTCGATTTCAGCTTCCCTGGAAAAAGTTAAAGGAGAGAATTGAACAGCAATACCTGATCATTTACAGTGAAGTTCTTTGGAGCTATCTTCTTGTCATGATTAGCCTTGGTCTTTTCCTTATAGATCTTCGAGCTCTCGTAAGCCATGTGACGAATTTCCTCCAATTCGTGTAGTTGCATTGTTCATCGCTCTGAAGGGGATTTGATTTCGAAGTTAAGCAACTTTACATCCCATGCCGCCTTGTATTCGAGCTCTACCGGGAGGTGACATGATTTTTCGTAGACCAAGTGGAATGGTGTTGTCCCGATGGGTGTTTTGTAGGCGGTTCTGTACGCCCAAAGAGCATCATCCAGCTTCGTAGCCCAATCCTTTCTCGTTGTGTTCACTGTCTTTTGCAGGATGCCCTTGATCTCTCTGTTGGAAACCTCAACCTGTCCACTCGTCTGGGGGTGATAAGGAGTGGCCACCTTGTGCTTGAATTTGTGCTTCCTTAAAACTCGAAGATCCTGTTGATGAAATGAGACCGCCATTGCTGATAACTACTCGAGGTACACCGAACCTTGGGAATATCAAAGTCTCGAACATTTTCAAAACTACCTTGGCGTCGTTAGTTGGGCTAGCCAGCGCTTCAACCCATTTAGACACATAGTCTACGGTGACGAGGATGTATTGATTCCCATATGATGACGGGAATGGACCCATGAAATCAATCCCCCACACGTCGAACACCTCAACCTCCAAGATGAAGTTATGAGGCATTTCATTCCGCTTGCTGATATTCCCTTGCCTTTGACATGAGTCGCACTTGGAGATGAAAGCATGTGCGTCGTAAAACATAGTCGGCCACCAAAACCCGGCATGCAAAGCTTTGGACACCGTTTTGAACGTGGCGATGTGTCCCGCATAGATCGAGCCGTGACAGTGGAATAGGATACCAGGAATCTCCTCCTCCGAAACGCATCTTCGAAAGGCGCCATCCGAGCATTGCTTGTAGAGGTATGGCTCATCCAAAAAATACCGTCGAATGTCCCTCAAAAGCTTATTTTTCTTGTTTCCCGCAAAGCCATTTGGTTCCTTTTCCGCGGCCAAGTAATTTACTATCTCACCAAACCAAGGCATTTCAGGGAGCTCGGTGCGGCGTGGGGGTGTATAGTGGTCACTGCTCCCGATGCTAATTGCGTAAACGTTCTCCTCAGGTAGGCGAGCGTCTAAAGGGATTTCCTCGTCCACACGCAATCTCAATATGTGGTCTGCAATGCCATTTTCGATCCCCTTCTTGTCCTTGATCTCAAGGTCAAATTCTTGTAACAAAAGGATCCAACGCAAGAGTCGTGGTTTGGTATCCTTCTTGGTGAGTAGATACCTCAGAGCCGCGTGATCTGTGTGCATAATGACCTTAGACCCCACTAGATAAGACCGGAACTTCTCAAAAGCAAACACTATGGCAAGAAGTTCCTTTTCGGTTTTGGCGTACTTGCACTGTGCGTCATCCAGGGTCTTGCTAGCGTAGTAAATAACATGAAGTTTCTTGTCCTTTCGCTGTCCCAAAACAGCTCCTACCGCGAAATCGCTGGCATCAGTCATTACTTCAAAAGGGAGCTCCCAATCCGGCGGTTGGACTATTGGTGCGCTAACGAGCGCTCCCTTGATTGTGTGAAAGGCCTTAAGACAATCGTTGTCAAAATCAAATTTGACCTCCTTACAAAGCAGTCGGGTTAAAGGTCGTGCGATCTGGGAGAAATCCTTGATGAATCTCCTATAGAACCCCGCATGTCCTAGGAAACTTCTAATCCCCTTGACATACTCAGGAGGTTGTAGACTACTCATCACTTCTATCTTTGCCTTGTCCACCTCGATTCCTTGCTCTGAAATCCGATGACCCAAGACAATCCCATTTCTGACCATGAAGTGGCACTTCTCCCAATTCAAGACCAGATGCTTTTCCTCGCAGCGTTGCAATACCCTGCATAAATTAGAAAGACCAACAGAAAACGTGTATCCATAGACAGAGAAGTCGTCCATGAAGACCTCCATTATGTCCTCAATCAAATCGGTAAAGATCGACATCATGCATCGCTGGAAAGTTGTCGGGGAGTTACACAAACCAAACGGCATTCTGCGATCGGCGAAAGTGCCATAAGGACACGTGAACGTGGTTTTTTCCTGGTCGTCCAGGTGGATGGGAATCAGGAAGAAACCATAATAGCCGTCTAAAAAACAGTAGTAAGGGTGGTTAGCCATTCTTTCAAGCATTTGATCGATAAAAGGCAAAGGAAAATGATCCTTGCGAGTAGCAGCATTTAGTTTCCGGTAATCAATACACATCCTATGCCCCGTAACAGTTCTAGTTGGGATCAACTAATTTTTCTCATTATTAACAACTGTTACACCACCTTTTGTTTGCCACAACATGGACCGGGCTCACCCAAGTACTATCAGAGATAGCGTATATAATGCCCGCCTCTAGAAGTTTCATTATCTCTTTCTTTACAACATCCTTGAGGTTCGGGTTTAACCGTCTCTGATGTTTTATCGAAGCCCTTGTCAAAACAGTTTCCAACGGGTCGTCTGTCAAAATTTCTTTGACAACCTCGTTGTTGACTTCCAGTGAGTCATCAATCGAGAACTTCTGCCCGTCTAACATAGGTTTCTTCATCATCTTGTCCATTTCAAACTTCATCACAATGTCTCCTAGGTGTATATCTATTCACCCATTTTTCACATCTATTATGGCTCCGCTGTGGATAATAAGGGTCTCCCCAATATGAGTGGATCCATCAGTTCTTCATCAAGTTCTAAAACCACGAAATCCTCCGGAACGAAGGCGTCTCCAATCCGTACATGTAGATCTTCAAGTACACCAACAGGAAGTCTCACAGAACGATCGGAAAATACCAAAGAGATCTTGGTTTGCTTGAACTTTGTGAACCCGAGTCGCTTAGCCACGGAATATGGCATCAAGTTAATGCTACAACCGAGATCACACAAAGAGCAAGAAAAAGTCATTGCTCCAATCTGTACTGAGAGAACGAACTTCCCTGGATCACGTAGCTTCCTTGGCATCTTGTTTTGGAGGACCGCACTGCAGTCCTTGGAAACCATCATGACACCATCATCAGTGGACATTTTACTCGTCACCAAGCTCTTCATATATTTTCTCAATGAGGGCATCATCTGGATCGCATCGACCAGAGGAAGCTTCACCACGAGATCTTTCAACATTTCCCTGCACTTTGCTTCTTCTAAGTCCTTGCGCAACTTCCTTTGACGGGTAGGGTACAGAACTCTCGGAGTGTAGATACGCGTAGGGGGTTGCGCTTGCGGTTCGTCTCCATCGCCTGCATCTGTAGGTACCGTCTCTTTTGGGGCGGTTTCTTCGTCATCTCCTTCTAGGTTGATTACAACATCAGTATCCTGCCTTTTTCGTGCAACAGGTTCTAGTGCTTTCCCACTTCTGAGTGTGATGGAGTTGACGAATTCATTCCTTGGGTTCTGCTCCACCTTTCCCGGAAGAACCCCTTGCGGCCTCTTAATTGCTTCGGAAGTTTGAGCAAATTGAGTGTCCAAATTCTTCACATAAGTGCATACGGCTTCGTACTTGCTGTTGAGGTCGTTATACATGTTGTCGACCTTAACATTAATCTCCTTGGCGGATTGCTGTTGGTTGAGCAAGAGTTGTTGCATGAGAACCTTGAGCTCATCCTGGTAGTTATCCGCAGGGCTGGTGGTAACTTGAAACGGAGCGGGCTTCGTTGGCTGAAATGTGTTGAACGGCTGCTTCTGTTGGAAACCGCCTTGAAACCTGTTAGGCTCTTGGAAGCCCTGAGAGAAACCTGAGATACCAGTGTTTTGCACAAAGGTTTTTCCCTGAGGTTGTTGAGTCTGCTGAGGGTAGACTTGATCCTAGGGATTCTCGACGTTGGTGCTTTTGTAGGACAAATACGGGTTGTTCCTATAATTCTGGTTGAAACTTTTGTTCTGCACATACCCTTGTCCGTTAACGTAGTTCACCTCTTGCAGCTCATCAATATCCTCATTGGCTTATCATTGACAAAGGATCGCATCTCATGTCTCCTCGCAAGATTGCACACCTCTATGATGCCCTTTTAGTAGTAGGTTCACATTTGCAGTCAGCACGTCTATCTTCTGTGAGTCTACACCAATTGGGCGTTTAGACCTGTCATACTCGGGACATCGATTCCCAGAACTGGCAGCTAGGTTCTCTATCAATTGGTACGCTCCTTCTCTTGTATTGGTCATGAAATCTCCATTGCTCGCAGCATTAAGGGCGTTCTTGTAGTCCCAGTCAACTCCATCGCAGAAGATGCTTAGAATATGTTCAGCTGAGTACCCATGATGAGGGCACTCCCTGCGGTACTGATATGCTCAAATTAATACCCTAAAAGTACTAAGCAGTAGTTGCAGTATAGTAGAGGTCGAACACAAGGACTCACAGAGACACCCAATAGATTATAAAGATGAGAATCAAGCTAAGCAATCAATAATATTGAAAACAAGACTTAAATTAAAACGGTTGGAAATTCAATTGGAGAAAGATAGGTTCAGGGTATTTCTCAGGGAATTGCTGAATGCAAATAAACCAACTAGCAGGATTCAGATTTAGCGCGGTTTTTGAACTCAAATCACTAAGGTATAATTAACCAACTCTCGTTGCGAAAACTATCTAAGTCTAAAACCTAGGAATTCCAAATCTCTTTGCGAATCCAAAAGTCTAAACCAGCTCTTTAATCAAGTATGATTTGTTCACAAAACAACTAAACCAAATCTCTTTGCGAATAGTTATTTTGCTCACCTTAGGTTCTATCAGGTAATTAATCACACTCTCGCGCCTGAACAATTATCCTAAGATCTAAGTTCTAGGTGATCAATATAGAATTAGCTTTGCAAACAACCTATGGTAAAGAACTAATTCAGATGGTGAATCCTAATAATAAATCAACTTAGCATTCGGAGAAAACCCTATTGAGAACCCTGAACCTAACAAGAGATCTGCTCAGATATGGAAATTGAAACAATAAACATGACTGAATAAATACTCAAATAAAATAGAAAGAGTAACAAGAGGGTTCGAAATCTTCTCTCAGACGAACAGAGTTTCAGACTTGTCTCCCATTAAAAGCTCTCTTACAAACCAGAATAAAACAAAGCTTAGCAATAAAGCATAGCCATCAAAGTTGTTGTAAAATCCTATTAAATAACCTAAATCACGTTTTGGGGCTTCTTGTAAATAGTAAAGTCTTCTGGGCCATTTTGCAATTCTTCAATACTTCATCAAACTCGCGGGTCATGTCTGTTTCGATGAGTATCGACCGATACTAGGCAGTATCGATAGATACTGACGCTTTAAATCGGGTACTCAGCTACACGAACCTCTGCTTCGATCCAAAATGCTCAAGAAAGCTCCAATATCTCCAATAATGCTCCAAACGTGCTAAAACCTGTAAAAGACTCTAAAATACTACAAAATAGTAGAAAGGCTCTATAAAACGGACTTATATCATTGCTTAAACGGGGTAAAAACCATGATATATCAACTCCCCCAGATTTAGCCTTTGCTTGCCCTCAAGCAAATAGAAGACTAAACCAGAGAAAGAGGTTTGAAAACGTAGAGACTCACCTGTTCATGAAACATTAAAATGACCAATTTCCCAAGCACCCAAATGTTACCTAACCAGCTTTTTGATCTAACCACCATGTACTTCTCCGTAGACATTCGCAGCTTCCCAGACTACACACATTATCTCACAGCATTGTTCAATCAAGCCATCCTCGCCAGTTTCATTGCTGTGATTAATAGCAAGAACCTTCTAGATTCTTTCCCATACAGTATCATGACAAGGAACCATCCAACTTCGCACTTACTGGTATTATTTCTCTCCCCCAAACCTATTTCTTATTATATCTCTTGCATGTACAAATTAAGGTTCGAGACGCGAGTATTGATGGTGTTTGCCAACGAATCCCCGGTTCTTCCCTCAAAAGTAATCAAAGGTGTAGGCGAATAATGGTATCACAGGAAATTTTCCTAACCTCGCTTCCACCTTTTTGTGATCATTTCCTATGAAGTAAAATAATGGGATCGAATGAAATTTTTCTAACCCTCTACTCAGAAGAAAATCATTTCATCTTTTAATGCATCTTATTTATTAACTTATAACAGGGAGAGAAATACCATTACTTCAAACACATGGGTTCTTTTGTCAGATACGAATGAGGAATCAAGCTCTTTGAATACTAACCACATCGATGAAGTGCAAAAATTTTGCTCAGGCTTTAAGGAACTTTGCTGGAAACATGAGTGTCTTCTAGTTAACTGGTTAGTCTTTGGATTTTTCATTAGTCGATCTAGAACTGATTCTGTAACAATGGTCACTTAGAAGCAAGGTCAGATCAATAGGTTCAAGAAAAAGATCACAGTCTCTAACAAAGTTTTGACTCAATAAAACAACGAATGACTCAAAAATGGACTGACTCTAAGAAAAACAAAAACAAAGTCAGCGACTACCTCCCACAGACTTAAAAAACACTGTCCCCAGTGTTATCTAGCCTAGAGTTGGTGAAAGAAAACAAATGGATCAAATGTAAATATGAGAAACAAGAAGTTACCGTGCTGGAACATCGAGTATCGACCGACACACAGCTTGGTATCGAGCGATACCAGGCTTAAGTCGACTTGATGAACCCCTCATTCGCGTAGGGTGTCGACCGATACCAACAGGGTATCGATCGACACTCAGGCGATTCCGAATTTTTGCTTCTTGTTTATCCTGACAAAGACTCAAAAACGAAAAATAAAAAGAAAAAGACTAAAAAACAAAGTCTCGGATACGGTATCTTAGGCTTGTAGACACGTTCCTCGATCACTTCCGGTTTCTTCATAGTCTCTGGTTTGGCTTACGATGGGTGTCGATCGATACAAGGATGGTGTCAATCGACACAAGGTTCATGTATCAGTTCTTCAGAGTGGTATCGATCGATATCAGCAGTGGTGTCGATCGGTACTGACAAATCAGTTACGGAATCACGATGGAGAGGGTTTTTGAGATTCCCTGCACTTCTAAAGGTAATTGCATTGACGTATTCGTTCTGTGCTTGAGTCGCCATTCCTTTCACAGCAGCTGCAGTTTGAGCCACTTTCGTTTCCAGCATCTTCTGATGAGTATTGAGAGCATCGATCCTTCCACTCAGATCCTTGTACACATCATCTATCTTTCCGTTGAGATTCACTGTGAGCTGCTGCTGTCCTTGAACCAGTTGTTCAAACATAGCCTCGATCTTGCTGTCCGGAAGCTTAGCAGGTACATGTTGATAAAATGAATTACCATAGTTCCTGGTGTACCCACTGTTCTGAGATGGTTTCTGACCAAACTGATTCGAACCTCCTTGCTGAGAGTTGTTGTTGAAGTTTCGGTTGTTGTTGAATTGATTCCTCTGACCTTGAAAACCAGAACCACCAATGTAGTTAACATCATCTACTTCGTCCTCGTTGAATACCTCAACTTCTTCAGCAAAGTGAACAGCTTTTGGTGTCTTGCCCATCAGAAGACTATGCATAGAATCCAACTTGGTTTGAACATCAGCAATCTGTGTACCATCCATGCTACCAGCTAGCTTCTTCCTCTCAAAATCAGCATTATTTGTGTTATTACTAGACACTAAGTTCTCAATCAGTACATAGGCTTCATCAAGATACTTGGTGTTGAAGTTTCCATTGCTGGAAGCATCCAAAGTCATCTGATACCTCCAATCGAGCCCTCTGAAAAAAATCCCATCAACTGAACATCAGAATATCCGTGATGTGGACAATCTCTCTTATATGATCTGAATCTTATCCTAGCAGCCTTGAACGCCTCAATAGGTCTTTGAGAAAACTGGGAGATCTTGTTTCTCAGATCCTCAGATCATGCATCATCATAGAAATTGTTCAGAAAATCAGTCTTAGTTTGATCCCAAGTAGTCAGTGATCCAGGAGTCAACTGCTTCAGCCAGTAAGTCGCTTCTCCACCAAGTGAGTATAAGAAAAGCTTGCAGAAGAGGTAATCGTAGGACACTACATTGCTCTTGATGCTAGTGACCAAGTCCACGAACCTCTCAATATGATCCATGGGATGTTCGTGGGAAAGACCATAAAAAGGGTGCTGTCCCACAAGAGTGTAGTATGCAGGCTTCAGCTCAAAGTCCTTCCTCTGATAAGGTGGAGAACGGATCGCTGATCGATTTGCATAAATTTGATCAGGTCTGTTGCACTCACCAATCGTTCTGCCATGATTAACCACAACATTCTCAGCGTTCGCGTTCACAGCGACATTCCCAACGACAACAGGAGCAGCGGGAATGATGTTCCCCTCTCCATCTAGACGTTGCCCTCTCTCGTTGCACAAACGACCCTCTTGGTCTCTGTAAGCACCAGCCTCATCTCGAACCAACTCTGCCTGTTTGTTGTTCATCTCTGCTGGTTTCTTTGCTTTTCTGTTTGTGCGTTCCACAAGTGCTAGCTGCTCCAACGACAGATTAACTAGCTGAGTGTTCTTGTTTCCTCTGGTTTTATGATTAGGCATACACCTGAAAATAGAAGTCAAGAACGTAAGTAATCGGTAACACGATGAGTATCGACCGACACTGAGTGGTGTCGATCGATATCAACAAAGGAAAACGTCGAGTATCGACCGACACTAGATAGTATCGACCGATACCGACAAACTTAGTTGAAATTCTCAAACGTAATCTAATGGCGAATTGAGTCCCCGGAAACGGCGACAAATTTGATATGCTCAAATTAAAACCCTAAAAGTACTAAGCAGTAGTTGCAGTATAGTAGGGGTCGAACACAAGGACTCACAGAGACACACAATAGATTATAAAGATGAGAGTCAAGCTAAGCAATCAATAATATTGAAAAAGACTTAAATTAAAACGGTTGGAAATTCAATTGGAGAAAGATAGGTTCAGGGTATTTCTCAGGGAATCGCTGAATGCAAATAAACTAACTAGCAGGATTCAGATTTAGCGCGGTTCTTGAACTCAAATCACTAAGGTATAATTAACCAACTCTCGTTGCGAAAACTATCTAAGTCTAAATCCTGGGAATTCCAAATCTCTTTGTGAATCCTAAACTCTAAACCAGCTTTTTAATCAAGTTTGATTTGTTCACAAAACAACTAAACCAAATCTATTTGCGAATAGTTATTTTGCTCACCATAGGTTCTATCAGGTAATTAATCGCACTATCGCGCCTAATCAATTATCCTAAGATCTAAGTTCTAGGTGATCAATCTAGAATTAGCTTTGCAAACAACATATGGTGAAAACTAATTCAGATGGTGAATCATAATAATAAATCAACTTAGCATTCAGAGAAAACCCTATTGAGAACCCTGATTTTAACAAGAGATCTACTCAGACATGGAAATTGAAGTAATAAACATGACTGAATAAATACTCAAATAAAATAGAAAGAGTAACAAGAGGGTTCGAAATCTTCTCTCAGACGAACAGAGTTTCAGACTTGTCTCCCTTCAAAAGCTCTCTTACAAACCAGAATAAAACAAAGCTCAGCAATAAAGCATAGCCATCAAAGTGGTTGTAAAATCCTATTAAATAACATAAATCACGTTTTGGGGCTTCTTGTAAATAGTAAAGTCTTCTGGGCCATTTTGCAATTCTTCAATACTTCATTAAGCTCGCGGGTCGTGTCTGCTTCGACGAGTATCGACCTATACTAGGCAGTATCGATCGATACTGACGCTTCAAATCGGGTACTCAGCTACACGAACCTCTGCTTCGATCCAAAATGCTCCAGAAAGCTCCAATATCTCCAATAATGTTCCAAACGTGCTAAAACCTGTAAAAGACTCTAAAATATTACAAAATAGTAGAAAGACTGTATAAAACGGACTTATATCATGTCTTAAACGGGGTAAAAACCATTATATATCAGGTACTCTCTAAACCTTTCCAAAGCTTCGCAAAAGGACTCCCCTGGATGTTGCTGGAAAAAAGCAATCTTATTCCGAAGCGACGCCATCTTGGATTTAGTGTAGAAATGATCTAAAAAAGTAGCCCTGCATTCGTCCCAAGTAGTCAATGACCCGGCAGGGAGCGACTTGAGCCACCTTAGTGCCTTATCCGCCAGAGAGAAGGGGAAAAGTTTGCACTTGAGGTAATCAGCTGGTACCCCATTGGACTTGGTAGTGCTGCAGATTTCTTCGAAGTTCTCAATGTGGTCCATTGGATGCTCTGCAGGGAGACCATGGAACATGTGTTGCTTCACCAATGTAATCATCTGAGGTTTTATCTCATAGTCTTGCCTCGTAATAGCTGGTGGGCGGATGGCAGCTCTGTTCTGGTAGAAAGCGTGAGGCGTGTCTAAGTCCCCAATGGCAGGCTGTTGTTGCTGTTGTTGCTGCTGTTGTTGCTGCTGTTGCAACTGCTGCAGTTGTTGTTGCAGCCTCGCGAGCTCAGCAGCTGCAGTATTATGATGCTCGTTGTTCTGTTCGTCAATGATGATGGTAATTGATCTTGCTCGTCTGTTCGTTCGTTCTAGCCTTGATATCTCTTCGTTGCTAAGCTCGCGAAGGCTTTCGGATCCCCTGCTTCTGGTAACTCTATTCAGTTTTTCTGCTGGTTACCTGAACAAGAGAACAAAGTGAAGTACGTTAGTAAATCTTAGACTAAATTTCAAATTCATAATTGAAGGTACCGCTATTGGTCCCCGGCAACGGCGCCAAATTGATTTAAGCGTTTTCACTCAGTCAATTAAAACTAAAATTCACACTACCGCAATCATAACGGTTGTCAATTCAGTATTTTACGATCGAATCCATAGAGACCAAGGTTACACTACTATTCTCACAATTATGAAATTAAGCTAAGACAGAAATATGGTTTGTTTTAGAAAGGTAACGAGAGCAATTTAAACGATGTAAATTTAATAAAGGAAAGGCGTTAGGTCAAGGGTTTATTCGCAGGAATCCAGATATCATAAATCAGACAACTATTCAGGGAATAATTAAAAGCAAGTTTCAAACTCAAACACATATATCTAACCAATCCACTTCCGTTCTCATGGTTACTAAACCTAGCATCCTAATCCACTTCCGTGCTCATAGAATTCTAGATCAGCCTTAACAAACAAGTTCAATATGTTCACGAATCAGCCTAATACACTTTCGCGCTACTAGGTGATTCGCTCGCTTATGTTCTTTCTAGCAATCTTCACACTTCCGCGCTATTAGATTAAGCCCTAGTTCATAGACCTAGCAGTCAGCTCAAGTCTAAGTAATAAACACAACAATAAGCGAAAACCACAAAAGATAAATCCCTATCTGTGTCTAATTCAATGACTCATGGATCCCCTTTAAGGCCCTAACCTAAATATGGAACTACTCAGACATAGTAACGAAGAAAAAGCAAGGAGATGGAGAAATCATACTATAAATAAAGAGAAAAAGGGTTTAGAATTCTTCTCAATAGATGCAGAGATTCTTCTCCAAAACTTACAATGATTCAATAGCAAAAAGTCTGAATAGAACAAAAGGTGGCTGCCTCCAACAGGCTAAAAATAGAGTATATATAGGTCTAGGTCGAATTAGGTCAGAACAGGAAGTTCCCAGGGCAAAATAAGGAAAACAAGAGTTTCCTTTATTCTTCTCGTCGGCTGGTATCGTTCGATACCAGCTTTGAATCGGTCGATGCTAACCTCTCGGGTAGGGGTAGCATCGACCAGTCTTCTTCAACATCGGTCGATGCTGACCCCTCGGGTAGGGATAGCATCTACCCGTCTCCTTCAGCATCAGTCGATGCTGACCTCTCGGGTAGGGGTAGCATCGACCCGTCTTCTTCAGTATCGATCAATGCTGACCTCTCGGGTAGGGGTAGCATCGAACAGTCTTCTTCAGCATCGGTCGATGTCAACCTCTCGGGTAGGGGTGGCATCGACCTGTTCCACCGGTATCGACTGATACTGGCTCTTTCTTCATGGTTTCGTGCGTTTTTGTCCTCATGACTCCAATTTCATCCTTGAACGCCTTTTTACCTGAGAGATCTAAATAGAAGACTAAGAGACTCTAAAACGGACTTTGACTTGATAAAAAAATTGAAAGAAACATTAAAACATTCGTTAGAAAGCGGTAAAAACCAAGCATATCAATTCCCCCAGACTTAGTCTTTTGCTTGTCCACGAGCAAACAGAAGACTAGCAAGGAAGAAAAGTTTGAAAACTCGGAGATTCACACTACCTTTAAAATCCTGAAATGACTGTCACCTTATTAATCCACGTATTGCTAGACTAGTTCCTGATTGGACCACCATGTACTTCTCTGCAAGCGTTTGCAGCCTCCCAGCTTCAACACATAACCTCACAGAATAATCCCAAAATCATCATCGATGGGTCTCATCAAAGATCATAGTGCCAAAAACCTTATAGACTCTTTCCCTTTCGATATTTCGACAAGACAACAACACAAACCTTGGTACCTTTCCCTTCCCCCAGACTTATACGTTCCTCATTTCTTTTTCATAGGGCTAGTGGCTAATGGAACGCAAGTATTGATGGTTTTAGCCACTGAATCCCCGTTTCATTTGAGTGCCATCCTTTCAATCTAATGCGTAGGCGAATAGTGGTATCTTTGGAAATTTTTCTAACCTCGCTTCCAACTTTAGTGTGATCATCTCCTTCGAAGTAAAATAATGGGATCCTTGAAAATTTTCCTAGCCCTTTACTCGAAATAAAATCATTTCATCTTTTCTGCTTTCAATTAAAAATGAGGGAGATGGGTACCATACTTTAACACGGGTTGTCTTGTCGGATATGAACGAGGAATCAGAATCTGAAAATACCAATCACGATGATGAGGAAAAAGGAAGAGCGCAGAAACTAGCTCAAATTTTGAAAATTTCCTGGAAATATGGTTGCCTCTGAATAACTGTTTGGCCTTTCGATTTTCCATTAGTCTTGTCGGGAGCTAAATCTGTAACAATGGTCACTTATATGCAAATCATATTAAAAATTCAAGAGTGGTGATCTTAATCTCCAACAAGTTCTGACTCAATAAAATATAATATTAGGGGTAGCATCGACCGTCTCCTTCAGCATCGGTCGATGATGACCTTTCAGCTAGGGGTAGCATCGACCCGTCTTCTTCAGTATCGATCGATGCTGACCTCTAGGGTAGGGGTAGCATCAACCCGTCTTCTTCAGCATCGGTCGATGCCAACCTCTCGGGTAGGGGTGGCATCGACCTGTTCCACCGGTATCGACCGATACTCCCTCATGACTCCAATTTCATCCTTGAACGCCTTTTTACCTGAGATATCTAAATAGAAGACTAAAAGACTCTAAAACGGACTTTGACTTGTGATATATCATGGTTTTTACCCCGTTTAAGCCATTATATAAGTCCGTTTTATAGAGTATTTCTACTATTTTGTAGTGTTTTAGAGTCTTTTATAGGTTTTAGCACGTTTGGAGCATAATTGGAGATATTGGAGTTTTCTGAAGTATTTTGGAGCAAAGCAGAAGTTCGTGTAGCTGAGTACCTGATTCGAAGCCTCAGTGTCGATCGATACTCACTGCAGCAAGACACGAGTCGCGATTTTAGAAGAGTTGAAGAATTGCAAAATTACCCAGAAGACTTTATTATTTACAAGAATCCCCAAAATGTGATTTTGGCTATTTAATAGGATTTTACAGCCACTTTGATGGTTATGCTTTATTTTTACTTTGGTTTTGTGAGAGAGCTTTGAAAGGGAGACAAATCTGAAACTTTGTTCGTCCGAGAGAAGATTTCGAACCCTCTTGTTACTCTTTCTATTTATTTATTTGATGATTTATGCAAACATGTTCATTGCTTCAATTTCCATGTCTGAGTAGATCTCTTGTTAGGTTTAGGGTTCTCATAAAGAATTTCTTTGAATGCTAGGTTGCTTAGTTGTTAGGGTTCACAATCTGAATTAGTTCTTCACCATAGGTTGTTTTCAAAGCTAATTCTAGATTGATCACCTAGAACTTAGATCTTAGGATATTTGATTAGGCACGAGAGTGCGATTAATTACCTGATAGAACCTATGGTGAGCAAAATAACTATTCGCAAAGAGATTTGGTTTAGTTGTTTTGTGAACAAATCAAACTTGATAGAAAAGATTGGTTTGGGGACTATGCCGATGCGACATTATGATTTGTACCCTGACTTGGTGCCATAGTTCCTCGCGACAGTCCGAGTCTACTATCAGGACGAGGTTCTGAAGGACGCGCTGGAAGGCACCATGACCTTCATGATTCGTGGAATGAGATACAGGCTGCCACTCCCAGATCTCTGTGACATTTATGGCTTACGCAGGGATTTCAGGAAAGTCGATATGCCCACTCAGTTTCATGATGTGCAGATCTTCTGGGAGCACTTCGGGAACGGAGCCTACTACTCCAATACATCCACTCAGATGGACGTGCGTAATCCAGTTCTGCGATTTCTGGTTAGGATCCTGAGCAACACTATCTTGTGTAAGATGGAGCCTAACAAGATGCGGTTGTCCGAGCTTATCATGCTCTCCTTGGCCATTGGAGACATCATCGACGATGAGAACTATGAGTGGCCTGAGCTCGATCTCGCGGTCAACCTTGGGGCAGTCTTTGCCCATCACCTGGTCTCTCTGAAGACCAAACAATTCGTGGGTCCGGCTCGAAAGACCGAGACAATGGGTAGTCTTCTTACCCCTATCTTCCAGCATTTCAGTATCAGCACAGCGAGTTGTTCGGTAGTCACCACCCACACTTTCATGGACGAGAGACATATTCGAAACCTCAGGTGATTGAAACCTGCGCGACATTGGTGTTTTTCCAACACGGATGGGGAGTTTCTGGTTAAGCTCCCATACAGAGGGCTGACAGACATTGGTGACGATCCCGATCAGCTGCGTTTCGAGCCTGATCCGAGTCTAGAGATTACCGCACCTCTCACTCGCCAAGGACGAGGTTCTTCTGCTAGCACGCCTGCACCTGCTGCTGACATTCCATCTACTTCACTTCAGGGAGGACGAGCCCAGCGATCTCTAGCAGCGACTTCCTATATCCTTGCACCATCATTTCCTTCTCATTCGGAACTTCCGATGGAGCCAGCTACCTTTCAGAAGGTGATGATAGAGAGTATGCGGAGCATCTGGACTGCTATTTCTCGCTGCCGCTGCGTGACTAACACGGACGCTGCTCCTTCGTCTCAGGCTGGAACCTCGCAGACTCCGGTTGATCCTTCTTCTGAAGGTGATTCCGATGCTGATGGTGATTCTGACGCCACTGAGGATGATTAGTCATCTTTCTATCTGATTATCACGTTTGCTGTTTCTTTTCCCTTTTCTTTTTATTTTCGTTTGAACTTTTGTGTCTTTTATGCTTTTATGCTTTTGGACCTGTGGATTTATGCTTCTATGATATTTTGTTGCACCTAACTTGTGTTTGAGTGGTCTAACAGTGCTAACATTTAACACTTAGATCGTTTGACACATTTTTGGAGTTACATCTGACCTTAGACGTTGAAAACGAATCACCTGTGTCGACCAATACTTGGCATCGATCGATACCAAGTTGGGTGTCGGTCGACACTCGTACCCCACTTCGGTAATTTTTTGTTTTTCACATTTCCACTATGTTCTTCTGTTATCTTTCACCAACTCTAGGCTAGATAACATTGGGGACAGTGTTGTTCAAGTCTGGGGGAGGTAGTCGCTGACATGTTTTTGTTTTTCTTAGAGTCAGTCGTTTTTAAGTCAAATTTTGTTTTATTGAGTCAAAATTGGTTGGAGACTGTGATCTTTTCTTTACTCTATTGATCTGACCTTGCTTCTAAGTGACCATTGTTACAGAATCAGTTCTATATCGGACTAATGAAAAATCCAAAGGCTGACCGGTTAACTAGAAGACACTCATGTTTCCAGCAAAGTTCTTTAAAGCCTGAGCCAAATTTTTGCACTTCATCAACGTGGTTAGTATTCATAGAGCTTGATTCCTCATTCATATCTAACAAAGGAACCCATGTGTTTAAAAGTAATAGTATGTCTCTCCCCTGTTATAAGTTAAAAGAATAAGTGCATGAAAAGATGAGATGATTTTCTTCTGAGTAGAGGGTTATGAATGTTTCCAGCGATCCCATTATTCTACTTGGTGAGGAATGATCACACAAAGGATTGGAAGCAAGGCTATGATTTTCCTATGATGCCATTATTCGCCTACACCCTTTGATACATTGAGAGGGAAGAACCGGGGATTAGGTGGCAAACACCATCAATACTCGCGTCTCATACCTTAATGTGTATATGCAGATCTAAAAAAAAAGAAGAGAACATAATAAGAAATAAGTCTGGGGGAGAGAAAACGATACCAAAAGTGTGCAAAAGGGTGGTTCCTTATCATGATATTATATGGGAAAGAATCTAGAAGGTTCTTGATATTAATCACAGCAGTGAAACTGGCGAGGAAGGCTTTATTGAACGATGCTATGAAATAATGTGTGTGGCCTGGGAAGCTTCGAATGTCTACGGAGAAGTACATGGTGGTTAGATTTGGAACTGGTTAAGTGATATGTGGAGCACTAAGAAAAATGGTCATTGCAATGTTTCAAGAACATGTGAGTCTCTATGTTTTCAAACCTCTTTTTCTGGCTTAGTCTTCTATTTTCTTGAGGGCAAGCAAAGGCAAAGTCTGGGGGAGTTCATATATCATGGTTTTTACCCCGTTTAAGTCATGATATAAGTCTGTTTTATAGAGTCTTTCTACTATTTTGTAGTGTTTTAGAGTCTTTTACAGGTTTTAGCACGTTTGGAGCATAATTGGAGATATTGGAGCTTTCTGGAGCATTTTGGAGCAAAGCAGAAGTTCGTGTAGCTGAGTACCCGATTCGAAGCCTCAGTGTCGATCGATACTGACTAGTATCGGTCGATACTCACTGCAGCAAGACACGAGTCGCGACTTTAGAAGAGTTGAAGAATTGCAAAATTGCCCAGAAGACTTTATTATTTACAAAAAGCCCCAAAACGTGATTTAGGTTATTTAATATGATTTTACAGCCACTTTGATGGCTATGCTTTATTTTTACTTTGGTTTTGTGAGAGAACTTTGAAAGGGAGACAAGTCTGAAACTATGTTCGTCCGAGAAAAGATTTCGAACCCTCTTGTTACTCTTTCTATTTATTTATTTGATGATTTATTCAAACATGTTCATTGCTTCAATTTCCATGTCTGAGTATATATCTTGTTAGGTTTAGGGTTCTCATAAAGGATTTCTTTGAATGCTAGGTTGATTAGTTGTTAGGGTTCACAATCTGAATTAGTTCTTCACCATAGGTTGTTTTCAAAGCTAATTCTAGATTGATCACCTAGAACTTAGATCTTAGGATAATTGATTAGGCACGAGAGTACGATTAATTACCTGATTGAACCTAGGGTGAGCAAAATAACTATTCGCAAAGAGATTTGGTCTAGTTGTTTTGTGAACAAATCAAACTTGAAGTAAAAGGTGGTTTAGACTTTAATTAGGATTCGCAAAGAGATTTGGAATTCTAGGATTTAGACTTAGATAATTCTCGCAACGAGAGTTGGTTAATTATATCTTAGTGATTTGAGTTCAAGAACCGTGCGCAACCTGAACCCTGTTTAATTAGTTTATCTGTATTCATTGATTTCCTGAGAAATACCCTGAATCTATCTTTCTCCAATCGAACTTACAACCGTTTTAATTTACGTTTTGCTTTCAATATCATTGATCACTTAGCTTAATTCTCATCTATATAATCTATTGTGTGTTTCCGTGAGTCTCTGTGGATTCGATCCCAATGTATTACAACCGACAAAGCTTTCGTACTTTTAGGGTATTAATTTGAGCTTATCAACTTGATAAAACAATTGAAAAAAAATTAAAACATTCGTTAGAAAGCGGTAAAAACCAAGCATATCAACTTCCCGACGATTAATGAGTTAGGTGAGCACGTTTAAGATCACGGTGTACGATTAGGTAAATATGTTTAAAGTCGTTGTAAAATCAATGTAAACATGTTTAAAGTCGTTGTAAAATCGATGTTAAATTGATGTAAAAATGTAGGTAATTCGATGGTAACGAAAATAAAAATCTATATATAGTGGCCAACTTCATAATAAAGTCGTATGTGACGGCTTGGTGCGGTATTGGCTGGATACGAAGTCCATCCAAACTTCGGAGAAGTGTTCGGCTTCCTGCAACACTGTTGGTCTGGACGGAAAACTCAAGGTTTTGCCTCATACAGCCGGCCAAAGACCTTTTGGTAAAATTACCGCATAATACACCTCTAGTAAAAATTGGAAATTGTCGACAACTTCATGGGGTTTTGGGTCAACTCAAATCAGAGCCGATTCGACTTTGTGTCGAACTGAAGGAGAGAGATGCAGAACTAGGAGATGCTTTGAACGATCGTAAAAGAGAGACATAATTTGGAAAACTTCAGGATGATAAACTTGAAGGCAATCATGGAGATACAAACGAAGCGATGAATGCCGTGGTTGCACCATATGTAGAAAATCAGTATGAGGAGGATAATGGTGGTGACAGATTTGATTATTGTGATGCTTCAGACAGAGCATCATCGGATGATGAAGATTTTTTTTTTGTATGGGAAGCTTCCAAAAGAAGAGGATGATAAGCAGAAATTACCTCTTAAGAAGAGGAATTCCACGATTGCGACTAATGAATCAAAGAGAGCCGCGCCACATGTTAAGTTAAAATTGGCATCACTGAATCTAGCCGTTGGACAACAATACGAGACAAAAGAAGCATTAGAGAGGAAGATATTATATGTTATACATCAATTTGATTCTCCTCTTTTCAAAACTCCGATCCTTGCATCTTTCCAACACCGCTTGCAACTCCTTCAGACACGGTCCGTTCCCTGTCGAAACATTCATTTCCTCCCAAAAAAATTTATGATCAACATCCCATTTCTCTTTATCTTGAAATCGAGCACAATTTATGCTTGTAATCTCTTCAAACTCATGCAAAGAAAACCTAATAGGTTGACCATCAATGAATGTCCATTTCTCATAAGGCTTCTTAATTACCAATTGAGGCAATAACAAGTAATGGACAACACCGGCATAGCATATGTAATAAACCTCTTTAAGCTTAGCAATTATTCCAACTGAAGAAATCTTCAACGCATCCCACACATCTTTTCCAACTACTATTTCAACCATTTTTAAATTGAAGAGATAACAATTGTGGTTCATAATTCTCTACTGCGGATGTGCTTTTCCTTCAGCATAAAGTAGTGGAGGATATCTCTTCTTAACACATGATGAAGCCATATCTAGCAATACAAAACATAACAATAGAAGATGAGTTAAATCTATCATCAAAATCAAGTTATAATCTGTCACCAAAGCTAACTAAAGCTGTCATAGATATACATTCATACGTGCCAAATTCATTTTAAAAAAATACATATTTAGACAATGACGTTAAGACAATGATTTAGAAAAAAATTTCTATAGTGGAACAATAATTTTATTTAAGCTGTAACTGAAATTCCATTAGTGTTTTCTTTTGAACTTTTCTAAAAGGTGGAGTAACTAAATTAATGAAAGCAGAGAGAATGATATGAAAGGAAGAAACAATGTCATGTTTGAACATTTCTTAAACGAAACCAAATTGTCTATGTAAGCTCCGAGAAAAAAAGCATCTGCTTTCAACAAATCCTAAGCAATAAAATAGTTCTTTCTCCTTCTTTTATGGTTTTCACATCCAAGTTAAGATGCAGGAATCTAGTAACCAAGTTCGTACTATAAAAGTTAGGGTAAACGACCTATTTACCCCCGGAAAAGTATTACATAGTAACAGATCCACACGAACTTTCACCCTCGTCCTACGTCCCCTATTTTGAAATTTAAAAACGTATTTCCCCCTAATGTAAAAGTTCGAAACATATTTACCCACCGAATAAAAGTTTGAAACTAATAACCACCCAGACCATGATTTAACTCGGTTTACTGTTTACCGAATGAAGCTTAACCAATTAAAAACCAACGTAAACCGGATTACGACCCGATTAAAATTGGTAAACCATAATTAGATCCGAAACTAAACCCGAAACTTGAAAATAAAACCCCCAAAATCAAAAAAAAAATCCCCAATTCAAAAGTGAAAACCCTAAAATCGATTTAGGAATCGGGAATCCTCAAATACAGAGATTAGGGACTGAGAGCTGCTGAATCTCTCACTTGAAACCTCAAATTGACCCTTTAATCTTTCTTGAAACTTCAAATCCCGAATCGAAATCGACCCTTTAATCTCTCGTGACAATGTCTTGTCGAGAAGGGAGGGAAGGAAAAGAGAAAACGAAATCTAAAATACTATCCTAAATATCGTCTAGTTTGAATCTAACTATGTATTCCTCTTTGTATATAGTAAGAACCCGACCCGGATAAAGGCATTGCTTCTCTTCGATCCAAAGCTTCTGACTTTAAGTTTTTTTCAGCGAAAGGGATGCAATTTCGCTGGGGACCCTAAAAGGTTTGAACTTTGTGGCTAATGGCTTTAAAAGGGGAAGAAACAAATCAGATTTTTTTCTTCTGAAAGGATAATTGGATAAGAACAAAATCAGAATCTACTTCTCTCTTTCATTATCTCACCAGAAACAAAAAATGAGATATGAAGCTTTCTCCTCCATCAACAATAGTGAAGAAAAGCTTTCTCCTCCTGTCTCCGGAAAATACTTAAGGGTGATCTCGCTGTTTTTCTCTACGCCGAGGGAAGGATTCGACGGACGCATGAGCTTGGCGAAGGGACTGGGACTGGGTTTGTCGAGGACAGTCACAGATGTTAATCTTCGGAAGAAGAAGTTATGGAGAGACGAAGAAAATAACGACTGTGAAGAGAAGAAGAAGTCGTCTTAGGTGGGGTTACCAAGTTGGATTTTTAATTCGGTCTGGTTTTTAATTCGGTTTTTAATTCGGTTTAAGTGGTTTAGTATCAAGTTTAGCTCACAACCATTCAAACCAACGATTATGGGTAAATATGTTTCGAACTTTCACATTTCAAATTGGGGAGAAATACGTTTCTAAATTTCAAAATAGGGGAACGTAAGACGAGGGTGAAAATTCGTGTGGATCTGTTAGGGCTTTTGGCCAAAACCGACCCAAACTATATTTATATGTTCGATTTATACCTAACCTTTGTGACGGATCCTAAACATACCTAACGTTATAACAATTTAAATTTCATACCTGTAGTTTTTTTTTTGTCGATTCATACCCTTGTCGTCAAATAGTTAACGATCTGTTAAAGCCTGTCAATGTGGATGGCATGTCTGCTTTACTCGTCTTCAACCTTTTAAAACGGTTCGTTTTGATTTTCTTCTTAACATGGACTTTTTTTTTAATTGAGTTCTTCACATGGATTGCTTCTTGTTCTCTTCTTCACATGGATTGCTCTTTCCATGGCGAAACCTTGTTGGAATAGATTCATTTGTACCAAGTAAAAGGAAAATTAAGAAAGAGGAAAAGAAGAAAAAGGGAAAAGCAAACCAAAAGGAAATCAAGCAACAAAGGAAATTGAGCAAAAAGAAAATCATAAAGAAGAGGCAAAAGGTGAAAGGAAATTGGGCAAAAAAGAAATCATAAAGAAATAGTAATTTACTATTATTGTTTAGAATCGCAGCTCTGTAAATAGAGTTCTAGGCTTAAGGTTTATTGTATCACAAATAAGATTAAAAACAAGATCACAAAGATCAAAGAGAAAGAGAGAAATTAATAAAAGAGAAAAGTTTTAAAGAGAAATCACAAAATCCCAACATGGTATCAGAGCCAAGGTACTGCGTCCTGAGCGCAGTACCTTTAAAAACAATAACAAAAAAACAAAAACAAAAAAAAATCGTTCCGTGCAAATTCTGTGTTCGTAAAAATCAGGTATGTGCAGAATCTGGGTTCGTGAAAAGAATCCAGTTCTGAAAAAAATCCAGTTCGTGCAAAATCCGAGTTCGTGCAAAATCCGAGTTCGTGCAGAATCCGTCCAGAAGCAAGAGAAGCGTGATCATCACCAAAAACATGCAAACATTAAATATTCCAGTATTTGATGGGCAAAATTATGAGTTTTAGGGTGCAAGTATAAAAACTAATTTGAAGATTCAAGAGCTTTGGGAAGTTGTGGAGAAAGGACTTCCACCGAGCCAAAACCAAAATCAGAGTTACTAGAAGAATGGAAAAACAAGGAGACGCAAGATATGAAAGCTCTACAACTATTACAGATGGCTGTGACAGATCTAGTTCTCAAGAAGATAGTTTCTGCTACCATTTCCAAAGAAATATGGGAAAGACTACAAGAAAACTATCAAGGCAATGATCAAGAAAAACTTGTGAGACTAGATTCTTTGAACAAAGAGTTTGAAGATCTGAAGATGAAACATGGAGAAAAGATTCAAGAGTATACTGATAAAATCCAGGAGATCGTGAACCAGATGAGTTTACTAGGAGAACAGAAGACAAATCATCAAGTTATCAAGAAGATATTAAATTCAATGCCAAAGAGTTATGACGGGCTAGCAGCTTTGATGCAAGAAACGAAAGACTTAAGGAAGATTACTGTGACAGATCTTGTTGGATCGCTAATCTCACATGAGGCAAAATATTTAGCAGATGAAGAACCAATAGAAGGAGCACTATATGCAAGATTCACAGGAACAAAGTTTGGTCAAAGATCAGATCAACATCAGAAAACGAAAAAATGGTGCAGTACATGCAAAAAGAAAAATCACAATGAAGAAGATTGTTACTTCAAAAAAGGAAATTCACCATGGTGTGGTATCTGCAAGAAGAATAATCACAATGAAGATGTTTGTTATTTCAGGAACAAGGAAGGAAGGCCATATGAAAGCAAACAAGTTCAAGGAGAATGCTTTGTTTGTGGGAAGTCTGGGCATTATGCAAATAACTGCCAAAACATGTTTAAGGCAGAAGCTCACTTATGTTAAAATCAAGAAACAGAGAAAAGGTTTGGTGAATTGTCTTTCACTGCAACAGCTTATGATGCAAGTCAAATTTATGAAGAAGGAGCATGGCTAATTGATAGTGGAGCAACATGTCACATGATCAGAGATGAGACTTTCTTCACAAGATTAAACAGAACATACAAAGTTCAGATCAAATTTGGATGTGGATTAATTCTTACAAGTACAGGAAAAGGAGATATTAGCATGGATACAACTCAAGGAAAAATTACAATCAAGGATGTTCTACTCATTCCAGGGCTTGACAGAAATTTGCTGAGTGTGCCACAATTATTGGCTAAAGGTCATAAAGTTCTATTTGATGAGAAGACATGTACAATCATGGATAAAGCTTGGAAGAAGCTAGTAGAGGTTCAAGAATATAATCAGAAGTTCATTATCAGATGGGAGATACTTGAAGAAAAAGCAAGAGAGACAAAAGAAGAAAAGACACAACCAAAAAATATTGAAGATACAGAATCAGCGTTAACCACAAAAATTCCAGTCAAAGAAAATTGCTACAAAGAAATGGAGATAAAAGATGAAGAAACAACAAACGATGATGAGGAAGATGATTCAAGCAAGAGGAAGCAAATGGAAACTACAACAAACGAATCTAGAGGGAGTGTTGGAATAGATTCATTTGTACCAAGTAAAAAGGAAAATCAAGAAAGAGGAAAAGAAGAAAAAGGGAAAAGCAAACCAAAAGGAAATCAAGCAACAAAGAAAATTGAGCAAAAAGAAAATCATGAAGAAGAGGCAAAAGGAGAAAGGAAATTGGGCAAAAACAAATCATAAAGAAATAGCAATTTACTATTATTGTTTAGAATCACAACTCTATAAATAGAGTTCTAGGCTTAAGGTTTATTGTATCACAAATAAGATTAAAAACAAGTCACAAAGATCAAAGAGAAAGAGAGAAATTAATAAAAGAGAAAGGTTTTAAAGAGAAATCAGTAGTTATAGTATAGCTAAGAGTCGAACACAAGGGCTCACAGAAATACACAATAGATTAAAGATGTGAGAATTACGCTAAGTGATTAATGGTATTGAAAACAGAATGCAAGTTAAAACGGTTGTGAAATCAATTGGAGAAAGATAGGTTCAAGATATTTCTCAGGGAATCAATAAATGCAGATAAATTAACTAACATGATTCATATTTAGTACGGTTCTTGAACTCAAATCACTAAGATATAGCTAACCAACTCTCGTTGCGAAAACTATCTAAGTCTAAATCCTATGAATTCCAAATCTTTTTGCGAATCCTAAAGTCTAAACCAGCTTTTATTATCAAGTTTGATTTGTTCACAAAACAACTAAACCAAATCTCTTTGCGAATAGTTATTTTGCTCACCCTAGGTTCTGTCAGGTAATTAATCGCACTCTCGCGCCTAATCAATTATCCTAAGATCTAAGTTCTAGGTGATCAATCTAGAATTAGCTTTGCAAACAACCTATGGCGAAGAATCAATTCATATAGTGAATCCTAATAACAAATCAATCTAGCATTCAGAGAAAACCCTATTGAGAACCCTGAACCTAACAAGAGATCTACTCAGACATGGAAATTGAAACAATCAACATAACTGAATAAATCATCAATAGAATAAATAAGAGTAGAGAATAAAACAGAGGTTCGAAATCTTCTCTCAGACGAACATAGTTCTGACTTGTCTCCTCTCTCTCAAGCTCTCTCTGAAATCCTCAAAATAATCTTAATGGAAAGCACACAGCCAAAGTGGCTGTAAAACCTAATTTAATAGTCTAAACACGAATTGGGGTCTTCTTGTAAATATTAAAGTCTTCTGGGCAAGTTATGCAATTATTCAAACTTCATTAAAGTCGCGACTTATAATCTGCTTCGATGGGTGTCGATCGATACCAGGGGGTATCGATCGATGCTTGACGCTTTGATCAGGCACTTAGTCACCAGACTTCAGTTTTGCTCCAGAATGCTCCATAAAACTCCAATATCTCCAATAATGCTCCAAATGTGCTAAAACCTGTAAAAGACTATAAAAGACTCTATAATAGAATAAACACTCGATAAAACGGACTTATATCATGGCTTAAACAGGGTAAAAACCATGATATATCAATAAATAAAAGAGAAAGGTTTTAAAGAGAAATCACAAAATCCCAACAAATATGTCTTCGAAACCTCACGTTCCTCGGCGATTCCCATCTCCGAAACGGAGTCGACTCACAAGAGAGCTCGGCGTTATAGATATGAGCTCCGGCACCGTCATCTACAACACACCGATCCGTTGCTACGATCCGGATTCAAACACCACGGCTTCCTTCTTCACTCACTTCTCCTTCTCCGTCCAAAACGTCAACCCAGATTCCTCCGGCGACGGGCAATAGATGCCATTAAAGTGTGATCTTTCTTTTTTTTGGTAAAAACTTGTATTACAGAAGAGAACTAACCACGAATGAAAATCAATATAGAGCAAGGCTAAACATCGATCATAATTTAAATCTCATGCCTTCTTCTTCTTCTTCGTTCGTTTCATCGCTCATGTGGGTGTGGGTGTCTCAAACACCACCGCCTCTGTTCTTCGCAGTAAAGCTTCCGCCGTCGTCATCGGAGAGCCATCGCAGCGCCGTCGACCCAAGGGATCTTGATCTAGGGTACGCTTGAGCTGTTTCTTGCGGCGCAAGCAATCTCTGCAACTCCTCTCTAAGTCGCTGTCGACGACAGTTGCTCCGTCAGCCTTGTCTTAGCACCACTGTTGCTCAGCCGCCGTCCGTTCACTGATCCGAGCAGCCGCCGGTGTTCGTCGTCTTCGCCGCACGTCTCCGCTTCTCTTTAACGATCGTTTAGCACCATGCTTGGTCAACTCAAGTCAATGAGCTTATCACCGACGACTTCTCCTCTGCCTCGACGCATCACCGTCGCTCGATCTCATCCGTTAGCTTGAAGGATCCGCCGATGAAGCATCAATGGAGTCACTGAAAGAACAAAAAAGGTTCTTTGTCTTCGTCTAGGAAGAAACAAAAATATCTAAACTTAAAAAAAAAAAAAAAAAAAAAAAAAGAAAAAAAAATATAACTATTTTAGATACAAAACAACAGCGTTTTCTATAATTTTATAAATTATAGGCTACCCAAAACGACGTCATTGCAGACATGGCATCCATGTCGACAGTCGTTAACGGATCGTTAACTATTTGACGGCAAATGTATGAATCGGCACAAAATAAAAACTACAGGTATGAAATTTAAATTGTTATAACGTTAGGTATATTTTGGACCTGCCACAAACGTTATGTCTAAATCGAACATATAAATATAGTTTAGGTTAGTTTTGGCCAAAAGTTACTATGTAATACTTTTCCGGGAGAAAATATGTTGTTTACTCTAAAAGTTAAGATCAAGTACAGTAGATAACTCAAAAACTATGACCAGAAAAAGCAGGGGCTAAAGATAACCAGAAAACAAAAATCATTTCTCCATATGATCTGCGGTGCCAGAATCTTTGACATCATCAGAACTTATCGAGATGTTCTTATATATGTGAACTAAACAATCGACCTAATCTAAACTAGATTAAAAAGCTAAAAATTCACACAAATCATAAGAATATAATCATGAAATTTAACTTACAGAATTACAGAGAACTCGATAAGACAAAACGAAGACAAGACAAAACGACAACAGAAAATAGGCGGCGACACGGGCTCGACCTGAGAAGCAGAAAAGGCGAATCGTCGGTGGGAGCACGATTTCTCAGAATATAGCAGCCGACGGTGACGCGATTTCCGGTGACAAACGAAACCAAAAGATGCCGGTGACTGTGGCGGGTTTCGATTTTTTTTATCCGACGAGTGTTAGGGTTTTCTTGCGACACGATTTGATGGTGTGGGCTCGACTGGAGAAGAAGAGAAGGCGAAATGACGGCGGGAGCACGATTTCGCAGAAGAAAGCAGCCGATGGTAACGCGATATCCGGTGGCGGTGGCTGAGTGTAGATTTGTTTTTACCAGACGAGTGTTAGGTTTTCTTTTTACAGTTTATGCTTTTGTGGTTTTATGTTTATTATTTAATTGAAATTTATTAATCAGATTTGCATAATTCAAAAATAAAAATTGATTAATTTAGTTTAAAATTAATCATAATAACAGCTATTATGTCTTTTGCCAAAATATATATGTTTTCTAGTAAGTTTTTTTATTGGGTGTTAGTCTGGTCATAAACGGATGAATTTATACTAATATGAGTAATTTCGCTAATATAAATAAATATATATATATATATATATATATATGAAAAAAGTCCTCAAACTAACCTCGTCCATAAAGGATATTACTAGATTAAATCCTTATTTACTAGACTAACTTTAGAAAGTTGGTCAATGTCTATTTTATCCAAATGTTGTATTATATTATGAGTATGCTATTAGTTATTTATTTTTGATTTATTTTTTTGAACAAAAATAAATAAATGAAATAAAAGAAGGAAAAGGAAAAAAAGGAAAAAAAAATTAAAACTTAAAAAACTGGTTTACAAAAAAAAAAAAATATATCGACAAAAGGCGACGGCGACAGTCGATTCCTGCCCGATTCAGGCGAGGAGTGAGGCGTTTCCGGTAAGTCTCTTCATCTTTTGCTTCGTTTTAGGTTTCTCTTTACTTCCACGAAGTTACACGAAGAAGAAGAACCGCGGCGACGAAGGATGGTCGCGACAAAGGATGGTTACGGGGGAGGCGTGTCGAAGTTCCGGCGAGTCATATGCCGTCATGTCTGCGACGATTGGGGAAGATCTGGACAGTTGGCGGCGGCAAAAATCCTAATTGCATAGTATTTTTTTGTTTGCAGCGGCGAAGACTAACCCTAATTTTTTTTTTGTTGCAGATAACTTGTTTAGTTTGTGTTGTCGGTCTACTGAACGGGATTCCGGTGAGAGCAAGGATTTTCCGGTGAGGAATGATAAATATTGTATTTCTTTGGTGGTAGATTTTGTAACTCTTGATGGTAGATTTAATAGTCTGAAAAATGTGGTTGGGTGAGTTTGGTAGATTTGTTTATATCTGACGGTAGGTTTGTTTTTATATGCCGTTAGTATGTATATAGATGACGGTAGATTTGTTTTTATATCATGGTAGATTTGTTTTTATATCACAGTAGATTTATTTTTATATCATGGTAGATTTGTTTTTATATCACGGTAGATTTATTATTATATGACGGTAGATTTGTTTGTATACGACGGTATATTTGCTTGCTAGATTTTGTTAACGTAATGGTAGATTTATTTTTAACGGCTGATTTATTCTTTCTTCTTCTCAGACACGTACATGGCTTCTTCTTCAGCCATATTACCGCTGTCTGAAAATTTCTGTAACGGTTCAGAAATTTGAGGTGAGAAATAGTTTGTTCATGATGGTAGAGTTATATTAATTATTTGATGGTAGATTTGATTGTTAATGATTGTATAGTTATCGTTTTATATGATGGTAGATTTGTTAGCCACATATTTTTACTTTATATATGAATGATGACATTTGTTTGTTCTTCTCTAACAGGTTAATGGGCTTCGCGACGGCGGACAGGTCTCCGACGAGATTTCTGGCATGTTTTTCTACGATTGTAGATTTGGATTTAGTAGATTTAATTATTTTTGAAATGATTGTAGATTTATTATTGTATTGATGGTAGATCTATATTTGAATTTGTACAAATGATAATTGGATTTTTGATTATGGTATTGTTTTCAAATTATAATTGTTGCAAAACGCTTGAATCATTTGTCAAACATTTCATCTTTTCCACCATGTTTGCTATCATTCATTTTCTTTACTTTCACTTTGCTTAATTTGTATAACCAAGGTGAGTGAGATTTTAACCAAAAACACATGACTCAACCCAATAATATAGACAAAAACACATATATTCTATAAACCAATACTGAAAACAATCGAGCACAAACTCAAAGAATTACAAAGCTCATATGCCATATTTGACACAAACAATTGAGCACTAATACAATTTTTGATGTGTCATTTGACATTATAATGTTCAAGGTTTAGAGTAATTTGAATTAAATGAAACAGAATAAACACAAATAAGAACAAAAAACCCTAAGTTAAAAGATATTTATTACACAAAAGAAAACCAAAATGACATAAGGTGAATGTTTAAGAGAACTAATAAGACATAAGTTCAAGGTTAATCTTAACCCAAAATAAAAAGGGCGGATAACAAAATAAATCTACCATCATTACAATAAATCTACCATCAAACACTTAAAAATTCTCATACTTAGCATATTTGGTTGCCTGGTTTTTTTTGTAAATATTAGTTTTAGTGTAGAGCAAAAACATCATTTCGCATTTTAAAAAAAAAATCAAATGTCTACCACCAAACAATATCAACAAATCTACTGTCATTAAAAGTCTAGCACAACGCGAAATAATAAGTCTACAAACTGAGGTTATCTGAATAAATACCAAAACATTTACTAAATCTACCGCCATTAACAATAAATCTACCAAATAATTTTAAATATACTGTCATTAATATTAAATCTACCATCAAACAAAACGAAGTCACCGAGATGTTAGACGTTTTTATATCTACCACCATTACAAACAAATCTACCAATTGTTTTTAAATCTACCGTCACTAATATTAAATCTACCACCGTTACAAAACGAAGTCACCAAGATTTTACACGGTTTTAAATCTATCGCCATTATAAATAAATCTACCAATCCAATACAAATCTACCGTTACCAATACAAATCTACCACCAAAGAAATAAATCTACCGTCACGAAAAAATAATTCACACTGATTAACTCTACCACCAAAAGAAATAAGTCTACCGTTTTGTAAGATTAATCTACCACCATGGTCAATAAATCTACCAAAAAGTCAAACATTTACCGTTAGTTAACGGTTTGGTCGTAAAGTCTACCAACTCATAAATAAATCTACCATCAAAGACAATATATCTACCACAAATAAATATATATACCGCGTCGTTAAAATAAGTCTACCAAGATTTAATAAATTTACCATCTTTCAAACAAATCTATGGACCAAAATTTGAGTTGACCAATATCAAACAAGTATAACGTCAAAGAACAGTAGACTTTCGATTTTTTTTGCGCGCTGGAAAAGTAATGGCAGTTTTGTAATTGCGTTTTTGTCAACAAATGTCATAAGGGTATTTTCGGTATAAGATGTTAGTCTAATAATAAAAGTAAAAGTAGGTCAAACTAATAATAAACATAAATTTCAAGGTTATTTAGTAATCCACCCTATATATATATATATATTCTATTGTTAATTGGTAATTACAAAGAAATCATTTTATATCTTTACAATCTTAACACCACCATTATGAACATAAAACATAAACGAAAGACTAGAGATTATCAGCAATCCATTTTTAATGCCTACAACTAATCAATTAAGGTTCTTGTGTTGCCAAACCCTCTCTTGCAATTAAATCGACCGCTTTGAGCAGAGAATCCAATCAGAAGCAAGTATCCAAGAGACAGCAACAGCAGAGAGCAGGAAGACTAAAATGGGAACGAACAAGAACCAACGCATTATGTCAATGAGAGCAAATACTAGCACTTTGAAAGATTTGTGAACAAAAGACCAAACGTTCCATTAGGCGATCTTACAATAAAGGTTAAGCATGCAGTTGTGATTCCAACAGACAAAACTTTCCTTGTCAATTGCAAAGGCCCAAGCTTCAGCAACATGTACGAATAACCGCTCAAAGACATGGGAAGATCAGGCAAGCTTGTGATTGCAGATGGTGGGTTCTTGATTGAAACATTGATGGTGCACCATCTGAACCTAACCCCAAAGTTATGAAGAGGATTCCATAAAGGAGTGACACTCTTCCCAATTGATCTTGATATGAAGAAAATTCGGAAACTCAGCGGAGAAAATAGGTCACAACTCACAAAACAGAAACCAGGGCAAGGAGACATAAGAGAAACTTGTAATTACAAGAAGTTAGCAACTACATACACATGTTACATCTACCACATCTTATTCCACCAAATGAAATCTTTTTACCCATCATTGACTAACTAACCTTTGAAAGAATAAAATCACCAAACCAACGGTTACAATCTACATAATTTGTATGAACTAAGGCTATAAATACCTACAGATTGAAGTCAATTTATTAAGAAAGTCCATCAATACGTGTCTCTCACTCGTTGTTACAAGACAAAGAAAAATTTAATGTCTGCATTATAGGATTTTTAATAGTATCTCAATATTCAGATACTATCCAATCTAAAATTTATAACATCTAATGTCTGCATTACAGGAAATTATCTTCAATATCAGAATCATACTTAAGAATTCGATTAATCTAACCAAATTTCTTTCAAACCCAGAATTCGATTAATCTAACCGAATTTCTTTCAAACCCAACATCTTAAAGCCCCAGAGCTCAATTAAAAGGACATATACAGAACAAAAGACACACACACACACAAAAAGCCTATTAGAAACCTTGCAATATGCAGCAGTTTTGGAAGAAAAGCAGTTGCATGATTTTTTTTATCTTTGTCTCTTGGCAGCTGAAACAAGATTATATGGGGTGGATTTCTGAAGAGCTAAGACATGCTCCACCGAAACTACAGAGTCCATTTTAGCTGTAGAAAAAACAAAAACAAATGACATCTTTAAACTCAAATTCATGTCAGAAGAATATGAAATCAGTAAAATGCTTTATCAGCATTAAATAATAGCTTAACAAAGATATTATGTAGCAAAATCAACCCAGAAAAATCACCATTGGAAAACAAAACAAAACTCATAAGTTTTTCCTTTTCCACAAGATTTCCCCAATTATATAGTATCAAAAACAGACAAAGATTCTTCACATCTTTTGATTTTGAGCCCAGAACAAACAACAATCGACTTCTTCGTTCATAATCACAAGTATATCCGACCTGGAGAAAAGCAGAGAGATATATCGACTCAAATTAAAGCAGATAAAATCAAAAATGACAATGTTAAAATCTACTAAAAGAATCGAATTTGATGTCTTCAATGAAAGAAGAGAGATCGAGACTGGGATCCTTGAGACTGAGAGAAGAGAGAAGAGAGAGTGGGATCAAGATGAGTGAAAGAAAAAAGAAGTGAGACTTGAACTCGCCTCTGGAGGTTAGTAAATCGACTTTAAAACAAACTTTTTCTTTTTGTTTTTTTTTTCTTAGTTTTAGGCTTTGAAACATGAACTCGCCTCTAGAGCGAGATCACTACTACAAGAAGGTTTCTACGACCCATATTATGCTCACTTATATCACGATTCAAACACCAATTGTGACTCGTTCTACATGGATCGGAAAGCGGCACCGACCAGCTACTCTCAAGGACGCTGAGCCTCCTTGCTACAGAGACGAGCCTTTTGCGTCTCCATTTGTCAACTGACGACAAAACCCTTACCGTTCACCTCGCCAACCTCGCATCAGCAACTATCCAGAACCCGAATATGTGGACATGGTGAAACCACTTGGAAAAGTATATATCACTGGTTTTGATGAAGAGCTCTTTAACCGCAACAAAGAGGACGTGCTCCCCGAATTCCTAGACACGTTGAAAACGCTTGGCCACCGCAAAGAGGAACTATTTTGATGAAGAGTTCTTTGACCACCGGAAAGAGGAACTATTACAAGGATGCCACAACCCCCGCTCAACTTGCAAATCCCAAAACGTCACCCATGAGCCTCTCTATGATAAGGAGAACACGTGATATGGCAATGCTATGATTACATCAATACGAAAAGAGTTTAGATCCATGCTAAAGCGATATTCGGAGGAGCTACAAAAGGCGTCGAAAATGTTTTAGAAGAAGGTGCACCCGTCACACTTGAGAAAAACATCAAACCGACAATTTCGACTTGCGAAAGGATCCCTTTTGATTCACACTCTACCCTTGCTCATATGAGATGTGATGGAGACTTAAATGAAGCCAAATAATCCACTAGAACTAGAAAACTTCATTGGAGACGAAGAAGACGACGATCCGAGCAAGTCTATCCGAGACACCTCCTCCGCAGTCGCGTTCCCTCCACCCTTGGCCGTCCCCTCTTCTACCACGGTCGTGGATCATCGACCCGCGGCCAAACCTCCTTTCACCGCTGTCGCACCTCCTTCACCCTTGGCCAGCCTCTGTTCATCTCAACTTCGACCTCTTGCATACCGATCCTGCTTCTTCGAGCGAGCTCTATTCTCCATCAGCAGTCAAGCTCCAAGCAAGACCCCAACTGATCTAGAGCCTACCAACTATGCATCGTGCAACATAGATCTACCATCCGAAAATACCAAAGTAGAAGAATCATACTCTAAGGAAGCTCCAAGTCTGATTTTTCATTGTGATCCCAGAGGATATCACCATCTCGAACTTGATGATAGAAATCACGAGTGAAAATGACGTGATAAGTTTTATACGAAGGATTACAAGGTTACCTCTAAAGGAAACTTTTTTTCGAACAAGACCTTTCTCACATCGGTACCAACGTCGAGCTAAACGACTTTAAACAAAAGCGCTCAATGGAAGGCAACCCATTTAGGTATGCGTTTATTTTTAATTTTTATTTCTCTTTCTATTAACGTTTTCTTTTTCTTAGTTTCAGCTTTTAAAAAAAATCAAAAAACCAAACAAAATCAAAAGAAATGAAAGACAAAAAGATGGAAACACGGTTCGGAGCTTCTCGGTCCAGCATGAACCACGAGGAAAGACTTGGCCACAAAAGAGGCCCGACCGCGGGTGCAGCACCCCGAGCCGCGGCCAACTTCCCTTTCGCCGCGGTCGCAATCAACAGAACCACGATGAGCATTCACTTCACCGCGGTCGCGCCCTCTCCACCAGCGGCGAGCTCCCCTTTGGCCGCGTTCGTGTCCCTTCAACCTGCGGCCAACTCCCTATCTATCCTGGTCGAGTTACTTCGATCCCCGATCGATTTCATTCATTCCTGACCACTTCCAGGTAAGTTTTTGTTTTTCCCAAAACTTTTTAAATTATTACATACTCTATTTTCTCGTCCTTGCTCGGTTTATTTCACACTGAAGACAGTGTGATTTAAGTCTGGGAGAGGATTCCATCCCTTACTAATCACCTTTTCTTTCACGAGTCTTTGCATTTTGCATTTTTCGAGCTTTCTTTTAAATTTTTCAAGTTTTTCAATAAAGTAGGAATACGTTTTGAGAAAATGATGAAATCCATGACGATAACCGACCAGTGTGCTTCTACGCTATTTCCTAGTAACATGCTCTTTTGTAATTTGGTTCTACACTAGGCGGTAGCTAGAGTTTCTGTTAATGCGAAATCCCCAGAGGAATTTAAACCGTAGAGATTCTTTAGGATGGAATATACTAGTTCTATTATACTTGGACTTTAACTTGATTTAGTTTTCTCATCAAATGTTTTAGGCGAGACAACGAATCAGACATCTAGGACATCTTTTACTTTTTACCATTCTTTGTTGTCCTAGATGGCCAGTTCATCTTTAGCTGGTACCCTACCCGGATCCTTAAACATCATTTTCGAAACTCATTCTTGCTTCTCCTGTCGTCCTATGTGCAAAAACGCAGGAGAGGGAGGATCGACACATTTTTCAGTCACTCGAGAAGAAAGAAGACGAGATAGATTCGGCTAAGGAGTTATCAACAATTCAAGCTTAAAAATTGCCTTAGGAATCCCTCATTATTGGTAATTTTAATTTTCCCTAAGACTCCCGTTCTAAAGGCGTTTTCCCTTTCAAAAAAAAAAAGAAAATAATAATAATCGGAAGGAAAGGAAACAAAAGCCTAAAGAGTCTTAGGGTAGTCGATATTTTTATACCAAGGCAACCATGTTTCGTATGTGAAGAGTAATAAACCGTTAGAATCATTATCTGGAGAAAAATATAAGTTTGGGAGAACGGCAGAAAAGTTCCGAAGAAGGAGAAGTTCGCAATAACATTTATGCGAGTAGGAAATGACTGGAAACTGTGGACGTCAACAGCTCCATCCTCTCTTGATGTTTTGCATAATATCTAGCATCCTCCGGTGGACATACGGTAATCCGAAACACTTTTAACCTCATCTCTAAAAGCCCTTAATGCCTAGCCTCGATCGTCTTGGTTAGTAGTTTTTGATGAGAAGTTCACATTTGTGCTTAATGAATAACTGAATTTTGGATTTTGAAAGTTTGGATTTCGTATGACAGATACCGTGGACTAGTGTTACAGAAATTTCTGGTGAGAATTTTCTAGGCTAGGTTGCGTTTGATGTAGTTCGATGGTTATGGTTTAGAAGGACGGTCTCCGAGATCTCGAGTTTCCTATGATTTTTGTTTGATCTTTCCAAACTTTGGTTTTGTTTTGTTTGAGGACAAAGAAAGTCCAAGTCTGGGGGAGTTGATAACACCGTATTTTTACCCGTTTTACAGTTTATTTTAGAACACTTTAATAAGTGTTTCATTCGATTTTATATGTTTTTATCATGGTTTTTGCATATTTGTAGTTTCAAAACTCTTTTCATGTAACTTAGGCAAAAACGACGCAAATTGGAGAAAAACTAGATTTTGGATAATTTTGGACCGTGAGAACTTTGACATCCGATGAAGACCTTCTTACCGTCTGATCACCAATTTTTGACACAAGATAGAGGGGTCAACCATCTTTTGTACCCACTTGGTTTGATGACAATTCAACGGTTAGATCTCAAGATATATCCAATTGACTGAAGACATATTGTATAGTCTCGCGAAAAAAGCAAGAGAAGAATTAAAGATTCAATCTCATAGGCCATCCACCGCGGGTCCAGAGCTCATGACCACGGCGAATACACTTTTTGCCGAGTCAAGAGGCCCTTCACCCGCGGCGAACACTCCTTTGGCCTCGGGTCCAGCTCACGCACCTGCGGCCAGCCAAAATCGGCCCAAATCATCTCGTTTGAGGTCCGTTTCAAGCCCACTTTGTTTTATCTTCAATAAAACCCTAAGGACAACTAAATCAATAGTTGAAGACCTATAAATATATGGTCTATCAAACATTATTTCGTGTGCCCCTTTTGAGTACCATTTAATTTACTTTTTGTTCTTCTACTTTCGAGATTGGTAGAGAAGTTTTCTCCGGACTTCGTTCTTAAAATCGAGAAGCTTCTTCACCAATCTCATTTTATTTATTTATTCATGCTTCTGTTTTCTTTTATCATATCCGAGTAGTTCTCGTGTTGGGCAAACAGATCTCAAGGGGCTATCACGGATCGATTTATCATTAGGTTTTTAGATTAGGATATCGATCAGGGTTCTTCTTTCTATCCTTATTTTTTATGCATGTTTGCTTGATTAGCTACCTTGCAATTGAACTTAGTTATTTTTAGAGTTACAAAAGTACTGGATCTATATCCTTGACCTAGGGTAGACGAGCAAAACCATTACAAGATACGAAAGTATACTTGTAGAGGGGTTGTGAGCGTTAACGAACTTGTTTGTTCATCATAACTTTCTGCGCGGCCAGAGACAAGTCGAGTATATAAGTTATCGGTGTGTAGGATATACGAAAGTAGGCTACACACACTATCGTGTTCCAAGTTCAAGAACCAAAAGACAAAAAGTCGCATTAAAAATCCTAGCAAATTTCTAATGATAATCGACCGTGATCCATAGAGAGTTCTCAATTGCCCAATGCTTCGTTTAATTGTTTACAATCTTGCTTTGCTTACTTTGTTTATTTACTTGCTCGCTTTCTTATTTTCTCGCTTACGTTTATTTAATGTTTAGCTACAAAATCGTGACACACCATAAACCTTATTTTCATTTTAGAATTCCTTACTAACTCTGTTCTAAGGTCTCACAGAAAAGCATTTCCTCCCTGTGGATCGATACCTTAAGTCCTACAACGCACATTTGTGCACTTGCAGACTTTTAGGTTTATAAATTTAAAACCTGAAGTTTAGATTAACAGTCCGATCTCATCAACGTCCATTCGCTCATTTTTTGCTTCGTATTCGCCATTAAATTGATTAGCGATGAGCTGCGAGTCGCTCATCGTAGAATGCTAGAATCCTTTTACATCTGATTTCTTTGGCGAGACGCATACCGGCGATCAGAGCTTCGTACTCATCTTCATTGTACGAGGCTGTAAAGCTGAGACAGAATGATTGTTCTAAGATTTCTCCTGTCAGTGACTCGAGCTTTACTCCGACTCCTGATATGTGCTTGGACGACGAGCCATCCATGTGTAGGGTCCAAGTTTCTGCTGTTAAAATTTCGGAGTCGACGAGTTCGGGGGGGGACTCTTCGATAAGGAAATCAGGAAGGACTTGAGAGTTCGCGCTAGTTCGGCTTTGATACTCGATGTCGTACTCGCATAGCTCGATTGTTATATTGGTTCAGGATTTCAAAGCATGTCTTGAGATGGCCGACGTGGTCTTTTGTTACGAAATATTTGACGAGCGTATCGTTAATATAGACTTCCATTGTATACCCGAGCTTCTTGGCGAACATTTGGTTAACCAGTCGTTGGTCTGTTGCCCCTGCGTTCTTGAATCCGAAGTGCATGACCTCATAACAGTAGGTGCCTCAGTATGTGATAAAGGTTGTCTTTTCACAATCGTCTGGGTGCATCAAGATTTGGTTATAGTCGGAGAAGGCATCTATGAACAAGAGTAGTTCGGTTCCTGCAGTGGTTTCGACCAATCGATCGATGTGAGGGAGTGGGAAGCTATCTTTGGGACATGCTTTGTTGAGGTCGGTGAAATCAACACAAATTCTCCACTTTCCGTTCTTCTTCTTTACAACGATTAGGTTTGCTAGCCATTCTAGGTATTTCATCGCAAGCAGCCATGGTGTGCACATTATGGCGTTGTAAATTGTTGGCATGTTGATTACGTCGAATTTGACGATCTTGGTTACTTTCCCGGCGTACACTGGTATTTTGATGGTTCCGATCGTGTTGATGGAGTCACTGCCAAACCCAGTGAGGGATGTTTTGACCGGTTTCATTACATAGTCCTTGAACTCGGCTCTTTTTAGTGTGTCTTTGTAGATCAAGTCCACCAAATTACCGGTGTCTACCAGAATGCACGATATTTCACAATTGCCGATGCGCAGCTCGATTACTAGTGGTTCGTTATGGGGTTTATCTAGTCCTTCGGTGTCGGCTTAAGTGAAAGTTACTCTGGGCTATTTGCATTCGTCGCTTTTGACGCGCTGCCATTGTTTTGATGCGGTGGTCCTCTTTTCATATTGCTTGATCGACTTTACATAGTCATTGCAGGTTAGGAGTCCTCCCATGATCATGTTGCCCCTTCTGCAGGCCGGGCCTGGTGAGTTGTCGCGAGGCATATCGTCCCGATTACGCTTTGGTGCTTCCATGTATGTGATGGTGGGACGTGTATTGTTAGTGTGCCGATCTTCATTGGGATGATGTTCCTCATTGTTTTAGACAGGTTGACGTTCTTCTCCTCCGTTAGGTCGGCGTTGGATTCCTTTATGCTGCTTGCCTCCCTTGTTTGGATCTACGTTCTTGATTCATCTATTTATTGTATTGCGAGAGAAGATATTCATGTAGTTGGCGACATTGCGATGTGGGATGGCCTGACCGCTGATTGTATTCGCAGAATGGTTCCTCATTTCTAGGTTCGTCGCCGCGAGTCCACTTGCTCCATCTTTGCTACGGCTACGTGTTGTTGACGAGGAAAGTTCTCGGTCTTTTTTTCTGTCATCCCTTTGATAATTTTTGTCCAGATGCTGACAGGGTTCATGGTAATCGTCCCTTGATTTGTCTCTCGACCTCCGCGCTTTTGGAGGAGCGTGTTTCTTGGCCAGTGCAGCTTTTTCTTCTTCGTTCTCGATGAATAGGTTTTCTCGGTGCATTGCATCTTTTAGCATATTGGGCGGTCGGAGTTTTACGTCGTCGCAGAAGATGGATTCGTGCCATAGGGAATTCAGCAGTGCGAGTACTGGCGCATCATCACTGATCGTGATCCGAGAAACTATCGCTTTGAATCAGTCAATGATAGATCAGAGAGATTCATGCTTCGATTGAGATAGTGTGTATAGGTCGGCACACGACGCTTCTTGTTTGATGTACATCGAATAATGCTTGACGAAAGTTGTTGACATTTCATTGTATCTGATGGAGTTTGGTTCCAATCGTGAGAACCAAGTTAGTGCGATGCCGCTCATTTTTTTTGACGAAAAGCTGACAGCAGCTGGCGTCTCGTTCCTCCGCTGTGAAGCGCTATATTGAAAGGTCATGAATTGACTGGGGTCTCAAGTTCCATCGTAGGTCAGAAATTTCATCTTCCCCGGATGTCGCATTGGGACGCTATTTATCCAAACTGTGAACGGAGTGTTCTGTTTTTGCTGCAAGACTTTGTCAATCTCGGTGGACAAGGTGGTAGCTTAATGGACCTTTGAGTTTATGTCTCGAAGTTTGACCTTCGTCTTTTCCATCTCCCGATCTCATTCGGAATATATTTTTTGCCATGGGGGCGTATCTTGAGCTATAGGTGTCATGTTCGAACGGTTTCCTACGGAGGCGAGCGTCGATGGCTGCTCATGATCCTACAATTCATTGGACATGTTCCTTTGGGGGCTAGGTGCGTTTTCGACCAGTTTCTGCTTTGGGGCTTGATCTCTTTGTAGCTCGTCTAAGCTGGTGTTGAAGGTGGCCTGAGTGGCTCTTAGTTCTTCGAATTGTGCGATGTTTCTGCGAGATAACTCCTTTATCTCTGCAAGTAGTGTCTGAAATAGGGCCATGGCGTCCTGCTGCGCGATTGGAGCTGTTTCTTGGGTATTGATGGGAGCTGGTGGTGGTGGTGGAGGAATTATGGTTATGTCCGGATATGCTGGGTCGGCTGGGTTCTTATTGTCTCACTCTTTGGAATCTTCTCTCCGAGGGGATTTGTCGTGCGCTGTTCTTGACATTGTCGAGTTGCTTTGAGTGTGGAGAATAATTGAGTCCCCACAGACAGCACCAATTATTGAACATAACTTTCAATTAGGTTAAATAAATAACAAAGGTGGTAGGTAAATCTCGTTTTATTAGCAAAACTCGGTGAGTTATAAAATTTAGGTCGTCGGAAGATGACCGGAAAAATAAAATAAGACTAAGCCGGAAAACTCGGAGCTATTTCTCTTAGGTCTTGCTAGAAAGTTGTGGATGCCTTGCGAATGAAGAGCTCTTCTCTATTTATAAGGGCTTGTGTCGGTTTATTCCTCCCAGATTTCCTATTTCCTTTCGGGTTTAGATAAGGATAATTTTTCTTTTTAGTTGGAGGTGATATAAAAGATTTCCTTTTTCTTTGGGGAACCTCCCTCTTTTTCGGAGGTCGGTTTTGACGTTGTATGGTCGGGCTTAATGGGCCTTGAGATCAATAAATGGGCTGAGATGAATCGGGCGAATTCAGGATTCTTGATGGGTTGGGCCGAGCTGAGATGGAAAATATCGGGTTGGCATTGGCCAATGTAAATCGGGTCGTTCTACATCAGAGCGGTTGAGCTAAACCAGAGTATTTTGGGCAAATCTTCCAGAAAATCGGGTCAGACTCGATTTGGAAAGGGTTCTTAAGGATGTGCATAGCTTACCTTCAACACTCACCTACATCAGGAGAAGGGAAAGTTTTCTACGATTTGGTTTTTCAAGTTTAAACAGAGACCTTGTGTACAAGCGAAGCTGGACAACTTGACATTCAATATTCTCTTGTTATATTCTACAATTGTGGAAACGAGAGTGTTTTTTTGTTGGGATTGTTGGAAGAACAAGCCATCGCAACATGTTTATCACGGTTTAGGCAACGAATTATACTGGTTGTGGACGAGTGATATCTAAGCGAGAAAGGTCCATCAACTACAGAAAGCTCATGCTCCTAACACAATTAGAGTCGAAGAATTTTTAGTTGGTACAATGGTTTATTTTCACGTGAAACTTTCTCTACAACTCTCGGTAAATGTTTAACACACTAGTTGGCACTGATCTTGGATTTGTTAAAGTAAACAAGAGAAGGGGCAAGTCTTTTTCTCGTTTGCAACTCCCTGCAGAGCCGAGACTTGATCATCGATGTTTTCCAGTTGGTGTGTGTTACAACAACTTTTTCACTACAAAAAAAACATTGTTTTTGGGACCACCAAAATAGTCACAAAATGGTCGCAAATGACTCATTTGCTCCTCCGCCTCCATATCGATATCACCACGAACCACCATGGCCAAGATCTTCTTCATCTTCATCTTCATTCGCCGAAGCCTTGCCGGCGGATCTGCTCTTCCGGCGTCGCAGAAACATGGATCTACTCCTCCAGCCAGTCTCGCGGACTCCCAAGTCTCGCCGGCGGTGAGCTTCTCTTCCTTTTCTTACTTCTCATCGTATATGTAAAAAAAAAACGAGTTAGCGAAACTCAATTAAAAAGGGAAGAGAAGGAAGAGTATGAAACCTCGCCGGCAGTTGTGGTTCCGGTGGCTCATGGCGGTGGAGATGATGGATCAAGTTGAAACCTTTGGAAGAAGAAGAAGAAGAAGAAGAAGATCGTAGGAAGGAGAGAGAAAAAGAAAAGAAAAATCAATTTAAAAAGAAAGTTTAAATCCTCCACTGTTGGATTAAACCAATCAACGGTGGAGGATCTCGATCCTCGTCACAAGGAACTAGCCAATAAGAAGCTTTCATTATTTTTGTCATTTTGTCGCAAATTTGGGACTATTTTGTGACTACTATTAAAAAAAATCGATCGGGGTTGCTAAACAGTCCCAAATTTGAGACCATTTTGTGACAATCAAAAACCTTTACCCTAAACCATATAATTTAAGAACCTATAAGGTTTGAATATGATTTTACAATGATTTTGTGTATCTAGCAATTCAAAAATTGATATGCTCAAATTAATACCCTATTTAGATACTAAAGCAGTAGTTATAGTATAGATAGGGGTCGAACACAATGACTCACAGAGACACACAATAGACTATAGATGTGAGAATTACGCTAAGTGAATAATGGTATTGAAAACAGAATGCAAATTAAAACAGTTGTGAAATCAATTGGAGAAAAATAGGTTCAGGGTATTTCTCAGGGAATCACTAAATACAAATAAATTAACTAACATGATTCAGATTTAGCACGATTCTTGAACTCAAATCACTAAGATATAGTTAACCAACTCTCGTTGCGAAAACTATCTAAGTCTAAATCATAGGAATTCCAAATCTCTTTGCGAAAACTATCTAAGTCTAAATCCTAGGAATTCCAAATCTCTTTGCGAATCCTAAAGTCTAAACCAGCTTTTATATCAAGTTTGATTTGTTCACAAAATAACTATACCAAATCTCTTTGCGAATATATTTTGCTCACCGTAGGTTCTATCAGGTAATTAATCGCACTCTCGCGCCTAATCAATTATCCTAAGATCTAAGTTCTAGGTGATCAATCTAGAAATAGCTTTGCAAACAACCTATGGTGAAGAATTAATTCAGATGTGAATCCTAATAACAAATCAATCTAGCATTCAGAGAAAACCCTATTGAGAACCCTGAACCTAACAAGGGATCTACTCAGACATGGAAATTGAAACAATCAACGTAACTGAATAAATCATCAATAGAATAAATAAGAGTAGAGAATAAAACAGGGGTTCGAAATCTTCTCTCAGACGAACAGAGTTCTGACTTGTCTCCCCTCTCAAAAGCTCTCTCAGAAATCCTCAAAATAAACTTAATGAAAAGCACACAGCCAAAGTGACTGTAAAACCTAATTTAATAGTCTAAACATGAATTGGGGTCTTCTTGTAAATATTAAAGTCTTTTGGGCAAGTTCTGCAATTCTTTAAACTTCATTAAAAGTCGCGGGTCGTGATCTCATCGATGGGTGTCGATCAATACCAGGGGGTATCGATCGATACTTGACGCTTCGATCATGCAGGTACTTAGTCACCAGACTTCAGTTTTGCTCCATAACGCTCCATAAAACTCCAATATCTCCAATAATGCTCCAAATGTGCTAAAACTTGTAAAAGACTCTATAATAGAATAAAGACTCGATAAAACGGACTTATATCATCGCTTAAACAGGGTAAAAACCATGATATATCAACTCCCCCAGACTTAGCCTTTGCTTTGCCCTCAAGCAAATAGAAGACTAAACCAGAGAAAGAGGTTTGAAAACGTAGAGACTCACCTGTTCTTGAAATGTTGCAATGACCAATTTCCGAAGCGCCCAAATGTCCCCTAACCAGCTTTTTGATCTAACCACCATGTACTTCTCCGTAGACATTCGCAGCTTCCCAGACTACATACATTATCTCACAACATCGTTCAATTAAGCCATCCTCGCCAGTTTCATCGCTGTGAACTAATATCAAGAGCCTTCTAGATTCTTTCCCATATATTATCATGACAATGAACCACCCTTTTTCACACTTTTGGGTATTATTTCTCTCCCCCAAACTTATTTCTTATTGTTTCTCTTGCATGTAAAAATTAAGGTTTGAGACGCGAGTATTGATGGTGTCTGCCACCGAATCCCCGGTTCTTCTCTCAAAAGTAATCAAAGGTGTAGGCGAATAATGGTATCACAGGAAATTTTCCTAACATCGCTTCCACCTTTGTGTTATTATTTCCTCTGAAGTAGAATAATGGGATCGCAGGAAATTTTCCTAACCCTCTACTCAGAAGAAAATCATTTCATCTTATAATGCATCTATTTATTAACTTATAACAGGGAGAGAAATACCATTATTTTAAAACACATGGGTTCCTTTGTCATATACGAATGAGGAATCAAGCTCTTTGAATACTAACCACATCGATGAAGTGCAAAAATTTGGCTCAGGCTTTAAGGAACTTTGCTGGAAACATGAGTGTCTTCTAGTTAACTGGTCAGCCTTTGGATTTCTCATTAGTCGATCTAGAACTGATTCTGTAACAATGGTCACTTAGAAGCAAGGTCATATTAAAAGATTCAAGAAAAATATCACAGTCTCCAACAAAATTTTGACTCAATAAAATAACGAATGACTCAAAAACGTACTGACTCTAAGAAAAACAAAAACAAAGTCAGCGACTACCTCCCCCAGACTTAAACAACACTGTCCCCAGTGTTATCTAGCCTAGATTTGGTGAAAGAAAACAATTGAATCAAATGGAATTATGATAAACAAAAAGTTACCGTGCTGGAACATTGAGTATCGATCGACACACAGTTTGGTATCGGGCGATACCAAACTTAAATAGATACATGTCCTCCTCATTCGCGTAGGGTGTCGACCGATACCCAAGGGTATCGATCGACACTCAGGCGATTTCGTTGTGCTCCTTGTTTATCCTGAAACAGACCCAAAAATGAAAAATAAAAAGAAAAAGACTCAAAAACAAACTCACCATTGGGTTGCCTCCCACCAAGCGGTGGGTGCATTAGCTTGACTTTACCGCCGTTCAGGCAGTGGGTTCATCATCCAGAGGCATTATGTGTCCTTCTGGAATCTCAGCTTTCGCCCAATAATGCTTCACCCTTTTTCCGTTGATGGTGAACTCCTCTCCTGAAGGACTTGTCAGGACAATCGAACCATGTGGTCTAACTTCTTTGACTGTGAAAGGTCCTGACCAATGAGAACGCAATTTACCAGGAAACAATTGCAAACGAGAGTTATACAGAAGTACCTGATCATTTGGTTCAAAGTGCTTGGAGATGATCTTCTTGTCATGGTAAGCCTTAATCCTCTCCTTGTACAGCTTGGAGTTCTCATAGGCAAGATGCCTAATCTCATCGAGCTCATTCAGCTTGATCAATCGCTTCTCAGCAGCAGTCTTCATGTTGAAATTCAACAACTTTGTATCCCATGCTGCCTTGTGCTCGATTTCCACTGGAAGATGGCACGATTTTCCATACAGCAAGTGAAACGGTGTAGTCCCAAGTGGTGTCTTGTAAGCGGTCATGTATGCCCAAAGTGCGTCATCCAGCTTCACAGACCAATCCTTCCTTGTAACATTCACTGTTTTCTCCAGAATTTCTTTGATCTGCCTGTTGGAAACCTCAATTTGCCCACTGGTCTGATGGTTCACACCATACTTCTTCAGCAACCTCTCGAAAATCTTGTTGATAAAATGAGAAACACCATCACTTATCACAATTCGAGGCACTCCAAATCGAGGGAAAATGATGGTCTTAAATAGCTTAAGGACCCCTGAAGAATCATTGGTTCTGCTAGCAATGGCTTCAACCCACTTAGACACATAATCCACAGCAACCAAGATGTATTTGTGTCCGTATGACGAGGGAAAGGGACCCATAAAATCAATGCCCCAACAATCAAAAATCTCAACCTCAAGGATGAAATTCTGTGGCATCTCATGTCTCTTACTGATCTTCCCTCTCCTCTGGCATGCATCGCACTGCGAAACGAAAGCATGTGCATCCTTAAACAGAGTGGGCCACCAGAAGCCTGCTTGAAGAACCTTGGACACTGTCTTGAAGGTGGCAAAGTGTCCAGCATAATCGGATCCATGGCAGTGAAACAACATATTCAGTACCTCTGATTCAGCAATGCATATTCTGTAGATACCATCAGAACAGTGCTTGTACAAGTAAGGTTCATCCCAGAAGTATCTTCTTATGTCCCGCAAGAACTTCTTCTTGTGATAGCTTTTGAGGTGCTTTGGTTCTGCATCTGCAGCAAGGTAGTTGGCGATATCAGCATACCATGGTTGATCAGAATTGGCTGCAGCTACTAGATACTCCTCTGAAACACCAAGGTGTTCAACAGTCATAACTGGTTCGGGAATCGCCTGGTATCGACCGATACTTGAGAGCAGCATGATCTCGATGTCGAAGCCCTGTAGTAAAAGAACCCAACGACAAAGACGAGGCTTAAGGTCCTTGTTCTGCATCAGATACTTGAGAGCAGCATGATCAGTATGGACAATCACTTTGCTCCCAATCAAGTAGGATCAAAATTTCTCAAAAGAGAAAACGACTGCAAGCAGTTCCTTCTCCGTAGTGCTATAGTTCCTCTGAGCATCATCCAAAGTCCTGCTGGCATATTAGATGACGTGCAGCTTCTTGTCCTTTCTCTGACCCAGCACAGATCCAACATCAAAGTCACTAGCGTCGCACATGATCTCAAAAGGCAGAGTCCAATAAGGAGGTTGCACAATAGGGGCACTCACCAAAGCCTTTTTTATCTCCTCAAAGGCTGCAAGACAGTCAGATGTGAAATCGAATTTGATCTCCTTGCATAATAAAGCAGTGAGTGGACGTGCTATCTTGGAGAAATCCTTGATAAACCTCCTGTAAAACCCAGCATGACCAAGGAAGCTTCGAATATCCTTCACAGAATTTGGTGGTTGGAGGCTCGTCATAACCTGAATTTTTGCCTTGTCAACTTCGATTCCAGCCTCAGAAACCTTGTGCCCAAGCACGATGCCATCCTGAACCATAAAGTGACACTTTTCCCAATTAAGGACCAAGTGTTTCTCTTCACACCTCTGTAGCACCTTGCACAAGTTAGCCAAACAGTCCTTGAACGATGATCCAAACACTGAAAAATCCTCAATCATGTCTGTGAAGATAGACATCATGCATCTATGAAAAGTTGCTGGAGCGTTACACAGTCCAAATGGCATTATCCTGTATGCAAAAGTGCCATATGGACATGTAAAAGTTGTCTTCCCTTGGTCGTCTGGATGTATCGGAATCTGGAAGAAACCTGAATACCCATCGAGAAAACAGTAGTAGGGATGACTAGCCAACCTTTCCAACATCTGGTCAATGAATGGCAGTGGGAAATGATCCTTCCGTGTAGCTGCATTCAACTTCCTGTAGTCGATGCACATTCGATGTCCAGTGATAGTTCTAGTAGGAATCATGTCATCCTTCTCATTCTTCACCACGGTTATCCCCCCCTTTCTTAGGAACAACGTGCACTGGACTGACCCAAGAGCTATCTGAGATAGCATAGATAACACCAGCTTTCAAAAGCTTCATCACCTCCTTTTTGACCACTTCCATCATATTCGGATTCAGCCTTCTCTGATGCTCAATTGAAGTCTTTGACTCGTCCTCAAGGTGAATCCTATGCATGCACAGGTCCGGTGATATACCTGAAATGTCATCAAGAGAATAGCCAAGCGATTTGCGATACTTGTGCAGCTTGCTCAGTAGTAAGGCAACATCTGTGTTGTTCAGGGAAGCGTTGACAATTACTGGGTATGTGGAATTAGGACCAAGAAAACTATACCTCAGAGTTGGTGGGAGTGGCTTTAGTTCCACTTTGGGAGCGTTCTCTGCACTCCAATCTCCAAGCCCAGCAGCTTGCTTAGAAATCTTGGCCAACTCTCCCTCGAGTCGATGGGTATCGACCGATACCAAGGGGGTATCCATCGATACTGGCGATGCTGAATCAAGCATCTTCGAGTATCCAGCTGTATCATCACACGAATGCACTTCTGTAGTGGCAGAACAGACCAATGCTCTCTCTAATGGGTCCTCAGGGTGCATCTCCAGGAAGTACTCTTCAGCTATGTCACTGAAGGTGTCGACAAAGAAAGTCTGCCCATCGATGGTTGGTCTCTTTATCATCTTATCCATGTGGAAAGTCATGACCAAATCACCAATGTTGAGAACGATCTTCCCATTCTTGCAATCAATCAAAGCACCAGCTGTTGCAAGGAAAGGTCTGCCTAGGATAAGTGGATCCTTAGGCTCAACATCATACTTCAGGACGATGAAATCAGTTGGAATCAAGCAATTTCCAATCTTAATCGAGACGTCTTCGAGTAGTCCCTCTAGAAGTCTAACTGAACGATCAGCAAGTATCAGGGATATCCTCGTGGTCGTGAAGTCTGTCATCCCCATCCTTTTGGCAACTGAATATGGCATGAGGTTGACACTTGAGCCAAGGTCACAAAGAGAACGTTCAAACCTGTCTGTGAATATCGTACAATCCAGCACAAAACTCCCTGGATCTGACAATTTCCTCAGGATCCTGTTGATCAGGATTGCACTGCACTCATGAGTAATCATCAACCATCGTTCTTCAAGATTAACGTTACTGGACACCATTATTTTGACATATCTCCTGAAGGCTGGAGAAGTCTTGATGGCGTCGATAAAAGGTCGTTCAACGATCAACTTATCCATAATGGCCTTGCATCTAGAGTCTTCTACCTCCTTCTTAGTCTTCCCAGCAGCTCTGGGGTAAGGTATCCTTGGCGTGTAAACTCTTGCTGCGACCACATCAGGCACTTCCTTCAAAACCTTAGGAGTTAATTCAGCTGCGGGATCAGTATCGACCGATACTGGAGTAGTGTCGATCGACACTCGCATGATTTCGGTATCCTCATCGTCAAGGTCAACGAGACTATCTGCAACCGGGTCAATTTTTACTCCTGGAGTGACCTCTTTTCCACTCATTAAAGTGATTGCATTTATGTGAGCTCTTGGGTTCTCTACTTTCCCTGGGAGAAAGCCTTCTTGCCTTTTCACAGCCTCTGAAGTCTGAGCTATATGGAGTTCCAGCTTCTTCTGTTGAATGTTGATAGCGTCGATTCTTCCGCTCAGATCATTATATAGGACATCAATCTTCTCATTGAAATCCACAGTGAGCTTCTGCTGTCCTTGAAGAAGTTGTTCGAACATAGACTCGATCTTGCTATCTGGGAGTTTAGCAGATACATGCTGATAAGATGTATTCCCATAGTTCCTGACATACCCACTGTTCTGAGATGGATTCTGGCCAAACTGATTCGAACCTCCTTGCTGAGAGTTGTTGAATTGATTTCTCTGACCCTGAAAACCATAACCACCAATGTAGTTAACATCCTCTACTTCATCCTCGTTGAATACCTCGACATCTTCAGCAAAGTGAACCGCTTTCTGTGTCTTGCCCATCAGAAGACTGTGCATAGAATCTAACTTAGCTTGAAAGTCAGCGATCTGTGAACCATCAACGTTACCAGCTAGCTTCTTCCGCTCAAAATCAGCATTCTTGGTGCTATTGCTAGACGCCAAGTTTTCAATCAGGACATAGGCTTCATCAGGATACCTGGTGTTGAAGTTTCCATTGCTTGAAGCATCCAAAGTCATTTGGTACCTCCAATCAAGTCCTCTAAAGAAGAACCCCATCAGCTGAACATCAGAGTATATCATGGTTTTTACCCCTTTTAAGCCATGATATAGGTCCTATTTATGGAGTCTTTCTAGTATTTTGGAGTCTTTTAGAGTTTTTTACAGGTTTTAGCACGTTTGGAGCTTAATTGGAGTTTTTGTAGGATTCCAGAGCATTTTGGAATAAAAGGAGGAGAGTCATGCAGAGACGTCAGAAGTTTGGCATCCGTTTAAGGCCTTGTCCTCGATAGATTGAGATGAAATTTGGACACGAGATAGATCAATGAATTAGCTTTCATTTGGAAGTTGTTTGAGGCCATTCCAACGGTGCGATCAAACGTTGTGCCAGTTTTCGTGAAGACATTCCAGTCTGGCGAGCACAGTGTACTGGTGTCGACCGACACCAGTCCAGTATCGACCGATACCAAATGCAGACGGGAAAAAACATGATTTTACATGTTTAAAGACTCTGCAACTTGGCCCAGAAGACTTTATTAATTACCAGAAGCCCCATAACGTTTTTAACATTATATTTAGGGTTTTTAGCCACTTTTACACACGACGCTTCATTCTACACATTATTCTATTCTGGTTTTTGAGAGAGAGACTTGTGACAGGGTTTTTGGGAGACAACTTTGAACTCGTGTTTCTTATTGATTTCTTCTATGCATATCTATTCATCTATGATTTATGTTCCATTGATCATGTCTAATTAGATATCTTATAGGTTTAGGGTTTTCTCAATAGGATTTCGCTGTATGATTTGATTGATTGATTTATTAGGATTCATTATCTTATTTATTCTTCGCCTTAAGTTGTTCTCAATACTAATTCTAGATTAGCTACCTAGAACTTCGATCTTAGGATAATTGATTAGGCACGAGAGTGCGATTGATTACCTGATAGAACTTAAGGTGAGCAATTCAATTATCTGCAAAGAGATTTGGTTTAATCGAATTGTGAACATATCGAACTTGCAGATTAAAAGCTGGTTTAATTCCTTAGGATTCGCAAAGAGATTTGGTTTTCTAGGAATTAGACTTAGATAGTTTTCGAAGCGAGAGTTGGCTAACTATATTATTGTGTTTGAGTTCAAGAACTGCGCTAAACTTGAATCTTGATTTATCCGTTTATTTGCATACCTAGACTTTCTGAGAAACACCCTAGACCTAGCTTTTCTCCATTGAATTACAACTCTTTTAATTTATGTTATTGCATTATGTTTCAACTGAATTGCTTAGCTTAAATTGGCACTAAGTGGTTTATTGTGTGATTTACTTGAGTCCTTGTGTTCGACCCCTAACTATACTACGACTACTGCTTTAGTACTTTTTACGGTATTAATTTGAGCATATCAAATTTGGCGCCGTTGCCGGGGATTCTAAAAATCACCATTAGATTTTAGTGTCGAGTTTCGACTAAGCTCGACAGTATTGATCGATACCCTATTGGTGTCGGTCGATACTTGTCGTGAATTTTTTTTTTCTTTAGTTTTTTTTTTTTAGTTACTTACTTGTTCTTGACTTTTGTGTTTCAGGGAAGAGAATAAGCCAGTAGAGATGAACAACCCAATGATTCTAATTCGAGATGAAGCTGGAGTTTTGAGAGACCGAGAGGGTCGCGTGCGCAATGAAGTAGGGCAACTACTTGATGGAGAGGGAAACGCGATTATCCCTGCAGTTGTTGTTGATGAGACTGTTGCGCCTGCTGCACGCGTTAATGTTGGGAATGCTGTGGTAAATCGTGCCAGCACGATTGGTGAGTACAACAGACCTGGCTCGTTCTATGCCAATCGATCAGCGATCTGTATTCCTACGTTCAAGATGAATGACTTTGAGCTGAAGCCTTCTTACTTTGCTCTTGTGGGTCAGTACACTTTTACTAGTCTTCCTCATGAACATCCTATGGACCACATTGAGAGATTCGAAGATTTGGTCACTAGCATGAAATACGATGGAGTGCCCAATGAATTCCTCTTCTGTAAGCTGTTCCCATACTCTCTTGGTGTGGATCTCAAGATCAAAGGTATCAATACCCACCCACACCACCCAGAACTTCTGAAAACGGGATGGAATCCATGCTTGAACAGATTCTTCAGGGATAGCAGCAGATGACAGCGGATTTCAACGGGAGGTTGGATGCCTTGAACACTGATCTGAATGGCAAAATTGAGGCTCTCAGTGTTCGTCAGACGATTATGGATACACATGTGGCCCAGAATGCAGAAACTGTCAAGGGAATGATGGTTCATTCACAACATTAATACATTGATGCAACTCCCTCGAGGCGTGGGGAAGAGGTACACCCAGGAGTGCAGAAGAGCTCAACTGCAGAGATTTTCGTCGATCCTGCTGAAATTTACGATGAGATTTCAGAAATCACCTCTGCATTGAACCAAATAGGCCAGCATCGATCGATACTCGTCCAAGAATCTGTCAAGGACGTCTCGAAGGAGCAAATATCGATCGATACCCTCCATACATCGATCGATACCCTCCCTGTATCGATCGATACCCACCCACATACTGCGAAGGAGCCGCGTATGAGTGTTGACAGAGTTCGCAAGCCCAAGAAGCTGAATCATATTCCTCAACACCTCCGAGCCCCCATCACTCCAAAGCAGCTGCGTGGCTTTGAGAAGATGGTACGAAGGATACCCCACTCGTTTACTTTTGAAGAAGCTCTAGAGGGCTGGCCTCTGCTAAGCCACTTCAAGGATTGCAGAGAAACTCTGGACGAGATCGAAGTACTCTTTATCAAGGCAAGACACAAGTCATTACCGCTGAGGCAGTTAACCCAGAGGGAAGACCCAGGGAAATTCTCGGTTCCATGCTCTATCTCTATAGTTGAATTCAATGAGTCTCTCGTTGACTCTGGGTCTAGCGTCAATGTAATATCAAGGGAAATTGCTGAACGATTGAGGGCTGATATAAGACCCCCTACGATGCTTCTCACGTTTGCGAACTCCTCCATCTCACCTCCATACGGTACTATCCCTGCTTTGCTTGTTAAAGTAGGCGATTGTCTGGTGCCTACTAATTTTCAGGTTGTGGAGATGAGCGAAGGATCTGAGGTGCCTTTGCTCCTGGGACGACCGTTTATCGCTACTGCTGGCGCGATCATAGACACGCCTAATAAGAGAATCTCTTTCTCTTACATTGACGGGGAGGTCTACTATGATGCCATTCCATCTAGAGGAGCTCCCACACATGTCTCTTGCTTCACTGTTGTCACAGGAGAGACGTTGGTAGTTGATCTTTTGGAAGAGCCTCCTGACGAGCCAACTGTTATGGACTTTTTGGATGGTCCTTCTATCATCACAAAGAAAGACGTCACAACAGCTAGGGCAAAAAAGAAAGTGAAGAGCAAGGAAGTAAAAAGTACTGCATCTATGACTTTAATCCCTCAGAAGTGAGATGGAGATTCGATTGAGTACAAGGTGAAGTGCAAAGGAGCCTCGAAACCATTCTCTAAGGCTAGAGTCATCCTTACTTCGGAGCTAAAAGAGAAAGGAAAGGTGGTTGTGGAGAGCATGTTGCGCAGAACTCTGAAGCTGGAAGTGTCTAGCTGTGGAACTTGCCTGTGAGTAAGTTCTCAGTTTTCTCCTGATTGATCACCTGAGCCGAAGTCAAGCTAATGACTAAAAACTAGCGCTTGGTGGCAGTCAACCCACTGGTAAGTCTGTATATAAGTCTTTTGTTTTTGTTTTTGTTTTCAATTTTATGTTTTGTGTCTTGTGTTTGGCGTGAATCAGTTACAGAGGAGCGGTATCGATCGACACCCACCTGGTATCGATCGACACCACATGCATCAATGACGATGAGAAGAAGTTTCTGTGTCGACCTAAGCCTGGTATCGCTCGATACCAGTGATGTGTGTCGGTCGACACCCCTACCCCAATTCGGTAACTTCTTTGATTTTCACGCATTCATTTAGATGTTCTGATTTCTTTTACTCACTCTAGGCTGGATAACACTAGGTAGTCGCTGACATTGTTTTTGTTTTTCTTAGAATCAGTTGTTTTTGAATCATTCGTTGTTTTATTGAGTCAAAACATGTTGGAGATGATGATCTTATTCTTGATTCTATTGTTCTGACTTTGCTTTTAAGTGACTACTGTTACAGAATCAGCTACAGACCGACTAATGAAAAATCCAAAGGCTGACCAGTCAACTAGAAGACATACATGTTTCCTGCAGAATTCTTGTAAGGCCTGAGCCAAATTTTTGCACTTCATCGATGTGGTTAGTATTCATAGAGCTTGATTCCCCATTCGTATCTGACAAAGGAACCCATGTGTTTAAAAGTGATAATATCTCTCTCCCCTATTATAAGTTAATAAAAGATGAAATGATTTTCTCCTACGTAGAGGCTAGGATTTTCCTACGATGCCATTATTCTGCTTAGTGAGGAATGATCACACAGAGGATTGGAAGCGAGGTTAGGATTTTCCTACGATGCCATTATTCGCCTACATCCTTTGATACTTTGAGAGGGAAGAACCGGAGATTCGGTGGCAAACACCATCAATACTCGCGTCACCTACCTTGATATGTATATGCATGATCTAAAAGGAAAAAGAAGATAACATAATAATAAATAAGTCTGGGGGAGAGAAATCGATACAAAAAGTGTGAAAAAGGGTGGTTCTTTGTTATGATATTGTATGGTAATGAATCTAGAAGGTTCTTGGTATTAATCACAGCGATGAAACTGGCGATGATGGGTTTATTTGAAAGATGTTGTGAAATAATGTGTGTAGTATGTGGAAACTGCGAATGCCTAAGGAGAAGTACATGGTGGTTAGTTTTGGAACTGGTTAGGTGACAATTGGGTGCTTGTGAAAAGGGTCATTAGAATGTTTCATGAATAGGCGAGTCTCCGTGTTTTCAAACATCTTTCTCTGGTTTAGTCTTCTATGTGCTTGAGGGCAAGCAAAGACTAAGTCTGGGGGAGTTGATATATCATGGTTTTTACCCCTTTTAAGCCATGATATAGGTCCTATTTATGGAGTCTTTCTAGTATTTTGGAGTCTTTTAGAGTCTTTTACAGGTTTTAGTACGTTTTGAGCATAATTGGAGTTTTTGGAGGATTCCAGAGCATTTTGGGAGAAAAGGAGGAGAGTCATGCACATACGTACGAAGTTTGGCATCCGTTGAAGGCCTTTCCGCCGATGGATTGAGCTGAAATTTGGACACAAGATAGCTCAATGGATTAGCTTTTATTTGGTAGTTATTTGAGGCCATTCCAACGGTGCGATCAAAAGTTGTGCCAGTTTTCGTGAAGACATTCCAGTTTGGCGAGCACAGTGTACTGGTGTCGACCGACACCCGTCCAGTATCGACCGATACCAACTGCAGACGGGAAAAAACGTGATTTTACATGTTTAAAGACTCTGCAACTTGGCCCAGAAGACTTTATTAATTACCAGAAGCCCCAGAACGTGTTTTAACATTATATTTAGGGTTTTTAGCCACTTTTACACACGACGCTTCATTCTACACATTATTCTATTATGGTTTTTGAGAGAGAGACTTCTGACAGGAATTTTGGGAGAGAACTTTGAACTCGTGTTTCTTATTGATTTCTTCTATGCATATCTATTCATCTATGATTTATGTTCCATTGATCATGTCTGATTAGATCTCTTATAGGTTTAGGGTTTTCTCAATAGGATTTCGCTGTATGATTTGATTTATTGATTTATTAGGATTCATTATCTTATTTGTTCTTCGCCTTAAGTTGTTCTCAATACTAATTCTAGATTAGCTACCTAGAACTTAGATCTTAGGATAATTGATTAGGCACGAGAGTGCGATTGATTACCTGATAGAACTTAAGGTGAGCAATTCGATTATCTGCAAAGAGATTTGGTTTAATCGAATTGTGAACATATCGAACTTGCAGATTAAAATCTGGTTTAATTCCTTAGGATTCGCAAAGAGATTTGGTTTTCTAGGAATTAGACTTAGATAGTTTTCGCAGTGAGAGTTGGCTAACTATATTATCGTGTTTGAGTTCAAGAACTGCGCTAAACTTGAATCATGATTTATCCGTTTATTTGCATACCTAGACTTTTTGAGAAACACCCTAGACCTAGCTTTTCTCCATTGAATTACAACTCTTTTAATTTCTGTTATTTCTTTATGTTTTAACTGAATTGCTTAGCTTAAATTGGCACTAAGTGGTTTATTGTGTGATTTACTTGAGTCCTTGTGTTCGACCCCTAACTATACTACGACTACTGCTTTAGTAATTTTTAGGGTATTAATTTGAGCATATCAACAGTCTCTCTGATATGATTTGAACCTCGTCCAAGAAGCCTTGAACGCCTCAGTAGGTCCTTGAGAAATTTGCGATTTTTTGTTCCTCAGGTCCTCGGATCTTGCATCATCATAAAAGTTGGTTAGGAAAGCAGTCTTAGTTTCCTCCCAGTTAGTCAGCGATCCAGGAGGTAACTGCTTCAGCCAGTAGGTTGCTTCCCCACCAAGAGAGTATGGGAAAAGCTTGCAGAAGAGGTAGTCATAAGACACTCCATTGCTCTTGATGCTAGTGACCAAATCCTCGAACATCTCAACATGATCCATGGGATGCTCGCTGGAAAGACCATGAAAATGGTGCTGTCCCACAAGAGTGTAGTAGGCAGGTTTCAGCTCAAAGTCGTTCCTTGGAAAAGCAGGAGGACGTATGGCAGAGCGATTTGCATAAAATTGGTCAGGTCTGTTGCACTCACTAATCGTCCTACCATGATTAACCACAGCGTTCTCAGCATTCACTGGGTTCGCGTTCCCAGCGGAATTCCCAGCGACAACAGGAGCAGGTGGAATGATGTTCACCTCTCCATCCAGACGTTGTCCTCTCTCATTGCACAAACGACCTTCTAGGTCTCTGTAGGCACCAGCCTCATCTCAAACCAATTCTACTTGATTGTTGTTCATCTCTGCTGGTTTCTTTGCCTTCCTGTTTGTGCGTTCTACAAGTGCTAGTTGCTCCAATGACAGTTGAACTAGCTGAGTGTTTCCTCTGGTCTTATGATATGGCATACACCTGAAAACAAAAGTCAAGAACGTAAGTAATCGGTAGCACGATGAGTATCGACTGATACCAAGTGGTGTCGATCGATATCAACAAAAGAGAACGGCGAGTATCGACCGATACCGACGAACTTAGTCGAAATTCACAAACGTAATCTAATGGCGAATTGAGTCCCCGGCAACGGCGCCAAATTTGATATGCTCAAATTAATACCCTATTTAGATACTAAAGCATTACTTATAGTATAGCTAGGGGTCGAACACAAGGACTCACAGAGACACACAATAGATTATAGATGTGAGAATTACGCTAAGTGAATAATGGTATTGAAAACAGAATGCAAATTAAAACGGTTGTGAAATCAATTGGAGAAAGATAGGTTCAGGGTATTTCTCAGGGAATCACTAAATACAGATAAATTAACTAACATGATTCGGATTTAGCACAATTCTTGAACTCAAATCACTAAGATATAGTTAACCAACTCTCGTTGCGAAAACTATCTAAGTCTAAATCCTAGGAATTCCAAATCTATTTGCGAATCCTAAAGTCTAAACCAGCTTTTATATCAAGTTTGATTTGTTCACAAAATAATTAAACCAAATCTCTTTGCGAATAGTTATTTTGCTCACCTTAGGTTCTATCAGGTAATTAATCGCACTCTCGCGTAATCAATTATCCTAAGATCTAAGTTCTAGGTGATCAATCTAGAATTAGCTTTGCAAACAACCTATGGTGAAGAATTAATTCAGATAGTGAATCCTAATAACAAATCAATCTAGCATTCAGAGAAAACCCTATTGAGAACCCTGAACCTAACAAGGGATCTACTCAGACATGGAAATTGAAGCAATCAACATAACTGAATAAATCATCAATAGAATAAATAAGAGTAGAGAATAAAACAGGGGTTCAAAATCTTCTCTCAGACGAACAGAGTTCTGACTTGTCTCCCCTCTCAAAAGCTCTCTCAGAAATCCTCAAAATAAGCTTAATGAAAAGCACACAGCCAAAGTGGCTGTAAAACCTAATTTAATAGTCTAAATACAAATTGGGGTCTTCTTGTAAATATTAAAGTCTTTTGGGCAAGTTCTACAATTCTTCAAACTTCATTAAAAGTTGTGGGTCGTGATCTCATCGATGGGTGTCGATCGATACCAGGGGGTATCTATCGATGCTTGACGCTTCGATCATGCACTTAGTCACCAGACTTCAGTTTTGCTCCAGAACGCTCCATAAAACTCCAATATCTCCAATAATACTCCAAATGTGCTAAAACTTGTAAAAGACTCTAAAAGACTCTATAATATAATAAAAACTCGATAAAACGGACTTATATCATGGCTTAAACAGGGTAAAAACCATGATATATCAAAAATATGTTAAAACTTAAAAATAAGTAAATCTTGAGAGAATTTTATCTTTCAAAATCATTCCTTATAAAACACATGTAACACTTAGTATATGTTATGATTTTTTTTTGTCAACAACCTAAATACCTATACCGATTCAGTAAACCAAACAGGGGGTATCGAGTGTACCTAAGTAATAGATGTTATGATTAGATTGAAATTTTTGTAAATGTTTTTTTATTATTATTATTTGATGTTTATGTGTAAGATCTAGTTTATAATTTAAGATTTATAGTTTATGATTATTGGTTAGAGGTTTATGGTTTAGAATTTAGGATTTATAAAAGGGATTATAAATGATCATATTAAAAAAAAAATTGTAAGTTTTAATTTTTTGTATATTATTTGATGTTTATGTGTAAGATTTAGTTTAAATTTTAAGATTTAGATCAAATTTATGATTAAGGGTTATAGGTTTAGGGTTTAGGGTTAAGGGTTTGTGGTTTGAGTTTAGAATTTATTGATTTCTATAAAAAAAATCAAGTGGAGTTGCAAATTAGTCCCAAATTTGGGACTATTTTGTGACTACAATTAAAAAATCATCGCAAATTAGTTCCAAATTGGTCACAAAAACTGGGTTTGCAAATTAGTGTACATGTTACCCTAAACCTTAAACTTTAAGAACATATAAGGTTGATCTTATTAGTTTATACATTCTAGGATTTTGAAATGCTGACGTGGCAAGGTGATTCGAAAGGTGATTAGGGTTTAGCAATCGTGCAACTCACTTCAGCGGTGCTGGCGGATCGGGCGCCTTCTCCCCAGACCATGTCACAGCCGGCAGTGGTGGAGGACTCTCCGGCGAGTTCCGTTCTCACTCCAGAAGTGTCGTAAAAACCATCTTACTCTGCAATTGTTCAAAACAGACCGAGTCTATCAAAACACGATTTCAATGTTTCCTTGATTGATGGAACGCCAACAGTTCAAGTTCCGCACGACAATTTCGACGACGCAGCACCTCGGTGGGAAGATCTGATAATTGGAAAATTCCTCTCAACGGCGCCACATGTAGCCAAATTTCATGTCATAGTAAACAAAATTTGGTCTCTAGGTGACAAAACAGTGAAGATTGATGCTTTTGTGGTTGATGCAGTCACAATCAAATTTCGTATCAGAGATAATTCTGCCAGGGCAAGGGTTCTATGTCGAGGGATGTGGAATATCGCTGACGTACCGATGGTTGTGTCAAAATGGTCTCCAGTTATTGAAGATGCACAGCCTGAGATCAAAACGCTTCCTCTGTGGATTACTCTCAAGAACGTTCCACACTCAATGTTTTCTTTGAAAGGTCTAAGCTTCCTAACAAGTGTAGTGGGAGAACCAAAAACACTGCATCCGGACACAGAATTATGCAAAAGTTTTGAAGAGGCAAAAGTATTCGTTGAGGCAAACTTGTCTCAAGATTTGTCGAAATCCTTCCACTTCAAGTCGGTCAAAGGTGTTGATGCAACTGTTAAATACAAATATCCCTGGCTTCCACCGAAATGCTCTAATTGTGCTAAATGGGGACATCTAAAAGAGGTCTGTCTGGTTAAATAGATTCATAGAACAGAATCTACTGAAGTGGAGGAAAAAACAGAGGATATACATGAGACAGAAGATCGAGAAGAGGTGCAGGAAGAAGTGCATGATAATCGATCACTGGAGTCTGAAATTTCTGGAGAACAAATAGGTAACGCTGATGGTATTAAGACTGTCGGGGAACAATCAGAAACTGGAAAAAAGGAAGGCGGAAATAGGACGACAGGGAGGTAAAAATCAGGCTACTGACAGGAGTATTCAATGAAGATGAAGTGGAAGATGTTAACTACATTGGTGGTAAAAATCAGGCTGCTGACAGGGAGGTAAAAATCAGACGATGAAGACTGTTCACTTTGCTGATGATGTCGAGGTATGAAGATGAAGTGGAAGATGCTAACTACATTGGTGGTTCTGGTTTTCAAGGTCAGAGAAATCAATACCATAATAACAACAGAAACTTCAACAACAGAGATCAACAAGGAGGATCGAATCAGTTTGGCCAGAAACTTTTTCAGAACAGTGGTTATACCAAGAACTATGAGAATTCATCTTATCAGCCTATACCTGCCAAAACTTCTGAAAGCAAAGTTGAATCTATGCTAGAACAGATTCTTGAGGGACATCAGAAGATGACAGTGGATTTTAATGGGAAGATGGATGCCATGTATACTGATCTGAATGGAAAAATCGAGGCTCTCAGTACTCATCAGAAGATGTTGGAAACTCAAGTAGCTCAAACTGCAGCAGCTGTCAAGGAAAAGATGGTTCATTCACAGAATGAATACGTCAATGCAATCACCTTAAGAAGTGCTAAAGAGGTCACTGCAGTGGTAGAAACGGGTTTGGATACAGAGAAATTCGTGGAGTTAGAAGAGGGTGAAAGCGATTTTGAGCCTGATACGTCTGTATCGACCGACACCACTGTTGGTATCGATCGACACCACTGTTGGTATCGATCGACACCAACCTGGTATCGGTCGACACCCCTTGTAGACTGAGCCAGAAATTGAGAAACTACCGAAGACTGTTGAGGAGAGGGTTTACAAGCCTAAGGTGACATATCCTTTACCACCTAGACATCTCATAAATCCCATCACTGCAGAGAAGTTGCTCGGTTTTGAGAAGATGGTAAGGAGGATTCTCCGTACTATGTGTTTTGACGAAGCTTCGGAAAACCGCCTTTTGCTTGGTTACTTCCGAGATTGCAGAGAAACTATACAAAAGATCGAGGCACTCTTCATCAAGGCAAGAAGCACACCACCACCGATGAAGCAATTGACTAAGAGGGAAGACCCATGGAGATTTTCAGTTCCATTCTTCATCTCTGGAGTTGAATTCAAAAAGTCTCTCGTTGATTCAGGGTCTAGCGTCAATGTCATGTTAAGGGAAATTGCAGAGATGTTGAAAATTGGTGATATCATATCTACTACGATGACTCTCGCATTCGCGAACTCTTCCACCTCAGTTCCATAGGTACAATCCCTGATTTCCTTGTTAAAGTAGGAGACTGTCTGGTTCCTACTGATTTTCAGGTTGTGGAGATGAGTGCAAGATTTAGTATGCCTTTGATTCTTGGAAGACTGTTCATGGCTACAGTTGGTGCAATTATATGCACGCCCAGTAAGAGGATCTCGTTCTCATACATTGACAAGGAGATATCCTATAAAGCCATCCCTTCTGGAAGAGTTCCCAAACATATCTCTTGCATCACCGTTGTTACAGGAGAGACGTTGATGGTTGATATTTTGGAAGAGCCTTGTGATGAGCAAACTGTCATAGACGTTTTAGATGGTCCTTCTATTATCACCAAGAAAGACATCAAAACGGCTAAGGCAAAGAAGAAGGTGAATAACAAAAGAGTCGAGAGTGCTACCCATGTGACCTTAATCCCTCAGAAGTGTGATGGAGATTCGATTGAATATAAGGTGATGTGCAAGGGAACTTCGAAACCATTCTCTAAGGTTAGAGCTATTCTCACTTCAGAGCTGAAAGAGAAAAGAAAGGATGTTGTGAAGGGTATGTTGGGCAGAATTCTGAAGCTGGAGATGTCAAGTTGTGGAGCTTGTTTTGGAGCAAGTTCTCATTCTTATCCTGACTGGTCGTCCGTAAAGTCAAGCTCGTGACGTAAAACAAGCGCTTGGTGGAAGGCAACCCACTGGTGAGTCTGTACATAAGTCTTTTATTTTTGTATTTTTTTGTTTTTGTGTTTTGTGTTTTCGTGTGAATCGGATGAAACGGGTCTGTGTCGACCGATACCATCACTGTGTATCGATCGACACCAGGGAAACAAATGTGGCATCGACCAATGGTGCTTGTATCGATCGATACCACTAACGGTGTCGATCGATACTCAACGCGCAGGTAAGTTTTCTTTAAAACCCTTAGGATTTCCTTTCTTCCTCACCGCCTCCATCGTTCGATACATATCTCTAAACCCCTCCCCAAAATCGCAACTCCTTCAATTCTCCACGGATTTGAGTGATTCAAGGGCCTAACCTTGTTAGATTTTTGATCTTTCCCTGTTTCTATCATCTATTCATCCGATCTACAAGGTATGTCACACTAATTCCTCTCTTTCCATCACAAGAACACAAGGTTTGGGTTTCATAATTTTTGGCTCTTTTCACTCGTTTCAATGAGCAATGTTTGTTAGATAAGTGATTAGAACATATTTTCGAACCCCCCCCCCCCCCCCCTTGTGCTAGTTTGTTGGAATTTTGGAAATCTTGGAATTTGGAGATTCTGGTTCGAAATCGCCAGGGTATTGATCGATATCCTGATGGTGTCGATAGATACCCTGCGGGCAGTGATGAAATTTTGAGTAATTTGTTGCTGGTTGTTGCTCTGTTGTTGGATTTGGTGCTTACTCTGTGTTTGCTGTGTTCTTTGTCTTTGATTGCAGATGTCTACCCGAAAGAGAAAACGAACGGATGTTGCATCAAGCTCAAACCCACCACCAAAAGAATACCATTTGTGTCAACGTGTCAAAATCTGGGACGGTTTACAATGGCGGAGAGGTGTAGTGAACGGTAACCTTGGCAACGACCAATACAGAGTAAGGATTGATGGAGCGTCAGAAAACATTGAGCTTCCGCACACTTTCGTGCGCGAGATCCCATCGCCACCACCCGCTGCTCCCGCTGATCTTGTGGCTCATACTGCCACAAGTCGAGCTCCTTGGCCTAAGAGGAACGATAAAGCCAAGATTCCTTGCAACAGAGTTTGGGAGAGAACATATAGGGAGATTGCTGAGAGTGAGGACTGCGTCTACAAACCTATCTATGAGTCTTGGGATGACTCTGACACGTTTTTCTACAACGCATGGCAGAACGTTGATGTATAGACCACTCGGTTTTTTGACCCTCACACCATGCATCGCTTGGGTATCGACAGGGAACTCGGGCGTCTGATTGAAAAGATTGGCTTGGGTTTTATGCCTCTGAGGCAGTATGATATGTTCCCTGACTTGGTGCGACAGTTCCTCGCGACAGTTCGCGTCTACTATCAGGACGAGGTTCTCAAGGACGCACAGGAACCATGACCTTCATGATTCGCGGAGTGCGATACAGATTATCACTCCCAGATCTCTGCGACATCTATGGTTTCTGCAGGGACTTCAGGAAGGTTTCTTTGCCTACTCAGTTTCACGATGTGCAGATTTTCTGGGAGCATTTCGGGAACGGAGCCTATTACTCCAAGACTTCCACTCAGATTGATGTGTGCCACTTGGTTCTGCGCTGCATGGTTAGGATTCTGAGCAACATTATCTTGTGCAAGATAGAGCCTAACAAGATGCGGCTGTCTGAGCTTATTATGTTCTCCATGGCTATTGGAGAAATCATTGATGACGAGAACTATGAGTGGCCTGAGCTTGATCTCGAGGTCAACCTAGGGGCAATCTTTGCACATCACCTGGTCTCTCTGAAGACCAAACCATTCATGGGTGCCAGCCGCGGTGCAGCTCGGAAGACCGAGACAGTGGGTAGTCTTCTTACCCCTATCTTCCAGCATTTCAGTATTAGCACAGTGAATTGTTCGATAGTCACCACACGCACTGTCATGGATGAGAGACATCTGCAGAAGCTTAGGTGGTTGAAGCCTGAGCAACGTTGGTTTTTCTCCAACACATATGGGGACTTTCTGGTTAAGCTCCCTAACACCGAGCTAACCGACCCTGGTGATGATCCTGATCAGCTGCATTTTGAGCCTGATCCGAGCATGTTGATTGTTGCACCTCGCACTCGCCGAGGCCAAGGTTCTTCTACTAGCGCACATGCTGCTGCCAGTCCCTGAATTTGCTGGAGGTCAGGCATGACGAGATCGAGACCCATCCTCTTCTGCGACTGCTCTCCCTACACCACCTGCGATTCCTATGGATATAAACACCTTTCAGAGGTATGTGGTTGAGAGTGGTCTGAGTATGAGTTCTCCAGTAATGGAACTATTCTTTTGAGGGGCAGGGTGTGCGTACCGAAGGACGAAGTGCTGAGGCAGGAAATCCTGAGGGAAGCACATCAGAGCCGTTTCTCTATTCATTCAGGAGCTACCAAGATGTACCGTGACCTCAAACGGTATTACCAGTGGGTAGGGATGAAGAAGGATGTTGCCAACTGGGTTGCGGGGTGTGATACCTGTCAGTTGGTGAAGGCTGAGCATCAGGTTCCGAGCGGGTTGTTGAGGATTTTACCCATTCCGGAGTGGAAGTGGGACATGATCACCATGGATTTCGTGGTGGGTCTGCCGGTTTCGCGAACCAAGGACGCTATTTGGGTCATCGTCGATAGGTTGACCAAGTCTGCGCACTTCTTGGCCATAAAGAAGACCGACGGTGCGGAAATGTTGGCCAAGAGGTACGTCAGGGAGATTGTGAAGCTGCATGGGGTACCGGTGAGTATAGTGTCAGATCGAGATCCGAAGTTCTCCTCGTTGTTATGGGGCGCTTTCCAGAAGGAGATGGGCACTAAGGTACACATGAGTACAGCTTATCATCCCCAGATCGATGGGCAGTCGGAGAGGACTATCCAGACGTTGGAGGATCTGTTGAGGATGTGTGTGTTGGATTGGGGTGGACATTGGGTGGACCATCTGAATCTAGTGGAGTTTGCGTACAATAACAGCTACCAGGCTAGTATCGGCATGGCACCATTTGAGGCGTTGTATGGTAGGCCTTGCAGGACCCCGTTGTGTTGGACACAAGTGGGGGAGAGGAGCCTGTTGGGGGCTGACTTTGTGCAGGAGACGACTGAGAAGGTCCGGATTGTGAAGTTGAACATGAAGGAAGCTCAAGATCGTCAGAAAAGCTACGCAGATCGGCGTAGGAAGGAGCTGGAGTTCGCAGTTGGCAATTTGGTCTATCTGAAGATGGCCATGTTGAGGGGTCCGAACAGGTCCATTTCCGAGACTAAGTTGAGTCCGCGATATATGGGTCCCGTCAGGGTGCTGGAGCGGGTCGGACCGGTGGCTTATCGGCTAGAGTTGCCGGAGTCTATGCAGGCATTTCACAAGGTGTTTCATGTGTCGATGCTGAAGAAATGTCTGCACAAGGATGATCAGGTGGTCACGGGGGGTGCCATCAGATTTGACACCGAGCATGGTGGTGGAGGCGAGGCCTCTGAGAGTCCTAGATCGTCGGGTGAGAGTGATCAGGAGGAAGAAGGTTCCTGAGATGCAGGTGCTGTGGGACTGCAATGGAGCCGAGGAGGTGACTTGGGAGCCGGAAGAGAAGTTGAAGCGCAAGTTTCCCAAGTGGTTCGGCAAACTGGAGGGTTAGCTGGGTGTTTTCCATGTCGTTGTAACCATGGTGTTGGGGTTTTAGGAGTTATTGCGTTGTTGTACTCGTTTATTTTATGGTGTTATAATTAACCGATGTACTTTGGAGCTTTTGATTATTCAATAAAAAGGTGTTTTCATTGAAAATGTTGAGTGGTGTGGTTACTAGGGGATTAGTAGACAGGTTGGCGGGCTACTATTGGTAGTGGTCCGATAGCGGGAATGCGGATACTAGGTGTTTAGTAGCCGCATAGGGCTGATAGTTCCGGATTGGTTTGGCACGGGGTGGTGGCCCCATATAGCGGCATCGGAGTGCACTGGTGAGTCACTGCCGAGTGTACCTGGCCGGCTGGGTTTCGATGTGATTCCTGATTGGTGAGACAGGTCACTAGAGAGATTGCCGTTGTCTAGCTCTCTATGCGTTAGACGGATCGATCCATGGTGTTGGGTCGTGAAGTCGTTATACTCCCGGGTGTTGGAGTGGTTGGCCAAACCAAGTAGGGATCTATGGCGCTATGGTGTTGAGCCGTGATACCGTTGTTGGTGGAGTTGGAAGAGCGGTCGTGCGACGCTGAGTTGGAATAGCGGTTGTGCAATGTTGTGGATGTTCGTTGGACGTTAGATTCGAGGACGAATCTATGTTAGTGGGGGAGAATTGTAACACCCGTAATCCATTAATTGGGCTTAATTTGACCTTTTAGAAGTTACGGAGGGTTAAATTGAATAAATCAATTTTACCGGCGGGTGTAATTGATAATCTTGAAAGTTTGGGGTCAACTTTCGGAAGGGGAGGAAGGGTGAGGACCTATTGGTGTAATAAGAAAACTTGAATACACCTATGTATATATGTGTGTATGTATCGCCTCATTCGGAGTGTGATCGAACCCTAGCCGTCAAGGAGAAGGATTTGCGCTGGTTTCGGCGTGGAAGCAAGGAAAAGCTTCGAGCCCGCGCCTCCCTCTTTCACGGTAAGGCTCCTGCCCCTTGTCGTTTTGGTTTGGTCGTAGTGTGGTTCCGTGGGTTGGCGGCGTTGTGGTCGGGGTCGCTGTCATATGGCCAGTCGTGTGTTAGCGGGTCTTGTGGTGGTGTCGGAACGGTGTGGTAGTGCGGGACGCCGTGTGGTGTAGTCGGGCGAAGCGAAACAGGAGGGCGTGACGATCGGCGTTGCCATTGGGGTTCGGTGGATCGGAGCTTCCGTGTCGTCAGGGCGCGAGAGAATGGTTCGTGATCGGGGGTTGGATCATGGTGATTCCGGTGGTGAACTCCGGCGGTGGTGTAGTTGCGCCGGCAAAGGGAAGAGGAAGACGGAAGACGCTAACGTAGAGTTAGAATAATTGGAATGTTGTTTTTGATTATTTTATTATTTTTATTTTTAGGTGGATTAATAGAAGGTTATTCATCCCGGGGAGTTCTAGAAAATTGCTGAATTTTCTCGTGAAACTTTCTGTGCGGGAATAAGGTGAGTGCAGGACCATAAGCGTAATTAAATAATTTTGATAATTGATGTGATTTCGTGATTATAGGCCGTTTACGATCTCGGAGGGTCTAGATCGAGTGTTTCATGAGATGTTTGATTTATTCGGTATTTTCGTGATAGTCTATATTAATTATCTTAATTATTTGTTAGCCTGTAGATGGGAGGATTGTCTCACTAAGTATTTTTCGAAATACTTATGCATCTCTTATGTTTTAATTGATGCAGGAAAAGAGAAAGTGTGATCGTGGGATCAGGGCGAGGAAGAGGGGGTGATCTAGACTTGTCGTTTATTTGGTGATTTTATTTAATAATTTATGATCTTGATTATTCGGATTTTTAATCTTGAACCGGAAATTAATTTGTGAGGTTCAATTATTATTATTTATGAGATTTTAGTAATTGTTTGCAAAACAAAAAAAGGGGTGCGGTTGTTTCAAGGACCATCTCGCACTGCTGGAGATGATGATTCTGATGAGGATTAGTCCTCTCTTCTATCTGGTTCACTTTTCTTTTTCTTTTCTTTTTCACTTTTTATTTATTTTTGATTATGTTTTGTCAGCTTGTTTTTATTTTGAACTTTGTTGGATTATGCATTATGATATCTTGTTGCTTTTAACCTGTGTTTGAGTGATCTGACAGTGCTAACCATACCTTTTTCGGAGCCTTTGTCAAAAATTGAGAGCAATATTTTGTCACTTGTCGTTGAGAAGAGTTCACTGTATCGACTTACGCCTGGTATCGATCGATACCAGGCTGTGTGTCAATCGATAAAATTGTCCCAGATCGGTAAGTTCTTCTTCTTCACAATTTCACTCTGTTCTTTTGTTTCTTTCACCTTCTTTAGGCTTAATACCACTGGGGACAGTGTTGTTCAAGTCTGGGGGAGGTAGTTGCTGACATTGTTTTTGTTTTTCTTAGAGTCAGTCGTTTTTGAGTCAGTTCATCGTTTTATTGAGTCAAAACCTGTTGGAGACTGTGATCTTTTTCTTGACTATATTGTTCTGACCTTGCTTTTAAGTGATCATTGTTACAGAATCAGTTTTAGATCGACTAATGAAAATCCAAAGGCTGACCAGTTAACTAGAAGACACCCATGTTTCCAGCAAGTTCTTTAAAGCCTGAGCCAAAATTTTGCACTTCATCGATGTGATTGATGTCCATAGAGCTTGATTCCTCGTTCATATTTGACAAAGGAACCCATGTGTTTAAAGTGATGGTATTTCTCTTCCCTATTACAAGTTAATAAATAAGATGCATTAAAAGATGAAATGATTTTCTTCTGAGTAGAGGGTTAGGAAAATATCCAGCGATCATGTTATTCTACTTCAGAAGGAATGATCACACAAAGGTGGAAGCGAGGTTAGGAAAATTTCCTGTGATACCATTATTCGTCCACACCTTTGATTACTTTTGAGGGAAGAACTGGGGATTCGGTGGCAAACACCATTAATACTCGCGTCTCAAACCTTAATATGTAGATGCAAGAAAACGTGATGTGAAATAAGTATGGGGGAGAGGAAAACAATACTGTGAGATAATGTGTGGAGTCTGGGAAGCTGCGAAGGTCTACGGAGAAATACATGGTGGTTAGATCTGGAAAGCTTAGGAAAAAGGGTCATTGCAATGTTTCAAGAACAGGTGAGTCTCCGTGTTTTCAAACATCTTTCTCTCGTTTAGCTTTATGTTTGCTTGAGGGCAAGCAAAGGCTAAGTCTAGGGGAGTTGATATATCACGGTTTTTACCCGTTTTAGGCCATGATATAAGTCCTTTTTATAGAGTCTTTCTAGTATTTTGGAGTCTTTTAGAGTCTTTTCAGGTTTTAGGTACGTTTGGGAGCATTATTGGAGATATTGAAGCATTTTGGAGCTTTTTGGAGCCAAGCAGAGATCCTGTAGCTGAGACGCTGATTTGATGCCTGAGTATCGATCAATACACTTACGGTATCGATCGATACCCGTCGAAGAAATAGAAGGATCGCGACTAATTTGAAGATTTGAGAAACTGCAAATTGCCCCAGAAGACTTTATTATTTACAATAATCCCCAAAACGTGTTTGGGATTATTTATTAGGTTTTTCAGCCGCTTTGGCCATTACGCTTCATACAAGCTTTATTCTACTTTGGTTTTGTGAGAGAGCTTTTGACGGAGACAAGTCTGAAATTATGTTCGTCCGAGAGAAGATTTTGAACCCTTGTTTTACTCTCTTCTTTATTATTTATTCAAGGATTTATTCAGTCATGTTTATTGTTTCAATTTCCATGTCTGAGTAGATCTCCTGTTAGGTTTAAGGTTCTCATAAGGGATTTCTTTGAATGCTAGGTTGATTAGTTGTTTAGGGTTCATAATCTGAATTAGTTCTTCGCCTTAGGTTGTTCTCAAACCTAATTCTGGATTGATCACCTAGAACTTAGATCTTAGGTTAATCGATTAGGCACGACAGTGCAATTGAAAAACCTGATAGAACTTAGGGTGAGCAAAATAACTATTCGCAAAGAGATTTGGTTTAGTTGTTTTGTGAACAAATCAAACTTGAACTAAAAGTTGGTTTAGACTTTAGGATTCGCAAAGAGATTTAGAATTCTAGGATTTAGACTTAGATAATTCTCGCAACGACAATTGCTTAATTATACTTTAGTGATTTGAGTTCAAGAACCGTGCGTAACATGAACCCTGATTTGTTAGTTTATATGCATTCATTGATTTCCTGAGAAATATCATGAACCTATCTTTCTCCCATCGAACTTACAACAGATTAATTTACGTAATTGCTTTCAATTCCATTGATCACTTAGCTTAATTCTCATCTTTACAATATATTGTGTGTTTTCTAGAGTCTATGTGGATTCGATCCCTAAATATTACAATCGACAAAACTTTAGTACTTTTAGGGTATTAATTTGAGCTTATCAAGACCTAGAATATAACTAAGTCTTAAGCTCTCCCGTAAATTTCAGAACGTAAATGGTTGAGCTCCAAAGAAGACGGAGCACGTTCTTAGCGAATATATGCGGGCATATCCAGACCCGTTCCTTCACTAAAGCATAAGAAACATAAGGTTTAGGCCACTAAATATATATGATTTTGAAAGGCCACATCTTGAAACTTATCTTGGTATAGTTGGTTTGAAAATTTATCTTTCAATATTCATTAGTGGAGTTCGATGCCTTGGAATGCTACTTTTTTGTTTTTTTTATCAGTTCTATACTCCCTCTGTTTCACAAAGAGTGTCATTTTGACACATTTCACGCATATTAAGAAAACTATTAAAAGTTTCATATTACCCTTTATTAATATACTAAACAATTTTTCTCTCTCCATTTAATACATTAAAACAATAGGGTTAACAAATGACATAAAATTTAGAACTATTATTATAGAGCTATAGATTCTAAAAATATAAAATATCTAAGTTGAATTTATATCTTGAATATAAGGTAAAATTCATATAAATTATATAAATTCAAATAATATTCTAAAATTTAGTTACAATTATACAAACCACAACTTTAAACAAAATAACACTTCAATTATTTTTTGGTGATATGCTCTATAACTATAACATGTTTAGTTTATAAAATGTAGATTAATTATAGAATACTATTTAATATTTTTCTAAATAAGGTATGAGAGAAACCTTCCTATTATACGTCTAAAAACTGTATGAAACCCAACTACTAAATTTCTATATTTTAATTAAAAGAATTATAATATAATTATATTATTTAATATTTACATATGATATGCCGCATATCCTTTGAGAATGCCTATAAAAACAGAAGAGAGACGACATTTGAAAGAGGGGCATTCTTACTATTGTATATCTTGTATTTTACTAGCTAAACATTTAATCATTTTTGTTAACAATTTATGTACTTCCTTAGCTATTTAATCATCAATAAAATCATTTCTTCCTTAGTTTTTTCAACGAAAATTTATGTCTCCTTTTTTTTGACATCTCCCTTCACCATATATTTATTGGTTGCGGGTTTTGGCATCCACTAAAACAACAACCAAGACCAGGAACGTGGGAGCTTGTTGTTGCTCGCTTAAGGAGTCTATATCTATAATTCTATGGCTGGATTACTAAAGTAACCTTAAAATTTATGTTTATTATTAGTTTAACCTACTTTTATATTTTCGAAGTATTTGATACTATTGTTTTTGTTCTTAACATTTTTTACATTGTCTTTGTTTGTATATTTTATATCAAATTACTATAGTTTCATTTATAATAAGCTTCTAAATTATAAATAAACTCAACTGTATTTGCATATAAAGGTTTGTTGTATATATTTGATGTTTTTTGAGACTATTCTCTGCACCCAGGTATAAGAATAAAAAATATTGAATTATTTTGAGATGTATATGTGAGACGTGGCCAAGATTGAAAAATATTATTTATTGCATGATAAGATTGTAAATTTGAAAGGGAAATGATATTATTTGAAGACATTATTGAGTATCTTATTTTATTGAGTAATTGATTATATATATTAAGATGTTCTAATGTTAAGAGTTATGGATTTGTCATTGGAACCAAATCGATAGTATTTATGTACAAATTAATATTTAAATGATGATTTTAAAATTAGAGTGATGGAGAAATTTGGAGGGTTTTTGTGCATAAACGTTACTAAAAATTAAGTATAAATGACTAACACTTGTGCAAATTCAAAAGCCCAAGAAAAAAAACAATTAAATAAATAAATAATTTTGGACACATGACACTCTCTCCAAGTGATGATGTGGCGCTCAACTGGAGAGAGTTGGTCATCTTTTATATATTAGATTATTAGACTAATCTCCTATACCGAAAATACCCTTATGGTATTTGTTGACAAAAACGCAATTACAAAACTACCATTAATTTTCCAGCGCGCAAAAAAAACAAAAATCTACCGTTCTTTGACGGTAGACATGTTTGATGTTGGTCAACTCAAATTTTGGTCGGTAGATTTGTTTGAAAGATGGTAGATTTATTAAATCTTGGTAGAATTATTTTGGTAGACTTATTTAAACGACGCGGTAGATATATTTATTTGTGGTATATATATTGTCTTTGATAGTAGATTTATTTATGAGTTGGTAGATTTTACGACCAAATCGTTGACTAACGGTAAATGTTTGACTTTTTGGTAGATTTATTGACCATGTGGTAGATTAATTTTACAAAACGGTAGGCTTATTTCTTTTTGGGGTAGAGTTAATCAGTGTGAATTATTTTTTCGTGGCGGGACATTTATTTCTTTGACGGTAGATTTGTATTGGTAACGATAGATTTTTATTGGTTTGGTAGATTTATTTATAATGCCGGTAGATTTAAAACTGTGTAAAATCTTTGTGACTTCGTTTTGTAATGGTGGTAGATTTAATATTAGTGATGGTAGATTTAAAAAACAAATTGGTAGATTTGTTTGTAATGTTGGTAGATATAAAAACGTCTAACATCTCGGTGACTTTATTTTCTTATGGTGGTAGATTTAATATTAATGATGGTATATTTAAAATTATTTGGTAGATTTAGTAAATTTTTTGGTATTTACTCAGATAACCTCAGTTGGTAGACTTATTATTTCGCGTTGTTATAGACTTTTAATGACTGTATATTTATTGATATTGTTTGGTGGTAGACATTTGATTTTTTCAGAATGGGAAATGACGTTTTTGCCCTACACTAAAACTCATATTTACAAAAAAAACATGCACCCAAAAATGCTAAGTATGAGAATTTTTTAGTGTTTGATGGTAGATTTATTGTAATGATGGTAGATTTATTTTTTAATCCACCCTTTTATTTTTGGGTTAAGATTAACTGTAACATCCCTAATTCAATTTTGAGGTTGAAATTGAATAATTAGAAGTTGGGGGTTAATTTCGCGTAAATAAATTTTTCCGGGTGGGTTTAATTGATAAGTTTGGAAGTTTGGGGCCATTTGTGAATTCAAAAAAGATTGGTCACACATATGTATACGCGCGTATGTATCTCCCTCTCCGACCTTGTGCGATTAACCTAGCCGTCAAGTCCTCGTCGCCACGGTAAGAACCCTTCTCTCCCTCCTTAGTTTTTTTGATGCGATGCGGGGTCGCTCGGGATTGCAGATCGGAGGTTGGGCCGTGGTGAGCTCCCGTGGTGAGCTCCGGTGACGAGCACTCGCCGGTGTGTTGGTTTGGAGTCGGGATTGCAGATCGGAGGTTGGGCCGTGGTGAGCTCCCGTGGTGAGCTCCGGTGATGAGCACTCGCCGGTGTGTTGGTTTGGAGTCGGGATTGCAGATCGGAGGTTGGGCCGTGGTGAGCTTCCGTGGTGAGCTCCGGTGGTGAGCGACGGTGCGTGGGTTGGAGTCGGGATTGTGATCGGGTTGGGCTGTGGCGAGCTCCGATGGTGAGCTCCGGCGGTGGCGTCGCTGCACCGGCGATGGTGAAGTCGATGAAGTCGACTACCGGTTTAAGACCGGTTTAATAATAGGATCGAGTGTGTTTGATTTGTGTTGATTATTTTATTATTCTTTTATTTTAGGTGGATTAATAGAAGGTTATTCATCCCGGGGAGTTCTAGAAAATTGCTGAATTTTCTCGTGAAACTTTATGTGCGGAAATAAGGTGAGTGCAGGACCATAGGCGTAATTAAATAATTTTGATAATTGGTGTGATTTCGTGATTATAGGCCGTTTACGATCTCGGAGGGTCTAGATCGAGTGTTTCATGAAATGTTTGATTTATTCGGTATTTTCGTGATAGTCTATATTAATTATCTTAATTATTTGTTAGCCTGTAGATGGGAGGATTGTCTCACTAAGTATTTATCGAAATACTTATGCATCTCTTATATTTTAATTGATGCAGGAAATGAGAAAGTGTGACCGTGGAATCAGGGCGAGGAAGAGGGGGTGATCTAGACTTGTCATTTATTTGAGTATTTAATTTAATAATTTATGATCTGCATTGTTCGGATTTTTAGTCTTGAACCGGGAATTAATTGGTGAGGTTCAGTTATTGTTTATGGGATTTTAATGATTATTTGCAAAAAAAAAAAAATGGGTGCGGTTGTTTCAATTTGGTATCAGAGCATTTACGGTTCTAGGACGGTTTAAAAAAAAAAAAATTCCGCTATTAGAACTGTCTATGTGAGTTAGTCAATTGTTGAGCTTGAAGTTCTAGATCATCCTCTTCGAGCCTTCAATGAGATTCCACGGTAAGACTCGTGTTTGTTTTACTATTGCTGTTGTCAATTAGTAACAAGTGGTTATTGCAGATGGTTGATTCTGATAGCGTTGGGCAAGGTCTCAGAGGTCGGGGTGGTCGCGGCGGCCGTGGTCGGGGCGGCAGAACAGGCCGTGGCGGCAGAGGTGGCAGAGGTGGTAGAGGTGGTAGAGGTGGCAGAGCAGCTGCGGATGTGACGCAGAGTGTCACGGTGGAGCAGGGGGCGTATGATCACGCCGAGGGGGAAGGTCAGTCGGAGCCAGCGGCCGTGTATGGTGCGATGCCGGCGCCGGGTGGTGCTCAGGCGGGTGCGGGCCCGAACCCGATGGTGGCTGTTTTGGGCATGTTGGCCCAGCTCTTGGAGAGGTTACCTGGTGTGGTACCGGCTCCAGCTCCAGTGGCGCCACAGGGGGTTGCCGCGATGCCGGGTGTTGTTGCTCCGGGAGTTCCGGGAGTGGTTGCTGAGGCCGAGCCAGTGGTTCCGTCGTACCTGAGGGTGATGGAGCATATGCAGAGGTTGGGCACCAAGTTTTTCAGTGGTGGTGCTCGACCGATTGAGTCTGATGAGTGGAGGTCCAGGTTGGAGAGGAACTTCCAGTCGATCAGATGCCCTGAGGAGTATAGGGTTGACTTGGCGGTGCATTATCTAGAGGGAGATGCACATGAGTGGTGGCAGGGTGTTGCTGCGAGGAGGGCGGGAGTAGTGTTGCCTTGGGACGAGTTCCGGAGGGAGTTCGATCTCAAGTATTTTCCGCGGGAGGCTCGCGACAGGTTACAGGCGGAGTTTCTGTACTTGTCACAGGGGATTCGTTCGGTCCGAGAGTACGAGGCCGAGTTTAACCGGCTGAAGCGGTTTGCTGGTCGGGGTGCAGATACCGAATATGAGTTGATTGGTGCTTTCATGCGAGGTATGCGTATCGATCTCAGGAATCGGTGCATAGTCCGCAAGTTCGAGTCGGTATCCGAACTGGTGGAGTGTGCAGCGCAGCTTGAGGAGGGGATGAGGCAGGAGGCTAGTTTAAAGGCTGCAGTACCAGAGGTTCCGCGACGGCCTCAAAGTCAGAGTGTTGCTCCGAGCAAGGGCGGTAGGTCTGGTCAGCAGCAGGGACAGAAGAGGAAGTGGGAGGATACTTCCAAGGAAGCGGGTTCTGGACCACGTTGTTTCGGGTGCGGAGCCCATGGACATCGCGTGGCGGATTGTTCTCGAGGGGGCCCGGTGTGCTTCCATTGCAAGGAACCCGGTCACCTCAGGAAGGATTGTCCGAAGTTGGCTCAGCCATTTGTGAGGATCGAGGCACCGCCTCCGAAACGGGCCGCAGTGGCACCGAGGGTGTTCACCATAGGCGCGGAGTCAGGCGAGGCGAGCGGCAGCAGACCGATTACTGGTTAGTTACCTTAACTATGTTCTTGTTTTATTGTAATTTCAGTTACTCGCTCTGTAATTGGTGTTTGCTATTTGCCGTGAATCCTTTTCGTGCTTAGGGACCCTTAATGTGGCTGGGGTAGAGTCACATGTGTTGTTTGACTCCGGAGCGTCCCACAGTTTTGCCACACCGGATTGGGTGTCGGGGAGCGGTATCCAAGAGTTGTGTGGGGACCACTCGGGTGTGGTGAGAGTTGCTGGGGGTCGTTTGTTGAGGACTCAGGGCTGTGTGGAGAATGTCGACATTCTTATCGCCGGAGAGCTGATGCCAGCGGATTTGATAGTGTGCCCAGTGGAACTCTATGACATCATTTTGGGTATGGACTGGCTGGGAAAGTTCAAGGCTCATTTGGATTGTCACCGGGGTCGTGTGGTTTTCGAGCATGCTAACAGAAGACTGGTTTATCAGGGAGTGAGACCGGTGCCGGGAGGCATCGTCGTTTCCGCGGTTCAAGCGGAGCGTTTGATCGAGCAGGGTTGTGAGGCCTATTTGGCTACCATTTCGATACCTGGGGAGGTTGGGGAGTCAGCGGTGCGGGATATTGAGGTGGTCTGGGAGTTCGAGGATGTGTTCCAGCAGTTGAGCGGGTTACCACCATCCAGGTCGGATCCTTTTACCATTGAGTTAGAGCCGGGGACGACCCCGTTGTCTAAGGCTCCTTACAGGATGGCTCCAGCGGAGATGGCTGAGCTTAAGAAGCAGCTCGAGGAGTTGTTGGAAAAGGGTTTCATTAGACCGAGCAGTTCCCCGTGGGGTGCACCGGTACTGTTCGTCAAGAAGAAGGATGGGAGCTTCCGGTTGTGCATTGATTATCGGGGGCTGAACCGGGTTACTGTGAAGAACAAGTACCCATTACCGAGGATCGATGAGTTGTTAGATCAGTTGCAGGGTGCTTCGTGGTTCTCTAAGATTGATTTGGCATCGGGTTATCATCAGATCCCGATAGCGGAGTCGGACATCAGGAAGACGGCTTTCAGGACGAGATACGGGCACTACGAGTTTGTGGTGATGCCGTTTGGGTTGACGAATGCACCGGCTGCGTTTATGAGGTTGATGAACGGCGTGTTCCAGGAGTATCTGGATGAGTTCGTCATCATTTTTATCGACGACATTCTAGTGTATTCGAAGAGTCCTGAGGAGCACATGGTTCACCTGAGGAAAGTTCTGGAGAAGCTACGGAAGCAGAAGTTGTTCGCTAAGCTGAGCAAGTGTAGTTTCTGGCAGCGGGAGATCGGATTTCTGGGGCACGTCGTATCTGATCGTGGTGTTTCAGTGGATCCGGAGAAGATTCGCTCGATTGAGGAGTGGCCGAGACCGAAGAATGCCTCGGAGATTCGCAGTTTTCTGGGTCTGGCGGGTTATTACAGGAGGTTCGTCAAGGGGTTTGCTAGTATGGCGCAGGCCATGACCAAGTTGACCGGGAAGGACGTTCCTTTCGTGTGGTCGGACCAGTGTGAGGAGAGCTTTGTGAAGCTCAAGGAGATGCTGGTGAGTACTCCGGTGTTAGCCTTGCCTAAGCAGGATGAGCCATATGTTGTGTTCACAGACGCGTCCAGGCTGGGGCTCGGTTGTGTATTGATGCAGCAGGGTAAGGTAATCGCATATGCTTCCAGGCAGCTGAGGAAACATGAATGCAATTATCCTACTCACGATCTTGAGATGGCTGCAGTGGTGTTTGCATTGAAGATCTGGAGGTCTTATCTGTATGGCGGTAAGGTTCAGGTGTTCACAGACCACAAAAGTCTAAAGTACATCTTTACCCAGCCGGAACTGAATCTGCGACAGAGGCGATGGATGGAGCTTGTTGCGGATTATGACCTGGAGATAGCTTACCATCCCGGTAAAGCGAATCTTGTAGCCGATGCTTTGAGCAGGAAGCGGGTTATTTTAGACACTGAGCGAGATACAGAAGCGTTGGTAGGCATGGTGAGTGCCCTGAGACTGTGTGCTGTGTCTGAGGAACCTGAGCCGTTGGGTTTAGAGGCGGTGGATCAGGCGGACATTCTGACTAGGGTGCGGGTAGCACAGCAGTTGGATGAGGAATTAATGCAGGCTGGCAGGGCAGAGCGGTCTGAGTATGAGTTATCCAGCAATGGAACTATCCTTTTGAGGGGCAGGGTGTGTGTACCGAAGGACGAAGTGCTGAGGCAGGAAATCCTGAGGGAAGCACATCAGAGCCGTTTCTCTATTCATCCAGGAGCTACCAAGATGTACCGTGACCTCAAACGGTATTACCAGTGGGTAGGGATGAAGAAGGATGTTGCCAACTGGGTTGCGGGGTGTGATACCTGTCAGTTGGTGAAGGCTGAGCATCAGGTTCCGAGCGGGTTGTTGAGGAGTTTACCCATTCCGGAGTGGAAGTGGGACATGATCACCATGGATTTCGTGGTGGGTCTGCCGGTTTCGCGAACCAGGGACGCTATTTGGGTCATCGTCGATAGGTTGACCAAGTCTGCGCACTTCTTGGCCATAAAAAAGACCGACGGTGCGGAAGTGTTGGCCAAGAGGTACGTCAGGGAGATTGTGAAGCTGCATGGGGTACCGGTGAGTATAGTGTCAGATCGAGATCCGAAGTTCTCCTCGCTGTTCTGGGGCGCTTTCCAGAAGGAGATGGGCACTAAGGTACACATGAGTACAGCTTATCATCCCCAGACCGATGGGCAGTCGGAGAGGACTATCCAGACGTTGGAGGATCTGTTGAGGATGTGTGTGTTGGATTGGGGTGGACATTGGGCGGATCATCTGAATCTAGTGGAGTTTGCGTACAATAACAGCTACCAGGCTAGTATCGGCATGGCACCATTTGAGGCGTTGTATGGTAGGCCTTGCAGGACCCCGTTATGTTGGACACAAGTGGGGGAGAGGAGCCTGTTGGGAGCTGACTTTGTGCAGGAGACGACTGAGAAGGTCCGGATTGTGAAGTTGAACATGAAGGAAGCTCAAGACCGTCAGAAAAGCTACGCAGATCGGCGTAGGAAGGAGCTGGAGTTCGCAGTTGGCGATTTGGTCTACCTGAAAATGGCCATGTTGAGGGGTCCGAACAGGTCCATTTCCGAGACGAAGTTGAGTCCACGGTATATGGGTCCCGTCAGGGTGCTGGAGCGGGTCGGACCGGTGGCTTATCGGTTAGAGTTGCCGGAGTCTATGCAGGCATTACACAAGGTGTTCCACGTGTCGATGCTGAAGAAATGTTTGCACAAGGATGATCAGGTGGTCACGGGGGTGCCATCAGATTTGACACCGAGCATGGTGGTGGAGGCGAGGCCTCTGAGAGTCCAAGATCGTCGGGTGAGAGTGATCAGGAGGAAGAAGGTTCCTGAGATGCAGGTTCTGTGGGACTGCAATGGAGCCGAGGAGGTGACTTGGGAGCCGGAAGCGAAGTTGAAGCGCAAATTTCCCAAGTGGTTCGGCAAACTGGAGGGTTAGCCGGGTGTTCCCATATCGTTGTAACCATGGTGTTGGGATTTTGGGAGTTATTGCATTGTTGTACTCGTCTATTTTATGTTGTTATAACTAATCGATGTACTTTGGAGCTTTTGATTATTCAATAAGAAGGTGTTTTCATTGAATATGTTGAGCGGTGGGTTTACTAGAGGATTAGTAGACAGGTTGGCGGGCTACTAGTGGTAGTGGTCCGATAGCCGGGGTGCGGATACTAGGAGTTTAGTAGCTGCATAGGGCTGATAGATCCGGATTGGTTTGGCACAGGGTGGTGACCCATATAGCGGCATCGGAGTGCACTGGTGAGTCACTGCCGAGTGTACTTGGCCGGTTGGGTTTCGACGTGATTCCTGATTGGTGAGACAGGTCACTAGAGAGATTGCCGTTGTCTGGCTCTCTATGCGTTAGACGGATCGATCCATGGTGTTGGGTCGTGAAGTCGTTATACTCCCGGGCGTTGGAGTGGTTGGCCAAACCAAGTAGGGAACTATGGCACTATGGTGTGGAACCGTGATACCGTTGTTAGTGGAGTTGGAATAGCGGTCGTGCTACGCTGAGTTGGATTAGCAGTTGTGCTATGTTGTGGATGTTAGCTGGATGTTAGATTCGAGGACGAATCTACGTTAGTGGGGGAGAATTGTAACATCCCTAATTCAATTTTGAGGTTGAAATTGAATAATTAGAAGTTGGGGGTTAATTTCGCGTAAATCAATTTTTCCGGGTGGGTTTAATTGATAAGTTTGGAAGTTTGGGGCCATTTGTGAATTCGAAAAAGATTGGTCACACATATGTATACGCGCGTATGTATCTCCCTCTCCGACCTTGTGCGATTAACCTAGCCGTCAAGTCCTCGTCGCCACGGTAAGAACCCTTCTCTCCCTCCTTAGTTTTTTTGATGCGATGCGGGGTCGCTCGGGATTGCAGATCGGAGGTTGGGCCGTGGTGAGCTCCCGTGGTGAGCTCCGGTGACGAGCACTCGCCGGTGTGTTGGTTTGGAGTCGGGATTGCAGATCGGAGGTTGGGCCGTGGTGAGCTCCCGTGGTGAGCTCCGGTGATGAGCACTCGCCGGTGTGTTGGTTTGGAGTCGGGATTGCAGATCGGAGGTTGGGCCGTGGTGAGCTTCCGTGGTGAGCTCCGGTGGTGAGCGACGGTGCGTGGGTTGGAGTCGGGATTGTGATCGGGTTGGGCTGTGGCGAGCTCCGATGGTGAGCTCCGGCGGTGGCGTCGCTGCACCGGCGATGGTGAAGTCGATGAAGTCGACTACCGGTTTAAGACCGGTTTAATAATAGGATCGAGTGTGTTTGATTTGTGTTGATTATTTTATTATTCTTTTATTTTAGGTGGATTAATAGAAGGTTATTCATCCCGGGGAGTTCTAGAAAATTGCTGAATTTTCTCGTGAAACTTTATGTGCGGAAATAAGGTGAGTGCAGGACCATAGGCGTAATTAAATAATTTTGATAATTGGTGTGATTTCGTGATTATAGGCCGTTTACGATCTCGGAGGGTCTAGATCGAGTGTTTTATGAAATGTTTGATTTATTCGGTATTTTCGTGATAGTCTATATTAATTATCTTAATTATTTGTTAGCCTGTAGATGGGAGGATTGTCTCACTAAGTATTTATCGAAATACTTATGCATCTCTTATATTTTAATTGATGCAGGAAATGAGAAAGTGTGACCGTGGAATCAGGGCGAGGAAGAGGGGGTGATCTAGACTTGTCATTTATTTGAGTATTTAATTTAATAATTTATGATCTGCATTGTTCGGATTTTTAGTCTTGAACCGGGAATTAATTGGTGAGGTTCAGTTATTGTTTATGGGATTTTAATGATTATTTGCAAAAAAAAAAAAATGGGTGCGGTTGTTTCATTAACTTTAAACTTGTGTCCAATTGGTTCTCTTAAACATTCACATTATGTCATTTTGGTTTTCTTTTGTGTAATAACTATCTTTTAATTTAGGGTTTTTTGTTCTTATTTGTGTTTATTCTGTTACATTTAACTCAAATTACTTTAAATATTGAACATTATAATGTCAAATGACACATCAAAAATTGTAGTAATGCTCAATTATTTGTGTCAAAAATGGCATATGAGCTTTGTAATTCTTTGGATTTGTGCTCGATTGTTTACACTATTGGTTTATAGAATAGATGTGTTTTTCTCTATATTATTGGGTTGAGTCATGTGTTTTTGGTTAAAATCTCACTCACCTTGGTTATACATATTAAGCAAAGTGAAAGTAAAGAAATTGAATGATAGCAAACATGGTAGAAAAGATGAAATGTTTGAAGATGAAATATTTGACACATGACTCAAGCGTTTTGCAACAATTATAATTTGAAAACAATAGCATCATCTAAAATCCAATTATCATTTGTACAAATTCAAATATAGATCTACCATCAATACAATAATAAATCTACCATCATTTCAAAAATAATTAAATTTACCAAATCCAAATCTACAACCGTAGAAGAACATGCCGGGAATCTCGTCGGAGACCTGTCCGCCGTCGCGAAGCCCATAACCTGTCAGAGAAGAACAAACAAATGTCATCACTCATATATAAAGTTCAAATATATGACTAACAAATCTACAATCATATCAAGCGATAACTCTACAATCATTAACAAGCAAATCTACCATCAAATAATTAATATAACTCTGCCATCATGAACAAACTATTTCTCACCTCAAATTTCAGAACCGTTACCACAGAAATTTTCAGACGGCGGTAATATGGCCGAAGAAAAACCAGGTACCTGTCGGAGAAGAAGAAAGAATAAGTCAACCGTTAACAATAAGTCTACCATTACGTCAACAAAATCTAGCAAACAAATCTACCGTATTATATTTACAAACTACTGTCATATAAAAAAAAATCTACCGTGATATATAAACAAATCTACTGTCATCTATATACATACTATCGTCATATAAAAACAAATATACCATCATATATAAACAAACCTACTGTCATATATAAACAAATCTACCGTCATATACAAACAAATCTACCATCATATATAAACAAATCTACCAAACCACATTAGTCAGACTAATAAATCTACCATCAAGTGTTACAAAATCTACCACCAAAGATATACAATACTTAACATTCCTCACCGGAAAATCCTTGCTCTCACCAGAATCCCGTTCAGTAGACCGGAAACACATATTAAACAAGGTATCTGCAAAAAAACAAAAATTAGGGTTAGGTTTCGCCGTCACCGCAAAAAAAAACTATGAAATTAGGGTTTTCACCGCCGCCAACCGCCCATTCTCCCCCAATCGTCGCCGACCGAGGCAGATGACTCGCCGGAACACTCGACACGCCTCCCCCAAAGTCCATCTCCTTCGCCGTAACCATCCTTCGCCGTAGTTCTTCTTCTTCGTGGAACTAATTAAGAGAAATCTAAAACGAAGCAAGAGGATGAAAAGACTTACCGGAAACGCCTCAGTCCTCGCCGGAATCGAGTCTAAATCGCGTCAGAATTCAACTGTCGCCGGAATCGAACCTGAATCTCCCCAAACGTCGCCGTCACCGTCGCCTATCGCCTCTTGTCGAGAGGATTTTGTTTTTTCGTAAACCAGTTTTTTTTTTAATTATTTTTTTGATATTTTTCTTTTATTTCATTATTTTTTTCCCAAAAAACAAAATCAAAAACAAATAATTAATGGCATACTTGTAATATAATATAATATTTGGATAAAATGGACATTAACCAACATTCTAAGGTTAGTCTAGTAAATAGGGAGTTAGTCTAGTAATATTCCTTATGGACGAGGTTAGTTTGAGGAATTCTCTCTAATTCTATATATATAAACTAAAATAACATCACTTCTCATAATGCCACATCTTCAAATCATATCTTAAAATTGTGACACATCATCAACTCATTTGTTAATTTTAAGTTGTTTATATAATTTACTAAAAAATGATGCGCGCGATGCGCGAGTTTTTACTTTTTAAGTTTTATAATAGTTTAATTTATTTATGAGATTTTTTTTTATTCATTTTTAGTAAAACAAACCATTGCTTGTAGATTGTAAGTCTAATATTTTATTTGAAACTTAACTAATTTTTTCTCTTATTTCCACCTCCATTAAAATGAAAATGTAAGTGATAGTCAATCACTTCAATATCTACGGTCAATCACTTCTATATTATTTACAAATAATCATGTTTGTTTGGAACTTTCATATCTTATCTATATTTAAAGACCAAACAAATCATGTTATCCAAATATCTAAATTACTGAACGTTTCATTTTTATTATTTAAAATTATGCACTCTTTTTTTAAATCTATTTTCTTATATATAATTTATTTAAGAAAGTTACTATAATATGCATTATTAAACGATAATGAGTTTACTTTTTATTTATTAGATATTCTGTTTTAAAAAAAAAATCTCTATATGTTTGTGATATGTTAAATTAATATTGTATATATTGTATACTATTAGTTTGGATCAAATAATATACATTCACTAAACATATTTTCGATATAAAACTTCAACCTTGTAACTATAATAAAGTGTGCAATATATTAGTAAAACTAAACTTTTAAATATATTATTCTTTCAATAAATTTTATTGATTTTTTTTAAGTTTTCATGATATGAATATGAAAATGACATTTCAAATTCCTTGCATAATTTAATAAAATGTATAGTTAATATGTATATCAAAGTTTTAACTAATTAAATTATGAAAATTAAATATCAAAATGATGTTGCATACATGTGGATGATATTTGTTATATTGATATTGTATATATTGTCTACTATTAGTTTGGATCAAATAATATACATTCACTAAACATATTTTCGATATAAAACTTTAACTTTGTAACTATAATAAATTGTGTAATCTATATATATAAAGGAGAATGTACTCTCTTCTCATGATGCCACATCATTTTCTCATAGTCTAAAATTGTGACACATCATCAACTCATTTGTTAATTTGAAATTGCTAATATGATTTATTATATTTTGTGTTATTATAAATTAATTCTCATGGTAACTATCATTCATTGATTTTAACAAGAATTTGAAAAGACATTTTTTATAAATGATAACTTCAATATATATAAAGTAAGATTTTCTCTCTTCTCATGCTGCCACATCAGCAACCTAAAAAATTAATACACATACTAAATACATATATTAATTAAAAATTTGGTTTAAACATTATAAAAAGAATTTGAAAATGCATTATTCATATTCTAAATTAAATCAGAAAATAATAAACTTATATGAATATAGTTGAAAGGACCGCACTTTTTTTTTTTTTTTTTTTTTTTAAACATATAACAATAATAAACAATTATTAATACACAACCACACACGGTCTACAGCTTACACAAGCTCACGGTTACAATCGCCAAACAACACGTATCGATCGATACCCCCTGGTGTCGATCGATACCCCAACAACAGAAGCAACTCCCGGGTCCTAATCATCCCCTCCTCACCGCCTCGATTCCACGATCACGCCTTATCTTTACCTGCATCGACAAAAGTGATGCATCAACATTTGGCTAACCAAATGCTGAGTGAGATTGATCATCCCAACAACAGGCTATCAAATAAGCACAACAACAGCAATATCAAATAGCCAAACCAAGAATTAATTAACACCAATTAAACTTCCCGGCACGAAGCCACCGGTATCGATCGATACACCACGGGTATCGATCGATGCCCAACAACACATGACCCCCCCAACCAGGGTCCTGGTATCGATCGACACCCCAGCAACACACTGGTATCGATCGATGCCAACACAACTCAAGACCACCGACAAGGCCCTGGTATCGATCGATGCCCAAACAACACACTGGTATCGATCGATGCCAACACAACTCGAGTCTATCCACACACAACTCGAGACCACCGCCAAGGGACAGGTATCGATCGATACCTACATGGTATCGGTCGATACTCCCTGCGAAAACCCAAGCACCACCGCGAGATCTCACCCAGAACTCGCCAGGACCACACACAACTCGAGACCACCGCCAAGGGACAGGTATCGATCGATACCCACATGGTATCGGTCGATACTCCCTGCGAAAACCCAAGCACCACCGCGAGATCTCACCCAGAACTCGCCAGGACCACACACATAACACACCAATCAAGCTTAACAACACACACACAAGCTCAATTGCTAACCTTTGGTCCCAACTCACCTTAAACCGGCTGGATCGAGCTCTAGAAGACCTCTCTCTTCTCGCAAGCCCACTCCCAAGCCAAACTTCTCCCAAGCTCTCCTTCAAGCTTCTCTGAGCTTCTCACAAGCTCAGACCTCCTTGATCTCGCAAGATCCAAGCTTCGCAAAGCTTCTTCCCTCTCTCTCTCTCCTTCTCTCTTTCTTGTGACCTCCTTGGTCTTATCCTCACAAGGACATCCTTTTATACTCGAAAGAAGATAAGAGAAGAAGATAACCACGAGAAAACCCGGCTGGTATCGATCGATGCCTGCCAGTATCGATCGATACCGCCCCCCGGAACAACCCGAATTAATTATTCCTCCACAATAATTAACTCTTCCGGAACACGGGCGTTACAATAGTTCTTTGAAATAATAACAGGTTTAATAAATTTAGTTATCATAATATATTTCAACTTTTATAAAATAAAACAGGAGAAGAAAATAAAAGCTTTGTATATGCAAAATATATATCATGTGATGAAAATATATTTCAATTCTCATAATAATTACCATCCATTAATACAATAGTTTTCCCTAGAATCATAACCTAATTAAATATTTATAACTATTTATACTATTTTAAAGTCATACATGAAACACTCCAACAATAATAACTTCACATGAAACAAAATTTAAAAAAAATTATTATGCAGCTACAAAATGTAAATATCTTCCCTTTAAAATGTAAATATCTTCCTTTTAAAAAACTCAACTAATTGCATAAAATTGATCACCAAAAAAAAAGAGGTAAAAATGTGTACCGTCCAATAAATAAACACATATATGATCATAAATTAAAAAAAAACAAAAACAAATACACAGATCTTAAGCTGAGAGAGATAATTAAATTAACTACGAGACCAAATAAAATACCATTAGATTAAAAAATGTGTTTACCACGTCCGCGCGGATCACACCCTTTGTGATTGAAATTGAAAGTGAAATCTCACCGGCGATGGGGGAAGATATCGGAGAAGACGAGGGTTTTAGAGCAGTGGGTAATGTTTTTTTACAGGATAATCCTATTCACAAGAACTATCTCTCTCTATAAATATTTGAATCGACGCTCGACCTCATATTTCTTATATTTTTCCAAATTGGCCCATATTATCTCAAATGTTCTCATTAACCTATACATCTGCGATGATTTTGATAGTAAATTAGTGATAGAAATTAAATCATTTTTCAAATAAAATTAGATTCATTTTGTAGTCACCAACACTGGATCATCGAAGATGAATAATAGTAAATTCTGAACATTTTTTAGTATTCGGTTTTAGGTAAAAATAGATAAAAATACAGTGACTTATTTCGAAGTTTTTTTTTTTAAAGTTCGGAGAATTATAAATTCACAAAACTAACTTTCCTTTTATTAGTATTCGCAGTAACTTTCGGACTATACAAAACTAACCCTATTTCGAAGTATTTAGTTTATTAATATTCAGTTGGGTTAAAAATATACAATTTCCTAAATTTTAAAATGACAAAAACTTAACTTTTAAAAACCAACTAATTGAATAAATAGTCAACCAACAAAAAAATTCAAATTGTGGATCACTCACTAAACAAATACATAAATAAACATAAAATTAAGAAAGGAAAAAAAACTTATGAATAAACAATCCATATTTCTTAAGCTAATAGAGACAAATCCATTAACAATCATACTAATAAAACAAAAATAATATTATACCAAATTTGTTTAAAACAAAATTGTGTTCACGTCCGCGCGTAGCGCGGATCACACACTAGTATATATATTTATGTATTTCTTCATTATTATTAAAAGTGGGGTACTTTATTTAAATGATTAGGTAGATATGGATAGTAAACTATAAAATTATAGGATAATTAGATTTGGATCCGGTTTTACCATATCCAAAAAATAAATTCTCGGATTCGAGTTCGTTAATATCCACGAATATCCAAATCTATTTCGAAAAGGTTAAAAACTAAAATATAAGAAAAATATATAAATTTTAAGAGGATTAAAATATTAAATTATAAAAGCTCGCACAAATATACATAGCTTAAGTTATAGAGAGAGAGAGAGAGAGAGAGAGAGAGAGAGAGAGAGAGAGAGAGAGAGAGATTATGAGTGATACTATGACTGCACATTCGAAACACGTCAGATAATTGAGATACTTTAAATGATTAAATGACTAACTACATGATGTTTTTGACGCTAATGTAACTATCTGAAATTGGGTATGTGATTATGAATATTCGGAAATCATAAACCTACAGAAATATTCAGATATTTACAAACCAAATTTGATTTTAAAGTTTTGATTAATATATTAAGTAATTATTTTCTAAATATTATATATATACATTAAGTATATATAAAAACCATTAAACACTATAAATATTAAAATTTGATTTTTTTTTTTACTTTGTGAAATACAAAATCTAATGAAAAGATTTGATTTCATCGAATTTTCATATAACTATGTCAATAAACATAATACAAAATTCCGCGCGAAACGCGGATCAACCACTAGTATATTAGTAAAACTAAAAATTATAAATCTATTATTCTTTCAATAAATTTTGTTGATTTTTCAAGTTTTCATGATATAAATATGAAAATGACCTTTCTAATTCCTTGCATAATTTAATAAAATGTATAGTTAATATGTATATCAAAATTTAACTAATTAAATTATGAAAATTAAATATCAAAATGATGTGGCATACATATGGATGCTATATGTTACATTAATATTATATATATTGTCTACTATTAGTTTGGATCAAAAAAATATTCATTCACTAATCATATTTTCGATATAAAACTCTAACTTTGTAACTATAATAAAGTTTGTAATATATTAGTAAAACTCAAATTTTTAAATCTAATATTATTTTAATTAATTTTGTTGATTTTTAAAAGTTTCCATGATATAAATATGAAAATGATCTTTCGAACTCCTTGCATAATTTAATAAAATGTATAGTTAATATGTATATCAGAATTTTAACTAATTTAATTATGAAAATTAAATATCAAAATGATGTGGCAATGATGTGGAAGATGAGGTGTCTTTATGAGAAGAGAGAAAATCTAACTTTATATATATACTAGTGTGTGATCCGCGCTACGCGCGGACGTTAACACAAATTTTTAAAAACAATTATTGTTTAATATTGTTTTTACTTTTATTAGTATAGTAGTTAATTGATTTGTCTCTATTAGCTTAAGAAATGTGGATTGTTTTTTTTTCTTTCTTAAATTTATGTTTATTTATGTGTTTACTTAGTGGATGAAGCACATTTTTATCTTCTTTTGTTTCTATTGGATGATGCACATTTTTATCTTCTTTTTTCGTTGGTTGTCTATTTATTCAATTACTTGGTTTTTCAAAAGAAAGTTTTTGTCATTTGGAAGTTTTGGGAATTGTATATTTTTAGTTGTTCTTTGTTATTAGTTCCTTAATTTCTTAGAATTGTTTACTATATATCTCTTGTTTTAACGCAACTCGTACGTGTTAGTGAATGAATTAATATTTAATCTATATATTAGTACACACATGGTATTTCAAATTTATTTGTGAAATAACTGTATATATTTAGTCATCATATTAGTATGAGTTAGTGTTACATGCTATTGATTAATTTTAAAATCTTTCTTTATACCAATAAAATAGCACGCATTAATAGTTTTTAACGAAAAAATTTGTTATTTTAAATTTAAAACCATAAGAGTCTTAAACAATACGTCAATCTAAAGCTTTCCCTTTTTTCTTTATTGAAATTATTGGTGAATGATAATAGATCTTTGCGGTTATCGATTTTTTTTGGGAGGCTTAAGGCGGATGTAGGCCTAGACGCGGGTATCTGAAACCTCCTTCGCTTGTGGTGAATTTATCGTATATTTAGGATCATATATTATGCTTAGGGATGTAGATAGTTGCAGATGATTTTATGATCGTTAATCTCAACTTCCTCGATTAATCTTGTTTTTTTTTCCCAAATTTTTTTCTTTCCCCAATATTGTTTACCTACGATTTGAATCATATTTATCGATTTTTATTTTTATTCTGAAGTCCTTTTTTAAACACTAACTCCATATATAATTACGAATTGGGTAGTGTTAGGCCTTTGAGTTCGGGTAAACCTTACTTAATTTATCGGTTTATTCGGTAATTTTAGTTTAACTATTTTCTACCGATATTAACCGATAAAAATTTTAGTTTGGTTCGGTTCGGTTTACGGTTATTTCGGTAATTTCATATTTACCAATAACCCAAAATCTGCTGGTACATCCAACGCTACTGATGTCCCCATCTCCTAACGTCGATTTAGACCGAACATTGTTGCATTTTTTTTTATATGTATTGTTTCTAGCCATGGCGGCTGTTGAGTTTTTAATTTTTTGGTTTTTTAATAAATAGGTTTAAGAAGATGATCGTATGTTTTGATGAACTCATTTAATTGTTTTATTTTTGGGCTTTTTGGCCCAATAAATTATTTCTCTTTTTACTTTTATTAATGGCCCAAATCCACAATCTCATAAAGAAAAACCACGACATAATCGATGCGTTTCAACCATCTTCAACCTCTATCGACACCTTCTTCAACCTAACAAAGCAGTCAACTAAAAATCCTAAATAATGGAGGCGAGGGCAAGCAGAGGACGAAGATATTTCGATTAACAGTTCCGTTCGACGAAGATGCTTCACTGTCAATAACCGAATTTGAACCCGAAATCTCCAAAACTCGGTTGTGTTCGGTTCAAAAATTTCCGTTCGGGTAATAATCCCAGGCCTAGGCAGTGCTATTCTCTTCATCCTCCGTACGCAGCCTTCTCCTTTTACTGTCAGGTTGAGCACAAAACTCACGATGTTAGTGTTTTCAGAGCTCAATTTTGTTATTTTACTACTTACATTTCATCGAGTATGAGGTTTAAATGATTTAGTTTTGAGATGTTGATGAAGTGATGGGAATTTTGAGACCAGATTATGGAAATGCCTATTTTATCACAGGTATTTTGACTCTATGCTCTTCATCACGTCTTTAGATTCTGGAAAGTGCTTGTTATTCAACTCGATCTTATTGCATTTTTAAAAGATTATAAGAACTATGAAGTGAATTTGTTCCTGGAATTTGCGGAGGTTCACCATAGCTAAGCTCGTTATTAAGCTTTCCCATTCACAAACCAAGCTCAGACACTTACTGGTAGAACTCATTCCTGTTACACATATTTTGAACAATCTGATTTTCATACTTTCTGGTTTGTGTTTGTGAAGCTTGGTAGATTGGTGGGATGAGATCAACTTGTTCTTATCTATTAGATCGTAAGTCTTGATGTGAGAATGATTAAAGCAATCTATTGGACCATTATATGTAGAAGTAAATCATTAAAATCTTTGCTCTCTTTGCCTATGTGTGGACGATGAGGTGGCGGAAAGAGAAGAGAGCAAAGGTAACTTTATATATATAGAAGATCTATTTAACAAAGATACTATAATATGCATTATTAAACAATAATAAGTTTACTTTTTATTTATTAGATATTCTGTTTTTTATAATAAATCTCGATATGTTTGTGATATATTAAAATAATATTATATATATTGTATACTATTAGTTTGGATCAAATAATATCTATTCACTAAATATATTTTCGATATAAAACTTTAACCTTGTAACTATAATAAAGTGTGTAATATATTAGTGATGAAACTAAAATTTTAAATATATTATTTTTTCAATAAATTTTGTTGATGTTTTTTAGTTTTCATGATATGAATATGAAAATGACCTTTCAAATTCCTTGCATAATTTAATAAAATGTATAGTTAATATGTATATCAAAGTTTGAACTAATTAAATTATGAAAATTATATATCAAAATGATGCGGCATACATGTGGATGATATATCTTACATTAATATTGTATATATTATCTACTATTAGTTTGGATCAAATAATATTCATTCACTAAACATCTTTTCGATATAAAACTTTAACTTTGTAACTATAATAAAGTGTGTAATATATTAGTAAAAATCAAAATTTTAAATCTATTACATTAATATTGTATATATTATCTACTATTAGTTTGGATCAAATAATATTCATCCACTAAACATCTTTTCGATATAAAACTTTAACTTTGTAACTATAATAAAGTGTGTAATATATTAGTAAAACTCAAAATTTTAAATCTATTATTCTTTCAATAAATTTTGTTGATTTTTTAAAGTTTTCATGATATAAATATGAAAATGACCTTTCAAATTCCTTGCATATTTTAATAAAATGTATAGTTAATATGTATATCAAAATTTTAACTAATTAAATTATGAAAATTAAATATCAAAATGATGTGGCAATGATGTGGATCGGAAGATGATGTGTCTTCATGAGAAGAGGGAAAACCTAACTTTATATATATATATTATGTTTCATGATATTACACTTTAATTATAATGGTAACTGTCATCCATTAATATAGTAATTTTAACAAGAATTTGAAAAGATATTTCAATATAAAAGAACTTACATATTGATGGATTTCTTCATTATTTTTCAAAATGGTGTATTTTATTTAAATGATTAGGCAGTTATAGATAGTAAACCATACAATTTTAGAATAACCGGATTAATTTGTTTCCGGTTTTGTCAAATCCAAGAAACAAATTCTCGGATCTGAGTTTGTTAATATCCACGTCAAAATCCATTCAAACCGTTAAAAAAACTAAAATATAACAAAAAGATAGAACTTTCAAATTATAAAATTAAACTATATTCTAACACACGCGGGAAATTTATTTATAGATTTAATGTAAAAACATTTATGATTTTTTTAAAAAAAATCAAATTTTTATAGATTAAGTTTCTATATACTTTTTTATTTAGCATAATGGTTTATAGTAAATAAATAATTATTAGATTTACGTCGATATGATTGTTAGATTTTATCGTCATATAAAATCATGAGATTTCCTATAATCAAAAGATGTTACAATCTTATTTAAAAATTCCAGGAATTAAAAACGACATTATATGATTTTTTTACATTTTCGTAAATGATTTTATCATTATACATTTTCGCTGATTTGAAAAGATTTTCTTGTAATCTTGATTGATCTGTATAGGAACATGTTTAATTAATCCAGATAAATTATAGAAATATTCTTAATTAATACATGTTTAGACACAAAAAGTACTTTTGTTTTAAAAGTATAGAAGTATGTTTTAACCGACAAAGGGCAAATGACAACTCTGAGCTTTTAATGTGTACGCGAGAATGCATATTATGCAAATCAAATTATGGTATCCTAAAATGTTAACATATTTAACCCAAACTGTTAACATGTTCAAACCAATCTTCGAGACAGAGAATAGATGAAGCCCTCCCGAAAATTATACAACGCTCAAGTAATAGAGGATACATTGAGAATGGCCAGAAAAAGAAAAACATGGAGGAAGATAGTGAATACTGTATGTGGTTCAATATGTCGTGTTGAAGAGAGAGAGAGAGAGAGAGAGAGAGAGAGAGAGAGAGAGAGAGAGAGAGAGAGAGAGAGAGAGAGATAGAGAGAGAGTGAGAGAGAGAGAGAGAGAGAGAGAGAGAGAGAGATAGAGAGAGAGAGAGAGAGAGAGAGAGAGAGAGAGAGAGAGAGATTATGAGTGCATCTTGGAAAAACTCCAGAGAATCGAGATACTCTCAAATGATTAAATGACTAACTAATTAAAGGGTGTTTTATGTGGAAATGACTTGACATTGATGTAACTATCCGGAATTGGGTATGTGATATGGATATTCAGAAATCAGAAACCTACATACACTACAAGAAAACAAGCCATTTCGGACGGCCAAATCTGTCGGTTCTATCTCGTCGGAATAAAAAATCCGTCGAAAATCTCTCAGAAATTTTCGACGGATTTCCGAGGCAGAATTTACCGACGGCTTTCCGAGGCATTATCCATCGGGAATAATTCCGACGGATTTCCGAGGACTAGTCCGTCTGAAAGACTTCCTCAGAAATCCCTCGGACAAATCCGAGGGTACAATCCGTCGGAAATCCCTCAAAATTTTCCTGGGAATTTCCGACGGATTAAAAAATTTGAAATTTTTTTTTAAAATAAAAAATGGAATTATTTATTTATTAAATTAAATAATTTGAAACAAAAATAGAAAATTAATTATATAATTATATTACAAAATAACATAATTTTAAAAAGTTTTTGAAAGTTGAAAAATTACACACACAAAAAAACGAAATCAAAACGTCGGGTAATCATCGAACTTCGATTTGAACCACTAGTCCATATTGTCTCTCTTCGTTTTCTGAGTCGAGAGGCCGTCCTCCAAAACCGTGACCTTGTCCTTGAGCTCTTCGTTTTGCCGGATAAGGTCTGGATCCATCGAGAAACCGGACGAAGAAGATGCTCGTTGGGTCGCAAGCTTACCCAACCCTGGCCGACGACCTTTTTTAACGGGTACCTCCTACGAAAACAATAAAAAAACATTAGAATTTTTTATTAACAAATAATTATCTAAATTGAAATAATAATCTATATTTTTTACTTACTCCGAGGACTAGGTCGTTCATCTCGGACCGAGTGATTTCGTTGGATCCGGTGAAGCCGTCCTGTGATCTCTGGATGAGAATCTCGTCTTGCACCAGCGTCACCTTTTAGACGATCTCCCTGACGGCTCCATCGTCAATTCGGCCCATCTTCTTGTTGGTGTGCGTCCTCACCATCACTTGCAGGTGATCGGGAACTTCGATGTATTCCTCCGTCTACAAAATAAATAAAACTGTTAAGGAAAACCATTTTCTTATTAAAAAAACAACTAAAAACCGAAAAAATACTTACCATTTCGATTTCGGTTTTCTTGTAGCTCTTTGCCCCGTTGTTGTGGATAGCTTCTCCCTTACCGTTTCGTTGACGCTTCTGGTTCTTGGAGTTCGTCTGAGATAGAGATTCGGTCTTCGGCTCTTTCCAATACGGGATGTACTCCGTATAATAATCTGCGTTCAAGCTTTTTGGCTTATCTTTCCCCTTTCTCCAAGCCTTCTTCCACGCGCTCATATGACACGAGAATTTCGTACTAGCCTCCACAAAAAATTCGTCCTCCTTCGTTTTCGTGATCGTATGCTTCCAATTAAACTCTTACTACAAAAAATAAATAGAAATAAAGATGTTAACAAAATCTCAAAATATATAACAAAAAATAAATAAATGATCACTTACCGCAAACGTATGAAACCACATGTGCTGTTCGGAAGACGGCATATCGGAAAATTTCTTGAACGGTTTGTCGAGGATGTTGTGCAACATCTTCAGAATGGACTTACTAATGTCATTCCCGGAGATTCCAAACCTATGAAAAAACAAATTAAAATTCGGTTATCAAACCAAAAAAGTTTTTTGTTTACAAAAAAAAAATTATTACCAAGTAGATCTCGGAATGAGGAGTTTCGGATCGAGAACTTTGAGTAATTATTACATAAAGTTTTTTTAACATTACGTATATATTGTAAAAAACGTTTTTAATATATACATATATGAAAACGTTTTTTAAACAACATATATATAAAAAAAGTTTTAAAAAAATTATTTATAAAAATCCTTTTAAAAAAAATATTTATAAAAAACGTTTTTAAAAAAAATATTTATAAAAAACGTTTTTAATAAATATATTTATCAAAAACGTTTTTAAAAATATATATTTATAAAAAAGGTTTTTAATATATGTATTAAAAACGTTTTTAATTAAATCTAATAATTCTAGAAATTTCAACAAACTCTAATCTAAAATATAATCACATATTCAATATAATCCACACAAAAAACCAACAAATCCACAAAAATCAACCTAATCTAAAACCTATACTAATTAACAATCTAACAACCTAATCTAATTCCACAAATTCCACAATTATCAACCTAATCTAAAAATCTAACAAAACAAAACAAAACAAAAATGAAAGACTCACATCTTCAACAGAGAAGACGCCGCAGAGGAAGAAGAAAAGAAGAAGAGAATTGATATATCATGGTTTTTACCCCTTTTAGACCATGATATAGGTCATATTTATGGAGTCTTTCTAGTATTTTGGAGTCTTTTAGAGTCTTTTACAGGTTTAGGTACGTTTGGAGCATTTTGGAGCATATTGAGATGCAGAGTCATGCAGAGACGTCAGAATTTTGGCATTCGTTGAAGACCTTTCCACCGTTGGAATGAGCTCAAATTTGGACACAAGATAGATCAATGGATTAGCTTTCATTTGGAAGTTGTTTGAGGCCATTCCAACGGTGCGATCAAAAGTTATCCCGATTTTCGTGAAGTCTGTCCAGTATGGCGAGCAGAAGAAGCAGGATGTTGACCGACACTGTTTGGTGTCGACCGACACCGCTTGGTGTCGACCGACACCGACTGCAGGAAAGCATATACGCGATTTTTAAAGCCTGCAGAGTTTCTCCCTAAGCCCAGAAGACTTTATTAATTACAGAAAAGGTCAAGAACGTGTTTTAGCTTATAAATTAGGTTTTCAGCCACCTGTTTAGGCTATGCTTTATTCTACTCTTGATTTTACTTTGGTTTTTTGGAGAGACAACTCTGAACTCCTGTTTTTATTGATTTCTTTGATGATCTATTCAATTATGTTGTTTTCATTCTCCATGTCTGAGTAGATCCACTTTAGGTTCAGGGTTCTCATAAGGGTTTTCTCTGAATGCTAGGTTGATTAGTTTATTAGGATTCACCATCTGAATTAGTTCTTCACTTTAGGTTGTGTTCAAAGCTTGTTCTAGATTAGCTACCTAGAACATAGATCTTAGGATAATTGATTAGGCACGATAGTGCGATTAATTACCTGATAGAACCTAAGGAGAGCATAATAACTATTCGCAAAGAGATTTGGTTTAGTTGTTTTGGGAACAAATCAAACCTGATCTAAAAGCTGATTTAGACTTTAGGATTCGCAAAGAGATTTGGAATTCTAGGATTTAGATTTAGATAGTTTTCGCAACGACAGTTGGTTAATTATATTTTAGTGATTTGAGTTCAAGAACCGCGCTAAATCTGAAACTTGTTAGTTAGTTTATCTGCATTCATTGATTCCCTGAGAAATACCCTGAATCTATATTTCTCCCATTGAATTTACAACTCTTTACTGTTTATTTCTTTTTGTTTCAACTGAATTGCTTAGCTTGATTCTCATCTACATAATCTATTGTGTGTTTCTGTGAGTCCTTGTGTTCGACCCCTACTATATTGCAACTACTGCTTAGTACTTTTAGGGTATTAATTTGAGCATATCAAGAATTATAAGGAACTCGGCGGCGGCGGCAGCGGACTCGGCGACGACGGCGGAGATTGAGAGAGGATAAGGTTTTGAAGATCACAGAAGAAAATGAAAGAGGAGAAAATGGATACGATATATATAAAGATTTCCGACGGATTACCTCTCTCCGAAATCCGTCAGAAATCAAATTTAATTAACCGCTTCGATTTTCATTTTTTCCTTTGGCGGTTTAAATTCCCGGGTAAAATTTTCCGATCAGACAGAAATCCCTCAGAAATTTTCGAGGGATTTCCGACGGACCGTCAAATTGCATGTATTCTCATGGGCCAGTCAACGCGTACAGTTTGATATTGTAAATATCTAGACCCGTCGGAAATCCCTCGGAAATTTCCGAGGGATTTCCGATGGATTTTGGGTATAGGGTTTAGATTATGAAGATTTCCGACCTGATCCGCTTGTGAAGCAAGAATGAAAGGATCGTATTTCTGAAGTCGCCTTCGAGAGTCGACAGATGTAACACCAAATGCGTCCTGGCGTAGACCTCCTACTGGATTATACCAATCGCAATAGAACGCAATGCACCTCAAGTCGAGCATCCCTGGATAATGGACCTCCAATATTTCGCGGAGGACACCGTAGTAGATAAGTTCTCCAGATTGAGACGATATACCAGAATTACAATTTGTCTTTGAGCTTCCTTCCCGATGAGCCTTAAAAGCATACCCTCGGGTGCAATACATCGGATAAGACTGTGCAATAAACGTCGGGCCTTTCACCATCTCAACTAACCAGGTCGGAAACTCATTCCCGAGAGCAGTCATCTGATCAACCTGTTAAAATTTCAAGTGGAAAATAATCGACACAATGTTTATATATATATATATTATACAATTTAATTTTATAATAAGAAATCATCATTTAACACTTACATGATATTTCAACCAATCACCAAAGTCATTCTGCTTGACGACATCAAGCTCATCCTCTGTATAATTTGGATACCAATCGCGTATTTGGGTCATGAACATCATGTGCATGAACAAATGCATTAGAAAATTAATAACATTAGTAAACTTTGTTAACCAATAAAAAAATAACATTTAGGTACCTCTCATATTCTAAAACGTCGTCGCAGTTTGTAAGAATATACATATGCAAATGCCTTTGCTCCTGCTCTAATAGTCGTCGATCCTTGCTTTTTCCACTTAGTCGTCCAATCTGATTACATATATTGGGAACATAGACAAGATAACTAACTTTGTTCCCTCTATCAATATGACGTGCGGGCGTCTACTTTTTGTTTGGACTTGCGCTGGAAAGTAGTAGTTAGCAAAGTTGGAAGTTTCGTCATTAATGCTCTTGCGACAATAGAACCCTCGACTCTAGAAAGATTTTTCACCTTCTTCTTTAGGTGGAGCATATACCGCTCAAAATGGTACATCCATCGGTATTGAACCGGCCCACCAAGTGCTGCTTCTCGAGGGAGATGAATAGGAAAATGTTCAATACCATCAAAAAAGGCAGGAGAAAATATTTTCCTGAGGTTGCAAAGGAGAACCGGTATGTTTTTCCCTAGATTTTGGATTCCGGCTGATGTAAGTGATGTCGTGCATAGATCCCGGAAGAAAGCACCGATCCCTGCATATATAGTAGACATACAAAATTAAATAACTTACGTATAATTAATCATCACAAATATAAAAATGGCAACATATGTAATAGTGTAAATGTATGTATACCTGCAATAGCTCCATGGACGTTTATAGGAAGAAGACATTCAAATGCAAATGGAAGGAGGCGCTGCATGACAACATGACAATCATGACTCTTCATCCCAGAAAACTTCCCTTCTGAACTATCGACGGAATTACGAAGGTTATATGCATATCCGTTTGGGAATTTGACACCGTGCTTAATCCAATCGAAGAACTCCTCCTTTGAAGTCGCATCCAACCGGAAAACAGGGGGATGTGATTTCCCGTTCGCCATTACATGCAACTCCTTACGGGAACAAATATCTGGCAAGTCCAATCTGGCTTTCAAATTATCTTTCGTCTTTCCTTGCACATTTAGAACAGTGTTCATGATGTTGTCGAACAAATTATTTTCAATGTGCATCACATCTAGATTATGGCGCAGCAAATGGTCCTTCCAATATGGCAAATCCCAGAAAATACTATTCTTGTGCCAATTGTGGTACTCACCACAATCGTCAACGGGATAATGCCCATTACCCCAGCATGAAACTGTCTTCTCGGCACCAAAATCTCTAAACTGATTCATAATATAATTCCCATCTAACTCAGAAGGTGGACCATCGAAAACGTTTTTGTTCTTTCTAAACAATATTGTGCTCTGACGATATGGATGATCATGCGATAGAAATCGTATATAATTGAACTGTATCCATCCAAATTTGATGGCCAAATGGATTTACTTACTTTTTTCTCTTATAATCACTTATATTAATTTATGAATTTTAGACGTTTCGTCAATAAGTATGTACACAAACCAACCATAATATTAGCATATGTAAAAAACTTAACCTTACTAACACTTTTTCTTCCTTACACTTTTATGCAAAATTTTAATTCTAAATCTTTTAAATGAATTGACGCAGTTAAATTTATGAAAGCATGTTCTCTGTAAGACTAATTATTTTTGTAAATTACTTGATAATAATTTTCTACAAAAATAATTGAAAATGCTTTAAAACTATTCATCATATATACAATAATATATTAGCTTGTTTGATAAATATGGTAACTAACTAACCAAAATACAACAAATAAATATCAAAATTTTGATATTTTTTTGGGTTAAAATTTTGTTATTGTTAATTCTCTATAAAAAGTTTAAAAGCAAGGTTTAAAATATATATAATGCATTTGTAAATTTTTTATTTTATCAATGTTTGAAGATTATATTATTTTAAAAAAATTTGATAATGTTTTAGTTTAAATATTTATGCCCCTAATTAAAATTATTTATGGCCCTGCCATTGTCTGAAACCCTACAATATATAAATCAACAGTTAAGAAATCGGAAAATAATTTAACCAATAAACCATGGTAAGTCTCCGGTTGAGTATATAAATCAACAGTTAAGATTTGGAGGATAATTAAACCAAATACCATGTTAAACCGAGAAACAATAACAAAAATTACTTGGTTAGAATCAGGAAAAAACAAAAAGGAAATTCAACAGCAAACATTAAATGACCGTTAGAAAAACTTTTAAGAAAAGGAAATTTATGAGGAACAAAAGGGAAAGAGAAAAGGAAATTACGCGTAGCGGTCTTTTTCTTATACATACATAATAACATATCACACACATACACTTGTCATTTTTTTGCTTTCTTCACGACAATCATCTCTCTTACGAGTTACGACACAAACCTCTCTTTCTTTCTCATCTGATTTTGTTGACAATGGAAACTGAATCAATCAAGGTAGAAATCAGTGCAAGCGCGACGCCTCAAGGTCCGTTGTTAGGGTTTTTAAGCACGGTTATTATAAGTCGAAGTCAGGAGGTTGAGGAATTCATCGTAGACGTGAGTGATCATGATGGTAGTATCTCGAGTCTCGGATCTTACCCAGATTCTTCTTTTCACGGCCCAGAAATCTTTCTCAGTCTCCAAGATTTCGGACCAAACCTTGTCTATCAACATGTCCATAACAAACTCCACGATCGTGTCTTGTCTCGACTAATAACTGATAAGATTGTTGTCGAATCCCGACGGAGAGACTTGCCACAAGGACCCTTGTTGATGACGGTATCCGTCAAACTGACCCAGAAAGAGTACATCGTTGTGCCTTGTATCTCTGCTCCCTCGACAACAAAAGTAGATGAATCGGATACTTGTGCGATATGTCTCGAGAATATGTCGGACTCGGAACCCCAACTGCCTCATTGTGCGCATAGGTTTCACGAAGTATGTTTCATCAAGTGGTTGGATCGACATGACTCATGCCCTCTCTGTCGCCAATCACCAAACCTGTTAATGAACAAACCGAGTAAAGCTTTGGAGTAAAGAGTTAGGGTTTCAAGTAATGATTTAGTTGTTAATCAATGTTGGAACTCTAAAATTAGGGTTTCACTTATGTTTGTGATTTGGTTAAATCTTTGTCGTACACTTCTTTTAAAAGTGGTTGATTAGGGTTTCTCATTGTTTACTTTTTTTTGTTGGCAACAATGTAATGCAGTAGATTTAAGAGTATGAAATTCGTATTAATTCTCGTTTCATCATAAATTTCATATCACAAGCTTGATTCAGAGTTTTGGGAATAGAAGTGTACGCACTCAATATAGTGAAAGGTAACCTTGTTGAAAGTCCGTAATAGGCCTGCAAAACAAAACAATCTTGAACACTTAAGATGATTCCATAGCCATAGTGTATTGCAAATGATCAAACATTTCAAAATCAAAGTACAAAGCATAAACATAAACATACCTCACAGAGAAAACAAGAACCTTGAAACATATTTACCCTGAAACATCTTCAAATGACCATTGAGACGAACATAGGTTCTCTGCTTCACAAGCTTAAACCATAGGAAAACTACTTCCAAGAAATGTGAATCTCACCAAATATCAGACAAAAACAGAAGATACTCACCGCACTCTCGAGTATGTCTGTAGAATATATCAAAAGGATGTTTACCAATGAAAATACACTCTCGAGTAACAATACAAAACCACTATGGACTGTTTCAACTGTCACTAAATTAAAACCACTGCTAAAGCATAAGAGATTAGTTCATTTCAGTTGAGTATCATCTTCAAGGACCTAATGTATTAACTTGACTCATTTCAAGATCCCAACTTTTATTTTGTGAAAATGCTACAAAACACAGATAAATTACCTGAACCGAATCCGATTGAGATCATTCCCTCCCTCAGGCAATGATACAAACAGAAGATTTTACTTTCTGCATTATTTTCTTTGTATTAACTCATATTAAATGATTGAACAGTAGAGCCACGACTCTTTGAGTTCAAACACAAATATATTTTATTTTCCCAACAAGAAACCATTTCCTTGAATGAAACAAAATATCACAGCTTTGGATGTACGAAGATAGTCATAAACCAAGCCAGAGACTACTAAGTCGGCAGAAATTTCAAGTGCCTTGCACTTGATGAAATAAAATATAAAATCATGGATTCAAAAACAAGATCTCAGCAACTTATATACAAACCGAGAGACTAAAAGTAAGGAAGAGGACAAAAACTCAGATTATCATAGCTCATTACGAGTTTTCCAAAGTCTCCAATAGAGTCTAGATGATCAAAGCAAAAGACTTGGTAGATCTCATCATCATACACACATATCAGAGAGGACATAATATCAAATTGTGAGCTTACAACAACAGAGTTAATCTTTTGCTATGTTCCATTTTCTTTACCTGTGATTCAGAGTTCAGCGAGTACAAGTGTATACACTGTCAATATAGTGTATACACGGCTGACTAAACCAAAACAAGCATTTTTAATACTCAAAGATGATTTCATAGCTTGTGTAACCCAATAGGATACACCAAAACCTGTTGCCAATGCTAAAGGAGTAAAGCATTTCAATATCAAAAGACAAAACATATAGACATATTTCACAGAGAAATCTACCCTGAAAATTCTTTAAATGGCCATTAAGGCGCTGATTTTGTGACGTCTTTGTCCCACAACTGAGACCTGAATATGCCAAAACAACAGAAAATTGAGCAAACATTTATATCGGGGAATGACGAAAACAGGGGTAATCTGGAATGGCTGTAAAGAGATTGTACGTTTGTTTGTGAAATCCCATTGACACCGAGACTCACCGGGCTGAGAAGCTTCGTTATTTACCTCACCGTCACTGGGACAAGACCCTAAATTTCAATACGACAATAGAAGATGGCCGGAGATTGATGATATTGAGAATCTCAGCTTTTGCGACTTTGAAAATCTTTGCACTTCTCAGAGAATTTGTTAACGCTCTCTCGTGTTTGAGTGCAAGCAGCAGTCTCCACCAAATAATCATAGACCAGAAAGATCGTTAGAATTACCAAACCTTGTACTCTGATCTAGCAATTGGAGCTATAACTCTTGTAGTATCCTTTGATGCACCACTTGGTAAGTGCAACTCCAATGTCAGATTTTTAATACAAAAAAAAACGGAGAAGGAATCGAGCAAAAAAAGAGTAGCAGGTCATACAATTTCATCACTGAGGTTGAGAAGAGAGCACTAATGAGTAATGACTATGTTGGTGCAGAGGGAGGAGAGTATTAAGAAGTTTTGCTCCTGGAAATTCAATGGGAAACATTAAAAAAACATTAGGACTTGAAAGCGATCATCTAGCAAAAAAACATTCGACAGATTCCATTAACATTCAAATAGATGGTTTGAGGAATGATGTGCAAAACTATACAAATCCGACAAAAAGCTCCACTAACACTGATAAAATTTAAAACCTTTGAAGAAGACAAAGTAGAGTGTTTCTCACACAGCCAGTAGTAAACAGTTGTTAAGCAGAATCCAAAACTCATCAGAAATCACGTATGACGATTCCACAACTAAATATAGACGAACGCAAACAATTCTCAACAAATAACATTACGCAAATGGGCATAAGCAGAGATTCCTCAGAAACTTATGGATTCGTTGGGTAAGGAGAGAGCAGAGACCAAAGACGGATTTAGCTTCTAACATAAGCAGATAGCTTCGTTGGTTTGACGGCGACGAACGGAGAAGCGATAAATGACACGATAGACTATTTGGGCCAACGTTGGGCTTATGGGCCGAGAATCGAGAAAGTAAACCCATTTCATATTTACCATTATGCCATCATTTTGCAAACAAAGAAATTGGAATCTGCTTCTTCTTCCTCAGCGTTCTTCTCCGGCAAGCTTCCACCGCCGCCGCGGAATCGATGTTTAAAGTAGGTAATTAAAAAAATATTAGTTTAAATTTAAATCAATTTTAGTTTTAAGAAATAAAAAGGAAATTCCGGCAATATATTGAATCAAATTTGATTAGGCAAAGAAATTACACAAAAAGACGAAAAAGAGAAAAATAAAAAGATTCTATTTCGATCATATTTGGTTACAAAATTTCAATTTGTTGTTGCTGTTTTGGTAACAGGTTTACCCATTCTTTCAGATGAATCCAATTCTGCTCAACTTTCATGTTCCACAACGCTTCAACCTCATCTTCTAAGACCGCGATGATCTGACGGTAGAAAATCCGCCACGTCGATATCAGACAAGCATGGTTCTCGTTTAGCTTCTTCATCTTCAAGTAGATCGAAGCCATGCGTTTGTCGTTTTTCTCGAGGTTGTGTCGGATCAAATAGATAGCAGCAATCTCTCCGTATAATGTCTCCAACTTCTCTAGCTTCGCGACTTTCTTGCTCAGCTTGTCTGTTAATGTTTGGATAGCTTCAATCTTCTTCTGATGATTCTTGGTTTTCAATGCGAGAAAATTCGAAAACTTCATGGTTCTTTGTTTTGTTCTGATCTCTCCCGAAAGAAACTTGAAATTACTTGACCTAATTTAAAAGACAAAAGAAGTGTAAAACTCGAAGGGGCAATTCTAATAACGTTGTGAAAGGATATGTGCTTATATATATATATAAGACTTCATTAAACGATAAAAGTTAAGTTTCCTTTTTTCAATCCTACTTATTTCCTTTTTTCTTTTAACTCAAACCGTTTATTTGTTATTGTTTCCTTTTCTTCTTTTTCAGATTTTGATTTTGATGCACATTTCCCTTTTTTCTATTCGAACCATTTAGATTTGGGTGATAATTTCGAGCCAATGAAAAATCATACCGTCTGTTCTTGAACAAATAAATTGTTTTTTGAGAATCTGTGTGATTTTGCCACCATATATTCACAGCGGCTGTGAAAATTCCTTTTATATATTGTCAAACTATCACAGATCAACTGGCTTATGATTCTCGGATCCAACAACTACCAGCAGAAGAAGTCAGAATCGAGAGTTGAAGTCACCGCCAATCATTTTTAATTTTCATTGTAGTGTTTTTGTTTTCCTCCCAATGATCAAATTACTGTTGTCACGTGATTGTCTAATTGGTTAGAATAAGTTTTGGTATATTTATATTTTCTTATTACATGTTTGTTGATTTTTGGGATAATATCTTATTACAATGGTAGATATAAGAGAAGGCTTGCATTACAATCTTTATTTAATTGGTGGAGCAACCGCTATGTCAAAGCTGCTCAATGATGAAGTTGTGGAATATAAAGATGGAACCTCTGCAACATAAGCACGTGTTAACTTTTCTTTGCTTAAGAAATTAATTACAAAGACCGTAAAACTTTATCAGAGTTGACCTTTCATGTAGTTAATACATAGTCTTTAACTTTGCTTTGCTTTTTTCAATTATGGTGTAGATGGGTAAAGATGTTGTATCGTTCTTGTCATGGCCAGCATAACCAAAAATGTTAACTTTGGAAACAAAGGTGTGTGCATTTTTAATTTATGTGTTTGTTTGTTAGTGTGAATGTGTGACAATTCATAGAAATAACTATGAAATAATTTATACTTGAAGCTCATATTTATATATAAATTTATATTTATTTTAAACTCATAAATTATAACTATGAGATATTTTCATTTTTTCTTTTTTTTTGTAATAAAAAATGGTTGTTGGGGTGGCAGAATGAAAAAAAGCAAATGTAACTTTATATATATAGAAGATTAGGCATTTATAGATAGTAAACCATAAAAATTTAGAATAACCGGATTTGTATCCGGTTTTGTCAAATCCAAAAAACAAATTCTCGGATCCGGGTTTGTTAATATCCACGTCAAAATCCATTTAAACCGTTAAAAACCTAAAATATAACAAAAAGATAGAACTTTCAAATTATAAAATTAAACTAGATTCTAACCCACGCGAGAAATTTATTTATAGATTTAATGTAAAATCATTTATGAGTTTTTTTTAGAATCAATTTTTTTATAGATTAAGTTTTTATATACTCTTTTTTTAGCATAATGGTTTATAGTAAAGAAAATGATTGTTAGATTTACGTCGATATGAATGTTAGATTTTATCGTCATAGAAAATCATGAGATTTCCTAAAATCATGAGATTTCCTAAAATCAAAAGATGTTACAATCTTATTTAAAAATTCCAGTAATTAAAAACGACATTATATGTTTTTTTATATTTTTCGTAAATTATTTTATCATTATACATTTTTGTAGAAGAGATTTTATATTTTCGCTGATTTGATAAGATTCTCTTGTAATCTTGATTGATCTGGTTAGGAACATGTTTAATTAATCCAGATAAATTATAGAAATATCTTTAATTAATATATGTTTGGACACAAAAAATAAATACTTTTGTTTTAAAAGTATAGAAGTATGTTAAATGACAACTCTGAGCTTTTAATGTTTATGCGAGAATGCATATTATGCGAATCAAATTATGGTATCCTAAAATGTTAACATATTTAACCCAAACGGTTAACATATTCAAACCAATCTTCAAGACAGAGAAGCCCTCCCAAAAATCATACAATGCTCAAGTAATTGAGGATACATTGAGAATGACCAGAAAAAGAAAAACATGAAGGAAGATAGTGAATATTGTATGTGGTTCAATATGTCATGTTGAAGAGAGAGAGAGAGAGAGAGAGAGAGAGAGAGAGAGAGAGAGAGAGAGAGAGAGCATATTATGCTGATCAACTTATGGTATCCTAAAATGTTAACATATATAACTCAAACTGTTAATATGTTCAAGCCAATCTTCGAGACAAATAATGGATGAAGCCCTCCCAAAAATCATACAACGCTCAAGTAATAGAGGATACATTGAGAATGGCCAGAAAAAGAAAAACATGAAGGAAGATAGTGAATATTGTATGTGGTTCAATATGTCGTGTTGGAGAGAGAGAGAGAGAGAGAGAGAGAGAGAGAGAGAGATTATGAGTGCATCTTGGAAAAACGCCAGAGAATCGAGATACTATCAAATGATTAAATGACTAACTAATTAAATGGAGCTTTATGTGGAAATGACTTGACATTGATGGAACTATCCGGAATTGGGTATGTGATATGGATATTCAGAAATCAGAAACCTACATAGTAAAATCCTCTCGAAAATTACATATCGCCCAAGTCATAGATGAGACATTTAGAATGGCTAGAGAAAAAAAAACATGAAGGAAGATAGTGATTATTGTATGTGGTTCAATCTATCGCGCCGATGAGAGGGAGAGATTATGAGAGCATCTTGAAAACACGTCAGAGAATCGAGATACTCCCAAATGATAAAATGACTAACTGAATGGTGCTTTATGTGGTAATAACTTGACACTGATGGAACTATCCAAGTTTGGGTATGTGATTATGGAGATTCGGAAATCAGAAGCCTACATAGTGAAGTACTTCCAAAAATTATAAATCGCTCAAGTAATAGGGGAGACATTGAGAATGACCAGATAAAAAACGAGAAACATGAAGGAAGATATTGAATGTTTTATGTGGTTCAATCATCTTGGAAACACGGTATAGAATCGAGATATTCTTAAATGATTAAACGACTAACTAAAGGATGTTTTATGTGAAAATTAGTTGACGCTGATGGAACTATCCAGAATTGGGTATGTGATTATGGATATTCGTAAATCAGAACCTTCACAAATTTTAAGATATTTACAAACCAAATTTAATTTCAAAGTTTTGATTAATATATTATGTAATTGTTTTCTAAATATTGTATATATATAATTACATCTACTTTTTGTCTAAATTACTTCCATTAAAACAACAAAATACAAGTATGATTACAAAGTCGAATACGAAACATCGTAATACAGATTTTTGCATAACCAGCTATATACGCCATATGCTGAAGACAAATAATTATAAAAAAAGAATTTGACGCTGCTTCCTTCTGAGGTAAGCCTTACACGCTAACAAGTTTTGAAACATGTTATTTTCCATCTTCATTATTCATCTCACTCTGATACGATAAGTATGCCAATATGGCATTGCATTGATTAATTCGTAAACCGCACATTGAAAAGCCATTGCATCCTGTACATGTTTCGAAATATTGACATCATGATACTAATTAGTCTGTATTAGCCCTGGACATTCGGATCCGAACCGATCGGATCTTTCGGATGTTCGGATAATCGGATGTTGGATTTAAAGATCCATTCGGATATTTTGTATTTTTTGGATCGGATCGGATCGATTTTAATCGGATTCGGATCAGTTCGGATATGAAAATCAAGATCTGAAGTAAAACCGAAAAAAAAATCGGATTCGGATTTTTCGGATGTTTCGGATTATCCTGTAACCGGAAACAACAAACCTGTAAAAAACCAAAAAAATCAAAAAAAAAACGGAAAAAACTGAACAAAAAACCGAAAAACCCGAAAAATCCGAATCCATTATGTATATGAAAACCTGCACTTGCATTGCAATAAACCTTCATCGATTTTAAACAAGTCTTAACAACTGTATACAAAAAGAAAATCCCATTTCCAAACTTTCAAAGATCCATAATCCATAACAAAGATCAAACAAAAAACTTCTAAGTTCAAATGATAAGTGAAATTTGAAAAGAGTACTAAGTAGATGAATCAAACATGTATTCCATAACTCCAAAATCCGAACTTGAAATCACCTCTACCATGCTGCTGTGAATCTGTTCAATAAAAATCAATGACAAATGCATAAAAAACAAACCAAAGATAGAGATTTAGAGACAAACAAACAAAGAAATATTACTTACAGTGATTGAGAAGCTGAGAAGTGAGAATCATTCATCTTGAATTGTTGGAGTATCATTATCTAAACAAGTACATAAGAGAAAAATAAGTCAGAACACCTAAACTGATATAACAAGAATATACTAAATGAAAATATCACCTCTCTTAAGCTTATCTTCATATTCAAATTCAGAGATTATTTGTTCCTTTGTAACTATACTTCTTTCACCATTGACCCGAATGTCTTGCTTCATCCATTGCTCTGTACACATCAAAACCTCAACCATATAGTGAGTTAGACAACTTCTAGCTGGAGTTATGATCCGACCACTAGTACTAAAAGCACTTTCATATGCAACCGAAGACACTTGCATAGCAAGAACATCTTTTGCCATTTCAGATAGTATAGAAAAATTGGCACTGTTGTGCTTTTACCAATCCAGTACGTCATACTCTGTTCCAACCTTGGTGCTCGAATCCTCAACACTCTCCTTCAGATATCTATCCAATTCATCTCTTTTATCATGAACTCTAGCAGTTTCAGCAACCATCTCCTTGTATATGGAAGCCATCCTTTCATACCCTTAACCCAAATCATCTTCCACCACTTCCATTATGTCATGTGATTGGCCTGATGATTTTGTTTGATTAGACTATGAGGATTGCGTATCTGGCCCTTTTGTATACCGAGCACTGTACTCATCAAACATGGCACACAGCATAACAAGAACTGACTGACTCATATCATGTGCATCGAAACTTTCCTCCCCATACAGTCTAGCAAAACACATATTAGCAAACCCCAATTTTTTTCTTGGATCAAAAACTGAAGCTACAATCATCATCTTATTTAATCCCTTCATCCCGTCCCAATACTTGTCAAACTTAGTCAACATCACATCGGCCTTAGCCTTCAACTATGTGTCTATACTATTACTGATATTCATCATATTTTTTTCTATAGTCACTATCTCACCATACCATTTAAACGCATTCAGAGTAGTAGAAGCTGAGACGATCAAAGTGGAGTCATAGAAGATGACTAGGAAACAGACTAACCTCTCAACAGCATCCCAATCACTTGTAGAAGTAGGTCCATTCCTTTTTTCCCCATTCTTAAACTCACTGAAGTAAGTCAATATATAACTTGTCTTCTTTCTCCATTTTGTCGAATGCTAATTTGTATTTAAGTGCCTTAAACAACATAGTGTAAGTGGAATTCCAACGGGGTTTGACATCCAATGGTAAACTACCTCTTTTCATCTTACCAGAACCAACTCTCAGTTCAAAAGAACTCAACCTAGTTGTATTCGATCTAACGTACGAAATCCCATTTCGAATTGCAGCAACACTAGCATCTATGTCAGCTAAACCATCTTTGACAATCAAGTTAATGATGTGAGCACAACATCTAACATGCAAATAATCACCATCTAACACAAACGCTTCAGGATTTATCAAAGAAAAATCAGTGTGAAACTTCTTAAGAGCAGAAGTATTAGTTGTTGCATTGTCAACAGTGATGGAAAATACCTTCTCTAAACCCCAGTCAGCTAAGCAATCTAAAAGAACAGTTGAGATTGTCCAACCTTTGTGATCCGTGATGTGCTTAAACCCGATGATAAACTTCTTTAACCTCCAAAATGCATCGATGAAGTGCATTGTGATCACCATATAACTTGCTCATGTTCAATCACAAAGTGAAACTAGTAAGTACGAGATGAGAATTGAGTTATAAAATGAAACATTTAAAACAAATTAGCATTACCTGTAGGCTGAGCAACCCATATGTCTGTTGTAAGTGAAACTCTTTGCTTGTTAGCCATAAACAAATCCCTGAGAGATTTTTTCCTAGCCACATACATATCAACAATGTTTCTTGTAGCTGTTCTTCTAGAATGAGGCTTGTATAGATTCACCTTATCGCAGAAGTATTTCCAAGCCATGCTTTCAACAAACGAAAGTGGCAACTCCCCAATCACAAGCATCTCATCAGAAGCCTCCTTGAATACTTCCTCAGACACTTTGGTAATACTCAGGCCGCCACTCTGATTTAAAACAGACTGACTCTTACCCTGGTTCTGATTCTGACGACCGTCTACCCATGCTTTGAATTGCTTGCAGATTGCTATATGGTTTTTGAGATTCGAAGTCCCGTTTGCTGTGAAACATGAAAAAACTTCTGACAGTAGTTGCACTTGCATTTGTCACGGTTTTCTTTTGTTCTTGTGAAATGATTCCAAACGCCAGACCTTGTATAAAGTAACTTCCTCGGCTTTGGTGGCTGAGAACTAGTAGCTTCAGGGACTTCCTTTCTTTTACCACGGCCAGTAGGCCTAATCTCTTCTTGATCTTATTCGTATAGATCATGAGCGTTCTCTGCGTTAGTGTTCACTGAAATTGGTTCAGATGATGAATTCATCTGCAGAAACAATAAAGACACTATATGAGAATCTAACAAAAAACAGAAAGTGTAAGAGTCTCAAGAGTTGAAAAAAAATACATAAGCTAACAAAGAACAGAAGGGTCCAGATTGTGTGTTCTGTGTACAAATCACAAAGTACAAATTTCAATAAATCCCATTTTGGAATAGCTACAGTATACCATATGGTTTTAATGCATTTGATCAATATGATATAAACTCTTAATTGGTATAATTCATGTACGTTTTGTAGCATCAATCACTAATCACGAACTCACTTCCAGATTTATAAGAAAAACTTTAAACTCTTAACTAAGTACCATTTATTTGCGTACAATTACAAGTCGTGCAAGCAAACCCCACTAATGCTTTTTAGGGGGAAAAGTCACTTAAAAAATTACATATTCTTTTCTTTGCAGACTTGCACTTGAGTGGCCTTTGCAGACTTGCAGTAGAAAAAAAGATCACTTAAGAAATAACAGATTCTTTTCTTATACTATAAGCCTTACGCTTTTCCAAACTTCTTAAGTGACCTTTGCAGACTTGTTGGTGATGTGAAATACTACAAAGAACTCAGTTTGTTGCAATGTGAAGACATCATCAGCCGTAACTTGGTCAAGCTACAATTCAGCCTATTTAACATCGTTAAGTCGTCATTTAAGCTCATAAACATTATGCTCCCTAATAAGCTTTTTGCAATACATACTTGAAAGTTGAAACTGAAAGCATACCAAATCAAAAAGGATTCACAACAAGAGAAGACGCTACATGAGAAGCTAACAATATGTAAGAGTCTAAAAGTAACAAAGAACAAAATGTCTACGAGTCTAAGAGTGTAAGAGTCTTTAAAAAAACGAAGAACAAAGTCGAATTAGAGGAAGAAGAAGAACAATAAAGTCAAAACCAAACAAAGCATCCAACAATCAGTTGGATTCCAATTAGAGAAAGAAGAAGAACAACGAAGTCGATACGAAGAACAATCAACAATGAAGTCGAATTAGAGGAGGAAGAAGAAGAGATGTACCTGAGATTGAATTCTCGATGTCTCAAAAGTCGGTGGGCAATTTTTGTGAAGTGATGCCAGATTGATATTAGGGTTTAGGCCTTTGTCGTCGTTTAGAAAAGGGGCAAAATCTAAGAGTAATCTGGGAAACTCAAGAGACATCGGATCTAAGGTATATAAGGGTTCGGTTTTTTCGGATCCTACTTCGGGTTTCGGTTATTAACCGATCCGAAACCGAATCTGAAGTTACCCAGAATAAACATCCAATCGGATATTTCCAAAGATCTGAACCCGAACCGAATTTTTTGGATCGGTTTCAGTTTTTTTTTCGGATCCGGATTACATGCTCAGGGCTAGTCCGTATCATAGGCATTGTTGAAAAAATAGGCTTTACAATACTCGTGGTTGAACACCAATTTGAATGTGACTGCTCTGCTTCATCTTCCTTTGCTTTTTTCTTCTCCTGTTTCGTTGCTTCATCTCCAAATTGGGAAAGCCTCTGAAAACGGAGAGGAGTATCGATCTTCCACAGAATTCGAACTCGAACATAGTTGACATGTTGCACTCCTTCACCATCGGAAACTGTCTCAAGGAAAAGACCCATTTTTCACCCAATATGAGTGACCATACGAAGAGTAAGAAATTGTAGTGGGATGCCTTTAAACGATAAAAGTTTCCTGTTTTCAATCCTACTTATTTCCTTTTTTGTTTTAACTCATACCGTTTATTTGTTATTGTTTCCTTTTCTTCTTTTTCAGATTTTGATTTTGATGCACATTTCCCTTTTTTCTATTCGAACCACTTAGATTTGGATGACAATTTCAAGCCAATGAAAAATCATACTGTCTGTTCTTGCCAAATAAAAGAAGTTTCGCTTTTCGGATGAATCTTGATTCTGTTTCTGATTTCTTCACAAACTGAGACAGTGTTGCCCATTGATCTTGAGTAAAATTTGGTACATGAGCATCCGTTGCAGAATTTGAATCTCCAATTTGTATGTTGTATGCTCGGAAACCAGAACCACGACCCCTTCTGATTAAGTTAAGTTTGTATTGGGCTAGATAGTCGTATAGTAAGATTGGGCCTTATGACGTTTGTATAGTTTGGCCGTCAAGTATATTTAGGGTTTCCTATATTTGTATATATACTCGGTATTCACCGTTGAGATCAATACACAAACATATTCTTTTATTCTACATGGTATCAGAGCCACCAAATTATGAAACCTAATTTCTTTCATACGTTAAGTTGATCCTCTGTTCGATTTTTGTTCTTTCCGAGTTTGAATCTTGTTTAGATTCAATCTCTTTGTTATTTTCTTTTTTGAGATTCAGTTGAATCGAGTTTTTTTCTCTCTTAGAAGACATGGCTGGTGATGATACAACTTCTGGTTCAGTTACGGTTGCTGACCAATCTGCAGTGGTTAATCCGTATTCTATGTTTCCTTCAGACAATCCAGGCTCTATACAACCGTCATAAGGCCCAATCCTATACGACTATCTAGCCCAATAGTCTGCTTACTCAACATATTTGATCGAGTTGTACCTAACCGAGATTTGTCAAAAATTGACCATATATCCCACTTTTCTTCATCTTCAGACTTATTGAACAGACGTTTGAGGGTTTCGTCAACAAAACCTAGCTTTCGCTTAGTTCGTAGCAAATTCAACATTAATTTTGCACATCGTTCATAATTTGCTCCATTCAAAATAATGGGTGTCTGCACTTGTCAGGTGCTATAAGATGGATGGAGATAGAGCAAAGACATAAGTGCTGACGCAATATCAAATAACCGGATCGTGGCCTCAATGGAATATTGAACGAATCAGATCAAGACATGAAGAATTAAATTTGATTAATGGCTCACGTTGATAATTAGAGATTCTTTTCTCATGATTGGTGTCATCCATGGAGAATAAACTTGTCATATCCTATCCTACGTGATTATCTCCAAGCAAATATACATCTCTTAATCAAGACCAATGATACAGCTAAATGCATGATGAAGGTCCATCAGATTGTCATCTGATGTTTTTGTTTTTTGTTTCATCTTTCTATCGAAAAAAAAAATCCAAAACAAAATGTTTTGTTTATTGATTTTATAAAATTTTAAAAAACCATAAAAAATTATTTATTTTTCTTAAAATTTTAGATTTTGTTTCCCATTAAACAAATATTTTTTGAAAAAAAAATATTTCCTTTTCCTTTTGGTTTTGATTTTTCTGTTTTTAAAAAAACTTTGAAAATAGATTTCTTTTATAAATAATTTTCGTCCATAAAAATCTTCACAAAAAAAAAGTTTTCTCATTTAATTCAATTTATTTTAAAAAATTCTTTTAAATAAATCCAAAAAAATATAAAAATATTTTTCTTCGTTTTTTGTTTTGCATTCAAATAAAAATATGAGAAAAATATTCTCAAGGTGAAATGGTTTTGAGGACAAAACCATTTGAAGAGGGAGAGAATACTGCAATATCAAAAATTGTGAATCAAAGGTCTTCCATACATGTATTTATTATGAGAATTTTATCCTCATAATTTCACAAAAGTAAATGATTCTCATTCAATGTCAAATGCTAAATTGGTGGCAAAGATACCATTATTTGATTTAACTAATTATTCTCCTTTTTTTAATTTGAATTAATTATTTTAATGTATTTATTGTAAATATTATCTTGTAAGAGCTATAAAAAGCTCATTGTAAAGATAAGTAAGTTTTGAAAATTAATAAAAATCATAGAAGAATTTCTTCGTTATTTTTCAAGATGTGTTCTTGAATATTTTTGGATCTATATCTCATGTGTGGATTCCTTGAGACTAGGTTTGTGAACTCATCACAAGGGTTTTCAAACCTTTGAGTGACGTTCTTCGATCCCCCTACCCTTCTATTTCGCTGCCTAGAGATTTATATCCGATAAGTTTGTGAGAAGGTCGAGATTTTCCCTTGAATCTTACATCATCTGATTTCAGAGCTGAAGGTCCATCAGATTGTCATCTGAATCATATAAGCATTATTGGATTCCTTATGCTTATATCATTTGGTGTACTTCCAATCTCTACCTTTTGTTTTCTGTTTTTGTTTTTGCTTTGTTTCATCTTTTATTAAAAAAAAACAATTAGTTTGTTTCTCTTTTCTTTCCTTAGAAAAAAAAATTGTTTGCAATTTTTCTATATATTTCAAAAATACCACAAAAAAAAAAAAAATCCATTTTTGCTTTGTTTTGTTTTTCTAAAAAAAAAAACTTTCTGAAAAAAAAATCCTTCTTTTTATTCTTTTCAGAAGCCCTTTGATATGTGCTATCACGTAAATTAATCAAGTTTTGAGGACAAAACTTTGTGAAGAATGAGAGAATGACGCAATATCAAATAACCGGATCGTGGCCTCAATGTAATATTGAAAGAATCAGGACATGAAGAATTAAATTTGATTAATGGCTCACGTTGACAATTAGATATTCTTTTCTCATGATTAGTGTCATCCATGGAGAATAAACTTGCCATATCCTATCCTACGTGATTATCTCCAACCAAATATACATCTCTTAATCAAGACCAATGATACAACTAAATGCATGATGAAGGAATCACTTTTTTCTTATTCTTTTTCCCTTTAATTTATTTCATTAAATTGTAATAATGTTGATTATTCTTTTCCATTTTGGTCGTTGACCTTGTACATTGTTGAGGCTATAAAGTCTCTTTTGTTTCATTGTAATATAGATAAGTTTTAAGAATTAATAAAAATCAGAGAAGAATTTTTTCGTTTTTTTCAAAATGTGTTCTTGAATAATTTTGGATCTATGTCTGATGTGTAGATTCCTTGAGATTAGGTTTGTGAACTCATCACAAGAACTTTCACAGAGTGACGTTTTTCGATCCACCTAACCTTCTATTTCACTGCCTAAAGATCTATATCCGAAGAGTTTGTGACAAGGTCGAGATTTTCCCTTGAATCTTACATCAAGTGTGTTCTTCTCGGCAACATCACCACTTGTTATGCCGGAGATTTTAGAATATATCAAAATAGATTTTAGATTGGCCGGCTCGTGATACTTGACTATAACAGATATCATCTGCATCAAATACTTGTCCAAGAAAAGCTCCCCTCCATTGTAAATAAGATAATTCGCAAATTAAAAAAAAAAAACACCAAAAGCAATGTGAAAGTGTAAGTTTAATGCAGATACCTCCACGTCTATAAGAATTCAACAATATGATCAAATATTTAGACAAAGCCGAAGTCTCTTGTAATAAAAACACTTATAAAAGTATAACCCACGAAATAAGTTAAGTGAAATAAGCAAATCTTTTTATTTAAGCTTTTGCTTGGAGAAGAATCCAAAGCACATATACTTACAAAAACACGATAGATGGAATCTTTGGCTATGATAGGAATATCCAGAAATTGAACTGAAATGATCTTAAGACAACATACTTTTCGCCGAAGCGATGAAAGCATCAACAATACGGAACCATGCTCGACGCCAAGGACAAACAAAGAACATAAGTACAACAATGCATATCAACGCGGTCACATAAACTGAAGTTGTGCTATAATAAAATACCAACATGTCAATAGCAGCTTCATTTTCTTCTTCTTCTCCTCCTCCATTATTTGTTTCCTCTGAGCTATTTGTATTCTCACAACTTTTATTGGTCGGTGGTCCACAGAGAAGAGGATTGCCTAAGTAGCTGCTCTCGTTGAAGGTGTTAAATTGCCTTCCTTGGGGAATGATTCCAGATAAATTGTTGGAAAACACGCTGAATACAGCAAGCGAAGTAAGGCTGGTTAGTTGGTGAGGAATATTTCATTGCAAGAAACACTACAAGAAAACACCCTTTTTGCAACGAACTATATCGTTGTAAAATTGTTGCAAAAGAGAGTTTCAATCGAATTTGCGACGAAACAGAGATCGTCGTTAACTGATTGTTGCAAACCACAAATCGTCGGGAAAGTACGAGAGACAAAAATTCGTCGCTAAATCGTCGGTAAATTTTCGTAGTAAAATCGTCGTAAACATTACATTGAAATTACGACGAATATAAATACGTCGTAAAACCGATGGAAATTCGAAGGTAAATATTTCATTGTTAATTCGATGGCAAACAATTATCGTCGTTAATTCGTTGCTAATTAATCGTCATAAAATCGTTGCTAATTAATCATCGTAACATCGTCGCTAATAAATCGTCGTATAATCGTTGTAAATTAGCCACGATTTGATAACGATTAATTAGCAACGAATTAACGAGGACTATTGTTTACCATCGAATTAACGATGATACAAATATATATGATTTTTATATTTATTTTTGAAATTTTATTAATTTCGAAATTATAAAATAAAAATTTTAAAAATAATATATAATAATATTTTATTAGAAAACAAAAATTATAATCTGTTACAAAAAAAAAAAAATTAGAATTTGAAATCCTAAATCTAAATAACTATATCGTAATCGTCGAGATTCAAATCGTCTTCGGGACGTCTCAACGAACCTGATGTGCCTGCCGCTACCGCTGCCGCTACCGCTGCCTCTGCCTCTGCCTCTGCTCGGAGTCTTCGCTTTTCTCGCAACATGGCCTGCATAGTCGGGTTCCCTGCTGCCAAGATGTCGAAGATTTCGTCATCCTGCGTAGCATCCAGTTCAACCCGCTGCTGAAGACTCGCAATCTTCGCCTGATATGCCGTAGACCGAGTAGCCTCGGTCTCAACCCGCTCCTGAAGACTCGTAATCGTGGCACGTAAGACGACTGGATCATCTTCTGGCCATCGTCGTCGCGGAGCATATGAAGAAGCGGCCGAGACATCTCGAATAGATCCCATCCCGACAACCTTACCCTTTCTCTTAGGGGCAACCTATATTTAAATTTACAATTAGAAATTATTAAAAAATTAAAAACTAAAAATTAATAATTACTAACTATTCTATATACCTGCTCGAAGGTCCGATCAATATTGGGTGTGGTCAATCCTCCAGACATGACCGACGAACCACCTGGAGATAGCTGTTGAGAGATCTGTGTCTCTCTTTCGGTGACCTTGGAAGTCACCTCATTGTAGATCTGCTCGGCCGTCTCTGAAACAAAGGAACCATCCTTCTTTCGGTGCGTCCGCTCAAAAACCTTGGTCATCGGAGGGAGTACACCTCCGTCTTCGGCAGCATAAGGAAAAAACTATGTTATTGGCGAAGTAAATTACATAAATAAATTAATTTAAATAAATTTAATTATCATCTGTAGACGAACACCCGCAAAAGGTGTTTGCCCGGCTGTATGAGGCAAAGCCTTGAGTTTTCCATCCGAACCAACGGTGTTGCGGGAAGCCGAACACTTCTCCGAAGTTATGATGGACTTCGGATCCAGCCAATACCGCACCAAGCCGTCCCATACGACTTTATCCATGTGCAGGGGCTTTGCTTCATCGCCATCCTTCTTCCATGCTTTCTTCCATTCATCAACCACGCCTTGGATACGGAACTTCACCCTCTCGAGAAATAAAGCTTCAACCTCGCCATGAATCGAAAGATCCCAGTCATATTTTTGCTGCATGAGAAACAAAAATAATTACATATTTTATAAAATTAAATTAAATATATATTTAAATATAATTAAAGTAATTATGGAAAAAAAAATTAATACGTACCGCAAACATCTTGAACCATGTCTCCTTGACGTGTGGCGGGAGCTGGGTAAAATTGGTATGAGGCTCGATAAAATATGACTTGATGATTTCAGAAATAGTGCGTCCAACTTTGGATTCAACTCCAAACCTGAAACAAAAAATTGTAAATTATAAATTGTTAGAAATAAAAAAATATGTAATAATAAATGTAAAAAAAAATATATATATATATATATATATATATATTACCATTCCGACCCGTCAGTATGATCCGTATCTAATCTCTTAAGCCTATGACGGCCCGGCTGTGCAAGCAAATCATGAACCGTCATGTGTGCATTTGGGGCCGGGGCACGACCTCCAGGTTGCGGAATCTGAGGTGGTTGTGGCGGCGGAGCACTATGTGTTTGCGTCGCCAGGACGAAATCCGTCTCCGTAGCCTCAGAAGACACGGGCAATCCGGTACCCGATGTATCACCAATCTCTCTCAAAAACTGAGCGTAATGCGAACGACGATGGCCCATCTGCATAAAAATGAAAAAAATTACTATCTATAAACACCCGGACAGTCTGCTATTTTTCCTAATTTGATTCCGTTTCTACCGACCTAAATTGTTCCATTCCTATCTATACTAACTAAAATTAAAAACATAAAAAAAAATTTTGAATGAAAATTGAAATTGAATGAATGTGATCTGAGCGTGCGTTTATATAGAATTAGTGGTCGTCGCAAAATCGTCGCAACTAGACCGTGGCTAAATCGTCGCTAATTAGCGACGATTTTGTGACGAATAATAATTTCTTGTATTTCCCACACACGGGAGTTTAATTTACTGACACGCGGTAAATTAAATTCACGGTTTGCGACGATTTGGCCACGATTCGTCTCCAAATCGTCGCAAATTTTGCAACGAATTAGTGAGAAAATTTGTAAAATCTGTTTTAGGGTTTAGGGTATAGGTACAAAATTGTAACGTCGATTGCAACATTCCAGAAATATCTTTACATGTTTACCGTAAACCCAAAATCATGAAATTATCAATAAGTTCATCGAGATGGAAAAATGAGTAAAACAGAGAGTTTGCATAAATGTTAGATTAGTAATACAATGATTCAGTTTGTGGATATTACTGTGATTGACCGAGTTTTCATTTCCGAACAATTCTCTAAAGTCAAGATCACTTTCATTGAGAGATGCATAATACAATGAGATGTTAATACGTTAGGGTTTAGGGTTTAGAGCAAAGGGTTTAGGGTTTAGGATTTAGGGATGAATCGTGGCTATATCGTCGCTAATTTTGCAACGATTTTATGACGATTCAGAGTTAGCGACGATTTGGCCACGATTCGTCGCCAAAGCGTCGCTAAATTTGTAACGAATTAGTGAGTAAATTTGTAAAATCTGTTTTAGGGTTTATGGTATAGGTACAAAATTGTAACATCAATTGCAACATTCTAGAAACATCTTTACATGTTTACCGTAAACCCAAAATCATGAAATTATCAATAAGTTCATCGAGATGGAAAAATGAGTAAAACAAAGAGTTTGCGTAAATGTTAGATTAGTAATACAATGATTCAGTTTGTGGATATTACTGTGATTGACAGAGTTTTCATTTCCGAACAATTCTCTAAAGTCAATATCACTTTCATTGAGAGATGCATAATACAATGAGATGTTAATACGTTAGGGTTTAGGGTTTAGAGCAAAGGGTTTAGGGTTTAGGGTTTAGGGATGAATCATGTCTAAATCGTCGCTAATTTTGCAACGATTTTGTGACGATTCAGAGTTAGCGACGATTTGGCCACGTTTCGTCGCCAAATCGTCGCTAAATTTGCAACGATTTTGTGACGATTCAGAGTTAGCGACGATTTGGCCACGATTCGTCGCCAAATCGTCGCTAAATTTGCAACGATTTTGTGACAATCACAGTTAGCGACGATTTAGCAAAAATTCTTTTGAAATTCCCTAAACCCCAAACTAAATCCCATTTCCGATCACCCCTCATTTCCCGCCGTTGTTGGGGCAATTAATAAATTACAAGACACATAGACACATATGTCTTGTAATTTATTAATCGCCGCACCTACGAAGGAAAATGAGTGGAGATCGGAGATGGGATCAAGTTTGGGGTTTAGGGGATTTCATAGAAATCATATCACTTAAATTTCACAATAATTACTCAATCACAATATTATATTAATACATTAAATTCACAGTAATTACTAGCTAGCGCAGTCACTCTGATTCATTTTCGGACGAAGACACATCCGTTTCTTGATCATCTGGTTCATCACTTTCTTCGAACTCATCTTCCTCATCTTCTTCCTCTGTATCGTCTGGGAGATATTCAACTTGCCTGTTTTGAGGATCTATCAAAAGGATGTCATCAGTGCTCTCGTTTAGTTCTGGCATATCAGAGCAATGATCTTGCTGCATTGGTAGATCCTTAACCCCAACAATTCGACCCCTCGGAGAAACTTTTATAACTGATAACCATGAGATACGGGTGGTGCGAACTCGCAGATATGGAACAAAGCTGACTTGTTCTGCTTGTGATGCTAGGATAAATGGCTCATACTTATTGTAACGTCGTGATTGGTTGACATCTACTGCCCCAAATTTGTTTTTACGGACGCCTCGATCAACTGTTGGATCGAACCAGTCGCATTTGAACAGAACGCATTTCAAACCTAAGCAACCGGGGTACTCAACTTCAATTATGTCTTGCAACACTCCATAAAAATCTATTTCGCCCCGCACACATACCCCGTAGTTGGCAGTAGCTCTTTGATTTCCGTATTTTAATGTATGAAATATATATCCGCGTCTGCAATACATGGGTGCACTCGTTATCTTCGATATGGGGCCTTTTATTAACTCGACCTATATCATTAACTAATTTAATTACAAAAGTAATCAAAATATGTATTACGTTAATTGTTAAAGTTAGTAATTAATCAGATCACTTTAAATTTTTACGTACTTGCGTCTTCAACCACGGGGCAAAATGTTGATCTTTACGTTTGTTGATTTCTTCGTCCGAGATTCCTTCAATGACTTCTCGGACTTGTCTAACAAATTCACTGCATACAAAAGTATTTACAATTGTAATTAAGATACATATCGTAATTGGTATAAAGCTAGCATATAAGTTAGCCATATATATATGTATATATGTTTATACACTTACGTCTCAAATTGACTAACTTCTTCGCAATTTAAGAGGATATACGTTTGTGCACTATGATGGTCTTTTTCATTGTCAAACCAAACTAACTTCACTCTTCCACATAATCGACCGATTGAAGAAAAGATATCTGGGACACCTTCATTAGCATATGTTCGGCCTACACCTCCATCATCATATCGCCGTGCTGCCCTTTTCCGTGTGCGAACCTTCGAGCCAAAATAGTACCCCGTGAAGTGAGAAGTTTCTTCTGTTAAACTTCCTGCTACTATTGAGCCTTCAAATTTGGCTAGATTTTTAGCCTTCCGCTTCAAATGTCCCATGAATCGCTCGAATGGGTACATCCATCGATACTGCACAGGTCCCCCAAGTTCTGCTTCGTGAGGGAGATGAATAGGTAGATGTTCCATAACATCAAAGAAGGCTGGGGGAAATATTTTCTCCATGTTGCACAACAAAATAGGAATACTAGTATCAAGTTGTGCAATAACATCTTCTGACAAAGTACGGGTACAAAGATCCCGAAAAAATGCTCCAATGCCTACAATAACAATCACATGATATATAAGGTAATAATGTTAATTTTCCATTTCATATATATATATTAATTATATATATAAAATCTTAAATTCGCAATATGTGATTAATTTAAATTTATATACATGCAATTGCTTCGTGTACATTTCCTGGTAGAAGTTCAGCAAATGCGAAAGGAAATAGTCGTTGCATAAAGACGTGACAGTCATGACTCTTCATCCCGGAAAACTTTTGCCCTTTCTCAACACATTTAGCTAAATTAGATACGTACCCGTCCGGAAACTTCACATCAGATGTCGCCCATTTGAACAAAGCTGACTTTTCTTCCGCACCCAATCGAAATATGGGGACATGTGCTTTCCCATTGCTTGTAATATGTAACTCATTCTGACAACAAAGATCAGGCAAGTCTAACCTTGATTTACCGCTGTCTTTAGTCATTCCACGCACGTTTAACACTGTATGCATGATGTTATCAAAAACGTTTTTCTCTATGTGCATGACATCCAAATTGTGTCTAAGCAAATGATCCTTCCAATATGGAAGCTTACAGAATATGCTTTTCTTATGCCAATTGTGATGCTCCCCATATCCATCCGGCATATTAGCTGGAGTGTGCCAATTTCCACCACGATTGGTTGTTTCCAATGCACCATAATGATCAATTTCTGCTTCTAGATCTTCCCCGGAAATATAAACAAGAGGAGGAACACGAAAAGCTTTGTTCTTTCTAAACAACCGCTTATTTCTTCGATATGCATGGTGAATCGGTAGAAATCGGCGGTGACAATCAAACCAACTTGTTTTCCGACCATGTTTCAATTGAAACGCATCTGTCCGATTGAGACAATATGGACAAGACAATCGCCCATGCGTAGTCCAACCTGATAACATCCCGTAAGCAGGGAAGTCGCTTATTGTCCACATAAGCACCGTACGCATTGTAAAATTTTTTTTCCTTGCAAAGTCATATGTCCGAACCCCGGTATACCACAACTGCTCCAATTCCTCTATCAGAGGCTGCAAAAACACATCAAGGGAACGCTTCGGATGCTTCAGACCTGGTACTAAAATACTCAAGAATAAAAATTCCATTTGCATGCACATATCTGGAGGAATGTTGTAAGGCGTTAGGATTACTGGCCTTAAAGAATATTGCCTACCAGACATACCAAATGGACTAAATTCATCTGTGCAAAGACCAAGATACACATTACGTTTCTCTCTAGCAAAGTCTGGATGTACCATCTTAAAGTGTTTCCACGCTTTTGCATCTGAAGGATGAGTAACCTCCCCATCTGTTTGCAAATGATCTGCATGCCATCTCATCGATGCAGCTGTCCTCTTAGGCTGATACATTCTTTTTAATCTATCAGTTATAGGAAGGTACCACATCCGCTGGAACGGTACCTTACTCCGACCAGTACCTTGCGGCTTATATCTTGGCTTATGGCAAAATCGACATTCCTGCAACTTATCATCATCTTTCCAAAAAGGCATGCAATTGTCAACACAGACATCTATCATCTCAGAAGGCAACCTAAGACTATAAACCAACTTCTGTATCTCATAGTAAGTTTCATCAACTAAATTGTCTTATGGCAAATACTCTTTAATCAAATCAGCTCAGTCATCCATGCAAACCTAGCCGCCAACGACAATTTAGAATGTCCTTCTCTACATCCATCGTAGAGTGGCTAATTTGCAGCATCTAGCATATCATAAAAAAAATTTGCAGCATCTAGCATATCATAAAAAAAATTTGCATCTAGATTGGGTTCCTCATCATGATGATCATGTGAAATGTACTTACGGTTTCATGAAATGCATCCGTAACCATGTCATGAATCCTATCATTATCTTCACCATGCTGCTCCGCATGATCATCAAATTGATTAAAATTATTTGACTCATCAAAATTCGATGCTTGATAATTGCTACTACTACTAGCTGCATTTCCCCCATGACCCTCTCCATGATACTACCATATATAGTAATGCGGCATAAACCCTCTATTTAATATATGTGACCACACCTTCGAGATAATGATAAATTTCATATTCAAGCATCTGGCACAAGGACAGTACATCTTACCACTGATAATCGTATTATGTATACTTCCTGCCTGATGCATGAATCCCTCCACCCCATCACTGAACTCCTTTGTTAGCGATCCCTCCGAATCAAGACGATTATACATCCATATTCTAATTTCGTATATTGACATTTTTTGTTGGTCAGAAAGAAGTAAATGTTTCTGAATATGAAATTTTTATTATGAAGTTGGCCACTATATATAGATTTTTATTTTCGTTACCATCGAATTACCTATGATTTTACATCAATTTAACATCGATTTTACAACGATTCTAAACATGTTTACATCGATTTTACAACGACTTTAAACATGTTTACCTAACCGTACACCGTGGACCTAAACGTGCTCACCTAACTGATTAATCGTTGGGAAATCGATGTAAAGTTCAACTTATAATAATCCTTGCTAATTCGTCGGTAATTTTACGACGATATTACAAGATTTTCTATAAACCTCGGTAAATCGTCGCTACATTACAACGAGTTTACGACGATTTTGATAATCGTCGTAACTTCGTCGGTAAATCGTCGCCAATTAGCGACGATTTTACAACGAAAAGCTTCGTCCCAATTTTGCGACGATTTTACGACGACTTTAAAAATCGTCGTAAAGTCGTCGTAAAAACGATTTTAATTTGCAACGAAATAAAATCGTCGCAAAAATTCGTTGCAAAATGCCTGTTTTCTTGTAGTGAAAGATCAAGGCTTTCAATATCCTTCAGATTGGAGAAGCTGGATGGTATAGAACTTGACAATAAATTGTGAGATAGATTTAGGACTCGTACGTACGGGAGATTTCCAAGCTCTGCTGGGATAACACCACTTAATTCATTGCTTGACAGATCCATCCCATACATAAATTGAAGTATTCCTCTATTGACGTTAGATGCTCTAGTATAGGAATCACTGAACATAGATCCTCCAGCATAAGGTTCGTACCTTTCTTTCATTGTAAATTTGATTTCAATTTCTTGATATGTATAATATTCTACCGGGAGCTCCTCTACCACAAATGTAGATTTGTAAAATTCCAAATCAAGGCTATGTAGAGAGAAAACTGGCTGATTGTAGCAATACATCTTCTCCTGTTGAAGGTTGATCCTTTGATTAAAACCTGCAAAAGAGAGAGTAGAAATCAGTAAAAGAAGAAGAGAGAAGACGACATGAAGAAGAAGCAAAAGAAGTTGTCAAAGAAGCAAAGTCAACAAAGAAGAAGTTGGGCTTTGTGTGGTTTTATCCTAAGAAGACAAATGGGCTGCAGATTAATTAGGCCCAAGAGAAAGTGTGTTTTGTTGTATAAACCTTGGTAAAAGACCAAGTAGAGTTGTTGGAGTTGTTAGAATTTAAGTGTAGTTGTTATGAGTTGTAGTGTAAGGATTAGTAGTGTGACTTGTGTAAGAGAGTCTAGGATCTAGAAGTATGGTCTAAAGCATGGATGCAAGTGTGTGTGGCAAGTAGAAGAAAGTAGCATAAGTATGTTGTATGAGAGAATGGAAAAAAAAAGTAGGAGATGGATGTATACAAAAAAAAAGGGGTTAGTAACTGAGAAGCGCAAACGAGTGAGAGTTGAAGAAAAAAAGAACAAACCTGAGTGAAACAAATCAAGAGAAAATTCAACATGGTATCAAAGCGCTGCTTGATCCGTGGAGCCTGTTCAAGCAAGATACAAGAAGAAGTCAGAACAAGAAAGAATCTGAAAACCAAAGCAGAAAGAAGAAGAAGACCTTATGGCGAT